>CM055074.1:28609860-28755162 GCA_029204045.2 Tillandsia leiboldiana | reverse complement strand
TTTACGGAATTTGAGTTGGCGTAGTTTCGTGAAAGTCTCAAGTCTTGAAGATTGAAGGTGAAGAAAGTTGGATCATTTAACTCAATCTCAAGAAAGAAGAATTCAAAAGGATCAGGTATGTTTAACTAAAGAATTTGTGTGATCCGAATACTTCTTGTAGTGTAGAACACTTGGAAGAATCTTTCATTGCATAAAAATCAAAAACTGGACTTGGGACATGTTCAGGATCCGGATCAGGTTGTTCGATCCGGATCCCGAAGGTGGTTCGTTCATACATCGTCGCAATCCGGATCGTAGTCTCTTGATCCGGATCCCGAACGTTGAGTTTACCATCTACCTTGAACGATCCGGATCTTGCTTCGCAATCCGGATCCCGAACGTTGATGTTTGGTGAACTGTATGAACGATCCGGATCGTAGTCACATGATCCGGATCCCGAACCTTCGTTTTTCTGGAATTGGCTGTTTCGTTATGACGATCCGGATCCCAGTTATCCGATCCGGATCGCCGTCCGTAAAAATCCAGAAATGGTAGGTTTTTGATTCTTATCTCCTTCCTAGGGTTTCTAACCTATAAATAGACCCTATGACTCTTTTTCTAGGGTGAATCCACATAGCCGTCATTTCTTATATCATCTTTATACGGCTATAGATCCACATATAGAGAAGAAAGGAAATCATTAGAGAATACTCTATGTTTCTTCATCTATATTGATTAGTTTGATTCTAGGTTTTCATACTCACATCTTGAGTTGAATCAAACTAATGAATACTTAGATGGTATTTCCGATCTATCTTTGATCTAAGTATTCGGCGGATCATCACCACCCAAAAACAACGATTTACCCCAAAAATCGGCGCGTGGATTCGCGTGTCCTTGTGGATTCAAGGTTCAATCGCTCTCGTGGATTCGGAGCGAGGCACGTTCGTGGATTCGAAGGGTGCTATTGGGTGAAGACCGTGGATTCCGGTCGGACGTCGTGGATTCGACGTTGGACGCCGTGGATTCGGCGTTGGGCGCAGATCGTGGATTCGAGAAGCGTCGGAGCGAGCGGAGAAGATCCTCTAGGAGCGTATGGAAAAGGTTGAGTCGTAAGTGTGTACGGTAAATCACCTTGTACGTGTTTTAATTCTAGTGGATTTCTGCCGTGTTATCGGTCCCGTGGTTTTTTACTCCGGTGATGGAGTTTTCCACGTAAAAATCTTGCGTGTTATTTTATTTCCGCATTGGGTTTTTATCGCAACGATTTTTTGAGTGTTTATACGTTTACACCTATTCACCCCCCTCTAGGTGTTTCTTCCCCTATTTAGATCCGTATTATATACGACCCAACAAGTGGTATCAGAGAGGGAATAGGGTTGTGAACAATGGTTGAAGGTGGAAACATCAATCGACCCCCCTTTCTTTGATGGAACAAATTATGCGTACTGGAAAGTACGGATGAAAGCCTTTGTATCTTCCATCGACGAAAGGGTGGGGTATTCAATTGAATCAGGATGGACCTCATCCAACTGAACTTATCTCTGATGTTCACACCTTAAAACCTAGGTCGAAATGGACCAAGGAAGAGTTGAGTTATCTTCTTACAATGGCAAGGGAATTAATGCTATTTTTAATGCCTTATCTCAAACTGAATTCTCTCGCGTCTCGGCATGTGAGACTGCGAAAGAAATCTGGGATGTTCTCCAGGTTACACATGAGGGAACTAACCTCGTGAAGATTCAGAAACTGCAGATGCTTACGAGCAGTTTGAACTCTATCTTGATGGCATAAAATGAATCTTTCACGGACTACTATACACGATTGCAAGACATCGTAAACTCATGTGCCAATCTGGGAGAGAAGATTCCAGAATTTAAGATTGTAAGAAAAATCTTAAGAACTCTTCCTGAACGATTTCGCCCAAAGGTTACTGCCATTGAAACTATTAAACACCCGCGACGAAATACGTGTAGAAGAATTAGTTGGTTCATTACAAACTTATGAAATGACTTTAATACTACCAATTCTTCTGGAAAAGCATCCACTTCTAAGTCGTCAGGTTATGCGTTGAAAACAACTAAGGAAGAAGACGCGGATACATCCTCCTCGGACGATGACGAGAACCTTTCTATGGAGGAATTTGAGAAGCAGCTCGCTCTCTTGACAAGGAATTTTCGCCGCAGCTTTCGAAGGGGTAATTCAAGCAAATCTCCATCCTTCGGAAAGTGGAACAAAGGCAAGGGTACTCCAAGTCACAAGTCAAGAAAGCAGGAGAACTTCTCAAAGGATAAGAAAAGTTCAGAAGGACAACTGCAATGCTTCAAATGTCGAGGGCTACGGCCACATTGCAACGGAGTGTCCTAACAAGTATCCGGCAAAGAAGAAGGCGATGTAAGTCGTCACTTGGGATGACAACTCAACGTCAAATGAGTCGTCTTCAAGTGATGAAGAAAAGAGCTCCATGGCATTCCACGCGTCCACATCTTCACCATTCATGTGCTTTATGGCAAATACATCTGAGTCGTTGTCCAACTCCACTGTTGAAAAGAACGCAACGGACAATGAATCGGATGATTCGGAAGGTGAAGATTTTGCTCTAGCCTACCACAGACTTTTGAGGGACTCAAAGAAAGTGGCTAAGCAAAACAAGAGTTTGAGAGGGAGAGTGCATGATCTCGAAGAAGAAGCAAAAAGAGCGACTTCTCTCTCAAACGCTCTTGAAGTGGAAAGGGAAAACCTGATAAAAGAAAATGTTTCCCTTCAAGAGTCCAATGAGCAGCTTGAGAAGGAACATACAAATCTGGTGGATAACGCGAATCACTTCTCAAAGCTCTACAACGAGGCTCGACAGGATTAACCTGGAAATGACAAAGACCATTTTCCAACTCAAGAATGACTTACAGCGATTCTCTTCAGGAAGGAGTAAGTTGGATAGACTTCTTGGTCTTGGTCAATCAAATAGGTTCGGCCTCGGATACACTCAAACTGGAAACAGTCCAAGTTCGAGTGAGACAGTTTTTGTGCCTCAGTCGGTATCTCCTCCTCCGACACCGGAATTCAAGACAAACACCGACAACAAACCTACCTCATCCTCTTCGGAATCGTCAAGCTCAAAGGTATGTTTTCGTTGTAATTCTGCAGGGCACATCAAAAGAAATTGCGAGATTTGTGCTCATAGAACAAATCAACCACATCTTGCAATTGCTACCAATAAGCTCACTTCCCGGAATTCAAGGAAGGATTTTCAAAAGAAAAGAACATTGGTAGCACCTCAAACAAGACGATGACAAAAGAAAAAGATCAATCATACAAGACGTCGTCTTCAAGGAGAATCTCTCAACCTTTACCAACATACTCCAAAACTCAAAAGGTTTGGGTATGCAAAGGTGAAACCCCTCCTTGTCTTTAATCGTTCTACGATTAAATCTTGTATAGTTTATGTAGACTATTTTGTTTTCTTCTTTTTCTTTTGGCCAACTCGTCAACCATCCTTGCAAGGTAAATTGTATATTTTTCTTATTGGTTGATGATTTCTCTCGGTTTTCATGGGTAGCATTTTTGAGAGAGAAAGCTGATACGTTTGACTCTTTTCATGAGATTTGCCATCGTATTATGATTGAAAAGAATGAAAAGATCATTCGTGTTAGAAGTGATAGGGGTGGAGAATTCATAAATTCAAAATTCATTGACTTTTGTACCTCAAATGGAATTAAACATGAATTCTCGGCACCCTATACACCTCAGCAAAATGGTGTTGTTGAGCGCAAAAACCGGGTTGTTCAAGAGATGGCGCGTGTGATGCTTCATAGCCGGAAATTACCGCTACATTTTTGGGCTGAAGCTGTGAACACCGCTGTCTATGTCATTAACAGAGTGTATTTGCGCCCAGGAACCTTGAATACACCATATGAGCTGTGGTTTAGTAGAAAACCGGATATCAAGTACTTTCGTATCTTCGGGAGTCGATGTTACATCTTACGTGACCGGGAAAATCTTGGAAAGTTCGACTCTCGAAGTGATGAAGGGATCTTTTTGGGTTATTCTACGAATAGCAGAGCATATCGAGTATTTAACATCGAATCTAAGACGATCGTAGAATCTATAAATGTTAAAGTAGATGAAGCTTCTCACTTTGAATCTGAAAAATCTACCCTCGATATCTCTCTAGATGATGATTCTCCTGCTAGTGCATCTTCTTATAATAATACTTCCAATATTAATGATGCATCTAATGGTTCTTCTAGTTTATCTGATGTGCAGGAATCATCTCGTGTACCTCCGAGTACTCCGTTTCAACAAACGCTACGAATCTCCAAGGATCATCCGGAATCGAACATCATTGGAGATCCACAAGAAGGAGTTAGAACTCGAAGGCAGTTGGTTTGCGGATTTGCTTGCTACGTATCTTTAATCGAACCAAAGACAATAGATGAAGCTCTTCAGGATGACTACTGGATTAAAGCTATGCAGGAAGAGCTCCATCAATTTGAGCGAAACAAAGTCTGGGAATTAACGAAGCCTCCAAAGCAACATAATGTGATAGGTACCAAATGGATCTTCAAGAACAAGAAAGATGAAGATGGTACTATCATCAGGAACAAGGCACGACTAGTTGCTCAAGGCTACTCTCAAGTAGAAGGTATAGACTTTGACGAAACTTTCGCCCCTGTAGCTAGACTCGAGTCCATTCGTATATTGTTTGCTATTGCTTGTCATTTTAAAATCAAATTATTTCAAATGGACGTCAAGAGCGCATTTCTAAATGGGTTTTAAATGAGGAAGTTTATGTAGCTCAACCGAAAGGTTTTGTAGATCATAAACAACATAACCATGTTTTTCGTCTGAAAAAGGCTCTTTACGGTCTGAAACAAGCACCGCGAGCATGGTACGAAAGGTTAACAAAGCACCTTTGGAGAAGGGCTATACTCGAGGGGGAGCTGACAGGACTCTCTTTGTGAAGCATTATCAAAATAATTTCATTGTAGCACAAATCTATGTCGATGACATTGTATTTGGTGCAACAAAAGATAATGATGCTTCTAAATTCGCGGAGACCATGGAAAGCGAATTTGAGATGTCCATGATGGGCGAATTGTCTTATTTTCTTGGATTGCAAATTAAACAAAATGATGAAGGTATTCACTTGAGTCAATCCAAGTATGCAATGGAGTTGGTCAAAAAGTTTGATCTAGAAAATTGTAAAGATTTTCCAACTCCAATGGGAACTAGCCACAAGGGACTTGGAAGTGAATCACATAGTGAGAATGTAGACGAGAAACTGTATAGAAGTATGATTGGAAGTCTACTTTACCTCACGGCTAGTCGCCCGGATATATCCTTTAGTGTTGGGATTTGCGCGAGATATCAATCAGCACCAAAGGAGGTTCACCTGAAAGCGGTGAAACGGATCATCCGGTACATCAAAGGATCAATTAATTTCGGAATTTGGTATCCTATGGGAACAAGTCTGGACATTGTTGGATACTCAGATGCCGATTGGGCAGGATCAGTGGATGATCGGAAAAGCACGAGTGGTGCATGCTTCTATCTTGGCCATTGCCTTGTTGCTTGGCTCAGTAAAAAATAGAATTGCATAGCACTCTCGACTGCCGAAGCGGAATACATTTCAGCTGGAAGTTGCTCAACTCAACTCATTTGGATGAAAAGCGTACTGAGCGACTTTCGCATTTCAGCATCTTCGGTAACAATACTTTGTGACAACACAAGTGCTATTAATATTTCTAAAAACCCTGTGTTGCACTCTAGAACAAAACATATTGAACTTAGATATCATTTCTTAGAGAGCTAGTTGAATCAAATACTCTTCAACTTTCATATATTTCAACTGAAGATCAATTAGCTGACTTTTTAACAAAACCTTTGGATCAAAAACGTTTTATTCATTTGCGAAAAGCAATTGGTATGCTTTCTTTGAAATAAACTTCTTTTTGAAACCTTTGCTTAGGATAGGTTTTGTATTTGTTTTTGTTTTGTTCATTATCTATGTTTATACATAGGACATTAATTGAGCATTGATTATAATTGACTTTAATTGCATCTTTTCGTACATTTAGAAATTTATTATGCTTTTGCCATCATAATATTTCACTGTTGCAATGATCATTTATGTTAATTAAATCATCTTCTAAAGTGATCAAAGTCAATTTCTCTCTCAATGATCTCTTGGTATAGTCATTATCTTATTTGACTGTTTAGTCGAGTATGAAATCAAGATCAATTTTTGGTTGAATACTTTATATCTTAAATAATTGATAGCCAATTGAGGGGGAGTCAAAGCTAATGTAAAATGCTCAAAAGATGTGGAAAGAGTTACATCCCAATGAGGAGTGTGAAAACTACCACCACATGGAGGAAAGAGCTACCACCTCGGTCGTCCGAGTATTGTGTGCAGCTACCACATGTATACCAAGCATGGTTGTTCAAATTTTTGATTTAGTAAAATGCATGTTGAAATACTTGACTCTGTCAAATTTCAAGGTTGGTATAAGGTGGGATTTTAAAGAAAGATGCTCAAAGAGCCACTCTCTTCAACAGATTGTCTAGATACATTATCTACTATATTTGGGATTTCAAACATCTATTGATCTTTGTATTTCATTTTCTTTACTGAATTGATGATTTGATAAAGGCATTACTCATAAGATCAAGTTAGATGTGATTGAAGGTGTTCAACTTTAAGGGATTTAATTTTTGTAAATTTTCGTTTCATTTTTGGATATTACTGATAGATTTGGCATAATCTAATTCTTGTTGTGTGAAACGATGCTTTTTGTTTAAAGTTGATACACATTTGTGCTTACAATCTTTTTCTGGTTTTTCTTGAATTTCTCTGAAATTTTTCTAAAGAAAAAGTTGGGGCCGATCCGGATCGGGCTAGGTGATCCGGATCCCGAACGCAGGTTTTCTCCTGCGGGCTGACGATCCGGATTGGACCTGCCGATCCGGATCCCGAACGCAGTTTTCTCACTGCGGGTAGCCGATCCGGATCGCAAGCTCGGGAGGATCCGGATCGCGGCTAGGTTTTTATAAAGAACAAAAGGGTTTTGATTTCTTTTACTCCAATCTTTTGTTCAAAAGTTTCCAGAGCGCTTCTCTCTAGATTTCATCCTCCTTGGAAGCTTTCAAACTCAAAGTTCTTCAATTCCAAGTAAGTTTTATTGATCAAAATCTCGGTTTTTCACCGTTTTTCTCTTTTCCTCCTCAAACGCACGAATTTCTTGGATCAACTTTGTTTGTGGATAGTTTTTGATCAAATTTCTTTTGAAATGAGAACTCTGGGTAGATTAGTTTTGATTATATGCTAGGTATTCTCCTGATTAACGGATTTTTAGGCTTCGATTTCTAAAATTTTGGTTTTAGGGCATATAATAAGGATTTTCGGAAATTATGCAATTGATCTATTTTTAACAGTCCTTTTGCAAAACTAATTTGATTCTTAGTCTCTCTACATGATAATGATTCTTTGGATACAATTTTTCAATTTTTGAAAATTAACAATTTTTCATGTGTTCTTGAGTTGGTCTTCACAGGATACATTTTTCACTAGCACTCAAAATGGTGATCACTTGGATTATTTTCCTACTTGCTGCCATGGTACATGTCAAGGATACTGCCAAGCCTAAGAAGGCTAAGAAAGCGAAGAAGTCTAAGGTTGATTCCGACACTGAATCAGAAACAGAGTCAATCGACTGGGATAACATCGAAATTGAGCAAGCTGTTCCCATTGTCTCCAAAGGGAAAGCAACTGCTGAAGCTTCAAAACCTACTGCTGCTGAAAAGGGGAAAGCTCCAATGGAAGAAACCTCTGGGAAGACAAGAAGAAAAAGTGTTGCTCGCAAGAGAGGAAGTGCTCGAGGAATCACCATTGAGCAACCAGCTGCTGGCCAAGCACCTGCACAAGACTTTGTCAGCTCGGCTAGAATTAAGGATTTTGAAAACAGAGAATGCATTGGAGAAAGGCATGTTGATGTAAAAGCCTTAACGCAACGTTCTCAGACGTTCGGGACTTTGTTTGACCAGAGAGGTCTTGCTCCCATTTGCGATTTCCCGGAGACCACTGGGTATTGTCTTCACTCAGTGAGGATGTTCTATCAGAATGCCTGTTATCTAGTTGATCAGGAAAGCGGGCGTCGGGATTTTCAAACTTTAGTCAAGAATGTCAGAATCAAAGTAACGCCTCAGCTAATTGGTGAAGTACTAGGGATGGACGCCCGAGCCGATGGTACTCATTACCTGAAGAATCAAGTCTTCAACACCTTCTCCTGGAGAGTGGTAGTTGATGGAATCTGTGTTCCAAATACTCGGTCGACAGGAAACTCCGTGTTCTCAAAAGAACTACGACCAGAGTACCGAATCTTAAATCTCATTGTTTGTTACAATATTATTCCAAACATGAACACAAAGGTTCTTCGGTGGGAAAGAATGATATTTCTTTATCTACTTGGAAACCCCGCAGCAGCAATGGGAGCTAACTTAAACATTCCCTACATCATCTGGTCAAGGATGGCACGATATGTGGAGCAAGCTCATCCGTCAGAGAGACTACCTTTTCCAATGATCATCATGCGCATTCTTCGCAAATTTAAAGCTGACACAAATGCGAGTTCCTATCTGCACAGTCTAGGAACAATCAATGACACGACAATTGTAAAGTCTCTTTCGACGAAGCCAGATGAACCATTCATACCTCTTCACCGGCAACGAGAACAACGACAACAAGCAACAACCTCTGTACCGGCAGCAGCTCCTCCAGTTCAACCAGCACCTCCGGCACAAGAAGCACCACAATCAACTTCTGATGATGATGCTTCCGTTACCTCAATCTATAGAGAACAGCAAAGGCTCTCAAACGAGCAAGAACGTATATCAAATGAACTGATTGAGGTAAAGGAAGAAATAAAGAAGGTAAATAAACAGCAATCAGCAATGAACAAGCGAATAAAGAAGATTTTCCAAATCCTCGGCTGTATCAGTTCAGACGAGTCTGAATGATCCGTATCCTTCTAATTTCTGTTTTTATGCATATGTGCAAGTATTGTTTTATTTAAGATTTTAGTTCTCGAACTTAAACTGTTAATCATTCTCTCCACTTCTGTAATTTTTGGCTTTGTTTTGTGACAAAAAGGGGGAGAGAGTTTAGAACAATGATTTGAACAATGAACAATGAATGATGGTATGAATGATGATCTTTCAAGGTAAGTAAGATCTTAACTTCAACTTTTGGTTTTTCCATTTGTTTGAATGCATGCCTCGACTAACTATTTGCTAACTATTTGGGCATGTATTATAACTAACAAGTTGATGTTGGACTAACAAGTTTGTGACACTTGGTTTTTGATTACTTAAAAGATATGTTGGTTCTTAACTCTGATCAATTACATATCTATATATATATAAGATGTTCACAAACATGTTCATGACATTTGGTTTTTGATTGCAAAGAGGATATGTTGGTGTTTTAACTATGATCTGTTTACATATCTGAATGTATAAATGTCATGGTAAGTATGAATGAGTATAAACTTCATCTCTGTTTGTGGTTTTTTTAATGATATAAAATTCTTGAGGTATCTAACGATTTCTTTTGTCAAGAATGATTTCTTTTTGCAGAGAGTACAGATGTCTAAGTCTAGAGTCTGTTTTAGGAGTTTAACTCATGTATTGTATTTTGGATCTCCATTGTAAATTTTTGTTGTATGGTGATAGCAACAAAAATATCTTTTTGAATTTTCTTTAGTGGATCTATGTTTTGTCACGAAACCGCCAAAGGGGGAGATTGTTACGGAATTTGAGTTGGCGTAGTTTCGTGAAAGTTTCAAGTCCTGAAGATTGAAGGTGAAGAATGCTGGATCATTTAACTCAATCTCAAGAAAGAAGAATTCAAAAGGATCAGGTATGTTTAACTAAAGAATTTGTGTGATCCGAATACTTCTTGTAGTGTAGAAACACTTGGAAGAGTCTTTCATTGCATAAAAATCAAAAACTGGACTTGGGACATGTTCAGGATCCGGATCAGGTTGTTCGATCCGGATCCCGAAGGTGGTTCGTTCATACATCGTCGCAATCCGGATCGTAGTCTTTTGATCCGGATCCCGAACGTTGAGTTTACCATCTACCTTGGACGATCCGGATCTTGCTTCACAATCCGGATCCCGAACGTTGATGTTTGGTGAACTGTATGAACGATCCGGATCGTAGTCACATGATCCGGATCCCGAACCTTCGTTTTTCTGGAATTGGCTGTTTCGTTATGACGATCCGGATCCCAGTTATCACGATCCGGATCGCCGTCCGTAAAAATCCAGAAATGGTAGGTTTTTGATTCTTATCTCCTTCCTAGGGTTTCTAACCTATAAATACACCCTATGTCTTTCTTTCTAGTGTGAATCCACATAGCCGTCATTTTCTTGTATCATCTTTTACGGCTATAGATCCACATATAGAGAAGAAAGGAAATCATTAGAGAATACTCTATGTTTCTTCATCTATATTGATTAGTTTGATTCTAGGTTTTCATACTCACATCTTGAGTTGAATCAAACTAATGAATACTTAGATGGTATTTCCGATCTATCTTTGATCTAAGTATTCGGCGGATCATCACCACCCAAAAACAACGATTTTACCCCAAAAATCGGCGCGTGGATTCGCGTGTCCTTGTGGATTCAAGGTTCAATCGCTCTCGTGGATTCGGAGCGAGGCACGTTCGTGGATTCGAACGGTGCTATTGGGTGAAGACCGTGGATTCGGTCGGACGTCGTGGATTCGACGTTGGACGCCGTGGATTCGGCGTTGGGCGCAGATCGTGGATTCGAGAAGCGTCGGAGCGAGCGGAGAAGATCCTCTAGGAGCGTATGGAAAAGGTTGAGTCGTAAGTGTGTACGGTAAATCACCTTGTACGTGTTTTAATTCTAGTGGATTTCTGCCGTGTTATCGGTCCCGTGGTTTTTTACTCCGGTGATGGAGTTTTCCACGTAAAAATCTTGCGTGTTATTTTATTTTCCGCATTGGGTTTTATCGCAACGATTTTTTGAGTGTTTATACGTTTACACCTATTCACCCCCTTCTAGGTGTTTCTTCCCCTATTTAGATCCGTATTATATACGTGACCCAACAAAAACTATATACAACATAAGTCCTCACCAAAAGTACATAAATCTCTCGAGCAGTAAAATAAATACAACTCTATACCTCACTACAAAGTTCTCTCAACATGAACTCTCAAAAGTAATAAGGGTACATCTACTCCCTGGACGATGACTGGTAGGGAACTATCTCGCGACTCCCTTACCTCGATCAGAAGAAGCAGCAACAGGGGCAGCAGGAACACGAGTAGGAGTCCCTGTGGGAAAAGACACCACGACGGGTGTGAGAACTATGTCCCAAGTAGTTCTCAGTGGGTGCCGCCAACAAGCCCGACGGTCTGCCCACTAAGTCTACTAGAGGCATAAAGTAACAATATAAAACTGAAATGAAAGGGCTGGAAAAGTAACTCTACAGCTACTATGCCTCTATCTAGATGCTCAAGAAAAGGAACAGATGAAACATGATGCATCTACTAACACACACAGTAAACTCACCAAATCTAAACTGACTGCCTCAAAGGGTCCAGTCAAACCTGCGCCCACCTACTGCCGCACATCCTCAACAGGACGGGTCTACCGTAGGGTGTCCGTGACTGCCACTAACTGGCCCCGTCAGAGGGACGGCGTCGACAAGTCGCGATAGCAAGTAACAGGCCCAACTCCGGAGTGGCTCTCGAGGGGAGCGACCCCACCGAGGAAAGTATCCGCGTACCTCTGTCGAGCTCAAATATGGCTCATGCAGGCTAAAGTCCAAACCACGATCAACAAGATCGACCAACAACACCAACTCTCAACCACAGGCTGGAAAACCACACAGCTGGGGCCACCGTCCACCAGACGGCTCCCACAACAGAACACTAAACCTATAGGAAAGACCGACACCATAAGGGTTCGGAAACCCGATAGACCGGTGCTAAGAACCCTATCAAACAAGAACAGACTCTAGGCTCCGCCTATCGAAGTTCCCGATCCCCTTATAGTTCGGGAAAGCAAAACCTCGGTACGACACGCAGAAAGCACCAACAGGGCCCGAAAGTCCCGGGAGACCTACACCTACAACCCTATCAAACAAGAACAGGTCCCAGGCTCGGCCCCCTGTGGCTTTCGTCCCGACAAAGGAACGGCCCCTAGAACCCAGATCACTCGAATCCTTTCGAGTGGGGAGATTTACAAGAAAAAGGTGACATTTGTTATTGAAAATCATTTGATATAGAAGAAATCCATAATTTAATGATTTTAGTTCTCTTTGGAAAAACAGTTAGAAAAATAAGTGTTTTACCCAAGCCCCGAAGGGCTGATGCCTTTGTCCAATCACACAAGAACAGACTCCAGCGGCCCTTCGATGCTTGGAAGAAAATATTGGTAGACTAAAATCATGTGTATGTCGAAAAGGGTTCTGGGTTCTAGGTCCGGCTAACACTAGTAAACTATTGCCACTAACACAGTGGCGACAACCCAAACAGGGAAAAACAAGATCTTCCGGGTCCACCGTTTATCCCAAACGGTTCCCGGTACAGACAAGCGAAACACAATATCTACCAGACCCCACTCGGCTCCCAAGCACGAGTGCAAATGCATCCCACACTAAAAGAAGTCCCGACCGCTCGGCCCACTACCCGGGCGAGGATAACACTAAGTACAGGAATGAAACAAAAAGTGTGGATGTCTAAACATAAATAACCCTAGCCCAAGTGAGGGTTTTCTACTGGTCTGGTTATACATGCAACATATGACGGGGGTGCTAGGTCAGGTTCCAAGATAACAAATATTAACATGATAGTAGGAAGCAAGAGATCACAAGATCGACAGATAAAACAAGGAACAACAATTCCTACACTCTAGCATGCTTCCCAAATCCAATCACTATCATGCATGATTCTATATCAATAGAATTAGAGCACAGTCCATAGATCTTGAAAGCAAGCCACCCACCTGAAAACGCTAACTGTCCGGAGTCGTACAGCTGAGAAAACCAGGAAAAATAACAGCTCTATGTCCAACAGGTTCAGCACAGTCCACAATCCCTCCTGGGTACAATACAAAGTCCACAATTACACATCAATTCCAAAACTGCCCATAAAAATATACACAGAATTTTAGTCCCAAAGATGTCCCTTTTTCACCTGCTGAAATGCCCAGAAAATTCCCAGAAAAATATCACAGCGATCCTCGCGTCGATATCTTCGAAACGGTACCCTGCACGCCCAAATCCGAGTTCGGTAAGTCAAGATATAAATTCGGCAAGGGGGTACACTCATACAAAAATCTGTGCTGAAAACTGTGCACTGTTCACAGAGAAAAACAGAGATTTCACCTCGAAATAATCCTCTGAAAATTCCAAGAAAAATACGAGCGCGTTCCTTGCGATCCGTAGATGAAAAACTTGTATAAGCTCGTTTCCGTCTGACGCTCGTGTGCGAAGATATGGCCGAAATACCCTGCCGCTGTCTCAAAAATCCACACAGAAAATGGGGTCACTGTTTGCCTCGGGATCCGTGCCAAAACCTCGAAATGGAAAAGTGCGACCCACAAAAGATGAAGCCCTACCTCTTACGAGTTTGTCGGCGCAAGAATCACAAAGAAATGATCTCGGGGTAGCCCAGGGGAGCTAAAACACTGCTGCTGCGCCGAAGAAGAACACAGGAAATGCAACGTTGCGCCGCGCCGAAAAAACCAGAATCTCGGGATGCGTGCTCCTAAAACTCCAAAACTTTGTAGGTGGATCCAGAACTTGAAGATGAAGAAATCTTCTTAAGGGTGCTCGGGCAGAGGAGGCTCGAAAAGGGAAGAAAAGGGGAGAAGAAAGAGGCTCGGGCTGCTATTTAAAGGCCCCAAAAACATTTGAAGAAATACCGAATGGGTCCCCAGAATCGGGCGCCCGAAAAATTCGGGCTGCTATAGTAATGGGCCCGGCCCATTACTGTGCAGGCCCGAATTCACCACAGCCTGCCACGTGGCCCGCCACACGGCCCACCCGCGCCCCGTGCGCCCGGTGCACGAGCGCCCGCCAATGGCGGCGCGCCACGTGGCACCGACAACCCTGCACCGCGCACGTCGCGCACCTGCCCCGCGCGTACGGCCACCTGCCCCCACCTGCCCTGCACAGTTGACCAACCAATAGGGAAGCGCCACGTGTCAAAGCCTCTGCCTGCTGCACCCGGCGCACGAAATACTATGAACCAACCCAATAGGAACATGCCACGTGTCAACCCCCGATGCACCATATGTTACGGCTTTTTTTGGTGTTGGCATATTTCGTGAGTCAAGTCAGTTGAGTCGGAGTCTTGAAGTGATCAAATTGTCAATCAGCATTCAAGGACTTAGAGAAGATTCAACAAAAGCTCAAGTTGACACTCAGTGTCTTGAGTCTTGAAGATTGAAGTTGAAGAATTGTGGATCAGTTACATCAATCTCAAGAAGAAAGTATTCAAGAGGATCAGGTATGTTTAACTAAATATTTGTGGTGATCCGAATACTTTCTTATAGTGTAGAAACACTTGGATAAACTTTTAATTGCATAATAATCAAAAACTGGTGTTCGGACTTGTTCAGGATCCGGATCAGAGCCAACGATCCGGATCCCGAAGGTTGTTGCTTCATACAAGACTTCGATCCGGATCCTTGCAATTTCCGATCCGGATCCCGAATGTTAAGTTTTCTGATTTGTATGAACGATCCGGATCAGGCAATGCGATCCGGATCCCGAACCATGGTATTTCTGGAATCGTCTATCTCGTTACGACGATCCGGATCGCAGTAAATCCGATCCGGATCGCCGTCCTGAAAATTTCCAGATAAGGTATGTTTTTGATTCTTATCTCTTTCCAAAGGTTTCTAAACTATAAATAGACATTTAGGGTTTCTCAAAAACGTGGGTGCTACGGCCGATCTTTTTATAAAACATTTGAGAGCAACCCTAGAGGCTAGGTTTTCATTGTTCTTCTTAATAGCCTCTCTTAGGTCAATTCGACGGTTCTTCCAAGATCTATCTTTTGTCGAATTGATCTAATCTTTGCTTAGAGATTTCTTCTACGGTTCCTCAATGAGAATCTAAGCAAAGGATCACCATCGAAGTCAATATTCTTATCGACTGAGTTTGCGTCGTGGATTCGACGTGGCATCGTGGATTCGGTGTGCTAAAGGCGTTTCGTGGATTCGAAGCGTGCGTTCGTGGATTCGAACGTGAGCAGTGGACGAGCAAAACGGTGGAGCGCGAGGTCCAAGAAATTGAAGGAGGGGTTAAATCCGTGGAGACGGTAATCACCTTGTTATTCTTCTTTTCTTAGGGATTGTTATTGCGCGGATATCCAACCGGTCAGCGCAAGGTCCGAAGAAGCTGAAGGAGGGGTTGAGTCCGTGGAGTCGGTAATCACCTTGTTATTCTTCTATTCTTAGTGGATTGTTATTGCGTGTTGGTCCCGTGGTTTTTCTCCTGGATTGGAGTTTCCACGTATATCTCGGTGTGCTGTTTTTATTTTCCGCATTGGTTTTTATTTTGCACTGAGATTGAGTTTTTAAGTATTACACCTATTCACCCCCCCTCTAGTTGTTTGATAGTACCTATTTAGATCCTTGTGGATCCATAATAACTCTACAATTGGTATCAGAGCGGGTTTTAGGTTTATCTATCATGATGGGTGAAAGTGGTAATATTTATAGACCTCCTCTTTTTGATGGGACTAATTATGCTTATTGGAAAGTGCGGATGAGAGCTTTTCTCATCGCAATTGATGAGCGGGTATGGCAATCCGTGGAATGCGGTTGGGTGCATCCTGTTGAGGAAGTAGGAAATTCTACTACCCCAAAACCTCGCTCTAGATGGTCCAAAGAGGAATTTGAAAGATCTTCTTACAATGGGAAAGGTATGAACGCTCTATTTAATTCTCTTTCCTCGACTGAATTTACAAGAATTTCCGCGTGTGAATCCGCGAAGGAAATTTGGGATATTCTCAAAATTACACATGAGGGTACTAATCTTGTAAAAATTCAAAAGCTCCAGATGCTTACAAGTCAATTTGACTCTATTCATATGGAAGAGCATGAATTGTTTACAGATTATTACACTAGACTTCAAGATGTAATTAATACATGTGCTAATTTAGGAGAAAAGATCCCGGAGTCGAAAATTGTAAGAAAGATACTTCGGACTCTTCCGGAACGGTTTAGGGCAAAGGTTACCGCCATTGAAACCGTTAGTCATCCGGATGAGATGAGTGTAGAGGAATTAGTAGGCGCTTTGCAAACTTATGAAATGACTTTTCCTACTAATCAAGTTTCTTCCAAGTCTTCTTCTAAGCTTACAGGTATTGCATTCAAATCAACAAAGGAAGAAGATAGCGAATCAAGTTCCGACGATGAAATCTCTTTTGCCGATTTTGAAGAACAATTGGCGCGGATCGTAAAGAAATTTCGTCGGAAGTTTTGGAAGAATCGAACCGATGGATCTCCATCCACGAAATCTTCTAAAGGATCATCGGGTTCTAAATCCTCTAAACTCAAAAGCTTTGCAAAACCTTCTAAAGAAAAAGAAAAAGGTGATTTCGAAGGGGAAATCCAATGCTATCGATGCAAAGGCTACGGCCATTTTTCAACGGATTGTCCTTCTCCGAAATCATATAAAAAGAGGGCTTTGCAAGCAAAAACTTGGGACGATTCTACTTCTAATGAATCGACCTCAAGTAAAGAGGAAAAAATCGTTGCTTCTCATGCCTCTTATTTTCCCTCTTCTAATAATTGTTTTTCATCATTAGTCACTGACTCTACTCCTTTGATTTTGTATGAAACATCAACAACCGGCGGAGAGTCATCAAGTGAGGGGGAGTCGAACGAGGAAGAACTCGTTGAGGCATATCAACAACTTCTTGCGGAATCTAAGAAGATGGCCAAACATATCAAGAAGTTGAGAAAGCAACGACTTGAAGATCAAGACGAGAATCATGCCTTAAAGATCAAACTTCATGATCTCGAGGAGGAACGAGAGCTTTTATTGAATAATAATAAAATCCTCCAAGAAAAGATAAATCAATCGGAAACGGTCGTTAATTCCCATATTAACAAGATTGATTTTCTTGAAAAGCAGTTTGAGAAAATTCATGTCACCAACCAAGCATTGACCAAGCAAGTTCATCAACTTAAATCCGACATACAAAGGATTTCAACCGGTTCCAAGAAACTTGAATGTATGTCCGGATTAGGTCAAACAAGCAAGGTTGGTTTGGGATTCAAAAAGAACCAAACTGTGAATGCTTCAAGTTCCACAATGAAATTGAAAGGAAGAACTTGTCACTTATGTGGACTTGAAGGACATTTGGTGAAGAATTGCCCGAAAAAGAGAAAGAAAAATTCTTCGGCAACTTCATCTACGGAGCGAACTCAACGGAATCAAAAGACACATCAAGTCAAAGGAGTTCACTCAACCCACCAAAGGTCCGAGCCACAACATCAATCATACAAGTGGATCACTACGAGGCAAAGACCTAAGGTGGACCAACAGTCAAAGCGGACAACCCCCGGCCACGACGAATCAAGACAACCCAAAATCCAGCGATTTTGGATTCGGAAAGGTGATATCTTTCCTTGTCTTAAGTTCTAATTAGCTTATGACTGTATGTAATGCTTTGATTGGTTTTCCCTTCATATCTTTCTTAATCTTTGCATTACATGTTTTTCAATGCTCTTCGTTTTTATACTTTGTTTTTGAACAAAAGGGTTTTTACTGAACAAGTGCATTGAATAAAAAGGGCTTCACTTTTATTCACTCCAAATTAATTTTATTTGGATTATCAACTTTACTCCTTAATCATAATCTTGAAGATACTTCATTATAGGAGTTTTTGATATTATAAGCATCAAATTTTAGAAATCATGTGTGATCTTCAGATGCTTAATCTATCTCGGTTGTGTGAGTTCTTTGTGATAAACATGAGACAACCGATTGACTAAAATTTGGGATTTAATTCTTTCACGTAAGAGATTGCCTTCTTACAAGGGTATATAATTGAATTATGAAAGATGTGGAAAGAGTTACATCCGAAAGGAGTGTGAAAACTACCACCACATGCTGGAAAGAGCTGCCACCCCGGTCGTCCGGTTTGTGTGTGAAGCTACCACATGTTATGGATGCTTGATAGTATTTTATGAGAAAATCTTTAGTTGAAGCATTTGGAGATTTATATGCAAAACTCTTATATTTTGAACAATCTCCTGGTTGGTATAAGGTGGAATAGTTGAAAGATGCTCAAAGAGCCACCCTTAGGTATTTTAGTGCTTATCTCAAATTTGAAAGGGTAAAAATTCAGAATTGATGTCATTTGGAAATCTCCGTAAGTCATCTTTGTAAATCCGTTACATCTTGATAGAGTTTGGATCTCAAGATTATTTTTGATGACTTGTGTTTGATGAATATAACATGAAAAACGGTTTATAATGTTTTACCTTTATTTTTCATGATTTTGGAGTAAATCTTTTTAATTTTTGTGAAATTAATTGGATTGAATGGCATCTGTGTGAATTCATTGTTTAAAGCACTTAAATTGTTTTCTTGATTGAATACAAATCGGTAATTCAAAGATTCCAAAATCTGGATTTGTTTCAAGAAATTATTTGATTTTTGCTTTCTGGTACAGGTACGCAATCTGCATTTCTGTTATATACCGGAACTGAGCTTTTATCTCTCTTTCTCTATGAACTAATGCTGTTAGTGATTTCCTTTTGTCTAGTATGTTCACTGTTTGACAATTTGTGACAAAAAGGGGGAGAAGAGAAATAGGGGGAGACAGAGATGAGATCATCGAGATAGGGGGAGAACGGAAAATGATGATCGTATCACAAAGGGGAAGAACATGGAGAACATGTTAGAGATGCTCAAGATAGGGGGAGACAAAGAAAAAACAAAAGAACCAAATGGAAGACGGATCAAATGTAGGATTCTAATTTCTAACGACTAACGTTTGATTTTGTTTGGAGTTTTGTTTTTGCAGGAATTACATCACTTTAAGACTTCAAGTCCTAAGTCATAGAGTATGTTCTAGGACTGTTTGGTTCAAATGTAATTTTGTATTTATTGGATCTTTCACGCAAAGAAAATCAATGTTTTGGTGATGACATTGAGTTTCGACTTTTTGGTTTAAGATGAGTGACTTGAGCGCTTTTATGTACTTTTGGGTTTTGTCACGAAATTGCCAAAGGGGGAGATTGTTACGGCTTTTTTTTGGTGTTGACATATTTCGTGAGTCAAGTCAGTTGAGTCGGAGTCTTGAAGTGATCAAATTGTCAATCAGCATTCAAGGACTTAGAGAAGATTCAACAAAAGCTCAAGTTGACACTCAGTGTCTTGAGTCTTGAAGATTGAAGTTGAAGAATTGTGGATCAGTTACATCAATCTCAAGAAGAAAGTATTCAAGAGGATCAGGTATGTTTAACTAAATATTTGTGGTGATCCGAATACTTTCTTATAGTGTAGAAACACTTGGATAAACTTTTAATTGCATAATAATCAAAAACTGGTGTTCGGACTTGTTCAGGATCCGGATCAGAGCCAACGATCCGGATCCCGAAGGTTGTTGCTTCATACAAGACTTCGATCCGGATCCTTGCAATTTCCGATCCGGATCCCGAATGTTAAGTTTTCTGATTTGTATGAACGATCCGGATCAGGCAATGCGATCCGGATCCCGAACCATGGTATTTCTGGAATCGTCTATCTCGTTACGACGATCCGGATCACAGTAAATCCGATCCGGATCGCCGTCCTGAAAATTTCCAGATAAGGTATGTTTTTGATTCTTATCTCTTTCCAAAGGTTTCTAAACTATAAATAGACATTTAGGGTTTCTCAAAAACGTGGGTGCTACGGCCGATCTTTTTATAAAACATTTGAGAGCAACCCTAGAGGCTAGGTTTTCATTGTTCTTCTTAATAGCCTCTCTTAGGTCAATTCGACGGTTCTTCCAAGATCTATCTTTTGTCGAATTGATCTAATCTTTGCTTAGAGATTTCTTCTACGGTTCCTCAATGAGAATCTAAGCAAAGGATCACCATCGAAGTCAATATTCTTATCGACTGAGTTTGCGTCGTGGATTCGACGTGGCATCGTGGATTCGGTGTGCTAAAGGCGTTTCGTGGATTCGAAGCGTGCGTTCGTGGATTCGAACGTGAGCAGTGGACGAGCAAAACGGTGGAGCGCGAGGTCCAAGAAATTGAAGGAGGGGTTAAATCCGTGGAGACGGTAATCACCTTGTTATTCTTCTTTTCTTAGGGATTGTTATTGCGCGGATATCCAACCGGTCAGCGCAAGGTCCGAAGAAGCTGAAGGAGGGGTTGAGTCCGTGGAGTCGGTAATCACCTTGTTATTCTTCTATTCTTAGTGGATTGTTATTGCGTGTTGGTCCCGTGGTTTTTCTCCTGGATTGGAGTTTCCACGTATATCTCGGTGTGCTGTTTTTATTTTCCGCATTGGTTTTTATTTTGCACTGAGATTGAGTTTTTAAGTATTACACCTATTCACCCCCCCTCTAGTTGTTTGATAGTACCTATTTAGATCCTTTGGGATTCATAACTCAACACCATAGACCAGAGCTTCCCGAAGACCGCGAGCTGTGAGCCAACCAGTAGGAAACCGCCACGTGGCACCGCCCTGGTGCACGCCCGCCGCGTGGACCGCGCACCTGCCCGCGGCCCCGCGCGCCTGCCCGCGGCCGCACGCCGCCTGCCCGAGCCCTCGCCGCCGCCTTCCGCCGCTGCCCGCCGCCGCCGGCCGCCGCCGGCGATCGCCGGGAACACTGTTCCGGCGTGAACAGTAACCGATGCACAAAAAAAAAAACAAGTAGGTAGTCCATCTTGACCGTTTTCGCGCGCTGAACCCGAATTTGATGTCCGATTTTCCAAATTCCAACTCTAAAAACTGCCGAATGCACCCGGAAATGTATTCTTAGCCCAAATTTCGCGCTGAGCCCAAATTTAATATCCGTTTCGCGCGAAACAACCTCTAAACCTCCGACGGGGTCAGCCGATCACCCACATGATCCAATAAAGCTCGAGGTCCGACACTTGTGTCCAATCATGCACCAACACCTCCCGAAACACAGTACAGGCTCCCCCAAGTCACCAATGACTCTACCACAGCTCTGCAGAGATCCAGGTCATCACAACCTCATCCAAGTACAGCTGGGCTAACCGCTCGAGCTACCAAGTAGTCTGCATCGGTGCAAGCATCCGCTCCTCCCAGGGCCCCGATAATCCAACCACCAAGTCCAAAGGCAAAAGCTCAACGCGAGTACCTCCGCACTCCCGGGGTATCCCACAACCACGCTAGCCAAAAAGGCTGCGCACCCACGGTGGGACACCCGCCCCGCTCACAAAGTCGAAACCATAGAGGCAAAGATAGCCCCCCGAGTAACCCCAGCACCCCATCTACTTCAGGCCTAGCCCCTCCTAAGAGGACCGTCCTCGCGGCACAATCAACCACCGCGAAAAGAAGACAACCGAGCCAGCCAAACCGTCCTAAGTACCAAATCCAAAACCCAAAACTAGTTTAAGATCATCAGGTCTACCGGTACTATCAAGGACTCAACTGCACCGGGCAGGACCAACAACACTCCCCTACGTGCCGAGGATCGAGAATATAAACCTCCCGAACACAAGGTAACCGTCCTACCCCTAACCAATGACTAGGATGCTCAAGTGCTAAACAATGCAAAACCAATGCCGGTAAATAAAATAAAATAACAAAAATAATACCTGTCACCACAAGGTCGGCTGCTGTAAAATCCTCCACCTGAGCGGCGTAGACCCGACCGCTCTGAGCCGGTGGCCGGTGATCCGCCGGGTAAAAAGAACGTGATCCGCTCGCTGGAGCATAAAGCCGCTGAGCTGACAACTGCTGCTGAGGCGGAAAAGGAGCCGATGCTGATGAAGGTGCCGCCGAAGTCGAAAAGGGGCACGAAGCCCGAATGTGGCCTGGCTGTCCACACCTGTAACAACGACCCCACCTCTGATCACAGGTGTGCGACAAATGAGATCCCCCGCAAAATATACATCTGTCTCTGTCGCGAAGCCGTGGCTGTCCCGGCTGATGCTGTCCCTGTGTCTGATGCTGAGACTCCGGCTGCTGTTGCGATGGCCTCTGAGATCCACTAGGCTCTCGCTGATCCGCACGCCAACGGCTAGGTAACTGAGACCGCGACGGTCTCCACACGCTAGCCTGTCCCTCGTCCTCGGGTACTGGTCGTTTCCTAACGGAACTCTGTGCGACCATCCCGCCTCGCCTTGCCACCACTGTGTCGCCTCTCTCTACCCATTCGGCATGCTCGACGGCCTCCTTAAGAGTCTGGAGTCGCTGTGCATGCACTAGGGTATAAATCTCGCTGCGGAGGCCTGCCTCGAATAACTCGACCTGGTGTGGCCCATCACGGGCGACAAAGGGCACGCAGTTAAGCAACTGTATGAACTCCTGATAGTAATCCTGAACCGGCCGATCGCCCTGCTGAAGGTTCTTCAAATTATCCTCCAGTTTTCTCTTCACGCTCGTCGGAAAATAGATATCCAATACCATACGCCGAAACTCAGACCAGGGTAACTGTCGAGAAATCTGAAAATCCCGTGGCTCCACTCGATGCCACCAAATATCTGCATCTCCATCTAGGCATTGTACCGCCATATGAACTCTGTACCTCGGGTCGATGAAGAAATCCCTGAAAATCTTCTCCATCGCTGACAGCCATGTTCCAACCTCCCACGGCTGCATGTCCCGCTCCGAGAATCTAGGCGGTCCGTGCTGACAAAACTTAACAAGTTTATCAGCAATATCCTGCTCCTCGGCCGGGGTCAAAGTCTGGGCCACTCCCCGAGCCTCGCTACTCGATGATGGTGCCGTCGGCACAAGTGGTACCACAGGTGGTGCCGAGGCCTCAAGAACTGTCGGAGGCGGCGCCTCTCTCTGCGCCAGTAGCTGCTCAATCCGCTACTCCTGCCGGCGGTTGTTCTCAGCCAGTTGGGCCACCAAGGCCCTCAACTCAGCAATCTCAGAAGGTCCAGCCTGTCCTGGCTCAACAGGGGGTGTAGGGGCACCCCGGGTAGGAATCCGACGTCGGGGAGGCATCTGCCACAAGAAACCACAAGTCAGCCACACAACCACACACGACCCAATCTAGCGAAAGTCAAGGACATCCCCCTATTTCTGTAACTTTATGTTGTCTGCAGCCAACATAACTGTCCCACAGAAAATAGGGTATGTCGATCCCTCTTCACTCTCTGGAAGAGTCAAAACCTAAATCACCGACTTTCGCAAAATGTCACGTCCCTCACGCCCTATCATCCTAGGGCTAACCAAAAGCCTAGGGTTTCCTAAGTCCCAATTGACCTATCCCTAAGCTCTGATACCACCTAATCTGTCACGCCCCGAGTGTAAACCAGAACTCGGGCTCGTCTACAGATCCGCCGTGCACACGGAATTTTCCGCATACACGAAGCGCCGGTAACCTGCTCAAATAAAACAGATACAATAATAGAGCAATAAAACAGAGCTGAACTGAAAATACTACATCTCAGACTGAACTGGAAATAAAATACAAAATGACTGTAAAATAAAGTACAAGTCTCTCTCCCAACTCACCACAAATATACAACCAGCTGGCTAAAGCCAGACCCCAAAAGTAAAAGTACAACCGTCTGAGATAGGATACATAAGAGGTACCAGTCTAGCTACTCACTGTCGGGCCCACTGTCTAGCTACTCAGCCGTCCTCTCTCCTCGACCCGCCGCTGTATGCCCAGCAGCACCCGCAGAAGGCTCTGCAAAACAAAGGAGAAGAAAAGAAAAAGAAGAATGGGGGTGAGAACTACTAGTGAACCAGTAGCCTCCGCTAGTGGGTAAAACCTCAAACTCTGACACACCCACTAGGTCTACCAGAGGCAAAAAGGGGAAGAAGAGTGGTAAGTAAAAGACTACTGCAAAGGAAAATCTACCACTACTATGCCTCTAAAAATGCAGTCCTAGACTGTGATAACTGTATACAACCATAACCAACCGTCCCAGATGAACCCAATCTGTACCGCCCTCATCATCGGGCAAGTCAGCCGCGCCGATGTGATAGCAAGACTCCTGCTGCCGCCCTCAGCATCGGGCAAATAAGCCGCGCCGATGTGATAGCAAAACCATCAATAACTGTCTGGCCCCGGCCTCCGGAGGGGAACTCGTGGGGAGCGACCCACACGAGGAAAGTATCACCGGGCAATAACCGCGCCGGTGTGAAAGTAAAAGCAGGACTAGATCACAAATAACAAGCCCCAGTGGAACAGAACCCTCCACTAAAGAAACCTGATTCCCAATCAGATGCAAAAGTAACCATCCGGTCAATCACCCAATATCCGCGATTGCTGCAATACCCCAACCTCACAAACATGTCTCACATCCGACATCTGGTCAACCGCCTACTATCCGCGGTTGCCACAAAACCCTCTAGTCCATAATCATGCCCTATCACCGATGTCCTATAACCGACATCCGGTCAACCGCCCAATATCCGCGGTCGCCGCCAAAACCCATAATCCATAATCCAGGCCCCGGCTACACTATCCCATCCGGTCAACCGCCCGTGCGGCCGCAGCACACGCCGCGCGGGGCTGGGACCCGCGCGGCCGCGGTAAGCGCCGCGTGGGGCTGGCGCCCGCCCGGCCGCGGCGCATGCCGCGCGGGGCTGGGCCCCGCGCGGCCGCGGCAAGCGCCGCGCGGGGCTGGGGCCCGCGCAGTCGGTCAAGCGCCGCGCGGGGCTGGCGCCCGCGCGACCGCAACGCATGCCGCGCGGCCGCGGCTTGCTCCTCGCGGGGCCGGCGCCCGCGCGACCATGGCAGGCGCCGCGTGGGGCCGGTGCCCGCGCGGCCGCATGGCATGCAACGACTCGGGGGTGGCCGCGTCGCCCGTCGCGCTTCGCCGCCACCGCCGTGTCGAGTCGTGGTTAGTGTTTTTGGGTTTTTGGACTCGGTTTATCTACCGTTTATGTTTCCGATCTGACCGCGGTTCTTTTGGGGACTATTTTTAGGTCCGAGTGCCGATTGTGAGCGTGGTTCGGTCTCCAGTATCCCGGTTAGCACATTCGAGGTGGGTACTTTTGGTTATTACCAGTGTAGAGTCGTTCCCGAATATTCGGTTTGATAAAGTAGATGTTTTTGGTAATTTGACTAACCCCATAGCATGTGATTCCCATTTACTATATTAATTGTAGCGGCTGCGGTCGCAAGTTCGTTCTATTGTTCTGATCGAAGCGGCTGAGGTCGCAACACTGTTCTTGCACTCATATTGCTTACACGCACACCGACGGTTTGGCCACCGTACAGGGTGTATTTTTTCGGAAAGATGGCAAGTTGTTTTACCCGTGTACCCCACAAGGAGAGGTTAGTGGGGACCCCTCAAGGAGATGCGACTGCTACTTGGGCAGTGGAGGGGTTAGAGGCACCAAGAAAATGAGCGCGCTATTTGGGGTCGGAGCCCAATAGCTATCTGGGGTTGGATCCCAGCTTGTTTCGGTATTCTGGGGTTGGAGCCCAGCTGGTTTCCGTATTCTGGGGTTGGTAACCAGCTTGTTTTGTGACAGGGATTTAGCGGTACATGAGGGGAAAGTAAATGCTCTGGTGTATCGGTTTGTCTTTTCAGTTATTGCATTTACTGTTGATATCTACTTTATCAGTCACTGACTACCCACACTGTGATAGGTCCGAGTAGGGGTGGGAACCGGGACGACGGTGAGGCATCAGTTAGAGGACCCTAGCCATGAGGGCTAGTAAACGATATGTCTTTCTTTGGTTATTACTCTCTTTTTACTGTTGGTTAGTTAAACTGTGATTATATGCGTGGTTTCTGATGGATGTTGGAATGAGGGTTTTGTGTCTATAATTGGGGAATGTTAAGATGTGTAATTGCGGCTCGTTTTTGAATGCAAACCTGGTTTCAAAAGTGTTTTCAAAGCAGGTGCCGTGTGGGCACCGGTTTTAAAGCCCGTATATTTATCCTTTCAAGCTAATGGCCGCTTAAAAGAGTTTGCGAAAACATTTTGAAAAAACTGGGTGTCGAGTGGGCACTGATTTTCAAACCCGTGGGTTTATGCTATAGACTATATGTGATAGCGGTGACTGTATGAATAATTTGTAATCCCTCATCTTTGTCTGTCATGGTTAGAATGGTTAAAGTATTTGTCTTGTTGGAAACGCCGTGCATATACAAAGGAGGCTCCGCCCGTTTGGGAAGTGAATTTGTATATGTGGCGGGTCTGGTGCGCACCGGAGGCGAGGTTCATTTAAAAGAAAAAAAAATGGATACGTTTTCCGCTCTTTTAGAACCTCCGGGGCGTGACAGATTATATGGTATCAGAGAAAACGACTTTAACCCTGGTGATCAGTGACCAACATCCACAGAGTGTAATACCGCAAGTAACTAACCAACTTGATAACCAAAGTGTAGGTGTGTAAAGTACGAACGTGTGTGCGGGGAAAATGGGGATAGAGTCCCATTGTTTGTAGCTCAAGGTGCTAGACCAATTATGTCTAGGACTAACTTGGTTTCTTTGTTTGCACGGTTAATGGCCCGAAACCGCTCTTCAATCGATGGTGCAGAAGAGGATACGACGGTTCCGACAACAGTGGAGAATCGGCTACTCCAACAACGGTTACGCGACATGGCTGAGCGCTTTCCCTTTTTGTTAGGAAAGACGAACCCCACACGGCTCGACTTCACAAGGATGGTCTACATAGCGACACTATTCGGGTAAATACCGACGGTGGGTTTACCCGTCTACCGAGAAGTAATCGACAGGACCACTGTGGTGGGGCGGGAATTGGCCGTTCCAGCACCCGGCAGAAGGATCATGAGCCTGCCGGGGGCCGAAAATGACCCCAGCCATAACCCGGGAATCACTTTCCCAACGGGAGCCGACCACCCCAGTATCCGAAGACGCCGCAAGGAACCTGAGGCACATCAGACAAGGGAATCAATCCGTCATAGAGTATCAACGAGAATTCATAAGGCTGGCCAATTGTGTTCCCTTTGCCATAAGGGATGAAGCTCACAAAACCCGCCTCTTCGTAGACGGATTGCGGAGCAATATTTTCGAAATTGTGCAAGCAGCGAAACTTCACACCTTCCAGAAAGTGGTGGATAGGGCCACCATAGTGGAGCGCGGATTCGCGGTGACGCGCGCCTGACGAGAGGACTCGGAGTACAACAAGGATAAGAAACGCCCCCAGCCCTTCTCGGGAGGGGAATTCCCTAGCGGGGACCGGCCTTACATCATCTGCAGAGGGGCACCACGGGGGATTATTCGTTTCCGGAAGCACGACCATTACTTCTAATGTGACAAACTAGGACAGTTCCGTTTTAACTGCCCTGAACCCGGGAACAATATTTCGGAGTCACGACACGGATGAGAGGTCTTATGCGACGACATGACAAAGGACGCTCTACCCGAGGGAAGTAGTAGCAGGAAAGACCCCTTACGAGGAGTAATGTTGGTCTTGACCCCAGGAGAATCCTTAGAAGCAAATATTTTGTACCTTCCTGCCCAATAAGGATGTGAAGACTTAGTTGTCTTTGGTGTTGGCTATTTATTTATGGGTTAAATAGGTCCAACTTCTTGCCTCGAGACAATAGGACTAATAAGTTGAGTTGGGTGAGCCCAAATAGGTTGAGTGGGGCTGCGGTCCACAACAGACCTAACGGCAAGAGACCCAACAATAGACCCAATGTCCAGGTGGGTTGAGTCCGGTCGAGATCTGTGGCGCTGTGTAGGTACGCTTTAAGTGAATCGGTTGCGTACCTCTAAAAGCACGAGCTTTTGGGATTAATGGTTAGCGCCAACGATCCGACATTTGTGACTTAGTGGCGTCACTGCTAAGAGAATTCGAGGGGATACTCGGAAGGGATGGGCTTACCGAGTAACAGGTGCTAGTCGATTGCGAGAAACCGAGCGTGCCGTCTTGGGGCACACCCGTTCTATTCATTCGGAAGAAGGACGGGAGTCTACGATTGTGCATCGACAATCGGGGAATAGATAAGGTCATAGTAAAGAACAAATACCCCTCACCTTGGATTGATGACCTATTCGACCAACTACAGGAGCGACGGCGTCCCCAAAGATTGATCTACAGTACGGCTATTGCCAGTTTAGAGTCCGAAGAGATGACATACCGAAAATAGTTTTTCGAACTCGGTATGGTCATTACGAGTTTACGGTTATACCGTTTGGACTCATAGTCGCTCCAGCGGTGTTCATGAATATGATGAACAGGATCTTGGAACCTTTCTTAAACTATTTTGTAGTAGTCTTTATAAATGACATCCCGATCTACGCTCACACAGACAAAGAGCACGAGGGACACTTGCGAGTGATCCTCCAGACCCTCCGGTACCAGAAAGTGTATGCCAAACTCAAAAGGTGTGAGTTCTGGATCCGCGAGGTAGACTTGTTAGGACACATAGTCTCAGTGTCGGGAATAGGGGAGGACCCGAGAAAGATAGAATCCGTGACCAACTGGGCTCGGCCAACAACGGGGACAAAAAACCGAAGCTTTCTAGGACGGGCGGGGTACTACAGACGTTTCGAGGAAGACTTATCAAAGATAGCTGCTCCCTTGAATTGATTAACCCGGAAAGGGGAGAAGTTCGTCTGGTCAACCCAATACCATAAGAGCTTCGAGGAACTTAAAGACAGACTCGCACGAGCGCCGGTACTCACATTGCCAAAACCCGGTGAGGACTACGAGATCTATTGCGATGCATCTCGAAGCGGTCTGGGAAGCGTATTAAAGCAACAAGGGAAGGTTATAGCATACGCATCAAGACAACTCAAGGATTACGGGCAGAACTACCCTACACACGACTTGGAACTCGCGGCAGTCGTGTTTGCTTTGAAGCTCTGGAGACATTATCTCTACGGGGCGCACTGTAACGTGTTTTTCGATCACCAGAGCCTCAAATACTTGTTTACGAAAAAGGGACTGAACTTACGGCAACGGCGATGGTTGGTACTACTGAAGGACTACGATTTGTCCATCCATTATCACCCCGGAAAGGCAAACGTGGTGGACGATGCCTTGAGCCGGAAGGGACAGACGAGGTAAATGGTACTGAGCGCCCTTACCCAACAGGATCAGCTAATTGCACAATTCTTGCAATTGAGGCTGGAGGTAGTGCCAGCAGGTGCAGTTACAAAATTTTTGTCATTGGTGATAAGGCCTACATTGATAGAAAGGATCTTGGAAGGCCAAACAATGGTCACGCAACTACAACAGGTGCGGGACAGATTATCCTCGGAACAGAGTGGTGAATTTGCGATCGGTATTGAGAGGTGTTGAGGTTCCGGGGACGAGTCTGCGTGCCCGATGTGCTGGAATTGAGGAAAGAAATTCTGACGGAAGCGCATAATGCCCCCTACACTGCGCATCCCGGAGGTACGAAAATGTACAAAGACCTGAGGCAGACCTCCTGGTGGCCCAAATTGAAGAGTGAGGTGACGCAATTCGTGGCGCGATGTTTGGTGTGCCAACAGGTGAAAATGGAACATCAGCGACCGGCGGGGAAACTGCAACCATTGCCCATACCGGAGTGGAAATAGGAATGGATTACTATGGGCTTGGTGACCGGTTTTCCGCGATCGCAACAAGGACATGACGCGATTCGGGTCATTGTGGACCGTCTGACGAAATCGGCCCACTTTCTGCCTATCCATATGACGTGGACCCGAGATCGGCTAGCGAGAACCTATATCGACGAGATTGTAAGATTACACGAAATACCGTCGTCGATAACTTCTGATAGGGACACGCGTTTCGTGTCAAACTTCTGGAAAAGTCTGCAGCAGGCACTGGGGACCAAATTGCAGTTTGGCACGGCCTTCCACCCGCAGACTGACGGGCAATCGGAACGAGTGACCCAGACTCTTGAAGATATGCTTCGAGCTTGTGTGCTAGATCTGGGTGAGGGATGGTCGCGTTACCTACCCCTCGTGGAATTTGCCTATAATAATAGCTATCGAGCTAGTATTCAGAAGGCGCCGTACGAAGCCTTGTACGGGCGCCAATGTCGTTCGCCTATTTGCTGGGACGACTTAGGGGAGCGGAAGCATTTGGGTCCAGACCTCGTAGAGGAAACGGAGGCAAAGGTATGCCTTATCAGGCAGCGACTGTTGACCGCCCAGAGCCGACAGAAAAGCTACTCGGACCAGAGGCGACGGGAATTGGAATTATGGTGGGGGAACACATGTTGCTTCGTGTATCACCGTCTAAGGGGACAAGACGGTTCGGCTTTCGAGGAAAGCTGAGCCCACGGTACGTGGGACCGTTCGAAATCTTGGAGCGCGTGGGCCCGGTGGCATACCGGTTGGCTTTACCACCAAACCTCGAACGGGTACACAATGTGTTTCGCGTCTCGATGCTCCAGAAGTACCTACCCGACCCGTCGCACGTCCTCGATGCTTCGGCCGTTGAACTACGGGAGGATTTGAGCTTCGAGGAAACGCCGATACGGATCTTGGCAAGAGAAGAAAAGGAACTTTGTAACCGGACAATCCCCTACGTAAAGGTGCAATGGAGTAACCACGAGGAGCGCGAGGTGACGTGGGAACTTGAGACGAAAATGAGGGAGTGTTACCCTGAGTTATTTAGTGAGGGTTGAGGTTAAGTTTCGGGGATGAAACTTCTTTTAAGGGGTGAGTGGTGTAATATCACAGATTTTTGGTAACGTTTTATTCTCCAGCTAATAAAGATTATGTTTGGAGAAATTGAAGTACCGGGTTTACTTAAGTTGATAATCTTGAGGTGCGGGTATTTTTCTGTGATAGAGCTCGAAAAACGGTGAACAGCGGTGCGACCGGATCAGGATTCCGACTTACGGATCCCTCAGAACGGGGTTGTTAGGATCGCGGTAACCGGAATGTGCATCGAAATCCGTGCAAGTGATCGTGCACGCTTTTTGAGGAGATAAGGAATTATCTCTAGGGAATTATCTTAAAGGAATTATCTTTAAGGAATTATCTTTAAGGGATTATCTTAAAGGAATTACCTTAAAGGAATTATCTTTAAGGAATTATCTTTAAGGGATTATCTTTAAGGGATTATCTTAAAGGAATTAGCTTAAAGGAATTATCTCTAAGGAATTATCTCCAAGGATTAATTAAATAATTAATTAATTAGAGATTGAAATCCGACGTATGGATTTTCCGGAATAGGGTTTTGAGGATCGCGGTAATCGTAGTGTGCATCGGAATCCGTGCAAAAGATCGGGCACGCTTTCCGAAGAGATAAGGAATTATCTCTTGTGAATTAATAATTATTAATTGATGATGATCCGGATATGGGTTTTGTTGTACGTACAAGGGGAAAATCTGCTTTTCCGGAGAGAAAAGAGGAAACCCTAACCGAAAAGAAAAGAGAGAAAAAGAAAAGAAAGAAGAAACCCTAGCCGGAGAGAAAGGAAAGAAAGAGGGAAAAAGGAAAACCTTAACCAGAGAGAAAAGAAAGAAAGAGGGCCGCCGCGGAGCCCTAGGGCCCCGCCGCCGCATCACCGCGTGCGGTGCCGAGCGGGGCAGGCGGCCGCGCGGCTGCACCGCACGCTGCTGCACCGCGCCGAGCGGGGCAGGCGGGAGCCCGCGCGTGCCGCGAGGGGCTGGAGCCCCCGCGGCCGCGCCACATGCGCCGTGCGGGCTGGAGCCCGCCCGGCCGTCGCCGCACCGCGTTCGGCGCTGCGCGGGGCAGGCGCACGCGCGGCTGCACAGCATAAGGCGCGCGGGCTGGAGCCCGCGCGGCCGCGGAGCATGCGGCACGCGGGCAGGAGCCGTGCGGCCGCATCATGCGCCGCACGGGGCTCGCGCCCGTGCGGCCGCAGCGCATGCCGTGCGGAGTTGGGGCGTGCGCGGCCGCGGCAAGCGCCGCACGGGGCTGGGGCCCGCGCGGCCGCGGAAAGCGCCGCACGGGGCTGGCGCCCGCGCGGCCGCAGCGCATGCCGCGCGGGGCTGGGGCCCGCGCGGCAGCGGAAAGCGCCGCACGGGGCTGGCGCCCGCGCGGCCGCAGCGCATGCCGCGCGAGGCTGGGGACCGCACGGCCGCGGCAAGCCCCCCGCGGGGCTGGCGCCCGCGCGGCCGCAGCGCATGCCGCGCGGGGCTGGTGTCCGCGCGGTTGCGGCAAGCGCCGCGCGGGGCTGGCCCCCGCGCGGCCGGGGCATGCTCCTCGCGGGGCTTGTGCCCGCGCGGCCGTAGCGCATGCCGCGCGGGGCTGGTGCCCGCGCGGCCGTGGCAAGCGCCGCGCGGGGCTGGCACCCGCGCGGCCGCGGCTTGCGCCGCGCGGGTCCGGCGCCCTCGCGGCCATGGCTGGCGCCGCGCGGGGCCGGTGCTCGCGCGGCCGCATGGCATGCAAAGACTCGGGGGTGGCCGCGTCGCCCGTCGCGGTTCGCCGCCACCGCCGTGTCGAGTCGTGGTTAGTGTTTTTGGGTTTTTGGACTCAGTTTATCTACCGTTTATGTTTCCGATCCGACCGCAGTTCTTTTGGGGACTATTTTTAGGTCCGAGTGCCGATTGTGAGCGTGGTTCGGTCTCCAGTATCCCGGTCAGCACATTCGAGGTGGGTACTTTTGGTTATTACCGGTGTAGAGTCGTTCTCGAATATTCGGTTTGATAAAGTAGATGTTTTTGGTAATTTGACTAACCCCATAGCATGTGAATACCATTTACTATATTAATTGTAGCGGCTGCGGTCATAAGTTCGTTCTATTATTTTGATCAAAGCGGCTGAGGTCGCAACACTGTTCTTGCACTCATATTGCTTACACGCACACCGGCGGTTTGGCGACCGCACGGGGTGTATTTTTCCGGAAAGATGGTAAGTTGTTTTACCCGTGTACCCCACAAGGAGAGGTTAGTGGGGACCTCTCAAGGAGAGGCGACTGCTACTTCGGCAGTGGAGGGATTAGAGGCACCAAGAAAATGAGCGCGCTATTTGGGGTCGGAGCCCAATAGCTATCTGGGGTTGGAGCCTAGCTTGTTTTGGTATTCTAGGGTTGGAGCCCAGCTGGTTTCGGTATTCTCGGGTTGGTGCCCAGCTTGTTTTGTGACCGGAATTTAGCGGTACATGAGGGGGAAGTAAATGCTCCGGTGTATCGGTTTGTCTTTTCAGTTATTGCATTTACTGTTGATATCTACTTTATCAGTCACTGATTACCCACACTGTGACAGGTCCGAGCAGGGGTGGGAACCGGGACGACGGTGAGGCTTCAGTTAGAGGCCCATAGCCATGAGGGCTAGTAAACGATACGTCTTTCTTTGGTTATTACTCTCTTTTTACTGTTGGTTAGTTAAACTGTGATTATTTGCGTGGTTTCTGATGGATGTTGGAATGAGGGTTTTGTGTCTATAATTGGGGAATGTTAAGATGTGTAATTGCGGCTCGTTTTCAAATGCAAACCTGGTTTCAAAAGTGTTTTCAAAGCAGGTGCCGTGTGGGCACCGATTTTAAAACCCATGGATTTATCCTTTCAAGCTAATGGCTGGTTAAAAGAGTTTGCGAAAACGTTTTGGAAAAACTGGGTGTCGAGTGGGCACTGATTTTCAAACCCGTGGGTTTATGCTATAGACTGTATGTGATAGCGGTGACTGTATGAATAATTTGTAATCCCTCCTCTTTGTCTGTCATGGTTAGAATGGTTAAAGTATTTGTCTTGTTGGAAACGCCGTGCATATACAAAGGAGGCTCCGCCCGTTTGGGGAGTGAATCTGTATATGTGGCGGGTCTGGTGCGCACCGGAGGTGAGGTTCATTTAAAAGAAAAAAAAATGGATACGTTTTCTGCTCTTTTAGAACCTCCGGGGCGTGACACCAATCCGCTGTGGGAGGCATCACTATAAATCACAAATCCCTCTCCCATCACAGGCAATGCTAAGATCGGTGCAGATATCAATATCATCTTCAGCTCATCAAAGCTCTGTTGGCATAGCTTAGTCCAAGTAAATCTGATTCCCTTCCTAGTCAATCGGTTAAGGGGAGTAGAGGGCTTCGCAATGCCCTCAACAAACCAACGGTAATATCCTGCTAAGCCCAAGAAACTCCGGACCTCAGTAACCGTCGTCGGTCTAGGCCATTCCCGAACAGCATCATTCTTCGTCGGGTCCACTGCCACTCCAGCGGCTGAAACCACATGGCCTAAAAATGCAACTTCCCGAAGCCAGAATTCGCACTTCTTAAGTTTGGCATATAACTTTTTCTCTTTCAGAAGCTGCAACACTATCCTCAAGTACTCCTCATGCTCCTCATTGCTTCGGGAGTAAATCAAAATATCATCAATAAACACCACGACAAACCGGTCCAAGTACGGTTGAAATATCCGGTTCATCAAATCCATGAATGTGGCTGGGGCATTAATCAGTCCAAATAGCATCACCGTGGACTCATAATGCCCGTACCGAGATCTAAAGGCCGTCTTGGGTATGTCTTCGGCCCTCACCCTCAACTGGTGGTAACCGGACTGGAGATCGACCTTCGAAAACACCAGAGCTCCTTGCAACTGGTCAAACAAATCGTCTATCCGTGGTAAAGGATACTTGTTCCGGATGGTCACCTTATTCAGTTCTCTGTAATCCATACACAGTCTAAGGGATCCATCTTTCTTTTTCACGAACAAAACTGGCGCTCCCCACGGAGACACACTAGGTCCAATGAAACCTTTATCCATCAGATCCTGCAGTTGTGCCTTCAACTCTCTCAACTCGGCAGGTGCCATCCGATAAGGTGCCTTCGAGACTGGCGCGGTTCCTGGAACCACGTCGATCACAAACTCTATCTCCCTCTCCGGCGGAAAAGTCGTCAGCTCAAGAGGAAACATATCCGAAAACTATCGGACAATGGGGATTTCCTCGAGTCCCAGTGCCGCCGTAGGCACTTCAACAATAGTTGCCAGGAAAGCGGTGCAACCTCTACTCATCATCCATCTAGCTCTCACTGAGGATACGGTCGCTGTGAACAGCGTGCTCTAGCGGCCTCGGTAGGTGAACTCCTCCTGTCTGGGCTCTCGGAGGGACACCGTCCTCTCTCTACAATCAATGGTAGCATAATATCAGGATAACCAATCTATACCCAACACTACATCAAAATCTCGGAGCTGGCGTTGGACCAACAAATCAATAGGTATAATTCAGGGTCCAAACTGCACTAGGCAGGACCGACAACACTCATCTATGTGTAACACGTGATCGGAAATCTGAACCTCACATGCACAAGCTAACGGTCCTATCTCTAGCCCATGCAACGATGCAAATTCTCTACTGATGAATGAGTGAGATGCTCCAGTATCAAATAATGCTCTAGCACGAGTGGAGGAGATAAGGATAATACCTGCCACCACCTGATCAGCCGCCAAGGAGTCTTCTACCTGAGCAGCATATACTCGCCCGCTCGGAGGTGGTCACCTGTCCGGCTGTCGTGAAGAGGTGGCCCGATCAGCCTGGCCAAAGCTCCGCGAAGCTCCTACTACCTGCAAAGGCGAAGGAGGTGTCGATGCTGATGTAGGTGCTGCCTGTCACGCCCCGGGTGTAAACCAGAACCCGAGCCCGTCCACAGATCCGCCGTGCACGCGGAATTTCCCGTGCACACGAAGCGCTGGTAACCTGCTCAGATATAAAAGATATAATAAAGGAGTATAAAAACAGAGCTGAACTAAAACTAATACATCTCAGACCACAGCTGGAAAGTAAAAGTACAATAAACTCTCAAATAAGTACATATGTCTCTCCCAGCTCACCAAATAAATACAACCAGCTAGCTGAAGCCAGACTCAAAATAAAAGAAAATACAACTGTCTGAGTGTATAGGGGATACGACCAAAATACAGCTATGCTCGCAGACGGGGTAGACGACTATCTAGTCGGCTATCCTCTTACCTCGATCTGCTGAAGATGGCCCAGCTACACCTGCAGAAGACTCTGCAAAACAGGGGAGAACAAAAAGAAGAAAGACAATGGGGGTGAGAACTACTAGATAAACCAGTAGCCTCCCCTAGTGGGTAAAGTCGCAAACTCTGACGTACCCACTAGGACTACTAGAGGCAAAAAGGGAAGAACAGTGGTAAGCTATAAAGGCTGCTAATAAAAAGGAAACTACCACTACTATGCCTCTAAATGCCATACCGAAAGAGATGACTGTATGTATGCATCAGTATCTAACATGCCTGCCTGAATAAACCAAATCGTTGGACCAGTAAGACTGGTACTGCCTGTTGTGCCTGCCGTATCGGGTATGCTGGCCAACGCATAACACCGATGTAAAGAAGGAGTCTCAAGGACTCAAAGCCTGCCTGTCGCACACTCCGGAGTGGCACTCGAGGGGAGCGACCCACATGAGTAAAGTATCTCAGTAATAAGTATCGTAAGTATCATAAATCAGCAGGACTGGATCACGACTCTGATCAAAATGAAAAAACCCATCCACTAAAGACAGCCCGATCCCCAATCTGATGCACAAGTAAACATCCGGTCAACCGCCTAATATCCGCAGTTGCCGCAACACCCCGCAAGTCCAAAATCTGATAAAGTAATCAACATCTGGCCAACTGCCAAATATCCGCGGTTACCACAATGCCCCACAATCCATAATCGAGTCTAACCTGTCCCAGACTCAGTGGCCTCAACTACACTATCCCGAACCCCTGCTCAACTCGAGCAACATGCATCTGAATAAAAAGGAGAACAACGAAACATGGTTTCTCCTAAGTCAACTCACAATAATAGTGTAATAATAAATAGTGGCCTAACTAGATGTCCATACAAGCATGCAAATGTCCTCTTTTTAAAACTAAAAGAAAGTATTTAATATTCATTTTAAAAAGGATAATTCTTGATGTCCCAACATGATAAGTCATTTTGCATGCGAGATTATGCTATAACATTTGTTCCATCAATAATGTCCCAATTTAACATAGATAAGCTGTCACATAATCTGTGGGGTCAACACATGCGATTCTCAAATTGGATATCAATTATCACATTTAATTTAGGGGATTTCTAATATTCCTAGTGAGCAAGTCAAAAGTGAGGTAAGCAACAACAACCCACCTCGAAATGCGCAATCCACTCCCAAAAAGGGTCCTCGCTGTCCACAGTCCTCTAACTCCGCAACCCGCCGAAAACAGTGCACTACTGCACAAAACATCGCACCCGGTGTAAAAATAATACCCAAAATACTGCATTTGCTGTTTTTCCAAACAGCACGGAAAAAGAGGAATTTTCACCTCTGTGCAGTGCTCCAAAGAAATCCAGAAAAATTACGATTGCGTTCCTTGCGACGAGTAGATCCAAAACAAGTATTTATACGCCTTGATCCGATGCTTGTAGACTGAGATAAAAATCAAACAAGCCCATGCTGTCCAAAAAGCCACCACAGAAAATAGCATCAAAAGGTGCCTCAGGAACCATGCCAAAAGTTCGAAACAGAGCAAAGCGGTCAACATAAAAATCGAAGCCTTACCTCTTAGGAATGCGCTGTCATAGAAATCGCCCAAAAATTCCACCTGGTTTGCGTACAGGAAATTTTCGACTGAACTGCGACGGAAACGGGCCGAAAAAGGGAAACGTCGAGGCGCACTGTAAAACCAAGATCACCGCTGCCGAGCCTCCAAAAATGCTGGGGATCTACCACAAGATCAAAAATATCAAGAGGAACAAGTTTCCTATAGGGATATCCCTTTCAATCTCTGTGATGATCCAGGTTTCCATGCACTGTTTTCCCGTGAATCCAAGTGTGAAACCCCTAATGATGGTGTTTGATCCACAGTGTGTCAAAGGGACAGCACAGGTGGGTCCGTGGCAGTGTTTATTGTTAGTTTGGCCTTCGGCGGGGTTTGCCGAATTTTAGAAAAGTTTCTAGGCCAAACGGATGGCGTATTTGGATTCAGCGCGGAAAAACGCTTGAAAACGGCTATTTATTTGCCGGATTTGGAGTCCGGATGCCCAAAAACGGACTCCCGGAAGTTTCTAGTGTCTCCTGGTGCATGGGGGAAGGCCGTGGACCGCCGGATGCCACGTGGCGGGCCCTCATTGGCCGGCCCGCGGCGCCCGGTGCATGGAACGGCTCGGCGGGGTGCACGGACCCGGCGCACAGACACGTGGCGCATGGCTACTGGCGGGCTCATGGGACTCGGCGCAGGGGACAACGCCTGCGGCCGGTCAGGCGGCGCCTGCCCCCGCGCCTGACCGCACAGTGCGTGGGACGCGCGTCGCCTCGCCATTGGCGAGCGACTGCGGGGCTGACCGCGCGGTCGGGACGCGCGTCGGCCGCTGGCGCGCCCCGCACGGCTGTTCGCTGTGCGGGATGCGCGCCGATCCCCTGTGGGGACGCGCGTCGCGTGCTGGTTGGTTCCGCCCGGTCGGACGGGACGCGTCCGACCCGCTCTGGCGGATCCGGGCCCAAACGTGGCCCGAATCCAATAACGCGGGTTGTTTTTCTCCTTCTTAATTCTTTTAGGGCATTGGAAGCCCGATTTCTCTCTTCCTGGTTGGAACCACTCCGAGCCCCCTCTTAGACATTTCTTCCTCTCCCAATCCTCCATCCACTGTAGTAATCTCAAGAATTTTGAAGGCTCGGATCCCAAGGTTTGCATTTATCCGGCGCGGCGCGACGATCGTTCTACGGCTACCAGATTCGTCGCATTTCGGTGTTCTAGCTCCCCCGGCTCACCCCGACATCCTGTTTTTACGATTTTTGCGCCGTCGGATTCTTGACAGGTAGGGCTTCACTTCCTCTTTTATGAGTTTCTCTTGATTCAGAGGTTTTGATGGTGATTCTGTGGCTTCTTTCTGACCCTTTTCCGTCGCGGAGTTTTGGGACAGCACCATCTCGTTTTGGCGATAACTTCGCGCTCGAGCATCGAAACAGGGCGACTCAAAAGGGGATTTGCATCTACGCGTCACGAGGAATCTCCTGGAATTTTCGTGGATTTTTGTGGAATTTCCCTGAAGGTGAGGAATCCCTTTTTACAGAATTTTATATCGCTGTTTTGGGATGAATGTATTGTTTGAGGTGGTCCTCTTGTCGATTTTCGTTCTCAGCACAGAAAAATCGTGGGAAAACGTGCAGGTACTTGTTTCGACCGGATCGTCGCGTAGATCGCAGTGTATATTTTCTGGGAATTTTGTGGGCACGTGTCACAGGTAAAAATGGCTGAACAGTAAATCTGAATTTGGGAGACAAATTTTGGGTTAAACTTGAATTGTAATTTGTGTGTGTTCTTTGGGATCTTTGGCACAGTGTTGCGGGGTTTTTCCGGAGCGAGCGCGGACTTAGCCTTTGAGGACCGGATTTAGCGCTCGAGGTGGGTACCGTTGTTTACCTCCTACTTATGATGTCCCCACTAGGCCTATTGGAGTGCTTCACTGTTATGTTGCTAAATGAACCGGAATAAGTTAAAATGGCATCTTGGTTGAGAATTGGACTTATTGCTTGGGCTACATCTTAAAATGGACTAAGTATTAATGAATGGATGATTCTTATATTAATATGTCGTTTAAACCTCACGGGGGGGGGGGGGGGGGGGTTTGCTATAAAGGACTATCTTACTCGTACACTTTGGGACCTCTTATGCTTATGTGATAAATGGATATGAGATAACTTAGCAAATGAAAGTTTAACTAGTGGCATACCTCTCTATTGGGAAGGATAATAATATTTAAACCCTGTTTTTATATAAAGGACTTTGCATGCTTAAATGGACATCTAGTTAGGCCACCTTTTTCTGCTACACTATCATGCTGGAATTGACTTAGGAGAAACCATGCTTTTCTCTTCTTTTATTTATATTCGGGGGATAGTGCGCTCGGGTTCGAGCAGGGACTGGGATAGTGTAGTCAGACAGTTGTGGGCTTTGGGACAGGCAGGCTGTGAGGGCCGGGCATTGCGGCAACCGCGGATCTTTGGCGGTTGACCGGACAGTAGTTATTGCATCAGATTGGGATAGAGGATTTGGATTTCTTTTAGTGGATGGGTTTTCCACCGGGATCAGAGTCATGATCCAGTCCTGCTGATTTGGTACTTGTTACCCAGGCATTATACTCGTGTGGGTCGCTCCCCTCGAGTGCCACTCCGGAGTGTGCGTTTTTACAGGCTTCGAGTCTTCGAGACTCCCTTTTCCTATCGGTGTTATGCGTAGGCTGGCATACCCGATTTGGCAGGCAGAGCAGGCAGTACCAGTGCTTACTGGTGTATCGATTGGGTCTAGACAGGCAGGCGTTGACATTCTGATGCATACATATAGCTAATCTATCAGTTAGCTCATTAGAGGCATGTAGTGGTAGCTCTATTCATCATCAGCAGTTTTAATTACAGCTTACCACCTCTGTTCATCTTTTCTGCCTCTTATAGTCCTAGTGGGCACATTTGTGTTGAGGTCTACCCACTAGGAGGAGGCTACTGTTTTATAGTAGTTCTCACTCCCCACTGCTTTTCTTCTTCTATTCCCCTTTGTTTTGCAGAGTCGTCTGCGGCTGTTGCAGGACCCTCCACTGCGGACCGAGGTAAGAGAATCGCGGACTAGATAGCGGTCCACCCAGGCACCAGTTCTATTATTAGATGTACCCCGATACTCTCAGATACTCTACTATTCATTTCTTTTTGGGTCTGGCTTCGGCCAGCTGGTTGTATTTGATTAGTGAGCTGGGAGAGACATATGTATTATTGAGAGTTACTTTCTGCACTTTGCTTTTCTGCTTTATCTGAGATGTATTAGTTACTGTTTAGCTCTGTTTATGCTCTTTTATTATATCATCCATACTTGAGCAGGTTACCAGCGCTTCGTATACACGGGAAATTCTGTGTATACGGCGGATCTGTAGACGGGCCCGGGTTCTGGTTTACACCCGGGGCGTGACAGATTAAGAACTTCCCGGGTGTAAACCAGAACCCGGGCCCGGGTTCTTAATCTGTCACGCCCCGGGTGTAAACCAGAACCCGGGCCCGTCTACAGATCCGCCGTATACACAGAATTTCCCGTGTATACGAAGCGCTGGTAACCTGCTCAAGTATGGATGATATAATAAAAGAGCATAAACAGAGCTAAACAGTAACTAATACATCTCAGATAAAGCAGAAAAGCAAAGTGCAGAAAGTAACTCTCAATAATACATATGTCTCTCCCAGCTCACTAATCAAATACAACCAGCTGGCCGAAGCCAGACCCAAAAAGAAATGAATAGTAGAGTATCTGAGAGTATCGGGGTACATCTAATAATAGAACTGGTGCCTGGGTGGACCGCTATCTAGTCCGCGATTCTCTTACCTCGGTCCGCAGTGGAGGGTCCTGCAACAGCCGCAGACGACTCTGCAAAACAAAGGGGAATAGAAGAAGAAAAGCAGTGGGGAGTGAGAACTACTATAAAACAGTAGCCTCCTCCTAGTGGGTAGACCTCAACACAAATGTGCCCACTAGGACTATAAGAGGCAGAAAAGATGAACAGAGGTGGTAAGCTGTAATTAAAACTGCTGATGATGAATAGAGCTACCACTACATGCCTCTAATGAGCTAACTGATAGATTAGCTATATGTATGCATCAGAATGTCAACGCCTGCCTGTCTAGACCCAATCGATACACCAGTAAGCACTGGTACTGCCTGCTCTGCCTGCCAAATCGGGTATGCCAGCCTACGCATAACACCGATAGGAAAAGGGAGTCTCGAAGACTCGAAGCCTGTAAAAACGCACACTCCGGAGTGGCACTCGAGGGGAGCGACCCACACGAGTATAATGCCTGGGTAACAAGTACCAAATCAGCAGGACTGGATCATGACTCTGATCCCGGTGGAAAACCCATCCACTAAAAGAAATCCAAATCCTCTATCCCAATCTGATGCAATAACTACTGTCCGGTCAACCGCCAAAGATCCGCGGTTGCCGCAATGCCCGGCCCTCACAGCCTGCCTGTCCCAAAGCCCACAACTGTCTGACTACACTATCCCAGTCCCTGCTCGAACCCGAGCGCACTATCCCCCGAATATAAATAAAAGAAGAGAAAAGCATGGTTTCTCCTAAGTCAATTCCAGCATGATAGTGTAGCAGAAAAAGGTGGCCTAACTAGATGTCCATTTAAGCATGCAAAGTCCTTTATATAAAAACAGGGTTTAAATATTATTATCCTTCCCAATAGAGAGGTATGCCACTAGTTAAACTTTCATTTGCTAAGTTATCTCATATCCATTTATCACATAAGCATAAGAGGTCCCAAAGTGTACGAGTAAGATAGTCCTTTATAGCAAACCCCCCCCCCCCCCCCCGTGAGGTTTAAACGACATATTAATATAAGAATCATCCATTCATTAATACTTAGTCCATTTTAAGATGTAGCCCAAGCAATAAGTCCAATTCTCAACCAAGATGCCATTTTAACTTATTCCGGTTCATTTAGCAACATAACAGTGAAGCACTCCAATAGGCCTAGTGGGGACATCATAAGTAGGAGGTAAACAACGGTACCCACCTCGAGCGCTAAATCCGGTCCTCAAAGGCTAAGTCCGCGCTCGCTCCGGAAAAACCCCGCAACACTGTGCCAAAGATCCCAAAGAACACACACAAATTACAATTCAAGTTTAACCCAAAATTTGTCTCCCAAATTCAGATTTACTGTTCAGCCATTTTTACCTGTGACACGTGCCCACAAAATTCCCAGAAAATATACACTGCGATCTACGCGACGATCCGGTCGAAACAAGTACCTGCACGTTTTCCCACGATTTTTCTGTGCTGAGAACGAAAATCGACAAGAGGACCACCTCAAACAATACATTCATCCCAAAACAGCGATATAAAATTCTGTAAAAAGGGATTCCTCACCTTCAGGGAAATTCCACAAAAATCCACGAAAATTCCAGGAGATTCCTCGTGACGCGTAGATGCAAATCCCCTTTTGAGTCGCCCTGTTTCGATGCTCGAGCGCGAAGTTATCGCCAAAACGAGATGGTGCTGTCCCAAAACTCCGCGACGGAAAAGGGTCAGAAAGAAGCCACAGAATCACCATCAAAACCTCTGAATCAAGAGAAACTCATAAAAGAGGAAGTGAAGCCCTACCTGTCAAGAATCCGACGGCGCAAAAATCGTAAAAACAGGATGTCGGGGTGAGCCGGGGGAGCTAGAACACCGAAATGCGACGAATCTGGTAGCCGTAGAACGATCGTCGCGCCGCGCCGGATAAATGCAAACCTTGGGATCCGAGCCTTCAAAATTCTTGAGATTACTACAGTGGATGGAGGATTGGGAGAGGAAGAAATGTCTAAGAGGGGGCTCGGAGTGGTTCCAACCAGGAAGAGAGAAATCGGGCTTCCAATGCCCTAAAAGAATTAAGAAGGAGAAAAACAACCCGCGTTATTGGATTCGGGCCACGTTTGGGCCCGGATCCGCCAGAGCGGGTCGGACGCGTCCCGTCCGACCGGGCGGAACCAACCAGCACGCGACGCGCGTCCCCACAGGGGATCGGCGCGCATCCCGCACAGCGAACAGCCGTGCGGGGCGCGCCAGCGGCCGACGCGCGTCCCGACCGCGCGGTCAGCCCCGCAGTCGCTCGCCAATGGCGAGGCGACGCGCGTCCCACGCACTGTGCGGTCAGGCGCGGGGGCAGGCGCCGCCTGACCGGCCGCAGGCGTTGTCCCCTGCGCCGAGTCCCATGAGCCCGCCAGTAGCCATGCGCCACGTGTCTGTGCGCCGGGTCCGTGCACCCCGCCGAGCCGTTCCATGCACCGGGCGCCGCGGGCCGGCCAATGAGGGCCCGCCACGTGGCATCCGGCGGTCCACGGCCTTCCCCCATGCACCAGGAGACACTAGAAACTTCCGGGAGTCCGTTTTTGGGCATCCGGACTCCAAATCCGGCAAATAAATAGCCGTTTTCAAGCGTTTTTCCGCGCTGAATCCAAATACGCCATCCGTTTGGCCTAGAAACTTTTCTAAAATTCGGCAAACCCCGCCGAAGGCCAAACTAACAATAAACACTGCCACGGACCCACCTGTGCTGTCCCTTTGACACACTGTGGATCAAACACCATCATTAGGGGTTTCACACTTGGATTCACGGGAAAACAGTGCATGGAAACCTGGATCATCACATCCTCCCCTACTAAAAGAAAGTTTCGTCCTCGAAACTAAAATCATACCTCAAGTCGGGGCCTCAAACAATTGGGGGTGGGCATCCAACATCGCTGACTCCAGCTCCCACGTAGCTTCGCGCTCGCCCTGGTTGCTCCACAGAACCTTCACATAAGGGATGGCCCGGCTGCGCAGCTCTCTAACCTCGCGGTCCAAAATCCGCAGTGGCCGCTCGACATAGCTCAAGTCCTCCGCAACCTCCAGTGGGACGAAATCAATGATGTGCGACGGGTCATGAACATATCTCCTCAGGGTGGATACATGAAACACGTCGTGAACACTAGCCAATCTAGGAGGAAGTGCAAGCCGGTAGGCAACTGGCCCGATGCGCTCCAATACCTCAAAAGGTCCGATATAACGAGGGCTCAGTTTTCCACGAATCCCAAATCTCCGAATCCCTTTCGACGGCGAGACTTTCAAAAAGACATGATCGCCCACCTGAAACTCCAAGTCTCGTCGTCGGGTGTCAGCATAACTCTTCTGCCGGCTCTGAGCTGTCTCCAGATGTCGTCGAATCAGTCTGACCTTCTCCTCTGCCTCCAATAGCAGATCAGGACCCAAGGTCTTCTTCTCGCCCACATCACTCCAATATAGGGGTGACCGACACTTGCGCCCATACAACGCTTCAAACGGGGCCATCTGGATGCTCGCTTGATAGCTGTTGTTGTACGCAAACTCGACCAATCCCAGATGTCGGTGCCACCCGCCCCCAAAGTCCAGAACGCATGCTCGTAGCATATCCTCGAGAGTCTGAATGGTGCGCTCTGACTGTCCGTCCGTCTGTGGGTGAAAAGCTGTGCTGAAATGAAGCCGTGTCCCTAGGGCCGTCTGTAAACTCCTCCAAAAGTGCGAGACAAACCTCGAGTCCCTATCCGACACGATGGAAATGGGTATCCCGTGCAATCTGACCACCTCGGCCAAGTACACCTGTGCCAGTCGATCCAATGGCCAAGTCATCTGAACTGGTATAAAGTGAGCGGATTTGGTGAGTCTGTCCACGACCACCCAGATCGCATCCGCTCCAGCCTGAGCTCTCGGCAATCCCGTGACAAAATCCATAGTGATATGATCCCACTTCCATTCAGGGATCGGGAGGCTCTGCAACTTGCCAGCAGGTACACGATGCTCAGCCTTTACTTGCTGACAAGCTAAGCAGTGCGCCACAAATCTGCCAATATCTCTTTTCATGCCGCTCCACCAGAACTGTGCCTTGAGGTCCTTATACATCTTAGTCCCACCAGGATGGATGGTATAAGGTGTATAATGAGCCTCCCGCAAGATCTGCTCTCGAGTCTCCGAGTCCATAGGCACGCAAGCTCGGTCCCTGTACCGTAGTACTCCCGAAGCATCAACTGAGAAATCCCCTGCCTCTCCAGCCGGAATCTGCTCTTGAATCCTCATCAGATGGGGGTCCTCACTCTGTTTCTCCCGAATCCTGTCCAACAGAGTGGGCTGCACGACCAAGGACAATAGTCTAGCAGAAACCCCCGGGGACACCACCTCAAGCTCTAACCGCCTCATCTGCTCCAATAATGGCGCCTGATCGGTGATCATCATAGATAAGCTCTGCACTGCTCTCCTGCTCAGGGCATCAGCGACCACGTTTGCCTTGCCAGGATGGTAAAGTATGTCCACATCGTAATCCTTTAACAGCTCCAACCATCTGCGCTGCCTCAGATTGAGCTCCTTCTGCGTGAACAGATACTTCAGGCTCTTGTGGTCGGTGTAAATCTCGCAGTGTTCCCCATACAGATAGTGGCGCCACAACTTCAGTGCGAAGATCACAGCCGCTAGCTCCAAGTCATGGGTAGGGTAATTTTTCTCATAATCCTTGAGTTGTCGCGAAGCATAAGCGATTACCTTACCCTCCTGCATCAGCACGCACCCGAGTCCACTATGCGATGCGTCACTGTAGATCACGTATCCTTTCCCCATAACAGGGAGGGAAAGGATAGGAGCTGACATCAATCTGGTCTTCAGTTCCTCGAAGCTTCTCTGGCAATCCTCACTCCAGATGAACTTGATTCCTTTGCGCGTCAGACGAGTGAGGGGTGCGGAAAGTTTCGCAAAACCTTCCACAAACCGACGGTAATAACCTGCCAAGCCCATAAAACTGCGAACCTCTGCTACCGTCGTCGGTCGGGGCCAATCCCGGATCGCCTCAATCTTCGCCGGGTCTACCGCCACTCCCGCGGCTGAAATCACATGGCCCAAAAAGGCAACCTCTCGAAGCCAAAACTCGCACTTAGACAACTTGGCATACAACTTCTTCTCCCTCAGAAGTTGCAGCACTATCCTCAGATGCTCCTCGTGCTCCACATCGCTCCGAGAGTAAATCAGGATGTCATCGATGAACACTACCACAAACCGGTCCAGATAAGGTCGAAAGACCCTGTTCATCAAATCCATAAATGCGGCAGGGGCATTAGTCAATCCAAAAGGCATGACGGTGAACTCGTAATGCCCGTACCGAGTCCTGAATGCTGTCTTAGGAACATCCTCGGTCTTCACCTTCAGTTGGTGGTAACCAGACTGTAAATCAATCTTAGAGAAGACACAAGACCCTTGCAGCTGATCAAATAAGTCGTCGATGCGCGGCAAAGGGTACTTGTTCTTGATGGTCACTTTATTCAGCTCTCGGTAATCCACACAAAGACGAAGTGAACCATCCTTCTTCTTCACGAACAGCACCGGTGCTCCCCAAGGTGATACACTCGGCCTCACAAAACCCTTATCCAATAAATCCTGGAGTTGCGCCTTCAACTCCCGCAGCTCCGCCGGTGCCATTCGGTAAGGGGCCTTAGAGATTGGCGCAGTTCCTGGGACTACGTCAATCAAAAACTCGATCTCCCTATCCGGCGGCATACTAGTCAGCTCTGGTGGGAAAACATCCGGGAACTCGTGGACTATAGGGATATCCGCGAGTCCCGGTGCCGCCGCAGGCCCCTCAACCACACTGGCCAAAAAGGCCACGCATCCGCTGCGCATCATCTGCCTCGCACGAGAAGTCGAAACTATCGCGGCGAAGAAGGTACTCTGGCATCCTCTGTACACAATCACCTCCTGGCCTGGCTCGCTAAAAGTCACCGTCCTCGCGGCACAATCAATAGTCGCATAATAGCGAGTCAGCCAGTCCATCCCAAGTACCATATCAAAGTCTCGCAGCTGACTCAGGACCATCAGGTCCGCTGGCAAGATCCACGACTCGATCTGTACAGGGCAAGACCAACAACACTCCTCTACAAGTAAAGTATGCTCGGGAACCCGTACCTCTAACGCACGTGGCAACCGACCTAACTCTAGTCCATGAGATGATGCAAATGCTCTACTGATGAAAGAATGTGATGCCCCGGTATCAAATAAGGTGCGAGCTCTACTGCCAGAAAGTAAAACGATACCTGCCACCACGTGGTCGGCTGCCAGGGAGTCCGCAACCTGGGCGGCATAAACCCGCCCGCTCTGTGCCGGTGGTCGGTGATCTGCCGGGTGGGAAGAAGGGGCCCTGCTTGCCGGAGCATAGGACCGCTGCTGGGGCGCCGGTGGGGCTGATGCTGAGGAAGGAGCCGGTGCTGGCGCATAAGGGCAAGTAGCTCGAACGTGGCCCGACTGTCCGCACCGGTAACAGCGGCCAAACCTCTGGTCACAAGTATCAGGAGAGTGCTGTCCCTGGCAGAAAATGCACCTGGCTGGGGTCTGGGGCTGCCTCCCCTGCTGCTGCTGCCTCTGCCGCTGAGATCCCTGGTGCCGGGACTGCGACCTCTGCTGCTGAGAATGCTGCTGCTGTCGTGAGTGCTGCTGCTGGTGCTGTGGGGGCCTCGGAGATCCACCATGCCCTCGCCGCTCCGAACGCCCGCGGCCTGAGAACTGAGGCGGCGGGGGTCGGGGCGGCCTCCAGGAGCTGGCCTGTCCCCCATCATCCTGCGCTGGCCGCTTCCTGTCCGATCCCTGAGCGGCCAGGCCCCCACGTCTGGCGACAACGTGGTCTCCTCTCTCGATCCACTGTGCATGCTCGGCCGCCTCCTCCAGGGTCTGTAATCTCTGTGCATGCACCAAGGTATAGAGCTCCGGGCGCAGGCCCGACTCGAAGAGCTCCACCTGATGTGGTCCATCCCTCGCGACGTAGGGAACGCAGCTGAGCAGTCGCGAAAACTCCTGAAAGTAGTCCCATGCCGACCGGTCGCCCTGCTGGAGATTCTTCAGGTCATCCTCTACCTTTTTCTTCACGCTGGTGGAAAAGTAAGTGTCCAGGACCATCCTCTTGAACTCTGCCCAAGGTAGCTGCCGGGTGATCTGAAACTCCAGGGGCTCCACCCGACGCCACCACGTGTCCGCATCTCCATCCAGACAATGCACAGCCATGTGTACCCGGTACTTCTGATCGATGAAGAAGTCTCGGAACAACTTCTCCATTGCTGAAAGCCACGTCCCAACCTCCCAAGGGTGAGTGCTCCGCCCCGAGAATCTAGGCGGTCCCCGCTTGCAGAAATGGGTGAGTTTATCAGTAAACTCCTGCTCCTCCTCGGGAGCCAAAGGTCGGATCGCTCCCGGGGCCCCGCTGCTCGAAGATGGTGCCGTAGGCACAAGCGGTATAGCCGGTGGTACAACAGGTGGTGCGGGGGCCTCAGTAGTAGTAGGGGGAGGGGCCCCAACCTGAGCAAGCAGCTGCTCAAACCTCTGCTCCTGCCGGCGGTGACCCTCCGCCAGCTGGGCCACCATGGCCCTCAACTCAGCAATCTCTGAAGGTCCGGACTGCTCCGGCCCCTCCGGGGGTGTAGGGGTACCCCGGGTAGGAATCCGCCGCCTGGGAGGCATCCTGTCACACAAGAAACCACGAATCAGTACCGAAACCACACACGACCCAATCTAGCGAAAGTCAAAGGCATCCTCCTATTTCTGTAACCTTATGTTGTCTGCAGCCAACATAATAGTTCGCCAGAAACAGGACATGCCAATCCCTCTTCACTCCCTGGAAGAGTCAAAATAATATATGACCAAATTGCCGACTTTCGCATAATGTCACGTCACTCACGCCCTGCCTTCCTAGGGTCTGCCAAAAGCCTAGGGTTTCCTAAGTCCCAATTGACCTATCCCTAAGCTCTGATACCAACTTAATCTGTCACGCCCCGGGTGTAAACCAGAACCCGGGCCCGTCTACAGATCCGCCGTATACACAGAATTTCCCGTGTATACGAAGCGCTGGTAACCTGCTCAAGTATGGATGATATAATATGACTAAATCTCTAACCCGGCTATAGCATTTTGGATGGTAGCAAGATCCAAGAGGAACATGAGAGTTAAGCGTGCTAGAGCTAGAGTAGTTCTAGGATGGGTGACCCCCTGGGAAGTGGGGCGTCACAATCTCTCTCTAAGTCTCGGAAAAAGCAGAAAAAGAGAGAAAGGAGGGGTATTTATAGGCCCAGCACAAGCCCCCATAGGCTTCCGGATTCGGGCGCCCGAAAGATTCGGGCCCCGAATCCGGGCCCGACCCAGCCCAACAACCGGCGCCTGGATTCACCCGGGCGCGACACCTGTCCCCGAACAGGGGACAGTGGCGCCCGGCGAACCGGGCGCGGCCACGTGCCCCCTGTGGGGCGGCGCGGTGGGTGGCGCCCGCCACTGGCTCGGCGCCACGTGGCGTCGCGTGTGTTGCCCCACCCGGCACGCCAGCCGGCGCGCCTGCGCGCCGCCTGCCTGCCTGCGCCCGCGCGCGTACGGCCGTAGTCGCGCGCCCGCGCGTGCACCGCGCGCGCATGGGCCGCCCAATCCAGGGCCGCCACGTGGCGCACCCCAGTCCACTGCACCGGCCGCTCTGCGCCGTGGACCGCGCAGCGCAGACCCGCCAATGGGCGGCCGCCACGTGTCTCCGTCGATCCACCGTGCACCAGCGGCCCTCCCCCGTGGACTAGACAGCGTGCGCCAGCCAATCCCAGGCCGCCACGTGTCACCCGCCGGTCCACGGCTCCCCCTCGTGCACCATTTTGCACAGAAAACTTTCGGGTGTCCGTTTTTGGGCGTCCGGATTCAGAAAAATACAAATAAACAATCGTTTCAAGCGTTTTTCTATGCTGAATCCAAATACGGCCTCCAATCAGCCTGAAACCACTTCTAAAATTCGACAAAAGCAGCCGAAGGACAGGCTTGACCCCAAACCCTCTCTGAGTCCATCTAACACATCCCTTTGACGTGTTGTGGTCCAAAGACACCACTAACAGGTGTTCCACACCCCGAAACATGGGAGAAAACTACACGAGGATCTGGGACACTACATCCTCCCCCACTAACAAAAGTTTCATCCTCGAAACGTAAATCATACCTTAATCCTGAGCCTCGAACAGGTAGGGGTAGGTGTCCATCATCGTCGACTCCAGCTCCCAGGTAGTGTCGCGCTCGCCATGATTACTCCACAAGATCTTCACATAAGGGATGGCCCGACTGCGCAATCACCTCACCTCTCGATCAAGAATCCGCAGCAGGCGCTCTACATAGCTCAAATCCTTGCTGATCTCCAGTGGGGTGAAGTCGATGACGTGCGAAGGATCATAGACGTACCTCCTCAGAGTGGACACATGAAACACATCGTGGACACCGACAAGTCTGGGGGGAAGTGCAAGCCTGTAGGCAACTGGCCCAATACGCTCCAATACCTCGAAAGGTCCGATATAACGGAGGCTAAGCTTCCCATGAATGCCAAATCTCCTAATCCCCTTGGACGGCGAGACCTTCAGAAAAACATGATCTCCAACTAGAAACTCTAGGTCTCGTCGCCGCACATCTGTATAACTCCCCTACCTGCTCTGAGCGGTCTGCAGATGCTACCTGATCACTCTGACATTTTCCTCTGCCTCTCGCAGTAACTCTGGCCCCAATGTCCGCCTCTCCCCCACATCGTTCTAGTAAAGCAGTGATCGACACCTGCGTCCATACAATGCTTCAAACAGAGCCATCTGTATGCTCGCCTGAAAGGTATTGTTGTACGCAAACTCAGCCAGGGATAAGTGTCGAATCCATCCACCGCCAAAGTCCAAAATGCAAGCTCTGAGCATGTCCTCAAGGATCTGTATAGTGCGCTCCGACTGCCCATCCGTCTATGGGTGAAAAGCTGTACTAAATCTAAGCTGCGTCCCCAAGGTGTCCTGTAAGCTCCTCAAAAAATATGAAGCAAACCTCGGGTCTCGATCTGATACAATAGAGGCGGGTATCCCATGTAACTTCACCACCTCATCCAAGTACAGCTGAGCCAGCCGCTCAAGTGACCAAGTAGTCTGCATCGGCAAGAAGTGAGCGGACTTAGTGAGTCGATCAATAATCACCCAAATGGCATCTGCTCCACCCTGGGCCCTCGGTAATCCGACCACAAAATCCATCGTGATGTGGTCCCACTTCCACTCAGTGATTGGGAGACTCTATAACTTGCCAGCTGGCACCCGGTGCTCAGCTTTTACCTGCTGGCAAGTTAAACATTGAGCCACAAACCTCCCAATATCCCTCTTCATACCACTCCACCAGAAATATGCCTTGAGGTCCCTATACATCTTAGTCCCACTAGGATGGAGGGTGTAAGGTGTATAATGGGCCTCTCTCAAAATCTGCTCTCTGATCTCCGAATCCACCGGCACACAAACTCGGTCCCGGTACCGTAGTACTCCCGACGTATCAACGGCAAAGTCCCCAGGTTGATCACTCAAAATCTGATCTCTAATTTGGGTCAAGTGGGGGTCCTCACTCTGTCTCTCTCTGATCCTGTCCAGCAGAGTGGGCTGCACGACTAAGGATGTCAGTCGAGCAGAGAACCCAGGGGACACGACTTCTAACTCAAGCCGCCTCATCTCCTTACGTAGTGGCGCCTGGTCAGTAATCATCAACGATAAGCTCTGCACTGCTCTCCTACTCAGGGCATCTGCGACCACGTTGGCCTTGCCAGGATGGTACAATATATCAACATCATAGTCCTTTAACAGCTCCAACCATCTGCGCTGCCTTAAGTTGAGCTCCTTATGTGTAAACAGGTACTTCAAGCTCTTGTGGTCGGTATAGATCTCGCAGTGCTCCCCATAAAGATAATGGCGCCACAGTTTCAATGCGAACACCACAGCAGCAAGCTCTAGATCATGGGTAGGGTAATTCTTTTCGTAATCCTTAAGCTGTCGAGATGCGTAAGCAATTACCCTACCTTCCTGCATCAGCACACAACCAAGTCCATTGTGCGATGCGTCACTGTAAATCACATATCCTTTCCCCATGATAGGGAGGGAAAGGATAGGAGCCGACATCAATCTGCCTTTCAAGTCCTCGAAGCTCCTCTGACAGTCCTCACTCCAGATAAACTTAATTCCTTTGCATGTCAAACGAGTGAGGGGTGTGGAGAGCTTCGCAAAGCCTTCCACAAACCGATGGTAGTAACCAGTCAATCCCATGAAGCTGCGCACCTCAGAAACAGTCGTCGGTCGGGGCCAATCCCGGACTGCCTCAATCTTCGCCGGGTCCACTGCCACACCGGCGGCTGAAATCACATGGCCCAAGAAAACTACCTCTCGAAGCCAAAACTCGTACTTTGACAACTTGGCGTACAACTTCCTCTCTCGCAGAATATGCAGCACAATCCTCAAGTGCTCCTCATGATCAGTGTCACTCCGGGAGTAAACTAGGATATCATTAATGAACACAACCACGAACCGATCCAGATACGGTCGAAAAATCCGGTTCATCAAATCCATAAAGGCGGCAGGGGCGCATTAGTCAATCCAAAAGGCATGACGGTGAACTCATAATGCCCGTACCGGGTCCTGAACGTCATCTTCGGGATATCCTCGGCCTTCACCTTCAATTGGTGGTAACCTGATTGCAGATCAATCTTGGAGAAGACACAAGATCCTTGCAGCTGGTCAAATAGATCATCAATGCGCGGCAAAGGGTATTTGTTCTTGATGGTCACTTTGTTCAATTCTCGATAATCCACACAAAGTCGAAGTGAACCATCCTTCTTTTTCACGAATAGCACCGACGCTCCCCAAGGCGAAACACTGGGTCTGACTAAACCCTTACCCATCAAGTCCTGAAGCTGCGCATTCAATTCCCGCAACTCAGCCAGTGCCATCCGATAAGGAGCTTTAGAGATTGGCGCAGTTCCTGGGACTACGTCAATCAAAAACTCAATCTCCCTATCCGGCGGCATACTAGTCAACTCTGGTGGAAAAATATCCGGGAACTCATGAGCAATAGGGATATCCCCGAGTCCCGGAGCCGCCGTAGGTTCCTCAACCACACTAGCCAAGAAGGCTACGCATCCATTGTGGATCATCTGCCTCGTTCGAGAAGTCGAAACTAAAGAGGCGAAGAAGGCACTTTGGCAGCCCGGATACACAAATATCTCTTGGCCTGGCTCGCAAAAGGTGACCATCCTCGCGGCACAATCAATAGTCGTGAAATACCGAGCCGGCCAATCCATCCCCAGTACCACATCAAAGTCCCGCAGCTGTCTCAAGACCATCAGGTCCGCCAGCATAATCCAGGACTCAATCTGCACTGGGCAGGACCAACAACACTCCTCTACATGCAAAGTATGATTAGGAATCTGGACCTCTAATGCACGTGGCAACCGACCCACCTCTAATCCATGTAATGATGCAAATGATCGACTAATAAAAAAATGTGATGCACCGATATCAAATAAAGTGCGAACTCTAATACCAAACAGTTAAGTGATACCTACCACCACATGGTCGGCTGCCGAGGAGTCCTCTATCTGTAGAGTTATTATGGATCCACAAGGATCTAAATAGGTACTATCAAACAACTAGAGGGGGGGTGAATAGGTGTAATACTTAAAAACTCAATCTCAGTGCAAAATAAAAACCAATGCGGAAAATAAAAACAGCACACCGAGATTTACGTGGAAACTCCAATCCAGGAGAAAAACCACGGGACCAACACGCAATAACAATCCACTAAGAATAGAAGAATAACAAGGTGATTACCGACTCCACGGACTCAACCCCTCCTTCAGCTTCTTCGGACCTTGCGCTGACCGGTTGGATATCCGCGCAATAACAATCCCTAAGAAAAGAAGAATAACAAGGTGATTACCGTCTCCACGGATTTAACCCCTCCTTCAATTTCTTGGACCTCGCGCTCCACCGTTTTGCCCGTCCACTGCTCACGTTCGAATCCACGAACGCACGCTTCGAATCCACGAAACGCCTTTAGCACACCGAATCCACGATGCCACGTCGAATCCACGACGCAAACTCAGTCGATAAGAATATTGACTTCGATGGTGATCCTTTGCTTAGATTATCAATGAAGAACCGTAGAAGAAATCTCTAAGCAAAGATTAGATCAATTCGACAAAAGATATGTTCTTGAAAGAACCATCGAATTGACCTAAAAGAGGCTATAAAGAAGAACGATGAAAACCTAGCCTCTAGGGTTGCTCTCAAGTGTTTTATAAATTGATCGGCCGCAGCTCCCACGTTTTTGAGAAACCGTAAGTGTCTATTTATAGTTTAGAAACCTTTGGAAAGAGATAAGAATAAAAAACTTACCTTATCTGGAAATTTTCAGGACGGCGATCCGGATCGGATTTACTGCGATCCGGATCGTCGTAACGAGATTGACGATTCCAGAAAACCAAGGGTTCGGGATCCGGATCGCATTGCCCGATCCGGATCGTTCATACAAATCAGAAAACTTAACATTCGGGATCCGGATCGGAAATTGCATGGATCCGGATCGAAGTCTTGTATGAAGCAACAACCTTCGGGATCCGGATCGTTGGCCCTGATCCGGATCCTGAACATGTCCGAACACCAGTTTTTGATTATTATGAAATTAAAAATTCTTCCAAGTGTTTCTATACTATAAGAAAGTATTCGGATCACCAAAATTATTTAGTTAACCATACCTGATCCTTTTGAATACTTTCTTCTTGAGATTGATGTAACTGATCCACAATTCTTCAACTTCAATCTTCAAGATTCAAGACACTGAGTGTCAACTTGAGCTCTTGTTGAATCTTCTCTAAGTCTTTGATTGCTGATTGACAATTTGATCCCTTTAAGACTCCGACTCAACTCACTGACTTGACTCACGAAATATGCCAATACCAAAATGCCGTAACAATCTCCCCCTTTGGCAATTTCGTGACAAAACCCAAAAATACATAAAAGCGCTCAAGTCACTTATCTTAAACCAAAAATCGAAATTCAATGTTATCACCAAAACATTGATTTTCTTTGCGTGAAAGATCCAATAAATACAAAATTACATTTGAACCAAACAGTCCTAGAACATACTCTATGACTTAGGACTTGGAGTCTTAAAGTGATGTAATTCCTGCAAAACAAAACTCTAAACAAAATCAAACGTCAGTCGTTAGAAATTAAAATCCTACATTTGATTCATCCTTTTGGTTCTTTTGTTTTTCCCAGCTCTTTCAACCTTTCTTTGTCTCCCCCTATCTTGAGCATCTCTAACATGTTCTCCATGTTCTTGAGCATCTATGTTCTCCCCCTTTGTGGTACGATCATCATTTTCCGTTCTCCCCCATTTTTCCATTTTCGTTTCGTTTGTCCTCTCTTGATGATCTCATCTCCGTCATTTCTCTTCTCCCCCTTTTTGTCACAAATTGTCAAACAGTGAACATACTAGACAAAAGGAAATTACTAACAAAATTAGTTCATGGAGAAAGAGAGATAAAAGCTCAGTTCTGGTATATATAACAAAAATGCAGATTGCGTACCGGTACCAGAAAGCAAAAATTAAATAATTTCTTGAAACAAATCCAGCTTTTAGAATCTTTTCAAATACCGATTTGTATTCCATCAAGAAATCAATTTAAGTGCTTTAAACAGTGAATTCACACAGATGTCATTCAATCCAATTAATTTCACAAAATTAAAAAGATTTACTCCAAAATCATGAAAAATAAAGGTAAAACATTATAAACCGTTTTTCATGTTATATTCATCAAACACAAGTCATCAAAAATAATCTTGAGATCCAAAGTCTATCAAGATGTAACGGATTTACAAAGATGACATACGGAGATTTCCAAACGACATCAATCTTGAATTCTACCCTTTCAAATTGAGATAAGCACTAAAATACCTAAGGGTGGCTCTTTGAGCATCTTTCAACTATCCCACCTTATACCAACCAGAAGATTGTTCAAAATATAAGAGTTTTGCATATAAATCTCCAAATGCTTCAACTAAAGATTTTCTCATAAAATACTATCAAGCATCCATAACATGTGGTAGCTTCACACACAAACCGGACGACCGGGGTGGCAGCTCTTTCCTACATGTGGTGGTAGTTTTCACACTCCTTTCGGATGTAACTCTTTCCACATCTTTTGCAAATCATTTCAATACCCTTGAAAGAATGCAATCTCTTACGTGAAAGAATTAAATCCCAAATTTTTAGTTATCGGTTGTCTCACGTTTATCACAATGAATTCACACAACCGAGATAGATTAAGCATCTAAAGATCACACATGATTTCTAAAATTTGATGCTTATAAAATCAAAAACTCCTATAATGAAGTATCTTCAAGATTATGATTAAGGAGTAAAGTTGATAATCCAAATAAAATTAATTTGGAGTGAATAAAAGTGAAGCCCTTTTTATTCAATGCACTTGTTCAGTAAAAACCCTTTTGTTCAAAAACAAAGTATAAAAACGAAGAGCATTGAGAAACATGTAATGCAAAGATTAAGAAAAATATGAAAGGAAAACTAATCAAAGCATTACATACAGTCATAAGCTATTTAGAACTTAAGACAAGGAAAGATATCACCTTTCCGAATCCAAAATCGCTGGATTTTGGGTTGTCTTGATTCGTTGTGGCCGGGGGTTGTCCGCTTTGACTGTTGATCCACCTTAGGTCTTTGCCTCGCAGTGATCCACTTGAATGATTGATGTTGTGGCTCGGACCTTTGGTGGGTTGAGTGAACTCCTTTGACTTGATGTGTCTTTTGATTCCGTTGAGTTCGCTCCGTAGATGAAGTTGCCGAAGGACTCTTCTTTCTCTTTTTCGGGCAATTCTTCACCAAATGTCCTTCAAGTCCACATAGGTGACAAGTTCTTCCTTTCAATTTCATTGTGGAACTTGAAGCATTCACAGTTTGGTTCTTTTTGAATCCCAAACCAACCTTGCTTGTTTGACCTAATCCGGACATACATTCAAGTTTCTTGGAACCGGTTGAAATCCTTTGTATGTCGGATTTAAGTTGATGAACTTGCTTGGTCAATGCTTGATTGGTGACATGTATTTCCTCAAACTGCTTTTCAAGAAAATCAATCTTGTTAATATGGGAATTAACGACCGTTTCCGATTGATTTATCTTTTCTTGGAGGATTTTATTATTATCCAATAAAAGCTCTCGTTCCTCCTCGAGATCATGAAGTTTGATCTTTAAAGCATGATTCTCGTCTTGATCTTCAAGTCGTTGCTTTCTCAACTTCTTGATATGTTTGGCCATCTTCTTAGATTCCGCAAGAAGTTGTTGATATGCCTCAACGAGTTCTTCCTCGTCCGACTCCCCCTCACTTGATGACTCTCCGCCGGTTGTTGATGTTTCATACAAAATCAAAGGAGTAGAGTTAGTGACTAATGATGATAAACAATTATTAGAAGAGGGAAAATGAGAGGCATGAGAAGCAACGATTTTTTTCCTCTTTACTTGAGGTTGATTCATTAGAAGTAAAATCGTCCCAAGTTTTCGCTTGCAAAGCCTTCTTTTTATATAATTTCGGAGTAGGACAATCCGTTGAAATATGGCCGTAGCCTTTGCATCTATAACATCGGATTTCCCCTTCGAATTCATCTTTTTCCTTAGAAGGTTTTGCAAGGAATTTGAGGTTAGAGGATTTAGAACCCGATGATCCTTTAGATGGTTTCGTGGATGAAGATCCATCGGTTCGATTCTTCCAAAATTTCTGACGAAATTTCTTTGTGATCCGCGCCAATTGTTCTTCAAAATCGGCAAAAGAGATTTCATCGTCGGAACTCGATTCGCTATCTTCTTTCTTTGTGGATTTGAATGCAATACCTGTAAGCTTAGAAGAAGACTTGGAAGAAACTTGATTAGTAGGAAAAGTCAATTCATAAGTTTGCAAAGCACCTACTAATTCCTCAACACTCATCTCATCCGGATGACTAACGGTTTCAATGGCGGTAACCTTTGCCCTAAACCGTTCCGGAAGAGTCCGAAGTATCTTTCTTACAATTTTCGACTCCGGGATCTTTTCTCCTAGATTAGCACATGTATTAATTACATCTTGAAGTCTAGTGTAATAATCTGTAAACAATTCATGCTCTTCCATATGAATAGAGTCAAATTGACTTGTAAGCATCTGGAGCTTTTGAATTTTTACAAGATTAGTACCCTCATGTGTAATTTTGAGAATATCCCAAATTTCCTTCGCGGTTTCACACGCGGAAATTCTTGTAAATTCAGTCGAGGAAAGAGAGTTAAATAAAGCGTTCATACCTTTCCCATTGTAAGAAGATCTTTCAAATTCCTCTTTGGACCATCTAGAGCGAGGTTTTGGGGTAGTAGAATTTCCTACTTCCTCAACAGGATGCACCCAACCGCATTCCACGGATTGCCATACTCGCTCATCAATTGCGATGAGAAAAGCTCTCATCCGCACTTTCCAATAAGCATAATTAGTCCCATCAAAAAGAGGAGGTCTATAAATATTACCACTTTCACCCATCATGATAGATAAACCTAAAACCCGCTCTGATACCAATTGTAGAGTTATTATGGATCCACAAGGATCTAAATAGGTACTATCAAACAACTAGAGGGGGGGTGAATAGGTGTAATACTTAAAAACTCAATCTCAGTGCAAAATAAAAACCAATGCGGAAAATAAAAACAGCACACCGAGATTTACGTGGAAACTCCAATCCAGGAGAAAAACCACGGGACCAACACGCAATAACAATCCACTAAGAATAGAAGAATAACAAGGTGATTACCGACTCCACGGACTCAACCCCTCCTTCAGCTTCTTCGGACCTTGCGCTGACCGGTTGGATATCCGCGCAATAACAATCCCTAAGAAAAGAAGAATAACAAGGTGATTACCGTCTCCACGGATTTAACCCCTCCTTCAATTTCTTGGACCTCGCGCTCCACCGTTTTGCCCGTCCACTGCTCACGTTCGAATCCACGAACGCACGCTTCGAATCCACGAAACGCCTTTAGCACACCGAATCCACGATGCCACGTCGAATCCACGACGCAAACTCAGTCGATAAGAATATTGACTTCGATGGTGATCCTTTGCTTAGATTATCAATGAAGAACCGTAGAAGAAATCTCTAAGCAAAGATTAGATCAATTCGACAAAAGATATGTTCTTGAAAGAACCATCGAATTGACCTAAAAGAGGCTATAAAGAAGAACGATGAAAACCTAGCCTCTAGGGTTGCTCTCAAGTGTTTTATAAATTGATCGGCCGTAGCTCCCACGTTTTTGAGAAACCCTAAGTGTCTATTTATAGTTTAGAAACCTTTGGAAAGAGATAAGAATCAAAAACTTACCTTATCTGGAAATTTTCAGGACGGCGATCCGGATCGGATTTACTGCGATCCGGATCGTCGTAACGAGATTGACGATTCCAGAAAACCAAGGGTTCGGGATCCGGATCGCATTGCCCGATCCGGATCGTTCATACAAATCAGAAAACTTAACATTCGAGATCCGGATCGGAAATTGCATGGATCCGGATCGAAGTCTTGTATGAAGCAACAACCTTCGGGATCCGGATCGTTGGCCCTGATCCGGATCCTGAACATGTCCGAACACCAGTTTTTGATTATTATGAAATTAAAAATTCTTCCAAGTGTTTCTATACTATAAGAAAGTATTCGGATCACCAAAATTATTTAGTTAACCATACCTGATCCTTTTGAATACTTTCTTCTTGAGATTGATGTAACTGATCCACAATTCTTCAACTTCAATCTTCAAGATTCAAGACACTGAGTGTCAACTTGAGCTCTTGTTGAATCTTCTCTAAGTCTTTGATTGCTGATTGACAATTTGATCCCTTTAAGACTCCGACTCAACTCACTGACTTGACTCACGAAATATGCCAATACCAAAATGCCGTAACACTATCTGGGCGGCGTATACCCGTCCGCTCTGAGCTGGAGGTCGATAGTCGGTAGGGTGGGAGGAAGGCGCCCTGCTCGCTGGAGCATAGGGCCGCTGCTGAGCTGGCAGTCGCTGCTGGGGTACAAAAGGAGCTGATGCCGAAGAAGGTGCTGCAGATGTCGCAAAAGGGAACGTAGCTCGAACATGACCAGGCTGTCCACATCGATAACAATGGCCAAACCTCATATCACACGTGTCTGACGGATGCTGACCCCTGCAGAAAGCACACCTCTCTGAAGGCTGGGTCTGCTTCGACTACTGCTGCTGTCTCTGAGACTGCCGCTGTGATCTCTGCTGCCTCGGATGGGACCTCTGCTGCCTCGGATGGGACCTCTGCTGCTGCTGCTGATGCTGCTGCTGAGGTGGCCTCTGGGATCCACCAGGCCCTCGCTGCTCCGAACGCCCACGGCTCGAAAACTGAGGCCGCGACGGTCGTGGCGGTCTCCACGAACTGGCCTGTCTCCCGTCCTCCGGTGCTGGCCGCTTCCTGTCGGAACTCTGCGCGACTGCACCGCCTCGCCTGGCGACTACATGGTCTCCTCTCTCTACCCACTGGGCATGCTCCGCGGCCTCCTCGAGAGTCTGAAGTCGCTGGGCATGCACCAATTTATAAATCTCAGTGCAGAGACCTGCCTCAAATAGCTCCACCTGATGGGATCCATCCCGAGCAATGAAAGGCACGCAGTTAAGCAACTGCGTGAACTCATGATAATAGGCCTGTACCAGTCGGTCGCCCTACTGCAGGTTCTTCAGGTCATCTTCAAGTTTCTGCTTCACACTAGTCGAGAAATAGGTGTCCAGTATCATACGGTGGAACTTGGACCACGGTAGCTGCCGGGTAACCTGAAACTACAGTGGCTCTACCCGCTGCCACCAGGCGTCTGCATCTCCGTCCAAACAGTGCACGTCTATGTGCACCCGATCCCTTGGATCGATGAAGAAGTCCCTGAACAGCTTCTCCATCGCTGCCAACCACATCCCGATCTCCCACGGCTGTGCATCCCGCCCTAAAAATCTAGGCAGTCCTCGCTGACAAAACTTGGTGAGTTTGTCGGTGATGTCCATCTCCTTAGCCGGGGTCAACTGCTGGATCGCTCCCTGTGCCCCACTACTCGACGATGGCGCCGTCGGTACAGGTGGTACAACTGGTGGTGCTGGGGCCTCAGAAACAGTCAGGGGCGGTGCCTCTCTCTGAGCAAGCAACTGATCGATCCTCTGCTCCTGCCGACGATGGCTCTCTGCCAACTGGGCCATAATGGCCCTCAACTCACTGAGCTCAGAAGGTCTCGACTGCTCTGGCTCCTCCGGGGGTGCAGGGGTACCCTGGGTAGGGATCTGACGTCGGGGAGGTATCCTGCCACAAGAAACCACACGTCAGTAACAAAACCACACTCGACCCAATCTAGCGAAAGTCAAAGGCATCCCCCTATTTCTACAACTTTATGTTGTCTGCAGCTAACATAATAGTTCACCAGGAATAGGATATGCAGATCCCTCTTCACTCACTGGAAGAGCCCAATAAATAAATCGCCGACTTTCGCAAAATATCGCGTCACCCACGCCCTGCCATCCTAGGGTCTGCCAAAAGCCTAGGGTTTCCTAAGTCCCAACCGGCCTATCCCTAAGCTCTGATACCAACCTAATCTGTCACGCCCCGGGTGTAAACCAAAACCGGGGCCCGTCCACAGATCCGCCGTGCACGCGGAATTTTTCGTGTACACGAAGCGCTGGTAACCTGCTCAGATATAAAAGATATAATAAAGGAGCATAAAAATAGAGCTGAACTAAAACTAATACATCTCAGACCACAGCTGGAAAGTAAAAGTACAATAAACTCTCAAATAAGTACATATGTCTCTCCCAGCTCACCAAATAAATACAACCAGCTGGCTGAAGCCAGACCCAAAATAAAAGAAAATACAACTGTCTGAGTGTATAGGGGATACGACCAAAATACAGTTATGCTCGCAGACGGGGTAGACGACTATCTAGTCGGCTATCCTCTTACCTCGATCTGCCGAAAATGGCCCAGCTACACTCGTAGAAGACTCTGCAAAACAGGGGATAACAAAAAGAAGAAGGACAATGGGGGTGAGAACTACTAGATAAACCAGTAGCCTTCCCTAGTGGGTAAAGCCTCAAACTCTGACGTACCCATTAGGACCACTAGAGGCAAAATGGGAAGAACAGTGGTAAGCTACAAAGGCTGCTGATAAAAAGATAACTACCACTACTATGCCTGTAAATGCCATACCGAAAGAGATGACTGTATGTATGCATCAGTATCTAACATGCCTGCTTGAATAAACCCAATCGATGGACCAGTAAGAACTGGTACTGCCTGCTGTGCCTGCCGTATCGGGTATGCTGGCCAACGCATAACACCGATGTAAAGAAGGAGTCTCAAGGACTCAAAGCCTGCCTGTCGCACACTCCGGAGTGGAACTCGAGGGGAGCGACCCACACGAGTAAAGTATCTCAGTAACAAGTATCGTAAGTATCATAAATCAGCAGGACTGGATCATGACTCTGATCAAAGTGGGAAACCTATCCACTAAAGACAGCCCGATCCCCAATCTGATGCACAAGTAAACATCTGGTCAACCGCCTAATATCCGCGGTTGCCGCAACACCCCGCAAGTCCAAAATTTGATAAAGTAATCAACATCTGGCCAACCACCTAATGTCCGCGGTTACCACAATGCCCCACAATCCATAATCGAGTCTAACCTGTCCCAGACTCAGTGGCCTCAACTACACTATCCCGAACCCCTACTCAACTCGAGCAACATGCATCTGAATAAAAAGGAGAACAACTAAACATGGTTTATCCTAAGTCAAGTCCCAATAATAGTGTAGCAATAAATAGTGGCCTAACTAGATGTCCATACAAGCATGCAAATGTCCTCTTTTTAAAACTAAAAGAAAGTATTTAATATTCATTTTAAAAAGGATAATTCTTGATGTCCCAACATGATAAGTCATTTTGCATGCGAGGTTATGCTATAACATTTGTTCCACCAATAATGTCCCAATTTAGCATAGATAAACTGTCACATAATCTGTGGGGTCAACACATGCGATTCTCAAATTGGATATCAATTATCACATTTAATTTAGGGGATCTCTAATATTCCTAGTGAGCAAGTCAAAAGTGAGATAAGCAACAACCACCCACCTCGAAATGCGCAATCCACACCCAAAAAGGGTCCTCGCTGTCCACAGTCCTCTAACTCCGCAACCCACCGAAAATAGTGCCTACTGCACAAAACATCGCACCCGGTGTAAAAATAATACCCAAAATACTGCATTTGCTGTTTTTCCAAACAACACGGAAAAAGAGGAATTTTCACCTTTGTGCAATGCTCCAAAAAAATCCAGAAAAATCACGGTTGCATTCCTTGCGACAAGTAGATCCAAAACGAGTATTTATACGCCTTGATCCAGTGCTCATAGACCGAGATAAAAATCAAAAAAGCCCATGTTGTCCAAAAAGCCACCACAGAAAATAGGGTCAAAAGGTGCCTCGGGAACCATGCCAAAATTTCAAAACGGAGCAAAGCGGTCAACACAAAAATCGAAGCCTTATCTCTTAGGAATGCGCTGTCGCAGAAATCGGCCAAAAATTCCACCTGGTTTGCGTACAAGAAATTTCTGACTGAACTGCGACGGAAACGGGCCGAAAATGGGAAACGTCGAGGCGCACTGTAAAACCACGTTCGCCGCTGCCGAGCCTCCAAAAATCTTGGGGATCAACCACAAGATAAAAAATATCAAGAGGAACAAGTTTCCTATAGAGCTCTCCCTTTCAATCTCTCTCTAAGTCTCGAAAAAAGCAGAAAAAAAGAGAGAGGAGGGGTATTTATAGGCCCAGCCCAAGCCCCACATGGGCTTCCGGATTCGGGCGCCCGAAGGATTCGGGCCCCTAATCCGGGCCCGACCCAGCCCAACAACCTGCGCCTGGATTCACCCGGGCGCGACACCTGTCCCCGAACAGGGGACAGTGGTGCCCGGCGAACCAGGCGCGTCCACGTGCCCCCTACGGGGAGGCGCGGTGGGTGGCGCCCGCCACTGTCGCGGCGCCACATGGCGCCGCGTGCGTTGCCCCGCTCGGCATGCCAGCCGGCGCGCCTGCGCGCCGCCTGCGCGCCTGCGCCGCCTGCGCGCCTGCGCCCGCGTGCGTACGGCCGCATTCGCGCGCCCGCGCGTGCACCGCGCGCGTATGGGCCGCCCAATCCGGGGCCGCCACATGGCGCACCCCGGTCCACTGCACCGTTTGCTCTGCCCCGTGGACCGCGCAGCGTGGACCCGCTAATGGGCGGCCGCCACGTGTCCCCGCCAGCCCACCGTGCACCAGCGGCACTCCCCCGTCTTAAGGAATTTGTTTTGGCGTATTTCGTGATGTGGTTAAGTCTTGAAGATTGAAGATGAAGATGTAAGGATCAAATACCTCAATCTCAAGAAAGAAGAATTCAGAAGGGTCAGGTACGTTTAACTAAACAATCTTGGTGATCCGAATACTTCTTATTGTGTAGAAACACTTGGATGGGTTTTTAATTGCATAAAAATCAAGAAACTGGACTGTTATATGTTCAGGATCCGGATCAGGGTACTACAGTCCGGACCCTGAACGTAGGTAGGTTTATGCGCAAATCCAGTCCGGAACACCCTTGGTTCAGTCCGGACCCCGAACGTGGATTCTGCAGAAATCGCATGAACAGTCCGGACCGTGGTTACTTCAGTCCGGACCACGAACATGATTTTTCAGGAATTCTCTGAAAAACAACGACAGTCCGGATCAAGCCAAATCCAGTCCGGACCGTCGTGCGGGAAAAATTCTGTTACAGTCAGTTTTTGATTCCTATCCTCTTCCAATGGTTTCTAACCTATAAGTAAACCCTAATTTCATTGTTTAGGGCAATCCACAATATGTTTTTTATTCCGTACATGAACGAGGAAAATTAACGGAGAAAACTTATAAAAATCCACATATAGAGAAGAAAGGAAATAACTAGATTTAATTCTATGTTTCTTCATCTATATTGATTAATTTGATTCTAGGTTTTCATTCACAGATTTTGAGTAAAATCAAATTAATGAATATTTAGATGGTATTTCCGATCTATCTTTGATCTAAGTATTCGGCGGATTTTCACCACCAACAAAACAACGATTTTTCCCAAAATCGACGCGTGGATTCGCGTGGCCTTGTGGATTCAAGGTGCTACCGCTCTCGTGGATTCGGAGCGAGGTACGTTCGTGTGATCGAGACGTACTACTTGGTGGAGACCGTGGATTCGGTCAGACGTCGTGGATTCGACGTTGGACGCCGTGGATTCGGCGTTGGATGCAAATCGTGGATTCGAGGCGCGTTGCGGAGCGAGCGGAGAAGATCAACTCAGAGCGTATGGAAAAGGGATGAGTCGTGTGTGAGTACGGTATATCACCTTTGTACGTGTTTAATCTTAGTTGATTTCACCGTGTTATCGGTCCCGTGGTTTTTTACTCCTGGTTTTGGAATTTTTCCACGTAAAATCTTGCGTGTTATTTTTCATTTCCGCATTGGGTTTTATTACGCAAAATTTTTTGAGTGTTTATTGTTTACACGTATTCACCCCCCTCTAGGTGTTTTTTTTCCTATTTAGATCCATATAGTTATAACCCAACAAGTGGTATCAGAGCGGGAATAGGGTTGTAAACAATGGTTGAAGGTGGAAACATCAATAGACCCCCGTTCTTCGATGGAACAAACTATGCCTACTGGAAAGTACGGATGAGAGCATTTTTAATTTCCATCGATGAACAGGTGTGGCAATCAATCGAGTTTGGATGGTCAAATCCGACTGAAATTATTGCTGATGTTGACACCATCAAACCTAGGTCGAAATGGACCAAGGAAGAAAGTGATGCAACTTCTTACAACGGCAAGGGAATTAACGCCTTATTTAATACTTTGTCGCAAACTGAATTCTCTCGCGTCTCGGCATGTGAGACTGCGAAAGAAATCTGGGATGTTCTACAAGTTACACATGAGGGAACAAGCCTTGTGAAGATTCAAAAACTACAAATGCTTACGAGCAAATTTGAATCAATTTTTATGGTAGAAAATGAATCCTTCACAGATTATTATACACGATTGCAAGATATCGTAAATACATGTGCTAACTTGGGAGAGAAAATTCCAGAATCTAAAGTTGTAAGAAAGATTTTAAGGACTTTTCCTGAAAGATTTCGCCCTAAGGTTGCGGCCATTGAAACAGTTAAACACCCGGACGAAATCAAAGTAGAAGAATTAGTTGGTGCACTTTAAACTTATGAAATGACATTTCCTACTAACAATTCTTGTGGAAAGCCATCTTCTTCTAAGTCTTCAGGGTTTGCGTTGAAAACAACAAAAGAAGAAGACACGGATTCATCATCCTCAGACGATGATGAGAATTTATCAATGGAGGATTTCGAGAAGCAACTTGCGCTCTTGACAAGGAAATTTTGCCGAAACTTTCGAAGGGGTAATTCAAGCAAAACGCCATCCTTCGTAAAGTCGAAGAAAGGCAAAGGAACTTCAAGTTTTAAGTCAAGAAAGCAAGAGAGTTTTTCAAAGGATAAGAAAAACTCGGAGGGACAAATCCAATGCTTCAAGTGCCGAGGCTACGGTCACATCTCAACAGAGTGTCCCAATAAGAATCCGTCAAAGAAGAAGGCGATGCAAGCCGTCACTTGGGATGACACCTCAACGTCAAATGAGTCATCTTCCAGTGATGAAGAAAACAACGCAACGACATTCCACGCGTCCACAACTTCACCTTACATGTGCTTTATGGCAAGTACATCCGGTTCATTATCCAACTCCTCCCAGGTTGAACAAACAGCAACGAACGATGAATCGAGTAATTTCGAAGGTGAAGACTTTGCTTTTGCCTACCATAAACTTTTAAAGGATTCAAAGAAATTGAAAAAGCAAAACAAGGGTTTGAGAAGGAGATTGCAGGATCTCGAAGAAGAAGTAAAAAGGGCAACTTCTCTCTCAAACGCTCTTGAAGTGGAAAGGGATAACTTGATCAAAATAAATATTTCCCTTCAAGAGAAAAATAAGCATTTCGAGAAGGAACACGTAAAATTGGTGGATAAAGCAAGTTACTTCTTGAAGCTCTACGACAAGAAAAGATGGAGATGACGAAGACCATTTTCCAACTTAAGAATGATTTGAAGCGATTTTCTTCGGGAAGGAGCAAGTTGGATAAGTTGCTTGGTCTTGGTCAAATGAACCGTTTCGGCCTTGGATACAATCGAACTGGAGACAGTCCTAGTTCGAGTGGAACAGTTTTTGTGCCCCAGTCGGCGTCTCCTCCTCCGACGACGGAATTCACTGCATACAACGACAACAAGCCTACCTCACCTACTTCGGGTTCATCAAGTACTAAGGTATGTTTTCGTTTTGGTTTTGCAGGGCATATACGAAGAGATTGCAAGATCGGAGCAAAACGATCAAATCAAGCACCTCTTGCAACAACTACCAACAAGGTCATTTCCCGGAAATCGAAGGAGAATTTTTCAAAGGAAAAGAACCTTGGTAGTTCATCTAACAAGACGACGTCATCAAAGGAAAGCAATCTATCAAACAAGACGCTTTCACCAAGGAGAATAACTTCACAATCATTGCCGACGCATTCCAAAAAGGTTTGGGTGCGCAAAGGTGAAATCTTCCCTTGTCTTGTTGTTCATACTTCTTTGCATGCTTATGACAACTCGTCTTGGTATCTGGATAGTGGGTGTTCCCGTCACATGACCGGTGACAAAAATTGTTTTCAAACTTTAGAGAAAACCTCCGGCGGACTTGTAGTTTTCGGAGACGGTCGTTCTTCTAAAATTGTTGGAAAAGAGACAATCACTATTCCAGAAGGCCCGGTTTTGAACAATATTTTATTTGTTGAAGGCCTTAAGACTAACCTCATTAGCATTAGTCAACTTTGTGATAATGGGTTTTCAGTTAATTTTTCTTCAGCGGAATGTATTGTAACTGATAAGGACCATGTATTCTTTTTGAAAGGGGTTAGATCTGAAAATAATTGCTATGTAGTTCCAAACAAAATTCCTGAACATTGTAACCTAGTTTCTTTAAATAATGAAACTCTTTGGCATGAAAGACTAGGTCACATAAATTTTAAGGAACTAGCAAGGATTACTATTAAAGACGTGGTTAAGGGGGTTCCTAAACTATCTTTTTAAGAAAACATTGTGTGTGGAGGTTGTCAAAAGGGAAAACAATCAAGGGCCGCGCACAAGAACTTGAACCACGTTGGTACCAAACGGCCTTTAGAATTACTGCACATGGACTTAATGGGGCCGACTCGTCAACCAAGTTTGGGAGATAAATGGTATATTTTTCTTTTGGTTGATGATTTCTCTAGATATTCATAGGTAACATTTTTAAAAGAGAAAGCGGATATTTTCGATTCTTTTCATGAGATTTATCATCGTATTATGATTGAGAAAAATGAAAAGATCGTTCGTGTTCGGAGTGATAGAGGTGGAGAATTCATCAATTCTAAATTCATTGATTTTTGCACTTCCATTGGCATAAAACATGAATTCTCTGCACCCTATACACCTCAGCAGAATGGTATAATCGAGCGCAAAAACAGGGTAGTACAAGAGATGGCGCGTGTTATGCTTCATAGCCGGAAACTCCCGTTATATTTTTGGGCTGAAGCAGTGAACACCGCGGTCTACGTAATTAATCGAGTTTATTTGCGCCCGGGAACTTTAAATACACCATATGAGCTATGGTTTTGTAGAAAACCGAATATCAAATATTTTCAAATCTTTGGGAGTCGCTGTTACATTTTACGTGATCGCGAAAATCTTAGAAAATTCGACTCTCGAAGTGACGAAGGGATTTTCATGAGTTATTCTACAAATAGTAGAGCATATCGGGTATTTAACCTCGAATCTAAAACGATGGTAGAATCTATTAATGTTAAAGTAGATGAAGCTTTTCATTTTGCTTCTGATAAATCTACCCCTGATATGTCTGTTGATGATGATACTCCTGTAAATGCATCTTCTCATAATAATTCTTCCGATAATGTTGATGCATCTAATGGTTCTTCTAGTTTATCTGATATTCAGGAATCATCACACATACCTCTGAGTACTCCGTTACCTCAAACGTTACGTATCTCCAAGGATCATCCAGAATCAAACATTATTGGAGACCCACAAGAAGGAGTCAGGACTCGGAGATAATTGGTTTGTGGAGTTGCGTGTTACGTCACCATGATAGAACCAAAGAACGTCGATGAAGCTCTTCGGGATGATTACTGGATTGAAGCAATGCAGGAAGAGCTCCATCAGTTCGAAAGAAACAAAGTCTGGGAATTAACGAAGCCTCCGAAGCAACACAACATAATTGGTACTAAGTGGATTTTCAAGAACAAGAAAAACGAGGATGGTACCATTATCAGGAACAAAGCACGCCTAGTTGCTCAGGGCTATTCACAAATTGAAGGTATAGACTTTGATGAGACGTTCGCCCCAGTAGCTCGTCTCGAGTCAATTCGCATCCTTTTCGTGATTGCTTGTCATTTTAAAATTAAGCTTTTTCAAATGGACGTTAAGAGCGCCTTTTTAAATGGTTTTCTAAATGAGGAAGTTTATGTGCCTCAACCGAAAGGTTTCATTGATCATAAACTACCTAACCATGTTTTTCGATTGAAAAAGGCTCTTTACGGTCTAAAACAAGCACCGCAAGCATGGTATGAAAGGTTGATAAAGCACCTTTTGGAAAAGGGCTACACTCGAGGGGGAGCGGATCGTACTCTCTTTGTGAAGCATTATCAGGATAACTTCATTGTGGGACAAATCTATGTCGATGACATTGTATTTGGAGCAACAAGGAATAATGATGCTTCTAAATTCGCTGAAACCATGGAAAGTGAATTTGAGATGTCCATGATGGGCGAGCTAACTTATTTTCTTGGATTGTAAGTCAAACAAAATGAAGAAGGCATTCATCTGTGCCAATCCAAGTATGCAAAGGAGTTGGTCAAGAAGTTTGGATTAGAAAACTCTAAAGACTTTCCGGCTCCAATGGGAACTAGCAACAAGGAATTAGGAAGTGAATCTCTAAGTGAAAGTGTAGACGAGAAGCTTTACCGCAGCATGATTGGAAGTCTACTCTATCTCACGGCTAGTCGCCCGGATATATCCTTTAGTGTTGGGATCTGCGCGAGATATCAATCAGCACCAAAGGAGGTTCACCTGAAAGCGGTGAAAATGATCATCCGGTACGTCAAAGGAACATTGAATTTCGGAATTTGGTATCCTATGAGCACAACTCTCGACATAATAGGATATTCAGATGCCGATTAGGCTGGATCGGTGGATGATCGGAAGAGTACGAGTGGTGCATGTTTTTATCTTGGCCATTGCCTTGTTGCATGGCATAGTAAAAAGCAAAACTGCAGTGCACTCTCGACTGCCGAAGCGGAATACATTTCAGCAGGAAGTTGTTCAACACAATTAATTTGGATGAAAAGCATTTTGAGCGACTTCCGAATTCCTGCGTCTTCGGTAACTATTCTTTGTGACAACACTAGTGCTATAAATATTTCAAAAAACCCAGTGTTGCACTCAAGAACTAAACACTTGAACTTAGATATTATTTTCTAAGAGAGCTAGTTGAATCGAGTATTCTTCAAATATCTTATATTTCAACTGAGGATCAATTAGCTGACATTTTAACAAAACCTTTGGATCAAAAACGTTTTATTCACTTGCGTAAAGCAATTGGAATGCTTTCTTTGAAATAACACTTTTTGAAACCATTGCTTAGGTTAGGTTTTATTGTGTGTTTGTGTTCTTTATCTATACTTGTACATAGAACATTAATTGAGCATTAGTATAATTGACTTTACTTGCATCCTTTCATATTTTTGAGAAATTTATTATGGTTTGAATATCATGATAATTCATTTGATGCAATGATCTTTTATATCAATTAGTTCATTTTTAATTGATCAAAGTCAATTCCTCTCTCAAATGATCTCTTGGTATAGTTTTTATCTTATTTGAAAATTGTGTTAAGTATGAACACGAGATCAATTTTTGGTTGAATACTTTATATCTTAAATAATTGATAGCCAATTGAGGGGGAGTTTATTAAAGTATTTATGCTCAAAAGATGTGGAAAGAGTTACATCCCAATGAGGAGTGTGAAAACTACCACCACATGCAGGAAAGAGCTACCACCTCGGTCGTCTGAGTACTGTGTGCAGCTACCACATGTATACAAAGCATGGTTTTTCTTGTTGATTAGATAAAATGCTTTTTGGAATACTTGACTCTGTCAAATTCCAAGGTTGCTATAATGTGGTATTTTTATTGAAAGATGCTCAAAGAGCCACTCCTTATAATAAATTGACTAGAAATATTATCTATCTTATTTGGGATTTCAAACATCTATCGATCTTGGTGATTCATCTTCTTTACTAAATTGATGATTTGATAAACGCATTACACATTAGATCGTGATAGATGTTCTTGAACTTGATCAACTTTAAAGGATTTAATTTTTATAAATTCTCGTTTCATTACTTGGATATTATTGATAGATTCAGCATAATCTATTTATTTTGATATGAAACGATGACTTTTGTTTAAAGTTGACATACAAAAGTGCTTACAATTTTTTTTCTGGATTTTCTGGAATTTTTCTAAATTTTTCTGAAGAAAAAGTTGGAGCCGATCCGGACTGGAATTTCTGTTTTGGATCCCGAACACAGAAATTGTCTGCGGATAGCCGATCCGGACTGGATTCTTGAGCCGATCCGGACCGCGGCTAGGTTTTATATGAAACAAAAGGGTTTTAATTTCTTTTTATCACAAGCTTTTGTTTTCAAGTCTCCAAAGTTTCTCTCTCTAGAAAACAACCGATTTGGAGCCTTTCTAACTCGAGTTCTTTGGATTGAAGTAAGTATCTTTGATCAAAACTCAATCTTTTCACTGTTTTTGCATTATTCATTAAAACGTGGGTGAAAATCATGATTCGAATTCAATTCTAGATAGTTTTTGGTCAAATTTCTTTTGAAATAAGAACTCTGAGTAGATTAGTTTTGTTTATATGCCTTGTATTCTCTTGATTAACAGATTTTTAAGTTTCGATTTCTAAAAATTCAGTTTTAGGGCATATAATGAGATTTTTTGTAAATCATGGAATTGATCTATTTTTAAAATTCTTTTTGTAGAACTAACTTGATTCCTAGTCTCTCTACACGATAATGATTGTTTGGGTACAATTTTTCAAATTTTTGAAAATTAAATAATTTTTCGTGTTCTTGACTTTTTTGCTCGCAGGTTCTTCATTTTCATAACACTAGCAAAAATGGTGTTTGCATGGATTATATTGCTCCTTGTAGCAATGGTAGGAACACAAGCATCTATTAAAAAGGAGCAAGATAGAGCAAGTCAAGAAGAGACAAAGAATATTCTTCACAATGATTTAGAATCAAGTGAAGAAGATTGGGATGAAATTTGTAGATAAATACAACAGGCTGTTGATAAAGAGGATAGGTTTTATTTAAAGCACAAAAAACTGATGAAGTCCTGCTCAACAACCAAGCAGTACACTAGGCGAAAGAATTCAATGGGCAGTGGAATTCAGATTAATGAACCCCTCGCCAGAGCGCACTCTCTGCCTAGAGAATCTTCATGGAATGAAGGTCAAAATGCACCGTCCGCGTCCACACAACCTCCTTCGACCTCCAAAAGAGACACCACAGAAGATAATATATTGTCTTCCATTTGAACAAGAACAGATCACAAAAGAACAAAAGCACATCTCTGAGGAACTTGAAATAATAACTGCAGCTTAGATCACTCTGACAAAGAAATTCACTTAAATGAAAAAGTTGGTGAAGAAGATGCTTACAAAAATGGGATGCAGTAGCTCTGAAGATTCAGAGTCTGACAATTGATTTTTTGTTAATCTTTTTGTTTTGCAGGTTTTAGTTTTAGTTCTTACATTTCTTTTGGTTTTGAACTTTTTAACTCCCTTAATTTGTATAATTTTTTGGCTACTTTTAGTGACAAAAAGGGGGAGAGAGATATGATTGGTTTGTGAGAACTTTGGACAACTTAAAACTTGGAAGAAGGTAAGTATGACAACAACTTTGGTTCATATTGTGAATGACTGCATGCCTCAGCTAACTATTTGACTAACTATTTGGGCATGTAATATTCCTAACAAGTTGTTTGATTACTAACATTCGTATGACATTTGGAATTTATTGCTTAGAAGATATGTCTATCTCTGATTGGTATTCTAATACATATCTGCTTTTATAAATGTCATGGTGAGAATAAACTTCATATCTCTGTTGGTTTTTTGATTGTTAAATTCTTGAGGATCTAACGATTTCTTTTGTCAAGAATTACTTCTTTTTGCAGAGAGTACAGTCGTCTAAGTCTAGAGTCAGTTTTAGGAGTTTATGTCATGTATTTGGATCTGTATTATAAATTTTTGTTGTATGGTGATAGCAACAAAAATATCTTTTTGAATTTTCTTTTGGTGGATTTTTGTTTTGTCACGAAACCGCCAAAGGGGGTGATTGTTAAGGAATTTGTTTTGGCATATTTCGTGATGTGGTTAAGTCTTGAAGATTGAAGATGAAGATGTTAGGATCATATACCTCAATCTCAAGAAAGAAGAATTCAAAAGGGTCAGATACGTTTAACTAAACAATCTTGGTGATCCGAATACTTCTTATTGTGTAGAAACACTTGGATGGGTTTTTAATTGCATAAAAATCAAGAAACTGGACTGTTATATGTTCAGGATCCGGATCAGGGTACTACAGTCCGGACACCGAACGTAGGTAGGTTTATGCGCAAATCCAGTCCGGAACACCCTTGGTTCAGTCCGGACCCCGAACGTGGATTCTGCAGAAATCGCATGAACAGTTCGGACCGTGGATACTTCAGCCCGGACCCCGAACACTGTTTTTTCAGGAATTCTTTGAAAAACTACGACAGTCCGGATCAAGCCAAATCCAGTCCGGACCGTCGTGCGGAAAAAATTCTGTTACAGTCAGTTTTTGATTCTTATCCTCTTCCAATGGTTTCTAACCTATAAGTAAACCCAAATTTCATTGTTTAGGGTAATCCACTATAAGTTTTTTATTCCGTAAATGAACGAGGAAAATTAACGGAGAAAAACTTATAAAAATCCACATATAGAGAAGAAAGGAAATAACTAGATGAATTCTATGTTTCTTCATCTATATTGATTAATTTGATTCTAGGTTTTCATACTCAGATTTTGAGTAGAATCAAATTAATGAATACTTAGATGGCATTTCCGATCTATCTTTGATCTAAGTATTCGGCGGATTTTCACCACCAACAAAACACCGATTTTCCCCAATATCGGCGCGTGGATTCGCGTGGCCTTGTGGATTCAAGGTGCTACCGCTCTCGTGGATTCGGAGCGAGGTACGTTCGTGTGATCGAGACGTACTACTTGGTGGAGACCGTGGATTCGGTCAGACGTCGTGGATTCGACGTTGGACGCCATGGATTCGGCGTTGGACGCAAATCGTGGATTCGAGGCGCGTTGCGGAGCGAGCGGAGAAGATCAACTCGGAGCGTATGGAAAAAGGATGAGTCGTGTGTGAGTATGGTATATCACCTTTGTACGTGTTTAATCTTAGTTGATTTCACCGTGTGATCGGTCCCGTGGTTTTTTACTCCTGGTTTTGGAGTTTTTCCACGTAAAATCTTGCGTGTCATTTTCATTTCTGCATTAGATTTTATTACGCAAAGATTTTTGAGTGTTTATTGTTTATACCTATTCACCCCCCTCTAGGTGTTTTTTCTCCTATTTAGACCCATATAGTTATAACCCAACAGTTTCGAATCCACGAAACGGTAGTACCTTGAGTCCACAAGGCCACGCGAATTCACTTGCCGATTTTTGGCAAAATCGTTGTTTGTTGCTGGTGAAAATCCTCCGAATACTCAGATCAAAGATAGATCGGAAATACTATCTAAGTATTCATTAATTTGATTCTACAAGAAATCTGAGTTTTGAAACCCTAGAATCAAATTAATCAATATAGATGAAGAAACATAGAATAGATCTAGTTTTTTCCTTTCTTCTCTATATGTGGATTTTTCTAAGTTTTTTCGTTAATTTTTGGATTACCCTAAAAGATGAAATTAAGGTTTATTTATAGGTTAGAAACCTTTGGAAGAGGATAAGAATAAAAAACTACCTTATCTGAAATTTTTCGGGTCGACGGTCCGGATTGGAATAAGTTGGGTCCGGACTATCGTCATTAAACAGAACTTTTCCAGAAAAACATGTTCGGGGTCCGGACTGAAATGTGGGTTGTGAGGACCCGGATCTCTGCATGGCTTTTGCAGTGTGAACCGCAACTTCTGGATGCCTATGATGGGTATTAGAGGTGATTGAGCGCGAAATTCGGATTAAGATCGGGCATTTGGTTGCCCTCGACAAATTTTGGAAGTGGAATTTGGCAAATCAGACATCGGATTTGGACTCGGCGCGCGAAAACGGTGAAATTGGACTATTTATTTGTATTTTTCGGAGCCTGGATGCAAAAACACGATTTTCGAGGCATTGTGCACTGTTCCGGCGGCCGGTGGGCAGTGGCGGCGGCGGCGGGCAGCGGCGGCGCGGGCTCGGACAGGCGGCGGAGCGGCCGCGGGCAGGCACGCTGGCGCGGGGGCAGGCGCGCGGTCCACGGGGTCGGCGTGCACCGGAGGGTAGGACACGTGGCGGCTCCCGGTTGGCCAGTTCGTTAGGCGCGGTTCACGGAGTGGCGCGGGGTGTACGGTGGACCGGAGCGGGACACGTGGCAGCCCTGGAGTGGCGGGTTCAGGCGCGCGCGGTGCACGCATCACCGGGAGCGGGTGGGGGCAGGTACGGCTGATGCGGGGGGGCAGGCGGGGAGGTGGTACGGCGCCACGTGGCGCCCGCTGATTCGCGGGCGCCACCCACCGGGTTGACCGGTAGCGGGGCCACGTGGCGGCTACCCGCTGGGCTTGCACGGCTGTCCCGTGTTTTGGGACACGTGTCAAGCCCAGGATCGGGTTGGACGGTGGCGGGATCGGGTGTGCGGGGCGGGCCGACCTGTGGGCCGCACTGTGCGCGCCCGAAAACGGGTGGGCCAGGCCGTTGGGCCGCACTGTGCGCGCCCGAAAGCCCAAACCGGGAGCCCGAAACTAGGGACAAATCCGGTATTTCCGGATTTGTCTTGTTGGGCCTGTAAATAGGGCCCGAAACCTGTTCTTTGGGCTTTTTCTCCCTCTTCGAGCCCTCATCTCACAGAGCTCATTTTAGGAAAGTTGCTCCATTTTCGGTGCTGCATCTACTGGAGGAGTTTTGGGATTTTTGGTGGCACGCACTTCGAGGTTTTCGATTTTACGGCGCAACGAGACATTCTTGCATTGGTGTTCTTCTCCGTCGCATTTCGGTGCGTGGACTCCCTCGGGCTACTCCGGCAGTATTTTCTGGCAATTTTTGCTCCATCGTCTTCACGACAGGTAGGGCTACATTTCCTATGTTTTCTGTTTCTTCTCTTTCCGAGGTTTTCTTTTTCTTTTCGGACCATTTTGTGACCATATTTTCTGGGGCGGAGTTTTGGACAGCATTGGAGTTTTTATGGGTTTTCTCTATGCTCGAGCGACGGAATAAGGTGTGCAAGTACTCGATTCGTATCTACGCGACGCAAGGAACATCACCGTGATTTTTCTGGAATTTTTGGAGGAAGGCACGAAGGTGAAAATCCCACTTTTTCTGGGCGAAGTTTTACAGATTTTGTTCTTGGGAATTTTGAGGTGGTCATCTTGTTGGTTTTGTAACTTGACCTACGAAACTTGGATTGAGACGTGCAAGCATTCGTTTCGATCAGCTCGACGCGACAAACGCAGTGGTTATTTTTTCAGAATTTTCTGAGTTTATCTCGCAGGTGAGATTTAGCCATCTTCAGGGCTGGTTGTGTGGACAACGGCATGTTGTATGTTATTTGGGATTGATTGTTCGCCGTTTGGTTATTGTTACAGTTTGGGTGTTTTGCGTGGACTACGGTTATTGGACAGCGAGGGGATTTTACAGCGGTGGATTGCGCGTGTCCAGGTGGGTGGTTGCTATATCCCTCTTTTCTGACATACCCACTAGGAATATTACAGAGATCTTTTCGGGACATTTATGATCGGTATTTGCTATTCTTATGAGCCTATCATGTGAGACATATCATGTTGGGAATGTTATTAGGAAATTACTAAGTTGGAATTATGATTGTATTTGGAACTTATACATGCTGGCATGGACATAATATTAGTATTTAATCTTGCATGTGGTAGTTAGTGTCATGTTTGGACAATGTGAAATATCTTGTTGGTAGGTACTACTTGAGGCTCTTTTGGACATGTATAGGTGGATGGTTTATGTGAGGGTAGTCAGTGGATTTTAGACATGTGTAAATGTTTAATGACTTTAGCATGATGGTTATATCTATGCGGAACTATTACCTAATACATATGTGGGACTATTAGTTGTTATACTTCTTTCAATTTGCATGAGAACAATTGCATGCTTGTATGGACATTAAGATAGGCCACTATTCATTGCTACACTATCTTATTAGAACTTGACTTAGGAGAAACCATGTTTGCTTTCTTTCTCCTCATTCTTTAGTCAGGGGGATATTGTTGCTCGGGTTTGAGCAAGGGTTGGGATAGTGTAGCCGGGGCCTGGGTTTTAGCTTCTGGGGTATAGCGGTGACCGCAGATATTAGGCGGTTGACTGGATGTCGGTTGTGGGATATGATTGTGGATGGCAGGGTATCATGGCAACCACGGATAGTAGGCGGTTGGCCAGGTGTCGATTATTGGGCTTGGCTATAGATGGTGGGATATTGCGGCGATCGCGTATTTTGGGCGATTGACCGGATGTTCATTTATGCATCAGATTGGGGATTAGTTTTCTTTTAGTGGGGGGGTGTGTTCCACTGGGGCTTTATAGTGATCCAGTCCTGCTTTTACGATACTTGCGACATGGCTATTTTCCTCGTGTGGGTAGCTCCCCTCGAGTGCAAATCCGGAGCGCGCGGGGCACCAGCTAGGTGCCGGACAGTTATTGGGTTTTGTTATCACATCGGCGCGGCTTTATTTGCCCGATGATGAGGGCCGCAGCAGGCAGTACCAGTGTTACTGGTGGTTAGATTGGGTTATTGGGATGGTTTTGGTAACTGAGGCATACTTACGGCTGTTTCAGTCTGGGACTGTACTTAGAGGCATAGTAGTGGTAGTTTCCTCTTACAGTAGTTTTATTGCTTACCACTCTTCTTCCCCTTTTTGCCTCTGGTAGACCTAGTGGGTGCGTCAAGGCATGAGGCTTTACCCACTAGGGGAGGCTACTGGTTTACTAGTAGTTCTCACCCCCATTCATATTTTTCTTTTTCTTCTCCTTTGTTTTACAGAGTCTTCTGCGGGTGCTGCTGGGCGTACAGCGGCGGGTCGAGGAGAGAGGGCGGTAGAGTAGATAGACAGTGGGTCTGACAGTGAGTTAGCTAGACTTATACCTCTTATGTATTCTATCTCAGACGGTTGTACTTTTACTTTTGGGGTCTGGCTTTAGCCAGCTGGTTGTATCTTTTTGTGGTGAGCTGGGAGAGATACTTGTACTTTTATTTTACAGATGTATTGTACTTTTACTTCCAGTTCAGTCTGAGATGTAGTAGTTTTAGTTCAGCTCTGTTTTTATTGCTCTTTTATTATATCTGATTTATCTGAGCAGGTTGCCGGCGCTTCGTGTACTCGGAAAATTCCGTGTGCACGGCGGATCTATAGACGAGCCCGAGTTCTGGTTTACACTCGGGGCGTGACTTGGGCAGTCCGGACTGTTCATGTGATTTCTGCAGAATCCATGTACGGGGTCCGGACTGAAACAGGAGAGGTCCGGACTGAAATTCCGCATGAACTAAACTATGTTCGGGGTCCGGACTGGAATGCCCTGATACGGATCCTGAACATATTACATGTCCAGTTTTTGATTTTTATGTAATTAAAAATCCATCCAAGTGTTTCTACACTATAAGAAGTATTCGGATCACCAAAATTATTTAGTTAAACGTACCTGATCCTTTTGAATTCTTCTTTCTTGAGATTGAGGTATATGATCCAAACATCTTTATCTTCAATCTTCAAGTCTTAAACACTTTCACAAAATACACCAACACAAATTCCTTAACACATTTGAGATATACTTTTTTGTGGTTATTGGTTTTGATTTTGTTTGGTTTGTGCGCTCGTTGCTAAAATGGACAAAAAACGCACCGCCCAAACTGAAATCCAAATTTTGGGTGCCTATTCGGGCGTCCAAATGTGGGCCCGAATTGCCTACGTCGAATCAAAGGAGCATCCAAATGGGAAGGTCCGAAATCCACTTTAGAGCATTTTCGGGCGCCCGTTTCGTATATTAGGGCATCCGAAAGTACCCCAACATTGAATTTCACGGAAACTTCGTTCTGAGTTTGTTTCCGCGTTCCATTTTCGCCAAAACAACTCCAGGACACATTGGCACTCTCCAGAAGTGCTGATCAATAGTTCACACTATAACCTTAGCAATTTGCAAAGGTCTAGTACACTGTATCGGTTGCACATATTGTGAGGACCCGGAAATTTCCACGTTTGGATTACTGTTGGATCTGTGACTTCTGGAGAACCAGGATGAGTGTTAGAGGTGTTTGCGCGCATATTGGACGCAAGATTTGGACCCAGCATGAAAAATGGATCAAGATTGCTTTTCCGGGAATTTTTGGTAAATTTTAGAAGTGGAACTGGGCAAAATGGACTTCGGATTTGGATTCAGCGCGCGAAAACGATGAAGATGGACTACTTGCTTGTATTTTTCGGAGCCCGGAGGAGAAAACACGGATTTTGAGGAGTTTGGGTACTGTTCCGGCAGTCGGAGAGGTGCCGGCGGCGGCGGCTGGCGGCGGAGCGCGGCGGCGGGCGGAGGCGCAGTCGCGTGGTCCACCGCGGAGGCGTGCACCTGGGCGTTGGCCACGTGGCGGCTTCCTGTTGGCCGGCGCAGCAGGCGCGGTCCACGGAATTGGCGCGGGTGTATGGTGGACCGAGAGGTGGACACGTGGCGGCTCGTGACTGGCTGGCTCTGGTGCGCGCGGTCCACGCAGCGGCGGGGGAAGGTGACCGTACAGACAGGGCGGTCGGGGGTGACGTGGGGGCGCCACGTGGCGCCCCGCGGTTGGCCGGGCGCAGCCGCCCCACGCCCGCGTGTCGGGACACGCGGCGCCGCGCGGTTGGCGGGCGCGGGTGCGCCGGGCGGTTGGCTGGCGCGGGTGCGCCGGGCGCCGGGAGCGTGGCGGGGACACGTGTCGGCTGGAGGAGCTTTCGGGCGCGCACAGTGTTGGGCCGGGCCCAACACTGTAGCGGCCCGATTGTTCCGGGCGCCCGGAATTTGTCCCAAAAAGCCCAATTTTGGGGATTTTCGGGCTGGGCCTATTTAAACCCCTCTTTCACCCCTTGTGGGAGGCTTTTCCCGAGCTCCTCTCCCCTTGGACCCTTCAGGAAAGTTGGAGCTCCTCGTGTTGCGCATCTTCTGGCAGAGGCCCGGAATTTTTCGAAGCCGCGGCGTCGACAACTTCGGCATCGGAGCGCAGTGTGGCGATCTTTCATTGGAGGCCCATTATCGTCGCAGTTCGATCTGAGAGGTCCACAGTGCTACTCCTTCGGTATTTTTGGACGATTTTCATGGCGTTGGAATCACGAGAGGTACATCTTCGACTTTCGTGTTGATCATCTTACTGGATTCAGAGTTTATGGCACGGATATCGAGACAATTCTAAGCCGCTGTTTACTGGTGGAGTTTTTGGACAGCAGCCCTTTGCCGGAATTTTATCTCCGCACTCGAGCGTTGGATCGAGACGAGCCTATACACTTTTTTCATCTACTCATCACGAGGATCATCGCCGTATTTTCCTTGGATTTTTCCGAGACCTTCCCGGAGGTATACTATTCCCCTTTTATCTGTGTTTGAGTTTACAGTTGTGTGGTTGTGAGTGCTTGCGTACCTGTACTGTGAAATTTGTAACTCGGCCTACGGGCCTCAGAATTGGACGTTCAGGTACCCGTTTCGAAGGTCTCGACGCGAGGATCGCAGCAGTATTTTTATTGGAATTTTTGGAGCATTGTTTGCAGGTGAAAAAGTGACATCTTTGAGGCTGATTTTAGACTATAACTTATTTGGATAAATTGTGGAATTAAGTGTAATTGTTAGCCTTGTGTTGTACCAGGAGGGTTTGTGGATAGTGCTTGACCCGTTGGATTTGGAGTTATTGTTGCTCCTGGTATTTTCAGCTGTGGAACCTTTGATAGTTGTGCACTTTCAGGTGGGTGGCCCTGTCTCCAAGATTGATGGACTGTGCATTAAAATATGCTATTGTAGGATTATGCATGACAGTGAAATGCTTGTGTAGCATGCTAGAATGTAGGAATTGCTATTCCTTATATTATCTGGTGATTTTGTCATCTCCCTGCTTTCTATCATCTGTAAAATTATTGTTTTCTTGGAACTTGACCTAGCACCCCCGTCATTTGCTGCATGTGTAGCCAGACCAGTAGAAAACTCCAACTTGGGCTAGGTTTATTCTGCTTTAGATATCCACACTTCTTATTCCTTCCTAGACATAGTGTTTTATTCGCCCGGGTAGTGGGCCGAGTTGTCGGGATTCTTTTAGTGTGGGATGCATTTTACACTCGTGCTTGGGAGCAGAGTGGAGTCTGGTAGATGTAGTTGGTTGTTCATCTGTGGCGGGAGCCGTTTGGGTAGACGGCGGTCCCGAGATGTTTCGGTTTCTTGTTTTATTGTCGCCGCTGTGATAGTGGCAGCTGTATACCTCTGTCAGCAGGACCTTGAACCCAGAACCTCTTTGGACACACATATGATTTTAGTCAACCAATGTTTTCTTCCGAGCATCGTAGGGTCGCCCAAGTCTGTTCTTGTTTGATTGGACAAAGGCGTTAGCTTTACGAGGCTTGGATATAAAACTTGGTTTCAACTGTTTTCCTAAAAAGAACTAAAAATCATTAAATATGGATTTCTTCCAGATCAAATGGCTTTCAGTAAGAAATGTCACATTTTTCCTATAAATTAACCACCCGAGATGATTTGAGTGGTTTGGGTTCTAAGGTCTGCCTTCTTCTTGGGACGAGAACAACGAGAGGCTATGCCTAGAGCCTGTTCTTGTTTGATTTGGGTTGTAGGTTCTAGTCTTTCGGGGTTCCCGGACCCTTCATTGTGTCAGTGGTGGAGTTTATCCTGTCAGTGAGTCTGCATGTTGGGATATTGCGGCCGGTTGAGGCAGTTGTTCGCAGTGGATGCGACGTTTGGCCTGTTTGGCCTGTTGAGACAGTTTCTCGCAGTGGATGCGATGTTGGCCTGTTGAGGCAGTTTTCCGCAGTGGATGCGATGTTGGCCTGTTGAGGCAGTTGTTCGCAGTGGATGCGATGCTTGGCCTGTTGAGACAGTTGTTCGCAGTGGATGCGATGTTGGCCTGTTGAGGCAGTTGTTCGCAGTGGATGCGACGTTTGGCCTGTTTGGCCTGTTGAGACAGTTTCCCGCAGTGGATGCGATGTTGGCCTGTTGAGGTAGTTTTTCGCAGTGGATGCGATGTTGGCCTGTTGAGACAGTTTGGTGCGAGAAATTTGAGGATCTTGAGTTTGTTTCGTTCAGAGCGTGAGCACGGATTCTGACTATAGCCTGCAGTGCCAACTCGACAGAGTGCGCGGATACCCTTGTCCTCATTGGGGTCGCTCCCTTCGAGTGCCACGTCCGGGGCGGGTCTGCACTTTGGTATCGCGACTTGTCGACGCCGTCCCTCTGACTGAGCCAGTTTTGGCAGTTATGGACACAGTCCCTCTGGCTGAGCCAGTTTTGGCAGCTACGGACATACCTACGGTAGACCCGTCCTGTTAAGGATGTGCGGCAGTAGGTAGGTGCAGGTTTGACTGGACCCGAGGAGGCAGTCAGTTTCATATTGGGTGACTATATTGATATGTTAGTAGATGCACCATGTTATCATCTGTTCCACTTTTTGAGCATCTAGATAGGGGCATAGTAGCTGTAGGGTTATTCATCTCCAGCTCTTTCCTTTAGTATTTCATTTGTTACAGCATGCCTCTAGTAGACTTAGTGGGCAGACCGTTGGGCTTGTTGGCGGCACCCACTGAGAACTACTGTGGGATGTAGTTCTCACACCCGTCGTGGTGTATTTTTTCCCCAGGGACGTCTGCTCCTGTTCCTGCTGCTCCTGTTGCTGCTTCTTCTGACCGAGATAAGGGAGTTGCGAGCTAGATCCCTACCAGTCGTCGTCCAGGGAGTAGATGTACCCTTTTTATATTTTGAGAGTTACTTGTTGAGAGACCTTGTAGTGAGGTATAGAGTTGTACTTTTCTTTCAGATTTGAGAGACTTATGTACTTGTGGTGAGGACTTGGAGTTGTATTTATTTTATTTCTAGCAGTTTACTTTCAGCTCTGATATCTGTTTAGTATAGTATCTATCTTTTGCAGGTTAGACGCTTCGTCTATACGGGGTTCACCGTATGGGTGGCGGATCTGTTAGCGAGCCCGGGTCGCAGTTTCGACCCCGGGGCGTGACAGATTAGAGTGGTATCAGAGCCTAGGTTGTAGGTCATTGAGGACTTAGAAACCCTAGGCTTGTGGTTGGACATTAGGATGACTACGTGAGAGTCGTGACTTTTATCGAGAATCCTGATCGAGTTTTGTACCTCTCCCGAGAGACGGGATGAGTGAATGGCATGTTTATTCTCCTAAGCGATTATGTTGGCTGCAGACAACATAATGCTATAGAATGGATGACATGTCATAGACTTTCACTGGATTGGGTCGTTTGGTTGTTGTGTCCTGATGTTTGTTATTGTGCAGTGGACTACGATGCTCCTGAGACGTCGTGTAGCGAAGAGGGCACATCCCGCATCTGATGAGTTACCCGAGCAGCGGGAGGCAGAGCTATCAGAACAGAGCGAGACCCAGGAGTTATGGATCCAGATGGCACAGATGTCGGAGGCTGTCCGATGCCAGGAGGAGGCCATGGAACGTTTGATGCGCTTGTTGGAGCAGAGAGCACAGCTAGTTGCAGTACCGCTTGAGTGTCCTCCAGTACTTTCTTTCTATGAAGTGGCATATTTAGTTGTACCAGCGGCACCGATGGAGCGAGCAGCCCCCTCCGTGCCGACGAGCAGTGCCGAGGCACCGAGGCAAGGTGGATAGTAGCTGAGCTTCGGGACGTCATAGATCGATGGAGCCAGTCCCGGCAGTCTGAACCATCCTGATTCATAGGTTTGAGTTGGAGCCTTTGTAGGCAGAATTGGGGGTTGGTGTTGATGGAGAGACTATCTGAGAGCCTCCCTGTGCTAGGGAGTTTATACATTTGTTGAACTGCACGCTCCAGGTTTCGAGGGACGAGGCGCATAGGATATGTTTGACTGGGAATGGTTTGCGCCAGGATACCTTTCAGTTTAGTTGGTCCATCCGTTTTGGATTATTGACGCTTCGATGGAGTAGGCGTGGTGTATGGAGAGTGGCACTGCAGTTCCTTTGGATAGGGATCTGCCGCAAGAGGCGAGTTCTGGATTTTGGTGCTCCGCGCCGGGTGATGGAGGACAGATCGGACGGCAGAGGCATTTCTGATTTCTTTTCCTGGATAACGGGTTCTCGAGACGCCAGAGTTTGGGCCGGTCCCGATAGCAGCATCAGCATCTACATCAGAGTGGCGCGGCGGTAGCATGGATTGGCTATCTGCGGAGGACCAAATTTGTCACCCCTGTGTGAGCAGAGGCAGAGGTCGTGCTCCCTATATGGATAGTCTTGATTTTCAGGCAGACTGAGCGACGACCACTTTCATCGAGCGGATGAATTTGTGTCGCCCGGTTGGAGGGTGCCACAGTAGCGGATTGGGTTGTCACCGGCATGATTTCATTACAGCAGTCTGAGTTAGAGTGTTTTTGGTTTTCCTGTCTGGACTGGAGGTAGAGTTGTTACCACGTGCACTAGAGGTACAGGTTCCTGTTGGTATTGTGCACTTGGGAAAGCCTTATGGATTATGTCTAGTGCTGTTGAGACTTGGAATTTTACCGGCAAAGGTGACAGTTGGGTTACAGCTCCACGACTCAGATTGAGCACATGGGATGGACCAGTTGGTGCGGTATCGTGCAACGATTGATTGTGGATTGAGAACCGTGACCTTCCCGCGAGTTGGACAGTAGGAGATCATTTTCTCAGGTCACCGTGGCATCCTTTCTGCAGAAGTGGCTTCAGCGGTTTTGGGTTAGGTGCTACCTGTTGAGCGTAGGTGACGCCTAGGACTAGAGGTTGTGTCTCTAGGGGTCACGGATAGGGTTGTGTTTGTAGGGACACGGATAGATCGTAGCTTCCGTTTTTGTAGCCACGGCAGGAACGACATCAACACTTCTCTCCCTTTTTCTCGTCCTTGCGCTGAAATTTACGAACAGGACGAAAGCTTCGAAAGGCTACTCCAGAAATGGAGACGGTGCCCGAACCTGTTCTTGTTTGATTGGGGCGAGGGCACTGGTCTTTCGGAATTTTTGAACTTTTCGTTAATTTCAGCTGTTTTCTAATTGGAGAGTTGGGGGTTGATGACTTTCCTGCTGGTGGGGCCCTTACCTTTCTTGTTGGTTGTGGTGGCGTAATTCGTGTTGTTTGGACGAGTAGGGTTGGCGGTTCTTCCTTGTCCCCAGTTTTTTTTTTTGGAGTTCCTGGGGTTTTCCACGTCTTAGCTCAGAGGTGTTTTGCTTTTGGACCCCTCGCCCATGATTGACTCGCTCCAGTTGAGATTTGTGGGTGTGGGAGTACGAGGGACGCCGTTGCGAATTCTGGCTCGTGTGATGAGAGAATTGCGCAACCGGGCCATGCCGTTCTGATTATTGTTTTATTGAGGAGTAATCACGGGGAGTGAGTAGCGACTTGGGAGCTGGAGACGGTGTTGATGGATACCTACCTTTGGCTTGGAGACTCCCTGTTTGAGTTGTGTTAGTTTCGAGGATGAAACTTTCTTTTAGTGGGGGAGGATGTGAGGACCCAGAAATTCCCACGTTTGGATTACTGTTGGATCTGTGACTTCTGGAGAACCAGGATGAGTGTTAGAGGTGTTTGCGCGCATATTGGACCCAAGATTTGGACCCGGCATGAAAAATGGATCAAGATTGCTTTTCCGGTAATTTTTGGTAAATTTTAGAAGTGGAATTGGGCAAAATGACTTCGGATTTGGATTCAGCGCGCGAAAATGATGAAGATGGACTACTTGCTTGTATTTTTCAGAGCCCGGAGGAGAAAACACGGATTTCGAGGAGTTTGGGTACTGTTCCGGCGGCCGTAGAGGCGCCGGCGGCGGCGGGTGGCGGCGGAGCGCGGCGGCGGGCGGAGGCGCAGTCACGCGGTCCACCGCGGAGGCGTGCACCCGGGCGCTGGCCACGTGGCGGCTTCCTGTTGGCCGGTGCAGTAGGCGCGGTCCACGGAATTGGCGCGGGTGTACGGTGGACCGAGAGGTGGACACGTGGCGGCTCGTGACTGGCTGGCTCTGGTGCGTGCGGTGCACGCAGCGGCGGGGGTAGGTGACCGTACAGACAGGGCGGTCGGGGGTGACGTGGGGGCGCCACGTGGCGCCCCGCGGTTGGCCGGGCGCAGCCGCCCCACGCCCCGGTGTCGGGACACCCGGTGCCGCGCGGTTGGCGGGCGCGCGTGCGCGGGGCGCGGGGAGCATGGCGGGGACACGTGTCGGCTGGAGGAACTTTCGGGCGCGCACAGTGTTGGGCCGGGCCCAACACTGTAGCGGCCCGATTATTCCGGGCGCCCGGAATTTGTCCCAAAAAGCCCAATTTTGGGGATTTTCGGGCTGGGCCTATTTAAACCCCTCTTTCACCCCTTGTGGGAGGCTTTTCCCGAGCTCCTCTGCCCTTGGACCCTTCAGCAAAGTTCGAGCTCCTCGTGTTGCGCATCTTCTGGCAGAGGCCCGAAATTTTTGGAAGTTGCGGCGTCGACGACTTCGGCATCGGAGCGCAGTGTGGCGATCTTTCATCGGAGGCCCATTATCGTCGCAGTGCTACTCCTGTATTTTTGGACGATTTTCGCAGCGTTGGAATCACGAGAGGTACGTCTTCGACTTTCATGTTGATCATTTTGCTGGATTCAGAGTTTATGGCACGGTTTTTGAGACACTTCTAAGCCGCTGTTTGCTGGTGGAGTTTTTGGATAGAAGTCCCTTGCCGGAATTTTATCTCCGCACTCGAGCGTCGGATCGAGACGAGCCTATACACTTTTTTCATCTACTCGTCGCGAGGATCATCGCCGTATTTTCCTTGGATTTTTCCGAGACCTTCCCGGAGGTATACTATTCCCCTTTTATCTGTGTTTGAGTTTACAGTTGTGTGGTTGTGAGTGTTTGCGCACCTGTACTGTGGAATTTGTAACTCAGCCTACGGGGCTCGGAATTGGACGTACAGGTACCCATTTCGAAGGTCTCGACGCGATGATCGCAGCAGTATTTTTATTGGAATTTTTGGAGCATTGTTTGCAGGTGAAAAAGTGACATCTTTGAGGCTGATTTTAGAATGTAACTTATTTGGGTAAATTGTGGAATTAAGTGTAATTGTTAGCCTTGTGTTGTACCAGGAGGGTTTGTGGATAGTGCTGGACTCGTTGGATTTGGAGTTATTGTTGCTCCTGGTATTTTCAGCTGTGGAACCTTGGACAGTTGTGCACTTTCAGGTGGGTGGCCCTGTCTCCAAGATTGATGGACTGTGCATTAAAATCTGCTATTGTAGGATTATGCATGACAGTGAAATGCTTGTGTAGCATGCTAGAATGTAGGAATTGCTATTCCTTATATTATCTGGTGATTTTGTCATCTCCCTGCTTTCTATCATCTGTAAAATTATTGTTATCTTGGAACTTGACCTAGCACCCCCGTCATTTGCTGCATGTGTAGCCAGACCAGTAGAAAACTCCAACTTGGGCTAGGTTTATTCTGCTTTAGACATCCACACTTCTTATTCCTTCCTGGACATAGTGTTTTACTTGCCCGGGTAGTGGGCCGAGTGGTCGGGATTCTTTTAGTGTGGGATGCATTTTACACTCGTGCTTGGGAGCAGAGTGGAGTCTGGTAGATGTAGTTGGTTGTTCATCTGTGGCGGGAGCCGTTTGGGTAGACGGCGGTCCCGAGATGTTTTGGTTTCTTGTTTTATTGTCGCCGCTGTGATAGTGGCAGCTGTATACCTGTGTCAGCAGGACCTTGAACCCAGAACCTCTTTGGACACACATATGATTTTAGTCAACCAATATTTTCTTCCGAGCATTGTAGGGTCGCCCGAGTCTGTTCTTGTTTGATTGGATAAAGGCATTAGCTCTACGAGGCTTGGATATAAAACTTGGTTTCAACTGTTTTCCTAAAAAAAACTAAAAATCATTAAATATGGATTTCTTCCAGATCAAATGGCTTTTAGTAAGAAATGTCACATTTTTCCTATAAATTAACCACCCGAGATGATTCGAGTGGTCTGGGTTCTAAGGTCTGCCTTCTTCTTGGGACGAGAACAACGAGAGGCTATGCCTAGAGCCTGTTCTTGTTTGATTTGGGTTGTAGGTTCTAGTCTTTCAGGGTTCCCGGACCCTTCATTGCGTCAGTGGTGGAGTTTATCCTGTCAGTGAGTCTGCATGTTGGGATATTGCGGCCTGTTGAGGCAGTTGTTCGCAGTGGATGCGACGTTTGGCCCGTTTGGCATGTTGAGACAGTTTCTCGCAGTGGATGCGATGTTGGCCTGTTGAGGCAGTTTTCCGTAGTGGATGCGATGTTGGCCTGTTGAGGCAGTTGTTCGCAGTGGATGCGATGTTTGGCCTGTTGAGACAGTTGTTCGCAGTGGATGCGATGTTGGCCTGTTGAGGCAGTTGTTCGCAGTGGATGCGACGTTTGGCCTGTTTGGCCTGTTGAGACAGTTTCCCGCAGTGGATGCGATGTTGGCCTATTGAGGCAGCTTTCCGCAGTGGATGCGATGTTGGCCTGTTGAGGCAGTTTGGTGCGAGATATTTGAGGATCCTGAGTTTGTTTCGTTCAGAGCGTGAGCACGGATTCTGACTATAGCCTGCAGTGCCAACTCGACAGAGTGCGCGGATACCCTTGTCCTCATTGGGGTCGCTCCCCTTGAGTGCCACGTCCGGGGTGGGTCTGCACTTTGGTATCGCGACTTGTCGACGTCGTCCCTTTGACTGAGCCAGTTTTGGCAGCTACGGACATACCTACGGTAGACCCGTCCTGTTGAGGATGTGCGGCAGTAGGTAGGTGCAGGTTTGACTGGACCCGAGGAGGCAATCAGTTTCAGATTGGGTGACTATATTGATATGTTAGTAGATGCACCATGTTATCATCTGTTCCACTTTTTGAGCATCTAGATAGGGGCATAGTAGCTGTAGGGTTATTCATCTCCAGCTCTTTCCTTCAGTATTTCATTTGTTACAGCATGCCTCTAGTAGACTTAGTGGGCAGACCGTTGGGCTTGCTGACAGCACCCACTGAGAACTACTGTGGGATGTAGTTCTCACACCCGTCGTGGTGTATTTTTTCCCCAGGGACGTCTGCTCCTGTTCCTGCTGCTCCAGTTGCTGCTTCTTCTGACCGAGATATGGGAGTTGCGGGCTAGATCCCTACCAGTCGTCGTCCAGGGAGTAGATGTACCCTTTTTATATTTTGAGAGTTTCTTGTTGAGAGACCTTGTAGTGAGGTATAGAGTTGTACTTTTCTTTTAGATTTGAGAGACTTATGTACTTGTGGTGAGGACTTGGAGTTGTATTTATTTTATTTCTAGCAGTTTACTTTCAGCTCTGATATCTGTTTAGTATAGTATCTATCTTTTGCAGGTTAGACGCTTCGTCTATACGGGGTTCACCGTTTGGGCGGTGGATCTGTTAGCGAGCCCGGGTCGCAGTTTCGACCCCGGGGCGTGACAGATTAGAGATGATATAATTGGACTAAATCTCTTAACCCGGCTATAGCATTTTGGGTGGTAGCAAGACCCAAGAGGTTAAGAGAGTTAAGCGTGGTAGAGCTTGAGTAGTTCTTGGATGGGTGACCCCCTGGGAAGTTGGGGCGTCACACATATATCAAACTTATCCTCGCTATCTGATTCTTCGTTTTCATTCCGATACTCCATAAAAGCTGCATGCATGTTTCTACTTTTCGGCTTATCTCGGCCAATAGTTATTCTTTGTTTCTCGAACCATTTTCCTTAAAGTGTTATTTATATTGAGCCGCACTTTGGCCTAACTGGAAAAGATATGTAAACTCTTGCCCTTTGAGATGATCAAAAAATTTGAAGACTAAGCCAGCAAAGGCCAACCATGTGTATTCGTGCTTCGAAATATGGAAAAAGCAATAATTCTTAGCAACCTTAAAGCAAGTTAGATACTTCTTAACTGACTCATTCGACTATTGGCGAATGGTAGCCAAATCAGCCAATGACACTTTGGGCTGCACACAATAAAATTGCTCATGGAACATTGCCTCGAGCTACTTCCAACTAGCAACCAACCTGATGCCGAAGGACAATACCAAGCAAAAGCATTCCCAGTAATTAAGTGATAGATGAAACAGGTGCAACTTATAAAATTGGTTTACAGCTAGCTCCCCGCACTAAGCTAAAAATGTGCCATTTGTTTCAGACTAGACTGCCCATCCTTTCTAGAGAAAGTGAAGAACTTTGAAAGTCGATAGCTATTCGGATAAGGATGGTCCCTATCAATCACCGCAAGATAGGGCGGCCTATCCATCGACCACTCTGCATAATCTATTGTTAAGCCTGAACCGATTCTAGAGAAACCCCTCAATCCTCCTGTTCTGGTCCAATTCGGCTACAACCGGACTATTCTGTGGGTGAAAAACTCAATCAAAACAGCTAAAACCATTAGCATTTTTAGGGCCGAATTGACCCTCATGTTCCCTTTGTCCGGCTTATGTATATCCTCCGCACACGGATCAATTAGCGGTCACTGCTGGGGTTGCCCATAGGGAGGATTGTTATTATGGATGTTTGCGTTATTGTTGTTAGGGTTGTTGTTGTTAACGGAACAGTTTTGCCTTGTCGAAGCAGTAAGCTCCACAAGTTTTTCGACCATTCTTTGTTGAATAGTCATTAGGTTCATAATCACCTATACTTGCTATTGCACCACCGAGGATTTAGATGTGCCCTCTAGATTAATAGCTGGCTTCATATTCTTTATCGCGCTATCGTCGATACTTTTTTCACTCCTAGTGTTCACAATTGCTCATTGAGGTTTAGATCCGCTCCTTTCATTCTGCCGCTTAAGATGGGCCGAACTTCGAAGCGCTATCACTACAAGAAAAAGGACTTTTGGTGGCGACAATTTTGTGGCGATAATTATTGTCGCCACTAATTGTAAAGCTATAGTGGCGACATTTAATTGTCGCCACCAATAAATAAGATACATTGGCGACATTTTAAAGTCGCCGCCGGTAAAAGATAAAGATATAGTGGCGACTTTTGTCGCCACCAATAAAGAAGATACAGTGGCGATATTTTCGCGTCGCCACCAATAAATAAGTAATAGCGGCGACATTACAATGTCGCCACCAATACTTATTATTGGTGGCGACATTTTTTGTCGCCACCAATATTATTTATTGAAAGTCGCCACTAATACTAAAAAGATAAAGATATAGTGGCGACTTTTGTCGCCACCAATAAAGAGGGTAGACATAAAGATATAGTGGCGCCTTTTATCGCCACCAATAAATAAGTAATAGCGGCGACATTAAAATGTCGCCACCAATACTTATTATTGGTGGCGACATTTTTGCCGCCACTAATATTATTTATTTTCCACCAAAATTTTCCTTTTTTTTTCACCACCTAAAACCCCTTTTCATTTATTTTTTTTTTATTTTTTTTTTATTTTTTTTTTTTTTTTGAAGATGCGAACCGCCCCCTTACATCGATCACCCTCACGGTCCATTAACTCACCCTCTGCCCCATTAAGCTCTCTCTCTCTCTCTCTCTCTCTCTCTCTCTCTCTCTAGATCTCCTTCCCCAATCGCCCCGCCGTCGCCCATCGCATGCCGCCCCGCCGACACGCCTGGGCTCCCGCCGCTGCCGAGGGTTCGGAAGAAGAGCGGGGTTAGGGTTTTCTAGGGTTTGGGCTCGGGATCTTCTCCGTTGGAAGGGAAACGGGCGGGGGCATGGCGGCGATGGTGGTCGCGGGGAAGGAGAAGGGCGCTGGGGCGGCGGCGGCGGCGGCGGCGGCGCTGACGCAGCAGCAAATAGACGCGGGGAAGTACGTGCAGTACACGCCGGAGCAGGTGGAGGCGCTCAAGAGCGTCTACACCGAGTGCCCTAAGCCGAGCTCGATGCGGCGGCAGCAGCTTATCCGGGAGTGCCCCGTCCTCGCGAACATCGAGCCCAAGCAGATCAAGGTTTGGTTCCAGAACCGCAGGTGAGCGATTTGTGCCCTAATTTGTTGGGGGTTTTGGGGTTTTGTACCACGAGGAAGGGAGTTTTTTTTTGGGTCGCGTGCAGGGTCTGCTCTGGTTTGGTGTTCGTATGAGGGTTTTAGAATTAAATGTGTTGACTTCATTTGCTGAAAACGACCTGAAAAACAAGGGATCAGTTATAGGTTTTAATACTATTCACCCCATTACTATTATTTTTACTTTTGTCTCTAACAAAAACAGTGTTATCGGTACAATGGTGGAGGAGCATCTTAGGTTTGGTTAAGTTCTGGAAGGTACATCTTTTGGTAAATGTTCTATGTACTCTGTTGTGTCTTTGCACTGATTTTCTACTTGATTAAGAAACGATTGGATGGATTTTAGATGCTTGTACCTACTTAATATATTCTGTAATTGGAAATTCTGATGCCTTATTATCTTTTCTCCATTGTTGAATACTTAAACTAGAATCTCTGGAATCTTGTGAAATAGTTTCTCAATTAAGATTTGGCTTATATGCAAACTGTAATTAACCATCATCTTTCATTTGAATTCCTACTTTTATAACCTTTAAACCATCTACTTCTCTTTTTACATTGTATTTTCGACATCAACTTATGCCTGTTGGGTTATATGTAATAAGGATCTAAATAGGGGAAAAAACACCTAGAGGGGGGTGAATAGGTGTAAACGCATAAACACTCAAAAAATCGTTGCGATAAAAACCCAATGCGGAAATAAAAATAATACGCAAGATTTTTACGTGGAAAACTCCATCACCGGAGTAAAAAACCACGGGACCGATAACACGGCAGAAATCCACTAGAATTAAAACACGTACAAGGTGATTTACCGTACACACTTACGACTCAACCTTTTCCATACGCTCCTAGAGGATCTTCTCCGCTCGCTCCGCGACGCTTCTCGAATCCACGATCTGCGCCCAACGCCGAATCCACGGAGTCCAACGTCGAATCCACGACGTCCGACCGAATCCACCGTCTTCACCCAATAGCACCCTTCGAATCCACGAACGTGCCTCGCTCCGAATCCACGAGAGCGGTTGAACCTTGAATCCACAAGGACACGCGAATCCACGCGCCGATTTTTGGGGTAAATCGTTGTTTTGGGTGGTGATGATCCGCCGAATACTTAGATCAAAGATAGATCGGAAATACCATCTAAGTATTCATTAGTTTGATTCAACTCAAGATGTGAGTATGAAAACCTAGAATCAAACTAATCAATATAGATGAAGAAACATAGAGTATTCTCTAATGATTTCCTTTCTTCTCTATATGTGGATCTAGAGCCGTATAAGATGATATATGAAAATGACGGCTATTTCGATTCACAGTGGATTAACCCTAGAAAAAGAATCATAGGGTCTATTTATAGGTTAGAAACCCTAGGAAGGAGATAAGAATCAAAAACCTAACATTTCTGGAGATTTTACGGACGGCGATCCGGATCGGATTAACTGTGATCCGGATCGTCGCAACGAGTCAGGCAATTCCAGAAAAACGAAGGTTCGGGATCCGGATCGAAGTGCTTGATCCGGATCGTTCATACAGTTCACCAAACATCAACGTTCGGGATCCGGATTGCGAAGCCTGATCCGGATCGTTCAAGGAAGATGGTAAACTCAGTGTTCGGGATCCGGATCAAGAGAGGCTACGATCCGGATTGAACTGGTGTATGAACGAACCACCTTCGGGATCCGGATCGAACAACCTGATCCGGATCCTGAACATGTCCCAAGTCCAGTTTTTGATTTTTATGCAATGAAAGATTCTTCCAAGTGTTTCTACACTACAAGAAGTATTCGGATCACACAAAATCTTTAGTAAAACATACCTGATCCTTTTGAATTCTTCTTTCTTGAGATTGAGTTAAATGATCCAACTTTCTTCACCTTCAATCTTCAAGACTTGAGACTTTCACGAAACTACGCCAACTCAAATTCCGTAACAATCTCCCCCTTTGGCGGTTTCGTGACAAAACACAGATCCACTAAAGAAAATTCAAAAAGATATTTTTGTTGCTATCACCATACAACAAAAATTTACAATGGAGATCCAAAAATTTAAAAACATGAGATAAACTCCTAAAACAGACTCTAGACTTAGACATCTGTACTCTCTGCACAAAGAAATCATTCTTGACAAAAAGAGATCGTTAGATACCTCAAGAATATTTAGCATACAAAACCTAGTACAGAGATAGAGTTTATCTGATCATCATGACATTTGAGAATTCAGATATGTAAGAGAATCATAGTCAAAAACCAACATATCTTCTATGCAATTAAAAACCAAATGTCACAAAATGTTAGTCCAACATCAACTTGTTAGTCATATTACATGCCCAAATAGTTAGTCGAATAGTTAGTCGAGACATGCAACCAATCACAAGATGAAAACCAAAGTTGAAGTTGAAGTGATACTTACCTTGATGTATACAAAATCTTCATCAGCAAGATTTTCACAATCATTGTTCATCAGCAAGATTTTCACAATCATTGTTCAAGTTCCCTTACCTTGATGTTCATTCACATCATCATTGTACCTTGATGCAGTCATCATTGTTCATCATTGATGTATACAAGATCACACTTTTCACAATATCATTGTTCATTGTTCAAATCATTGTTCTAAACTCTCTCCCCCTTTTTGTCACAAATAAAGCCAAAAATTACAGAAGTGGAGAGAATGGTTAACTGTTTAAGTTAGAGAACTAAAAACTCAAATTAAAACTTAAAAACCTGCACAACAGAAGGATTTAAACATATGCATAATAAATAGAAATTAGAAGGATACGGATTATTCAGACTCGTCTGAACTGATACAGCCGAGGATTTGGAAAATCTTCTTTATTCACTTGTTCATTGCTGATTGATTTTTATTTACCTTCTTTATTTCTTCCTTTACCTCAATTAGTTCATTTGATATACGTTCTTGCTCGTTGGAGAGCCTTTGCTGTTCTTTATAGATTGAGGTAACAGATGCATCATCATCAGAAGTTGATTGTGGTGCTTGTTGTGCCGGAGGTGCTGGTTGTGATGGTGGTGCTGGTTGGACTGGAGGAGCTGCAGCCGGTGCAGAGGTTGTTGCTTGTTGTCGTTGTTCTCGTTGCCGGTGAAGAAGTATGAAAGGTTCATCTGGCTTCGTCGAAAGAGACTTTACAATTGTTGTGTCATTGATCGTTCCTAGACTTGCAGATAGGAACTCGCATTTGTGTCAGCTTTAAATTTACGAAGAATGCGCATGATGATCATTGGAAAAGGTAGTCTCTCTGACGGTTGAGCTTGCTCCACATATCGTGCCATCCTTGACCAGATGACGTAGGGAATGTTTAAGTTAGCTCCCATTGCTGCTGCGGGGTTTCCAAGTAGATAAAGGAATATCATTCTTTCCCACCGAAGAACCTTTGTGTTCATGTTTGGAATAATATTGTAACAAACAATAAGGTTTAAGATGCGGTACTCTGGTCGTAGTTCTTTCGAGAAAACGGAGTTTCCTGTCGACCGAGTATTTGGAACACAGATTCCATCAACTACCACTCTCCAGGAGTAGGTGTTGAAGGCTTGATTCTTCAGGTAATGAGTGCCATCGGCTCGGGCGTCCATCCCTAGTACTTCACCAATTAGCTGAGGCGTTACTTTGATTCTGACATTCTTGACTAATGTTTGAAAATCCCGACGCCCGCTTTCCTGATCAACTAGATAGCAGGCATTCTGATAAAACATCCTCACTGAGTGAAGACAATACCCAGTGGTCTCCGGAAACTCGCAAATGGAAGCAAGACCTCTCTGGTCAAACAAAGTCCCAAACGTCTGAGAACGCTGCTTTAAGGCTTTTACATCAACATGCCTTTCTCCAATGCATTCTCTGTTTTCAAAATCCTTTATTCTAGCCGAGCTGACAAAGTCTTGAGGAGGTGCTTGCCTATCAGCTGGTTGCTCAATGGAGATTCCTTGTGCACTCCCTCTTTTGCGAGCAATACTTTTTCTTCTTGTCTTCCCAGAAGTTTCTTCCATTGGAGCTTTGCCTTTCTCAGCAGCAGTGGGCGGAGCCTTTGATGTTTCTGCAGGTGCTTTTCCCTTTGAAGCAGTCGGAACAGTCGTTGCTTCAACTTGCAGTTCATCCCAATTAATTGATTCCGTTTCAGATTCTGTATCGGAATCATCTTTAGCTTTCTTCGCTTTCTTAGCCTTCTTAGCCCTCTTGGGCTTGACGGTGTCTCTCGTATGAACTATAGCCGCAAGTAGAAAAACAATCCAAGTGATCACCATTGCTAATGGTTTCTTGAGAAAAGGAATCCTGTGTAGACCAACTCAAGAACACATGAAAAAAAAATTGTTAATTTTCAAAGATTGAAAAACTGTACCCAAACAATCATAATCATGTAGAGAGACTAAGAATCAAATTAGTTTTGCAAAAGGACTTTTAAAAATAGATCAATTGCATGATTTTCGAAAATCCTTATTATATGCCCTAAAACCGAAATTTTAGAAATCGAAGCCTAAAAATCCGTTAATCAGGAGAATACCTAGCATATAATCAAAACTAATCTACCCAGAGTTCTTATTTCAAAAGAAATTTGATCAAAAACCATCCACAAACAAAGTTGATCCAAGAAATTCATCACGTTTGAGGAGGAAAAGAGAAAAACGGTGAAAAAACTGAGATTTTGATCAATAAAACTTACTTGGAGTTGAAGAACTTGAGTTTGAAAGCTTCCAGGAAGGATGAAATCTAGAGAGAGAGGCTCTGGAAACTTTGGAACAAAAGATTGGAGTAAAAGAAATCAAAAACCCCTTTCGTTCTTTATAAAACCTAGCCGCGATCCGGATCAGTTCATAACTGCGATCCGGATCGGCTACCCGCAGTGAGAAACTGCGTTCGGGATCCGGATCGGCAGATACAATCCGGATCGTCAGCCCGCAGAAGAATTCCTGTGTTCGGGATCCGGATCATCTAGCCCGATCCGGATCGGCCCCAACTTTTTCTTTAGAAAATTTCAGAGAAATTCAAGAAAAACCAGAAAAAGATTGTAAGCGCAAATGTGTATCAACTTTAAACAAAAATCATCGTTTCATACAACAAGAATTAGATTATGCCAAATCTATCAATAATATCCAAAAATGAAACGAAAATTTACAAAAATTAAATCCCTTAAAGTTGAACACCTTCAATTACATCTAACTTGATCTTATGAGTAATGCCTTTATCAAATCATCAATTCAGTAAAGAAAATGAAATACAAAGATCAATAGATGTTTGAAATCCCAAATATAATAGATAATGTATCTAGACAATCTGTTGAAGAGAGTGGCTCTTTGAGCATCTTTCTTTAAAAACCCACCTTATACCAACCTTGAAATTTGACAGAGTCAAGTATTTCAATCATGCATTTTACTTAATCAAAAATTTGAACAACCATGCTTGGTATACATGTGGTAGCTGCACACAATACTCGGACGACCGAGATGGTAGCTCTTTCCTCCATGTGGTGGTAGTTTTCACACTCCTCATTGGGATGTAACTCTTTTCACATCTTTTGAGCATTTTACCTTTTCTATGACTCCCCCTCACTTGGCTATCAATTATTTAAGATATAAAGTATTCAACCAAATATTGATCTCGATTTCATACTCGACTAAGCAGTCAAATAAGATAATGACTATACCAAGAGATCATAGAGAGAGAGAAATTGACTTTGATCACTTTAGAAGATGATTTAATTAACATAAATGATCATTGCAACAGTGAAATATTATGATGGCAAAAGCATAATAAATTTCTAAATGTGCGAAAAGATGCAATTAAAGTCAATTATGATCTATGCTCAATTAATGTCCTATGTACAAACATAGATAATGAACAAAACAAAAACAAATACAAAACCTATCCTAAGCAAAGATTTCAAAAAGAAGATTATTTCAAGGAAAGCATCCCAATTGCTTTTCGTAAGTGAATAAAACGTTTTTGATCCAAAGGTTTTGTTAGAATGTCAGCTAATTGATCCTCAGTTGAAATATATGAGAGTTGAAGAGTATTTGATTCAACTAGCTCTCTAAGAAAATGATATCTAAGTTCAATATGTTTTGTTCTAGAGTGCAACACAGGGTTTTTAGAAATGTTAATTGCACTAGTGTTGTCACAAAGTATTGTTACCGAAGATGCTGAAATGCGGAAGTCGCTCAATACGCTTTTCATCCAAATGAGTTGAGTTGAGCAACTTCCAGCTGAAATGTATTCCGCTTCGGCAGTCGAGAGTGCTATGCAGTTCTACTTTTTACTGTGCCATGCAACAAGGCAATGGCCAAGATAGAAGCATGCACCACTCGTGCTTTTCCGATCATCCACTGATCCTGCCCAATCGGCATCTGAGTATCCAACAATATCCAAACTTGTTCCCATAGGATACCAAATTCCGAAATTAATTGATCCTTTGATATACCGGATGATCCTTTTCACCGCTTTCAGGTGAACCTCCTTTGGTGCTGATAGATATCTCGCGCAAATCCCAACACCAAAAGATATATCCGGGCGACTAGCCGTGAGGTAAAGTAGACTTCCAATCATACTTCGATACAGTTTCTCGTCTACATTCTCACTATGTGATTCACTTCCAAGTCCCTTGTGGCTAGTTCCCATTGGAGTCGGAAAATCTTTACAATTTTCTAGATCAAACTTTTTGACCAACTCCATTGCATACTTGGATTGACTCAAGTGAATACCTTCATCATTTTGTTTAATTTGCAATCCAAGGAAATAAGTCAATTCGCCCATCATGGACATCTCAAATTCGCTTTCCATGGTCTCCGCGAATTTAGAAGCATCGTTATCTCTTGTTGCGCCAAATACAATGTCATCGACATAGATTTGTGCTACAATGAAATTGCTTTGATAATGCTTCACAAAGAGAGTCCTATCAGCTCCCCCTCGAGTATAGCCCTTCTCCAAAAGGTGCTTTGTTAACCTTTCGTACCATGCTCGCGGTGCTTGTTTCAGACCGTAAAGAGCCTTTTTCAAACGAAAAACATGGTTAGGTTGTTTATGATCTACAAAACCTTTCGGTTGAGCCACATAAACTTCCTCATTTAAAAACCCATTTAGAAATGCGCTCTTAACGTCCATTTGAAATAATTTGATTTTAAAATGACAAGCAATAGCAAATAGTATACGAATGGACTCGAGTCTAGCTACAGGGGCGAATGTTTCATCAAAGTCTATACCTTCTACTTGAGAACAGCCTTGGGCAACTAATCGTGCCTTGTTCCTGATGATAGTACCATCCTCATTTTTCTTGTTCTTGAAGATCCATTTGGTACCTATCACATTGTGTTGCTTTGGAGGCTTCGTTAATTCCCAGACTTTGTTTCGCTCAAATTGATGGAGCTCTTCCTGCATTGCTTTAATCCAGTAGTCATCCTGAAGAGCTTCATCTATGTTCTTTGGTTCGATTAAAGATACGTAGCAAGCGAATCCACAAACCAACTGCCTCCGAGTTCTAACTCCTTCTTGTGGATCTCCACTAATATTCGATTCCGGATGATCCTTGGAGATTCGTAACGTTTGTTGAAACGGAGTACTCGGAGATACATGAGATGATTCCTGCACATCAGATAAACTAGAAGAACCATTAGATGCATCATTAATATTGGAAGTATTATTATGAGAAGATGCACTAGCAGGAGAATCATCATCTAGAGAGATATCGAGGGTAGATTTTCCAGTTTCAAAGTGAAAAGCTTCATCTACTTTAACATTTATAGATTCTACGATCGTCTTAGATTCAATGTTAAATACTCGATATGCTCTGCTATTCGTAGAATAACCCAAAAAGATCCCTTCATCACTTCGAGAGTCGAACTTTCCAAGATTTTCACGGTCACGTAAAATGTAACATCGACTCCCGAAGACACGAAAATATTTGATATTGGGTTTTCTACTAAACCACAGCTCATATGGTGTATTTAAAGTTCCTGGGCGCAAGTAAACTCTATTAATGACATAGACAGCGGTGTTCACAGCTTCAGCCCAAAAATGTAGCGGTAAATTCCGGCTATGAAGCATCACACGCGCCATCTCTTGAACAACCCTGTTCTTGCGCTCAACAACACCATTCTGCTGAGGTGTATAGGGTGCCGAGAATTCATGTTTAATTCCATTTGAAGTGCAAAAATCAATGAATTTTGAATTTATGAATTCTCCACCTCTATCACTTCTAATACGAATGATCTTTTCATTCTTTTCGATCATAATACGATGGCAAATCTCATGAAAAGAGTCAAACGTATCAGCTTTCTCTTTTAAAAATGCTACCCAAGAAAACCGAGAGAAATCATCAACCAATAAAAAAATGTACCATTTACCTCCCAAAGATGGTTGACGGGTCGGCCCCATTAAGTCCATGTGCAAAAGTTCCAAGGGCCGTTTTGTACCAACGTGGTTCAAGTTCTTGTGTGCAGTCCTAGACTGTTTTCCCTTTTGGCAACCACCACACACAATGTTTTGTTTAAATAAAAGCTTTGGAACCCCCTTGACCACGTCCTTGCTTGAAATTCTAGTAAGTTCCTTAAAATTTAAGTGACCTAGCCTTTCATGCCAAAGAGTTTCATTATTCAAAGCGGCTAAGTTACAATTTTCAGAAAATTTATTAGGAACAACATAACAATTGTTTTCAGATCTAACCCCTTTTAAAAAGAAGACATGGTCCTTATCAGTTACAACGCATTCAACAGATGAAAAGTTAACTGAAAAACCATTGTCGCAAAGTTGACTTATGCTTATGAGGTTAGTCTTAAGGCCATCAACAAATAAGACGTTTTTCAAAATTGGGCCATCTGGAATAGCTACCGTCCCTTTTCCAACAATTTTGGAAGATCGACCGTCTCCGAAAACAACGTGTCCTCCGGAGATTTTCTCAAGATTTTGAAAACTATTTTTGTCACCGGTCATGTGACGGGAACACCCGCTATCCAGATACCAAGACGAACTATCATATGCATGCAAGGAAACATTGGAAACAAGACAAGGGAAAATTTCACCTTTGCGCACCCAAACCCTTTTGGAGTGCGTCGGTAATGGTCGTGAAGTTATATGCCTAGGTGAAGGCATCTTGTTATAGCGATTGTTGTTCCTTGATGAGATCGTCTTGCGCGATGAACTACCAAGTCTCTTTTCATTTGAAAAGTTTTGCTTTGATTTTCGGGGAGGAGCCTTTTTGGTAGTTGTTGCAAGAGGTCCTTGAGATGAGCGTTTGACTCCCGTCTTGCAATATCTTCTTATGTGCCCTGAAACACCACAACGAAAACATACCTTAGATCTTGACGATCCCAAAGAGGATGAAGTAGGTTTGTTGTCGTTGTTTGTCTTGAATTCCGGTGTCGGAGGAGGAGATACCGACTGAGGCACAAAAACTGTCTCACTCGAACTTGGACTGTTTCCAGTTTGAGTGTATCCGAGGCCGAACCTATTTGATTGACCAAGACCAAGAAGTCTATCCAACTTACTCCTTCCTGAAGAGAATCGCTGTAAGTCATTCTTGAGTTGGAAAATGGTCTTTGTCATTTCCAGGTTATCCTGTCGAGCCTCCTTGTAGAGCTTTGAGAAGTGATTCGCGTTATCCACCAGATTTGTATGTTCCTTCTCAAGTTGCTCATTGGACTCTTGAAGGGAAGCATTTGCCTTTATCAGGTTTTCCCTTTCCACTTCAAGAGCGTTTGAGAGAGAAGTCGCTCTTTTTGCTTCTTCTTCGAGATCATGCACTCTCCCTCTCAAACTCTTGTTTTGCTTAGCCACTTTCTTTGAGTCCCTCAAAAGTCTGTGGTAGGCTAGAGCAAAATCTTCACCTTCCGAATCATCCGATTCGTTGTCCGTTGCGTTCTTTTCAACAGTGGAGTTGGACAACGACTTAGATGTATTTGCCATAAAGCACATGAAGGGTGAAGATACGGACGCGTGGAATGCGGTGGAGCTCTTTTCTTCATCACTCGAAGACGACTCATTTGACGTTGAGTTGTCATCCCAAGTGACGACTTGCATCGCCTTCTTCTTTGCCGGATACTTGTTAGGACATTCCGTTGCAATGTGGCCGTAGCCTCGACATTTGAAGCATTGTAGTTGTCCTTCTGAACTTTTCTTATCCTTTGAGAAGTTCTCTTGCTTTCTTGACTTGTAACCTGAAGTACCCTTGCCTTTGTTCGACTTTCCGAAGGATGGAGATTTGCTTGAATTACCCCTTCGAAAATTGCGGCGAAACTTCCTTGTCAAGAGAGCGAGCTGCTTCTCAAATTCCTCCATAGAAGGGTTCAAGCCCCAAGAATTCTCAGGCCGTGAAAAGGACCCTTGGGCCCTTGAAGAATGGCTTAACCACGTGGAAAAGCTGTTTAGAGATTTGGACACTGAGGAGCAAGACAAGGTGACACTGGGGGTACATTGCCTCGGTGTCAGCGCAAGCATGTGGTGGCTGCGCTACCAACGCCACAATTTTGCTTCTGATGCACCTAAGCCTACCTGGGAGCAATTTAGGGTGGCTCTGTACCACCGCTACCTAAAGGAGACAGCACGAGAAGCATTGGAGCGGGACTTGGAAAACATGCGCCAAGGAGACCACACCCTGAGGGAGTACGAAGAAGAATTTACGAAGATTGCTGACCTGGTGCCACAAGCGGTGCAGGACGAGCGTCGCAAGGTTAGATTATTCACTCAAGGCCTGCGACCCGAGATCCGTCGTCAGTTGTCTTCACATTTGATCACCGACTACGACGAATGTATCGAACGCTGCCTTGCCATTGAGGCTGAATTGAAAATCTCCCGGGCTGAGCGGGCAGCGATGGATAAAGGAAAAGGGATTAAGCGACAGTTCGCTGGAAATGGGGAGGGATCATCTGGAACAAATAGAAGACCCCCTAGACCCCAAGGAAATCAGAACCAAGCCAGTGGTTCTCGGAACTTCAATCGTCAACATAGGGCGAGGCCTTGTGTCTTCTGCGGGGCAGATCATCAACCCATGACTTGCGACCTGCGCCACGGAAGATGCTGTAATTGTGGTCAGCCTGGCCATATCTCTGCTAACTGCCCGCGGAGATCTGCTGCAAACCCACCAGCATTGGCTGTGCCACCTCTTGCTGCTCGGCCTCCAGCGCCAACCCAGAGCGTGGCTGCCTCAAGTCGTCCTTCATCGCGCCAAACTGAGGGACCCCGCCAAGTGACGGGAGGACGGGTCTATGCTCTGACACAGCATGGCGAGCCGTCAGGGGAAGGCCCATCGGGAGCTTGAAATGTTGAAGCAACGATGTAATAAGTTAATATTTAGAAAACTTTTAAAGTATGTTTTGTTAAGTTTCGGGGACGAAACTTTTTAAAAGTTGTGGGTGATGTAGAAATCTAGAATTTGAAAGTCTCTGTTTGCCTTTAAATGTTTAAAATTTGTCATTTTGGCAATAGTGGAGTGTTAGTGGGCCAATAGTGGGCCCAGAAATATCGACTTTTGATCGGGGTCTGATCTGGAAAATCCGAGATCACCATTGCGATCGTCTCGTCGAAACATAGAAGTTTCATATTCATATGTTTTCGATCCGACGGTCGGATCTTCCAGAAAACAGAAATCAAAAAGTGGGCCCCGCGACTTAAGTGAATAGTAACCTTTGAATTTTTAACCCCTTGTGATCATGAATGGTCGAACCACTATCTAGAATTTTAACATAGGAGTATGAGTAATGGATCCTAGCTAATTTTGACGTTCTGAGCGCAATGGCACTGACGGATTTCGCGTTTGGCGACCCGTGTGCATCGAAGTGCGTGCGTCGGTTTGCGACATACAGAACAAGATGGCCCGAGATTTCATACGAGCACCAAATCAAACAAATGATTAGCCTATTTTGAAGGTCTCGACGAGCCGGACGTCGTGGCGAAGTCCATTTTCAGTTTCGGCGACTCGAGTGCCTCGAAAAGCGTGAAATACATTGAAAAAGTGGGTATTTTTGAAGAAACCCTAATATTTTATGTACCAAAAATTATGAGACTTATAAGTTGGGGTGCTGGGTGCATTTGTCACCTACAGAGGGACCTTAGAGTTTTAGGATCTTTGTGTAGGGGGTTTTGTGCAAATGTGCATTTATACACGTGTTGGAGTGATCCCGAGTACCCTGCCTCTTCCTCTTCGGTAACTGAAGTTCCACCAGCATCTTTAGGCTGTAACCGACGCGTCCCCTCGGTTGCCGTAACCTCCGGCCGTTCGGGTCGCCGGTGTTAAAGGTAAGAAGCCTATATGGGTGTTTCCCTTGAGTTCGTGAAAGAGGGATCAACCAAAGCCATAGGGATTAGCCAACCTTCCTCTGAGAGCTTCATTAAGAGGCCGCAACCGAGCCCTGGTGTACCCGACCCCAGCCGCCGCCGAGTGCCGCCGCAGCCACCTTCCTCTTTCTTCCTTTCTCCGACGAGGTGTGAAGTTGGACGGGACCTCTTCAAAGTTGGATTGGGAGGTGTCTGAGGAGTTCCTGGTGCTTGGAGGACCCTGCTGGAGCAAGCCTTGGCCGCGCGTAGTGAGGGAACCAAGAATCCGGCTTCCTCCTTCTTCCCCGAGCTCGGCTAAGGTGAGGATCCTTAACCTACGGTTTCTAGCACCCCGGACCATTAGTAGTGGACTCCTTAGGTCCTTAGCATCCTCCCTGCAAAGCCCCGAGGTCCCATGCAGCATGGTTAGCCGGCGGCCACAATGGGTCGCCGGAAACCTAACCTAGCTCCGCCCCTAAAGAACTCGGCAACCACTGAATATAAACGCACCAAAATTGGTGTGCTTGGACTGTAGGAGGAGAGGACCAACTCCACCAAATTTGGTGGAGTATGGTTGAACCAATTAATGGCAGTTTTATGCCCTAGTTCGGGCTTTTTGTTGCACTCGGCCGAGCTTGTGCTCCGGCACCGGCGGGCCTCTACGACGCCGGCCACCTACCCAGAAGCCTTACTGGGAATGAGAGGAGTGCTCCCATGCATTTGCATGGCACCCATGCAGCATCAAAGTGATGCGGCCATGGTTGAACCCGAAATTGATAACTTTGCGGCCGCCGGAGCTCCGGCCACTTCCGACCGGGGAGGCATGGTCCGGAAGCTTCCTGGGAAGGTCTTGAGACTTTCCATCCATGTTAGGGGTCTTCAAAGTGGCTCTGTGGAATTCCGCCATTAGAGGTCATGAGCTCCAAATCGGAGCTTTGCTCCGCCGCGCCGCCGCCGCACCCCGAGGCCAGCCAAGGGTATGGGAAGCTTACATGCAGCAAATGGCACCTACTGGTGCATTTGGTTGAGCCCCAGACCCTTCGGATGGAGCATCACGAAAATCAATGCAAAGCTTCATCTTCTTCATCATGGGGCTCGGCCAACCCGGGGTTCTGAGGTTGCTCCAGTTGAGGGGAAATACTCCAGAAACTCAGTGGATCTAGTTGATCCAAGTTGGAAGCCCTCATGTGCCCTGGTTGCAGAGAACCAGGTTCCCCATGGTGTTGTGTGTGTGTGTTGCAATTGTGCACACCATATGTTTGATGAAATGCTTCAATGAAGATTAAGTTGGAATTTGATAAAACTGTAAATATGAAACTTGCTCCAAATAGTCCCCTGAGCTCTGTGCTCACTTCAGTTCAAACAGAAACTGAGTGGATTAAAGTTTGGTGCATTGTGAATTAGGGTGTAAGCTTGACCTTGGTTCTGCTTGAACCAGCACCCCTGGGCCTCAACCAGGGTGAGCACTGAGGTCCTGGCAGTGCCCAGACCAACTTTGATATACAAAATGTTCTTGTTTGAAGTTTAAATTAAAAGATGTAGTTGAATCAACCTTTTAGTGAAATGTTTAAATAAAACATGGTTCCGGGCTGTTGGCGAAGTCGCGACAGTGCATTCCTAGCTAATTTGGGGTCACTGAACGCGATGCTCGCGTTAGAAACAGTGTTTGAAGTCTCGGAGAAACAAAAAATTCATTTTGGGCTATGTTAGAGAGGGTTTTTATGACCCAAAGTTTTCCTCGGGCACCGTGCTGCTGCAAATTGGTGAGCACGGTGTTCAGCAAGACAAATGTCACCTGCTGGAAGTGACGGTTCGTCAAAATTGTTTTCCAGTTGAAAGAACGAGCGAAAACAGTGCTCAAATGGCACTAAAATGTAATTTCTGAAAACTTTAAGGGTTCAAATGCAAAATAGACAATGTGTACTGGTTAGTAAGGAGGTTAAGTGATTCATAAGCTTTTCGTTGGGAATCCGTCGGTTTTCGTTGAGCGGAAATCGGATAACAGTTCGAGAATCGGCAAAATCGTCGATTTAACGGTATCCGGGTGACAATTAAAATAACTAAGAGGGTTTCAAATTGATCTGGGTTTAGGTTAGAGTTAGCGGGACTGAATTGATCCTTGATTGGTGATTTTTGATCCAGGTTGATTCAGTTTGCACCTGGAGTTGAGCATTTAGAGGATTACAGATTAATTGCCTGCGCATTGACAGGTGGGTTATCTTCGGTCCGGGTTTTATCAGTTCGGCCCTCTAGGGTGCGATACTGGTTGGATCCCTGTTTTTGATAGCTTAAACATTACTTTGAGCCTGCCTTTCTTTGATTATATTATATCTGCTATCTGCCTGATCTATGCCTGTTATCTGTTCTATTATGCCTTACATGATTATCCATAGCACCTCTAGCATTTATACTTTTACTCGGACATTTTTATGGTTGATTAGTGAGCCTGGTTGTTCTGCTGATCAAATGATACATCTCTGAGCACATAGATTTATTTAACTGAGGTTTTACCCCGCTTCGTAGGGTCGCCGGAGTCTGTTCTTGTTTGATAGGACAAAGGCACTGCTCTGCGAGGTTTGGACCTAAATCCAAGCTTCGTAGTGTCGCCTGAGTCTGTTCTTGTTTGATAGGACAAGGGCAATGCTCTTCGAGGTTTGGACTTTTCAAAACAGTTTTCTTAAAATATGTGTTTAAGTTTTGTATCATTTGGTTGGTTTGTGTGTTGAGTTGAGTTTATCTGTGAGCTTCTGTTGAGAGATATTTGCCTTGATCTTGCATATGAGTTGAGATTTATTGATGAGTGTTCCTGCATAAGTGTTGAGTTTCAGTTGATCTTGTCATTGCATCCCAGTGGGGATTTCCCGGCTTATTGCCGATTACCCGGTCAGTGGACCGTGAGCTTGAGCATTTGCATATGATTCGCCCGCACCGTTGTACTTCACGAATATCAGCGGATTTGCTACCCGTAGCGATGTTCTTTACCGGTAAAGTGGTTAGCTGAGGCAACCCGTGACCCTAGTTTGGGGAATGTCAACCAGGTGGTGCCAAGAGGGCAGCCTCGCCTGAGGTCTTTGCGAAGACCAAAATGGTAGCTTGTGATTGGGTCTTTGCGTTTTCATCTATTTGATGCATGTGTTGATTCTTTGATTCTTTGATCTGGCTTCTAGTTATCTACTTCTTTTATGATTCTATGTGATGCCTCTGATTATAGTTCCATTGTTATCTTGCTGATTGTCCTAACTCCTTGATGTGTTGATTATCCTGATACATGTTTTAAATTCTGCTAAAATTATCTCCTATGCTTGTACCCAGATTATGAGTTTTGCTTTCTTTACAGCACCAGTTATATATCTGCTTTACCCTAACCCCTGATCTATTACTATCCTCTAGCATTGTATACCAGTAGGTACGATCTGCTATTTCTCGGCTCGTCGTGCCCACTGGGATACACTCCGGTGTGTCTCACACCCTCGGGTGACTGTTTTTCAGGTCGAGCGGGTGTTGAGATGTCGGGACGAGTTGGTGAGATCACGAGATAGAGCTTGACCCTGGACAGCCAATAAGATCAAGTATTTAATTATTTGTTGTATCAAATGTAATGCAATGTAATTGAGAAGTTGTCGATATTGTAATTTAATCTTGCTTAGTAGATGTACGTAGTTAGTACTCTGGTTGTATGCCAAGTGAGCCGTGCATATATAGAAAAGGGCTCAATCCCCAGTGGGATTGGGACTCTTCTATATATGTGGCGGTCTGTTGCGCCCTGGCCGCTTTTAAACTCTGATTTCAAAAAAAAAAAAAAAAAATTTAGACGCTGGTTTTTAAACTCAGGGCGTGACAGATTAGATGGTATCAGAGCAATAGGAAACGCAATGTCTAGGTTTGGCTAGGAACGAACCCTAGGATGACTCGTGTTACGTGAGAGCGCTGGGTAGTGTTCTAAGTCTGATAGGTCAAAACAGAAGTTGTGGGTCGACTGTACTAAAATAAATTCAAGCCCCAAGAATTCTCAGGCCGTGAAAAGGACCCTTGGGCCCTTGAAGAATGGCTTAACCACGTGGAAAAGCTGTTTAGAGATTTGGACACTGAGGAGCAAGACAAGGTGACACTGGGGGTACATTGCCTCGGTGTCAGCGCAAGCATGTGGTGGCTGCGCTACCAACGCCACAATTTTGCTTCTGATGCACCTAAGCCTACCTGGGAGCAATTTAGGGTGGCTCTGTACCACCGCTACCTAAAGGAGACAGCACGAGAAGCATTGGAGCGGGACTTGGAAAACATGCGCCAAGGAGACCACACCCTGAGGGAGTACGAAGAAGAATTTACGAAGATTGCTGACCTGGTGCCACAAGCGGTGCAGGACGAGCGTCGCAAGGTTAGATTATTCACTCAAGGCCTGCGACCCGAGATCCGTCGTCAGTTGTCTTCACATTTGATCACCGACTACGACGAATGTATCGAACGCTGCCTTGCCATTGAGGCTGAATTGAAAATCTCCCGGGCTGAGCGGGCAGCGATGGATAAAGGAAAAGGGATTAAGCGACAGTTCGCTGGAAATGGGGAGGGATCATCTGGAACAAATAGAAGACCCCCTAGACCCCAAGGAAATCAGAACCAAGCCAGTGGTTCTCGGAACTTCAATCGTCAACATAGGGCGAGGCCTTGTGTCTTCTGCGGGGCAGATCATCAACCCATGACTTGCGACCTGCGCCACGGAAGATGCTGTAATTGTGGTCAGCCTGGCCATATCTCTGCTAACTGCCCGCGGAGATCTGCTGCAAACCCACCAGCATTGGCTGTGCCACCTCTTGCTGCTCGGCCTCCAGCGCCAACCCAGAGCGTGGCTGCCTCAAGTCGTCCTTCATCGCGCCAAACTGAGGGACCCCGCCAAGTGACGGGAGGACGGGTCTATGCTCTGACACAGCATGGCGAGCCGTCAGGGGAAGGCCCATCGGGAGCTTGAAATGTTGAAGCAACGATGTAATAAGTTAATATTTAGAAAACTTTTAAAGTATGTTTTGTTAAGTTTCGGGGACGAAACTTTTTAAAAGTTGTGGGTGATGTAGAAATCTAGAATTTGAAAGTCTCTGTTTGCCTTTAAATGTTTAAAATTTGTCATTTTGGCAATAGTGGAGTGTTAGTGGGCCAATAGTGGGCCCAGAAATATCGACTTTTGATCGGGGTCTGATCTGGAAAATCCGAGATCACCATTGCGATCGTCTCGTCGAAACATAGAAGTTTCATATTCATATGTTTTCGATCCGACGGTCGGATCTTCCAGAAAACAGAAATCAAAAAGTGGGCCCCGCGACTTAAGTGAATAGTAACCTTTGAATTTTTAACCCCTTGTGATCATGAATGGTCGAACCACTATCTAGAATTTTAACATAGGAGTATGAGTAATGGATCCTAGCTAATTTCGACGTTCTGAGCGCAATGGCACTGACGGATTTCGCGTTTGGCGACCCGTGTGCATCGAAGTGCGTGCGTCGGTTTGCGACATACAGAACAAGATGGCCCGAGATTTCATACGAGCACCAAATCAAACAAATGATTAGCCTATTTTGAAGGTCTCGACGAGCCGGACGTCGTGGCGAAGTCCATTTTCAGTTTCGGCGACTCGAGTGCCTCGAAAAGCGTGAAATACATTGAAAAAGTGGGTATTTTTGAAGAAACCCTAATATTTTATGTACCAAAAATTATGAGACTTATAAGTTGGGGTGCTGGGTGCATTTGTCACCTACAGAGGGACCTTAGAGTTTTAGGATCTTTGTGTAGGGGGTTTTGTGCAAATGTGCATTTATACACGTGTTGGAGTGATCCCGAGTACCCTGCCTCTTCCTCTTCGGTAACTGAAGTTCCACCAGCATCTTTAGGCTGTAACCGACGCGTCCCCTCGGTTGCCGTAACCTCCGGCCGTTCGGGTCGCCGGTGTTAAAGGTAAGAAGCCTATATGGGTGTTTCCCTTGAGTTCGTGAAAGAGGGATCAACCAAAGCCATAGGGATTAGCCAACCTTCCTCTGAGAGCTTCATTAAGAGGCCGCAACCGAGCCCTGGTGTACCCGACCCCAGCCGCCGCCGAGTGCCGCCGCAGCCACCTTCCTCTTTCTTCCTTTCTCCGACGAGGTGTGAAGTTGGACGGGACCTCTTCAAAGTTGGATTGGGAGGTGTCTGAGGAGTTCCTGGTGCTTGGAGGACCCTGCTGGAGCAAGCCTTGGCCGCGCGTAGTGAGGGAACCAAGAATCCGGCTTCCTCCTTCTTCCCCGAGCTCGGCTAAGGTGAGGATCCTTAACCTACGGTTTCTAGCACCCCGGACCATTAGTAGTGGACTCCTTAGGTCCTTAGCATCCTCCCTGCAAAGCCCCGAGGTCCCATGCAGCATGGTTAGCCTGGCGGCCACAATGGGTCGCCGGAAACCTAACCTAGCTCCGCCCCTAAAGAACTCGGCAACCACTGAATATAAACGCACCAAAATTGGTGTGCTTGGACTGTAGGAGGAGAGGACCAACTCCACCAAATTTGGTGGAGTATGGTTGAACCAATTAATGGCAGTTTTATGCCCTAGTTCGGGCTTTTTGTTGCACTCGGCCGAGCTTGTGCTCCGGCACCGGCGGGCCTCTACGACGCCGGCCACCTACCCAGAAGCCTTACTGGGAATGAGAGGAGTGCTCCCATGCATTTGCATGGCACCCATGCAGCATCAAAGTGATGCGGCCATGGTTGAACCCGAAATTGATAACTTTGCGGCCGCCGGAGCTCCGGCCACTTCCGACCGGGGAGGCATGGTCCGGAAGCTTCCTGGGAAGGTCTTGAGACTTTCCATCCATGTTAGGGGTCTTCAAAGTGGCTCTGTGGAATTCCGCCATTAGAGGTCATGAGCTCCAAATCGGAGCTTTGCTCCGCCGCGCCGCCGCCGCACCCCGAGGCCAGCCAAGGGTATGGGAAGCTTACATGCAGCAAATGGCACCTACTGGTGCATTTGGTTGAGCCCCAGACCCTTCGGATGGAGCATCACGAAAATCAATGCAAAGCTTCATCTTCTTCATCATGGGGCTCGGCCAACCCGGGGTTCTGAGGTTGCTCCAGTTGAGGGGAAATACTCCAGAAACTCAGTGGATCTAGTTGATCCAAGTTGGAAGCCCTCATGTGCCCTGGTTGCAGAGAACCAGGTTCCCCATGGTGTTGTGTGTGTGTGTTGCAATTGTGCACACCATATGTTTGATGAAATGCTTCAATGAAGATTAAGTTGGAATTTGATAAAACTGTAAATATGAAACTTGCTCCAAATAGTCCCCTGAGCTCTGTGCTCACTTCAGTTCAAACAGAAACTGAGTGGATTAAAGTTTGGTGCATTGTGAATTAGGGTGTAAGCTTGACCTTGGTTCTGCTTGAACCAGCACCCCTGGGCCTCAACCAGGGTGAGCACTGAGGTCCTGGCAGTGCCCAGACCAACTTTGATATACAAAATGTTCTTGTTTGAAGTTTAAATTAAAAGATGTAGTTGAATCAACCTTTTAGTGAAATGTTTAAATAAAACATGGTTCCGGGCTGTTGGCGAAGTCGCGACAAGCATTGGAGCGGGACTGAACGCGATGCGCCAAGGAGACCACACCTGAGGGAGTACGAAGAAGAATTTACGAAGATTGCTGACCTGGTGCCACAAGCGGTGCAGGACGAGCGTCGCAAGGTTAGATTATTCACTCAAGGCCTGCGACCCGAGATCCGTCGTCAGTTGTCTTCACATTTGATCACCGACTACGACGAATGTATCGAACGCTGCCTTGCCATTGAGGCTGAATTGAAAATCTCCCGGGCTGAGCGGGCAGCGATGGATAAAGGAAAAGGGATTAAGCGACAGTTCGCTGGAAATGGGGAGGGATCATCTGGAACAAATAGAAGACCCCCTAGACCCCAAGGAAATCAGAACCAAGCCAGTGGTTCTCGGAACTTCAATCGTCAACATAGGGCGAGGCCTTGCGTCTTCTGCGGGGCAGATCATCAACCCATGACTTGCGACCTGCGCCACGGAAGATGCTGTAATTGTGGTCAGCCTGGCCATATCTCTGCTAACTGCCCGCGGAGATCTGCTGCAAACCCACCAGCATTGGCTGTGCCACCTCTTGCTGCTCGGCCTCCAGCGCCAACCCAGAGCGTGGCTGCCTCAAGTCGTCCTTCATCGCGCCAAACTGAGGGACCCCGCCAAGTGACGGGAGGACGGGTCTATGCTCTGACACAGCATGGCGAGCCGTCAGGGGAAGGCCCATCGGGAGCTTGAAATGTTGAAGCAACGATGTAATAAGTTAATATTTAGAAAACTTTTAAAGTATGTTTTGTTAAGTTTCGGGGACGAAACTTTTTAAAAGTTGTGGGTGATGTAGAAATCTAGAATTTGAAAGTCTCTGTTTGCCTTTAAATGTTTAAAATTTGTCATTTTGGCAATAGTGGAGTGTTAGTGGGCCAATAGTGGGCCCAGAAATATCGACTTTTGATCGGGGTCTGATCTGGAAAATCCGAGATCACCATTGCGATCGTCTCGTCGAAACATAGAAGTTTCATATTCATATGTTTTCGATCCGACGGTCGGATCTTCCAGAAAACAGAAATCAAAAAGTGGGCCCCGCGACTTAAGTGAATAGTAACCTTTGAATTTTTAACCCCTTGTGATCATGAATGGTCGAACCACTATCTAGAATTTTAACATAGGAGTATGAGTAATGGATCCTAGCTAATTTCGACGTTCTGAGCGCAATGGCACTGACGGATTTCGCGTTTGGCGACCCGTGTGCATCGAAGTGCGTGCGTCGGTTTGCGACATACAGAACAAGATGGCCCGAGATTTCATACGAGCACCAAATCAAACAAATGATTAGCCTATTTTGAAGGTCTCGACGAGCCGGACGTCGTGGCGAAGTCCATTTTCAGTTTCGGCGACTCGAGTGCCTCGAAAAGCGTGAAATACATTGAAAAAGTGGGTATTTTTGAAGAAACCCTAATATTTTATGTACCAAAAATTATGAGACTTATAAGTTGGGGTGCTGGGTGCATTTGTCACCTACAGAGGGACCTTAGAGTTTTAGGATCTTTGTGTAGGGGGTTTTGTGCAAATGTGCATTTATACACGTGTTGGAGTGATCCCGAGTACCCTGCCTCTTCCTCTTCGGTAACTGAAGTTCCACCAGCATCTTTAGGCTGTAACCGACGCGTCCCCTCGGTTGCCGTAACCTCCGGCCGTTCGGGTCGCCGGTGTTAAAGGTAAGAAGCCTATATGGGTGTTTCCCTTGAGTTCGTGAAAGAGGGATCAACCAAAGCCATAGGGATTAGCCAACCTTCCTCTGAGAGCTTCATTAAGAGGCCGCAACCGAGCCCTGGTGTACCCGACCCCAGCCGCCGCCGAGTGCCGCCGCAGCCACCTTCCTCTTTCTTCCTTTCTCCGACGAGGTGTGAAGTTGGACGGGACCTCTTCAAAGTTGGATTGGGAGGTGTCTGAGGAGTTCCTGGTGCTTGGAGGACCCTGCTGGAGCAAGCCTTGGCCGCGCGTAGTGAGGGAACCAAGAATCCGGCTTCCTCCTTCTTCCCCGAGCTCGGCTAAGGTGAGGATCCTTAACCTACGGTTTCTAGCACCCCGGACCATTAGTAGTGGACTCCTTAGGTCCTTAGCATCCTCCCTGCAAAGCCCCGAGGTCCCATGCAGCATGGTTAGCCGGCGGCCACAATGGGTCGCCGGAAACCTAACCTAGCTCCGCCCCTAAAGAACTCGGCAACCACTGAATATAAACGCACCAAAATTGGTGTGCTTGGACTGTAGGAGGAGAGGACCAACTCCACCAAATTTGGTGGAGTATGGTTGAACCAATTAATGGCAGTTTTATGCCCTAGTTCGGGCTTTTTGTTGCACTCGGCCGAGCTTGTGCTCCGGCGCCGGCGGGCCTCTACGACGCCGGCCACCTACCCAGAAGCCTTACTGGGAATGAGAGGAGTGCTCCCATGCATTTGCATGGCACCCATGCAGCATCAAAGTGATGCGGCCATGGTTGAACCCGAAATTGATAACTTTGCGGCCGCCGGAGCTCCGGCCACTTCCGACCGGGGAGGCATGGTCCGGAAGCTTCCTGGGAAGGTCTTTAGACTTTCCATCCATGTTAGGGGTCTTCAAAGTGGCTCTGTGGAATTCCGCCATTAGAGGTCATGAGCTCCAAATCGGAGCTTTGCTCCGCCGCGCCGCCGCCGCACCCCGAGGCCAGCCAAGGGTATGGGAAGCTTACATGCAGCAAATGGCACCTACTGGTGCATTTGGTTGAGCCCCAGACCCTTCGGATGGAGCATCACGAAAATCAATGCAAAGCTTCATCTTCTTCATCATGGGGCTCGGCCAACCCGGGGTTCTGAGGTTGCTCCAGTTGAGGGGAAATACTCCAGAAACTCAGTGGATCTAGTTGATCCAAGTTGGAAGCCCTCATGTGCCCTGGTTGCAGAGAACCAGGTTCCCCATGGTGTTGTGTGTGTGTGTTGCAATTGTGCACACCATATGTTTGATGAAATGCTTCAATGAAGATTAAGTTGGAATTTGATAAAACTGTAAATATGAAACTTGCTCCAAATAGTCCCCTGAGCTCTGTGCTCACTTCAGTTCAAACAGAAACTGAGTGGATTAAAGTTTGGTGCATTGTGAATTAGGGTGTAAGCTTGACCTTGGTTCTGCTTGAACCAGCACCCCTGGGCCTCAACCAGGGTGAGTACTGAGGTCCTGGCAGTGCCCAGACCAACTTTGATATACAAAATGTTCTTGTTTGAAGTTTAAATTAAAAGATGTAGTTGAATCAACCTTTTAGTGAAATGTTTAAATAAAACATGGTTCCGGGCTGTTGGCGAAGTCGCGACAGTGCATTCCTAGCTAATTTGGGGTCACTGAACGCGATGCTCGCGTTAGAAACAGTGTTTGAAGTCTCGGAGAAACAAAAAATTCATTTTGGGCTATGTTAGAGAGGGTTTTTATGACCCGAAGTTTTCCTCGGGCACCATGCTGCTGCAAATTGGTGAGCACGGTGTTCAGCAAGACAAATGTCACCTGCTGGAAGTGACGGTTCGTCAAAATTGTTTTCCAGTTGAAAGAACGAGCGAAAACAGTGCTCAAATGGCACTAAAATGTAATTTCTGAAAACTTTAAGGGTTCAAATGCAAAATAGACAATGTGTACTGGTTAGTAAGGAGGTTAAGTGATTCATAAGCTTTTCGTTGGGAATCCGTCGGTTTTCGTTGAGCGGAAATCGGATAACAGTTTGAGAATCGGCAAAATCGTCGATTTAACGGTATCCGGGTGACAATTAAAATAACTAAGAGGGTTTCAAATTGATCTGGGTTTAGGTTAGAGTTAGCGGGACTGAATTGATCCTTGATTGGTGATTTTTGATCCAGGTTGATTCAGTTTGCACCTGGAGTTGAGCATTTAGAGGATTACAGATTAATTGCCTGCGCATTGACAGGTGGGTTATCTTCGGTCCGGGTTTTATCAGTTCGGCCCTCTAGGGTGCGATACTGGTTGGATCCCTGTTTTTGATAGCTTAAACATTACTTTGAGCCTGCCTTTCTTTGATTATATTATATCTGCTATCTGCCTGATCTATGCCTGTTATCTGTTCTATTATGCCTTACATGATTATCCATAGCACCTCTAGCATTTATACTTTTACTCGGACATTTTTATGGTTGATTAGTGAGCCTGGTTGTTCTGCTGATCAAATGATACATCTCTGAGCACATAGATTTATTTAACTGAGGTTTTACCCCGCTTCGTAGGGTCGCCGGAGTCTGTTCTTGTTTGATAGGACAAAGGCACTGCTCTGCGAGGTTTGGACCTAAATCCAAGCTTCGTAGTGTCGCCTGAGTCTGTTCTTGTTTGATAGGACAAGGGCAATGCTCTTCGAGGTTTGGACTTTTCAAAACAGTTTTCTTAAAATATGTGTTTAAGTTTTGTATCATTTGGTTGGTTTGTGTGTTGAGTTGAGTTTATCTGTGAGCTTCTGTTGAGAGATATTTGCCTTGATCTTGCATATGAGTTGAGATTTATTGATGAGTGTTCCTGCATAAGTGTTGAGTTTCAGTTGATCTTGTCATTGCATCCCAGTGGGGATTTCCCGGCTTATTGCCGATTACCCGGTCAGTGGACCGTGAGCTTGAGCATTTGCATATGATTCGCCCGCACCGTTGTACTTCACGAATATCAGCGGATTTGCTACCCGTAGCGATGTTCTTTACCGGTAAAGTGGTTAGCTGAGGCAACCCGTGACCCTAGTTTGGGGAATGTCAACCAGGTGGTGCCAAGAGGGCAGCCTCGCCTGAGGTCTTTGCGAAGACCAAAATGGTAGCTTGTGATTGGGTCTTTGCGTTTTCATCTATTTGATGCATGTGTTGATTCTTTGATTCTTTGATCTGGCTTCTAGTTATCTACTTCTTTTATGATTCTATGTGATGCCTCTGATTATAGTTCCATTGTTATCTTGCTGATTGTCCTAACTCCTTGATGTGTTGATTATCCTGATACATGTTTTAAATTCTGCTAAAATTATCTCCTATGCTTGTACCCAGATTATGAGTTTTGCTTTCTTTACAGCACCAGTTATATATCTGCTTTACCCTAACCCCTGATCTATTACTATCCTCTAGCATTGTATACCAGTAGGTACGATCTGCTATTTCTCGGCTCGTCGTGCCCACTGGGATACACTCCGGTGTGTCTCACACCCTCGGGTGACTGTTTTTCAGGTCGAGCGGGTGTTGAGATGTCGGGACGAGTTGGTGAGATCACGAGATAGAGCTTGACCCTGGACAGCCAATAAGATCAAGTATTTAATTATTTGTTGTATCAAATGTAATGCAATGTAATTGAGAAGTTGTCGATATTGTAATTTAATCTTGCTTAGTAGATGTACGTAGTTAGTACTCTGGTTGTATGCCAAGTGAGCCGTGCATATATAGAAAAGGGCTCAATCCCCAGTGGGATTGGGACTCTTCTATATATGTGGCGGTCTGTTGCGCCCTGGCCGGTTTTAAACTCTGATTTTTCAAAAAAAAAAAAAAAAAATTTAGACGCTGGTTTTTAAACTCGGGGCGTGACAAGGCAATTCCAGAAAAACGAAGGTTCGGGATCCGGATCGAAGTGCTTGATCCGGATCGTTCATACAGTTCACCAAACATCAACGTTCGGGATCCGGATTGCGAAGCCTGATCCGGATCGTTCAAGGAAGATGGTAAAGTCAGTGTTCGGGATCCGGATCAAGAGAGGCTACGATCCGGATTGAACTGGTGTATGAACGAACCACCTTCGAGATCCGGATCGAACAACCTGATCCGGATCCTGAACATGTCCCAAGTCCAGTTTTTGATTTTTATGCAATGAAAGATTCTTCCAAGTGTTTCTACACTACAAGAAGTATTCGGATCACACAAAATCTTTAGTAAAACATACCTGATCCTTTTGAATTCTTCTTTCTTGAGATTGAGTTAAATGATCCAACTTTCTTCACCTTCAATCTTCAAGACTTGAGACTTTCACGAAACTACGCCAACTCAAATTCCGTAACAATACCAACTCTAATCTTCACTCTTGTTCTGCTGCAGATTTGTTGTAATTGATCTTTCAGCGGGCCCTTGTACTTATGGTAAAATAGAGACTGAAGAAGGAAGTGTTAGTTACAGAACACTGCCTCGGTTATCAAATATAATCTTCCCAAGAGGTTCGGCTGCTGCAAGTCTTAGTTCAACACATGATCTTTTTATGGGCCAACTCGGAGCTTTGATTTCGACTACTATTGAACATGTTATAGCCCCAGATGTGCGGTATTGATATTAAACTCTCATGCTTTGTATTATGGACAAATTTTTTATTTTTGGTACCAATGTACAGTCCTTACCATAACAGTAGTGCTTTTTGAAATTGGTGCCTGACCTTTGAGAATTTTGATTTTACTATCTGACCTTACATTATATTTGATTTAAGTACCTCACCATCCGCTAACACTTTTTAAAAACTTTTAAAACAGTCTACGGAGTATTTTGTCTAAGGGAATATTTGTCACTTTACGGACTATTACATAGGAGACCGTTAAGTTGTAAAATAAATGGAAATAAGATTGACATTTTTGAACAAAGGATTAAAGATGCCCTCCAAGGAGTCAAAAAGATATATGCTGTACACTAATCTTTGTGGTTGATAATTGTAGCTGGATAACCAGTATTAGAAAATTGTAGCTGGGTATATCTCCTGTGGTTATATCACAAACTACAATTGTAGTGCTGGACAAACAAGTACTAGAAGTTTAGGTAGCTGCCGTCATTAGTCATTACAAACATAAGAAAATGAAAAAGAAAGATCCGGAAGGTCATTGTACCCTCATCTCTAGCATATATTTCCATTTCTACTTATGTTCCTCTTTTTCTATTTCTGATAGTTATCTTTTAGTCCATGTTTTTCATTACTCTTCACTAATAAGTCTGTACGTTTTGTTTTGAACCCAGGTTTGAAACTGTTGATTTGACAACAAGGTTGCTTATACCAATTATTGTGCTGCAAAACCACAATAGATACAACATCCTTCAAGCTGGCCACAACTATAGCATAGACATCCAAACAATTGAGAGAGAGGTGAGCAAAATCTTCTATTCAATTCAGGATATATTTCCTCTCATGCTGAATGCCAGCTCCAACAAGCTATCCTTCAAGGGATAAGTTATTTCCTCAACCTGGTTTATTCATGTCAGCCAAGAAACAAGTAACCAACCAATGTGATCGGAGAATCAGTGATGTTTAAATGGCTATTGTTTGTTATATGAAAACTAGTTGCTTGGAAGTAATCATTTTTCGTTTCATAACTTTTGTGTTATCGATCACATCCAATCCAATATTTTAAAATTTGACTCTAAGAACTCTAGGCATAAGTCTTGGTGACCAGTCCATGATGGACAAAATCTGGGCAATAATTTCTCCCTTGAAGGGGAATCAAATGAAGTTTTAGAAACTAATTCAATGCATAATATAATGATGGCTTGATACAGTTATTTTCCTGCTTCTAAGTTCTGCATTTGGTGGCCATTTTTCGCATTTTTTAGGTGAAGAAGATGGTCCACACTGGTCAGGAGGTTGTGATAGTTGGGGGTTCACATGCATTGCATCGGCATGAGAAGTTGGCCATTGCTGTTGCAAAAGCTATGCGAGGTCATTCTCTTCAAGAGACTAAAAAGGATGGGCGCTTTCATGTCCATACCAGAACATACCTGGATGGAGCCATCCTTAAAGAGGTTTGGTTTTTTATATGAATCTTATCTGCTCCTTAAGATACATTACATATTTGCTTTTATCGTTTTTACCTTTTTCTCTTTCTTACTGTTGGTTAGGTTTGGATAGATTCGATATTTGGGGTTTCCTTTTTTCCATATTAGTTCAGTGATATATTTTCCGCCGTAACAATCCTTGGACAGTTATTTGATTTGATTATGCAACAACTACTTTTGTTCGTGCTGTAGTCTCATTCAAGTTGTTCAAAAATGTTCTGATCAAGTCACCTTTCTTGTGCATTTTTTTTAAAAAAAAAATGTTCTACAGGAGATGGAACGTTCTGCTGATGTGCTTGCTGCTCGTTTACTAGAAGTTGCTGATCCATCTCTCTCAAGTAAATTTTTCCTTCGTCAGGTCTGCATACTAGCTAGTGGGGATCTATTCATTTATATGTTTCTCATTATTGGTATCTAATGATTTAGCAAAGGTTGTTAGCTTGAGCCGTCCTGAAGCAACTGAACGAGCTGTAAATCTCTTTTCTTCTCATTGGATGATTGGATCTTTTATGTTTTTCTTGTCTTGTTATAATATACCACATGTTCTAGGAATTTTTAGAATCTAGTTAGGTTACTTGTTTGTTACTTTGTGTAAAATTTTTGTTAAAAGAATAATTTTATTTGCTTAAATGTATTGTTTGTTACTTTGTGTATATTTTGTTTTATTGCTTGTTTGTTATTGTTGACAACATTAATCATTATTGGTGGCTATTTTACTCGCACAGTTGGTGACAACAAAAAATCGCCACTTTATTTTCAATTAAGGTGGCCGCCGTGGCGGTTGCCACTTAAAGTATATATTTGGTGGCGAAAATGTATTGCCACTTTATCTTCAGTTAAGATGGCGACCGTGATGGTTGCCACTTAAAGCATATATTTGGTGGCAAAAATATATTGCCACCTTATCACCATAAAAGGTGGCGACTTATAGTAGCCACAAAAAATCATATTTGTTGGCAAAAAAATGTCGCCACGCTATCTTTAATAAAGTGGCGACTTTTTATTCTTCGCCACAATTTTATTTAGTGGCAAGGCTTTTGGTGGCGGCTTGTGGCGACTTTAAAAATCGCCACGCTTTAAAAAGGTGGCAACTTTTTATACATATAGTGGCGACATTATTCGCCACCGATATACAATATTCTTGTAGTGTGAATAGTTCACTTCGGTCAAAAAATTGATGTGCCCTAAAACCCTCGGCCTCGACTAAAAATCTAGATCACAGTTGAACTCTCCAAACAATTTTCTGCTGAAGAAAAGAACTAAATCTATGAAACCCTCGATCGACTCTATAACTGAAACTATCGAAAGTTTTCGAATGCTAAAACTATTGAATATAATCTCTATTATCCTAGCAACTTTCTCTAAAAATTTCAAGTTTTGAATTTTTTGATGACTGGAAAATCATCCTTTGGTTCTTCTCCCTCGAGTTTATAGTTTCTCCAATCACACCGAGTCCAAATCTAGACCGAAATTCAAAATTTTTAATCATAATTATATTCTTTTTTTATAATGAATGGTCGAAATTATTCCGTTCGATAGACGCGATTTTTGTTTCTAATTTAAGCTTATCTCTTCACAATGGTACCAACAGCCCAGATAACATATTTTTTTCAAAATCCAACAGCTGAATTTTAATACCAACGGTCCAACACAATAAAAATAGAAAAATTAGATCTTTCCTATGGCCACAACACATGACAATTGTAATGCAGCATCCATTGTTAGCACAATATTCCTAACAATTTGATTGGTTAATTAATTAATAAGTACGGAATCCAATGTGAGTTCACATGTTGCATGTCCTATGAAACAAAAGTTGGGAGTGAAAACAAATAAACGTAACGAAAATTATGACTACTCGTACACTTCCGATGTTAAAGGACATAAAAATTGCACGTCCTAAAGAAAGCGTAATTATTGCCTGCAATTTGTGGCTCATCTTTATGTGTACTAAGAATGTCGACAGCTGAGTTTCGCAACAAATTTTTAAAAATTTAAAAACTATCTGAATTTGAATTCAAAAAATTTTAAAAATTTATATATACACTCCGGTCCAACCAAAATTTTGAAATTCGAATCCGAAATAATTATTATTTTTTACTATATTTCAAAATATATTACATTCAATATAAATTTTTAAAATATAAATTTAAATATAACACCAAATATATATAGAGTACGGCTATAATGCTATCGATAGCATAAAATACCTGATGAAATTTAATATTTAAGGTCGTTTTTTATACTTAATGATGCTTAAAAATATCTCAATATAGTCTAGCGTCACATTTGAAAGTGTTGATTAAAGCGTCGATAAATGAAGAGTCGTCACGTATATAACGACACTTATGCCAAGCAAGCGTCGGTAAAATATATTTTGACGCTTTAAAATATTAAAAATTAAAAATAATAGAAAATTCAATATTTAATAAATTGGTTTAATATAATAAAGAGTTCATATCACGAAGCTTTTTGAAGCGTTAGGATTTGCTATATATTGTAGGGACACTTGGAGATGCTTCCCCCCGGCGTCGTCTAAAAAAACGTATTTATATTGAGATATTTTTTGTAGCTACTAAGTTTTCCACCGTTAAATCATTTCTACGGGACCACTATCATACTAACCGCATATTTTTTAATTCAATGATTGAAAAGTTGATAGCACCAATGACTTGGTACTATTATAGCATAGTAATCTAGTTATATATATATATATATATATATATATATATATATATATATATATATATATATATATATATATATATATATATATATATATATATATATATATATATATATTCGGCTACTATACTTTTAAAAGGACCAAGTAATTGGTACTTTTAAGTTTTCTACCGGTAGATCTATCCCTTTGGCTAATTTTACCTCTTAAATCATACTATTCCACCAACCACCCACTAAACCTAAAGGGCCCACTATCATCATAACCACACATCCTTTCATCCAAGGACTAAAAATATACAAGCACCAATGATTTGATAGAGCTCAATTATATATATAGAACTATTCTACTATACTATTAATAACACCAAATCATTGGTGCTATTAAGTTTTTGGCCATTAGATGAAAATATATGCGGTTAGGATGATAGTGGGGCCCTAGGGTTTGGTGGATGGTTGAAAAAATAGTATAATTTAAGGAATGAAAATGATCAAAGTGGTAGATCTAACGGCAGAAAACTTAATAGTACCAAATGCTTGGTGCTATCGATAGCATAGCAGCTGAACTATATATATATATATATATATATATATATATATATATATATATATATATATATATATATATATATATATATATATATATATATATATAGCTACTATGTTGTTATGAGTATAGACACCTACGTACTCAGAAGTAATTTTCGATGATAGATAGAGCTTTCGCTTCAACCATCCATACTATTAAATATGATTTAGAACATTTTAAACTTGTATTTGGTGAAAATCGAATCACCTCGTAAAAATAGAGAATTGGATTCTTCAATTTAAAATCGGTGTTATAGGATCTCTATCTAGATAGTGAATAAAATTTTCTATACAAAATTCAACCTATTTCGACTCTTTTACACCGTTAAACTAACGAACATCCCATACCGGTCGTTAGAAATTGTCAATTTTGAGATCTTTTGATCGAAAAATAAATAATGTCAAAAAATTATAAGTTTCAAATGCTCTAAATCATTAAACGGTATAGATATAGTAAAACTTTATTATCAAAAATAATTTATGAGTACAAAGTCAATCGTACTCGTAAGATTTTAGTAGCCGGACTATTTATATATATAAAATTGTGCTCCTACTTTTAAAAATATTAAGTCATTGGTGAATGTAGGTTTTTAGTCCGTGGATGAGAGAATGTGCGGTTAGAATAATAGTATAACCCTTGGATTTAGTAGGTGATTGGTCGAATAGCATAATCTAACGGACTGAACTAGTCAAAGGGATAGATCAAATGATAAAAAACTTACAAGCAACTATTTGGTTCTTTTAAAAGCACCGTAGTCGAACTTCATATATATATATATATATATATATATATATATATATATATATAATATTAAATTTAAAATTTTAAAATATAACTTTAAATATAATATCAAATATTTATATACATATATATTATATAACATAAAATCAATTCGGGTTCGGATCGGGTACAATCAAAATCTATATCCAAATTCAAATCCGTCAGGTTTTTATTTTTTATATCCATATCCGAATCCATATCCGTTTAGCATCGGATAAATCCATTCCGTTCATATTCGGGTTCAGATAAAATTTCGGGTATCCGTACCCATTGACATCCCTACGTTCGGGTGATTGTCGAAGTTGAGTGAGAGATCTGGCACAGGTGACGATGTGCAGTGATTATTACCATATCTTGGCAAGATATCGGCTCACCATCCGAGAGATTCGTGAACAAGTGCCGATCTTTTGTGATTTTCGGCGAAACTGTCCTTTGCCATTTCTTCGTTTAAAGCCGCCGCTTTCTGTGGGCAGTTGTCACCAACTTGCTTCCCCTGTCGGCATATAAATAGGTCCCTATTTGCGGTTTTCTTTGCATCATCTCTTTCATGATGATTCCCATGCGATTGCTACACCGATGCGCTGGTCGTAGCCTTTTCGTCCCTGAGAGTACTCTCAAGGTAGTCTCTCAATCTGACTTTGGTTGTGTTTCAATGCCAGCCAGTGGAAGTATCTTCACTCCTTGGAGTTTCGAAGGAGTTTCTTTTGAGAAAACCTCTGTGTGTGACCTACCGACCCAGGATCTTATGATTGGTGGTCTAGCTGTTTATCGGTTGTTTACAAAGGGTTATGCTTATGAAGATCCTGCCGGCGAGGAGACTGTGCTTTGACTCTATCCAAGGAGTTGGTGGAGTTCGAGCTGCTTGATTGCCCGCTTTCATCTTCGACCGGCCGTTCTGCGAGGTCTGGTGCCTCTTTCTCTAAGAGGAGCTGCCTGGTCTTCTCCCATTGGATACGAGGAGTTAAGGAGTTGATTGTGACCTTATATTCTCTCATTCCCACTTCTGCCGGCTCTAAAGGTGATCAGGCGTCTTGATTTTCAGCAAGCAGTGTTAGCTCTTACAACCCTGGTCGCTGCCAGTTTGAAGACGGTTGTGTATTTCAATCTTTAAATGAGCGTTCCGACCGCAACTCTTCCTTCTCTGAAACATTTTTGTATTTGCTCTTTTTTTCGAGTTGTACATATGTCGGCATATTAAATGTGAAGTTTTCTTATATTCTTTTCCATAACCGACGATAATGTTTCAGATGTTTCCCTTTAATCGGCTTATAACTTTTTGATCTATTTAACAGCCTCTAAGTAGTAAGCACTTCCTTCAATTACTCAACTGATTAGGAATGATTCATTCTTTCTCCTTCGGCCTTGTCAGCCGAGTCTCCGGCTCGTATTGTAATAGCCCAATTTTATTTTTCTGCCAGCTTTGTCACGCCCCGAGGTCGAAACAGATCCGCCAACAGATCCGTCGCCCATACGGGAAGCCCCGTATAAACGAAGCGACTAACCTACAAAAGATCATACTAACCACTATACAGATATCAGAGCGGAAAAGTAAATTACAGAAATAAATAAATACAACTCCAAATAGTACATGTCAGGTCCTCACAATACAAATGTCAATCCAAAATAAAGCTCTCAAGTGAAATAAATACAAGATACCTCCAAACCACTGATAGTACTAAAATATCACCAAAAGGGGTACATCTACTCTCTCGCTGAAAACGGGTAGGGATCTAACTCACGACTCCTTTACCTCGGTCAGATGGAGCGGCAACTGGAGCAGCAGGAACTGGAGAAGAAGTCCCTGGAAAAAGGTTACCAACAGCGCGTGTGAGAACTACAACCAACAGTAGTTCTCAGTGGGTACCGCCACGAAGCCCGACGGTCTGCCCACTAAGTCTACTAGAGGCATAAAGTAACAAATGCAGTACTATAAAGGAAGGGCCAGAAATAACTCTACAGCTACTATGCCTCTATCTAAATGCTCAAAGGGTGATACAGATGAAACATGATGCATCTACTATCTCTCGATAAAACAATCACCCAATCTACACTGACTGCCACATAGGGTCCAGTCAAACCTGCGCCCACCTACTGCCATTACATCCAGGGCTACTGCCATTACATCCAGGGAGGACTGGACTTACGTAGGGCGTCCGTGACTGCACAAAAAGGGCCCAGCCAGAAGGACTGCGTCGACAAGTCGCGATAGCAAAGTAACAGGCCCAGCTCCGAAGCGGCACTCGAGGGGCGCGACCCCACGGAGGAAAGTATCCGCGCATCTCTATCGAGCTCAATATGGCTCATGCAGGCTATAATCCAAATCCACGATCAACAAGATCGATATTACCCAAATCACGTCTCTAACTCACTGGCTTGAAATACTCGACAGTCGGGACCCACCGTCGACTCAGACGACCCCCAAGACTAGCACAGATATAATCACAGCTACCAGACTCCACTCAACCCCCAGGCACGGGTGTAACATGCATCCACAACATCCCTACTACTCGGCCCACTACCCAGGCGAGGAACACTCTAAGTTCAGGAAAAACGAATAAATGTGTGGGAGTGTCTAAAGCATAAATAAACTATCCCAAGTTTGGATATTCTACTAGTCTGGTTGAAACATGCAACATTGACAGGGTGCTAGGTCAATGTTCCAATAATAGCATTTAATTTAACTGAACGTAATAGGGAACAATAACCAACATGATCTCAATATCAACAAAAGAAAATATCATCTCTCACCAACATGCTTTCTATCACATCTCACAAACATGCATGCTCACTATCATATAGAATTAGAGAACAGTCCACCAATTTTGAAGACGAAAGCAACTCACCTGAATGCGCGCGTCGATCCGAAGTCCAATGTCACGCCCCGGGGGTTTTTCGGTTGAGCGAAAAAACATGAATTTTAAGAATTTTTCTTTTACGTGGTCCCCCGGTGCGCGCCAGACCCGCCACACGCGCGAAGTCCTCAACTCTGATAGCGGAGTCTCCTCCACACGTGCACGACGGTCTCTACTTAACCAGGCGTGTTAACCCGCTCTCAATCAAATTCACACATTAACCACAATCACAGCTCACACAAATAAAGAGGGAGTAAAATAACTGGCTAACACGGTCGCCGATCTTTAGAAAGGATAAATCCATGGGTTTTCAAATCGGTGCCTACACGGCACTCGTTATTTTAAAAACTGTTTTCGCAAACGTTTTCCCTGGTTCGAAAATGGACCGCTAACTACAGAGTACGAAAATAAACAAAGTCACCACAGAAGAATACATATCCACCCACATCACATACAGAACCAAAACATAACTAAAACGACTAAAACCTAACATATGTCACTCTAGTAAGCTAAACACGTGACACGTCCTCGCAATCCGTCCTCACCGTCGTCCCGTGCCCGCGCCCGACCAACCTGTCACAGAGTGGGGAGCCAGCGACACTGCCAAGATGCAACATGATCAAGGTATAGTAATATGTGCGATAAAGGAAACTAAAAATAAAGCAAATCGCCACCAATGCGTCCGCGCTCATCCCCTCCCAAGAGAGCCACGGTACCCTGAAATGCGCCAGACCTGTAAACCTGTCTTTCTTTCCCTCCTCGTGTAAACATCAATTTCATGCACTTGCCTCTCGTGATTTGCTTAAATCCCTCCCCGGCGCTCGTGCAGTCCCAGAGCAGCCGTGAGGGGTCCCCATCGCCAATAGTCGTGGGGTACACGGGCCGACATGCCATCTTTCCGGAAAAATACACTAGTGCGGTGGTGCGTGCAAGCAAACCTTGGGCGCATATGTGTGATAAATGGGTGTGTCGTACCCAAAGCGACCCGCAGTTACCAGAGATATGAATAGTAAACATGCTTATGTAAAACAGGGGTTAGATGCGATTATGAAATATACGTTGCTTTATTCATGTTAAAATGTAATTTCTTCTACACATTCCCGAAGTGACAGAGGAGAGCACCCACCTGAACAGCGTTTGGTCGGTACGCTAGAATTCAACTCGCTATCCACTCCCCCTTCCCGACCGACACCCCGACCTACGGAGTCCCCAGAAACATAAACATCAAGACCAGAAAAACGGAGAAGCTACCAACGGACAAAACAACCGTACAAAAGGAGAAAATAGCATGGTTGCACAGGGCGGAAACGGAGGGGCCGAGCGGCGACGGCGAAGCCACGCGTGGTGACAAGCCACGCGGCGGCGGCGACGCGAGAGCGGCAGCGGCGCGACGGCGGCGGAGGCAAAGCCCCGCGTGGCAACAAGCCACGTGGCGCAGTGACGGGACAGCGGCAGCGGCGTGACGGTGGCGGAGGCAAAGCCCCGCGTGGCAACAAGCCACGCGGCGGCGGCGACGCGAAAGCGGCAGAGGCACGGCAGCGGCGGAGGAAAAGCCACGCGGCGGCGGGGACGGAACAGCAGCCGCGGCGCGACGGCGGCGGGGGCAAAGCCCCGCGTGGCACCGAGCCACACGGCGGCGGCGAGGCGACAGCGGCAGCGGCGCGACGGCGGTGGGGGCAAAGCCCCGCGTGGCACTGAGCCACACGGCGGCGGCAAGGCGACAGTGGCAGCGGGCAAGCCCCGCGTGGCACAGAGGCACGTGGGCGGCGGCAGCGCGGCAGCGGCGGCGCCCCGCGCGGGCGCAGGCCCGCTTGGGCAGCGGCGGCGCGAAGAAGGGCCCCGAGCGGGTAGCGGCGCGGCAGCGCGGTGCCTTGCGCGGGCGCAGGCCCGCGCGAGCGGCGGCGCGGCAACGGCAGAGAAACGCCCCGCGCGGCGCTGGCTCGCGCGGGCGGCGGCTCGGCAGCGGCGGCAGACAAAGCCCCGCGTGGTATCAAGCCACGCGGCGGCGGCGAGGCGACTACGGCAGCGGCCGAGATCCGCGTGGCACTGAGCCACGCGGGCGGCGGCAGCGCGGCAGCGGCGGCGCCCCGCGCTTGCGCAGGCCCGCGTGGGCAGCGGCGGCGCGAAGCGCGGTGCCTCACGCGGGCGCAGGCCCGCGCGAGAGGCGGCGCGGCTACGGCCGAGAAACGCCCCACGCGGGCTCAGGCCAGCGCGGGCGGCGGCGCGGCAGCGGTGAAGCCCCGCGTGGCACCAAGCCACGCAGGCGGCGACGGCAACGCCCCACGTGGCACAAAGCCACGCGGGCGGCGGCTGCGAGGTCCCGCATGGCGCAAAGCCATGCGGTCAGCGGCGGCAGTGTAGCGCCCCGAGCGGGCGCAGGCCCGTGCGGGCGGCGCCGCGGTGGCGGTGAGGCCCCGCTTGGCGCAAAGCCACGCGGGCAGCGGCGGCAGCGCGGTGGCTCGCGCGGGCGCTGGCCCGCGCGTGCGGCGGCCCGACAACGGCCGAGAAATGCGCCGTGTGGGCGCAGGCCCGCGCGGGCGGCGGCGCGGCAGCGACGAAGCCCCGCGTGGCACCTAGCCACGCAGGCGGCGACGGCAACGCCCTGCGTGGCACAAAGCCACGCGGGCGGCGGCTGCAAGGCCCCGCGTGGCGCAAAGCCACGCGGGCAACGGCGGCAGCGTAGCGCCACGCGCGGGCGCAGGCCCGCACGGGCCGCGGAGAGGCCCCGCGTGGCGCAAAGCCACGTGGGTAGCGGCGGCAGCGTAGCGCCCGGCGCGGTGGCGGCGAGGCCCCGCGTGGCGCAATGCCACGCGGGCAGCGGCGGCAGCGTAGCGCCCCGCGCGGGCGCCGGCCCTCACGGGCAGCGACGTGGCGGCGGTACGGTAGTGGCGGCAAACCCAGTGCCCCCCCTTCCCTCGCTTACAACCGCGACCACACCCAACAGAGAAAAAGGAAAGGAGAGGAGGAACGATCACTCACCCCGGGGTTCGCGCTGGAAGGATCCGATCCCGTCTCGTCCTCCGCCTCCGGCACGTACGATGAGAGGTGATGGGGTTTTTCTCTTCCCTTTCTCCTGATGGCTAGATTAATCCTCTTTTCTCATGGGGGGTCAAAATAGGTCGCATTATATAGGCAGCGAACCCTAACCCTCCCCTAAACCCTAACCACGCGCGTAGTAAAAATGTGAGGGGTGAGTTAGGTCGAGGTAGGAACCGAAAACCCGTTCTTCTGTTCGTCGAATAGCAGTTGCTAACCCCGATCTGACTCGAGCCTATCCCCAAATGCCTCGGAAAGCGTGCGAAAATGGTGGCACGGACTTCGATGCACGGTACCTGCACCCCTGCACTTCTAAATTCTATTCCGAGAGATCCGGGAGTCGGATTGGGGATCTGGACGCACCACCGTTCGTCATTTCTCGAGCCTTATCACCGAAAAATACAAACGTGTTCCAAAACACACATCACCAGAAATCGATAAGAAGGGGCACCTACAATTAACATTTGACGACGAGGGTCGTCAACGACACCAGAAAAGTTAGGACACTACATCCAAATTAGCCGAAACAGAGTGGGGATACTCCTCAGGTTCCCACGATCCCAATGAGCCCGAAAACACCAGAAAACTCCTCCCGACCGTTGAGATACAAACCAAACACCGCGGTAAGCAAAAGTACCCAAAATTCCAACTCTGCGAAAAATTAGTCTAGAAGAAGTCAAAATATCACCTTTGAGATGATCTTAAAAAATTCCAATAAAATATGGATGCGATCCTCGCGAAGCGTAGATGTCGATCGAGTCCTTATGGGCTGAAATCCAATAACCGAGCACCGAGATAAAAATCAAACAAGCTCCGTTATCCAGAAAAACCAACAGCAAGAAAGGGGTTCAAAGATGCACTAAAAACCCCAACAAAAGCCCAAAACTCGGGATCCCAAATATCGAAGAAGAGTCGCTGAGGAATGTTCTTGTCGAATGAGGGCTCAAGGGAGGCTCGAAAGAAACCCAAAAAGAAGGCATAAATGGGCTATTTATAGCCCAAATCCACAAAAAGGGGGTTTCGGATTCTGGTGCCAGAATCGGGCGCCCGAAACCCGCCCCCCCGGCTCCACACTGTGCGCGCCCAGATTCACCCGGGCACGGCACGTGTCCACGCGGGGTTCACGTTGCGGCGCATGGATAGCGGTCCGCGCCGGGCCGCCGGGTCCATGCGCTCACCAACGGGCGCGTGCCACACGTCCTGGTGCGGTCCATGATGCGCCGCGCCCGGCGCGAGTGGCGCCTCAACTCCCGCACCTTCGCCCGACCAATAGGAGTCCACCACGTGTCCCTACCGCCCCGCTTACTGGTCCCAGTGCATGCCAAGTGGGCTGTGGACTGGCCCACCCGAAAATTTGGCCCGTTAGGCCCAATTTGCCTGAAAATAGCCGATTTTCAACGCTTTCACGCGCTGAGTCCGTTTTTGGCATCCGTTTGACGCACAACGGGCTCAGTACACCAAAAATAGGTGTTTTCTCACCGCCGACCACCAAGCCAAGTCACACGGGGATACCGGGACACCACAGGCTTCATGTGCCAGCTCTTTTCTGGAGGCCTTTATGTGGCCTCGCTCACTGGTTCCTCATGTGCCCTTTTGCTTCAAGCTGGGGTCCGTCACCTGCCATTCCTCAACTGGTCTTGCTAAGGGGTTCTACTTTTGTTCCCCTTTTAGTCACCCGGACGTAGGAAATTTCGTCCGGGCCCTCGTCGACCGACATGTTCTCGGTCCCTACTTTTCCTTCTTCGGCCTCTGTTTCGGGCGAGGACAGTGTCAGGACCTCTTCATCGTACCTTAGTGGCCACCTCTCATGTTGTTCCACCTTACCAAGGTCCCGCTTGGCATGCACCTCTGATTTTCACCACTCTTTCGACACTTCTTGGCTACGCCCTTCAGCCTCGAAATCCTTCAAACGGGCATCTATCTCCAGCCGCACACCTTCGCCTACCGGCTTAGCTACCACCGATCGGAGTGTCGGTGTCTCATTTGGAGGCGGCATGGCAGAGCCTCCCGCCTTATTGTTGCGGTGCACCGACGTAATCGAGCATCGATGCATGGGTCGTTCCCGCCTTGGGTTCAACCGCGGCCACTAGGCCGTGACGCCGTTGCTGCGAGCATCGGCCTCCAGTCTTTGCATAGGCCTCCAGCCTTTGCATACGACACTTCTGTGTCTTCGTCATAACTGGCCCCTGCCATCGGGCCTGTCCCATTGATGTGAACCATTGTTCCACCTACACGTCTGCCGGTGGGTCCATCATCCTCAGGTGCTCCCTGAGAATGTCCCTTCTTTACCACGATCTCGACCATGGCTGGATTTGGAGATGTCGGGCTAGCTGACTGCCCAGGGTCTCCACTTTGTCCCTGGTAGGCCAAGGGAAGTCTGTGGTGACCCAGACCTTTGCTGGGCTTCTTCAGTGTGACCTGCCGCTTCTGGAAGCCTACGTGGCTTGTCGGCGGTGTTCGCGCGCCTATTTGGACACAAGAGATGGACCCTGCGAGCTTTGGTTGGCTGTATTGGCCTTCGGCTGCTTTTGCCGAATTTTAGGAAAGGATTTTGGCCAAACAGAGGGTGGATTTGGGTTCAGTGCGGAAAAACGCTTGGAAATGTCTTTTTGTTTGCTTAATTCTGAGTCCGGATGCCCAAAAGCGGGCTCCCGGAAGTTTTGGCAGTTTTGGGGTTTGCGGGAGCCTCCGGCAAATTATAGGTTTGGAATTTGGCAAAATGGACACCGTTTTTGGAATCAGCGCGCGAAAACGGTCAAGATGGGCTATTTGCTTGATGTTTTTGGGTTGGCGGTTACTGTTCATGCCGGAACAGTACTTCCGGCGATCACCGGCGGCGGCTGGCGGCGGCGGGCAGCGGCGGAAGGCGGCGGAAGGCGCTCGGGCAGGCGGCGCGCGGCCGCGGGCAGGCGCACAGGGGCGCGGGCAGGCGCGCGGTCCACCGCGGAGGTCGTGCACCGGGGGCGGGCCACGTGGCGCTCTCCGGTTGGCCGGTTCAGCAGGCGCGGTCCACTGAATTTTGGTCCGGGTGCACGGTAGACCGGGTGGACACGTGGCGAGAGGTGATTGGTTCGGTGTTGTGCTCCCGGTCCACACAACCTGTGGAGTCGTTGGCCGGGGCAGGTGCCGTACGCCCGGGGCAGGTGGCCGTACGGCCCGGGTCAGCCGCGACGTGCGCGGTCCACGGCGCGACGTGCGCGGTGCACGGGTTGCCGGGCCACGTGTCGCGTCGCCATTCGCGGGCGCAGGTGCACCGGGTGCAGTGGGGCCCGGGGGAGTAGTGGACTGGGCTGTGTGGTGGACCGGGCCGCACTGTGCGCGCCCGAAAGTTTTGGGCCGGGCCGCACTGTGCGCGCCCGAAAAGTTTCGGGCGCCCGGAAAATCGGACAAAATGGGAATTTTCCCAATTGTTTTCTTCAGCCTATAAATAGGCAGCCCGAGCCCTCTTTTCTACCCTTTTCCTCTCAGCCCTTTCAAGATCTCCCCGAGCTCCCTTCTTGGAAGTTTTTCACCTCTAAGTGCTTGATCTTCCTGCCAAGTTCTAGGATTTTTGAAGGCACGAATCCCGAGGTTCCCCATTTTTCGGTGCGGCGCGACGTTGCTTTCTAGTGTTCTTCTTCGGCGCAGCAGCAGTGTTTTAGCTCCCCTGGGCTACCCCGAGATCCTTTTTCTGTGATTTTTGCGCCGACAGACTCCTAAGAGGTAGGACTTCATCTTTCGTTTTGATCGCGCTTTCCCTTTTCGAGTTTTTGGCACGGATCCCGAGGCAACACTGTGACCCATTTTCTGTTTGGCTTTGTGGGACTGCATCGAGGTGTTTTGGCCATATCTTTGCGCACGAGCGTCAGCTAGAAACGAGCTTATACAACTTTTTCATCTTCAGATCGCAAGGAACGCGCTCGTATTTTTCTTGGATTTTTCTGAGATTTCATCAGAGGTGAAAATTACTGTTTTCTCAGTGAACAGTGTACAGTTTTAACACAGATTTTTGTATGAGTGTACCCCCTTGCCGAATTTTTATCTTGACTTACCGAACTCCGATTTGGGCGTGCAAGGTACCGTTGCGAAGCTATCGACGCGAGGATCGCTGTGGTATTTTTCTTGGAATTTTCTGGGCACTTTCTGCAGGTGATAATTTAACAGTTTCGGGACTGTTGTTGTATGGGATTATAAGAGTTATATTTGGGAGCCTTAGTGTAATTAGTGAGCTTTGTATTGTGCCAGGAGAGTTACGGGTGTGCTGAACTTATTGGAGCAAGGGATTAGAGTTATTTGGTGTTTTCAGCTGTTGGGCTTTGGACAGTCAGCTTTTCAGGTGGGTGCCTTATTCCCGGAACCGGTGGACGGTTCTCTATATTGTTATATGTTAGCATTGCATGCAGGTGTACGGTACAATAACTGAAATTGGTCGGTAAGTTTAACAGTGAGGATTCTATGGAAATTGCAAGTGAATTTCTCATAGTATGACAATGGTATAATCAAATATTCATGTTGGTGATTAGTGGAAGCCCACCTAAGGCAAGGTTACCATATCAGGATTAATTATCATGCCATATTAGCACATAACCTTTTATGAGGCTGGTTTATGCATTGGGATAGGATTATGTAGTTATGTGCAGGTTCTACTCCAAGGAGTGATTATGGATCGAAAATCATGGACAGGTATGGTCATTGCTAATTCTGGCATGAGGTTTATTTTCTTTATCCTTCTTAAGGACAAATGCATGCTTGTATGGACACATGTGTATGAACATATAGTTAGGCCATCTTTTACTGCTGCACTACATATTGGAATTTGACTTAGGAGAAACCATGATTGCTTTCTTTCTCCTTTTTATTTAGACTTTTGAGTCATGTTGCTCGGGTTCGAGCAGAGGTTTGGGATAGTGTAGCTGGGACCTTAGGGTCAGAGACAGGGTGTGCTTGATGTTGGATTGTGGGTTATTGCGGCAACCGCGGACAGTAGGCGGTTGACCGGATCTTGATTTATTTACCCAATTGTGGGTTGTGGGTTATTGCGGTGACCGCGGACTTTGGGCGGTTGACCGGATGTTGACTATTGCATCAGATTGGGTATCAGATTTGTTCTAGTGGATGGTGTTTCCCACTTTTTGAGTATTATTGCATCAGATCGGGGTTTTGTTAGTGGACGGAGTTTCCCACTTTGATCATAGTCTTGATCCAGTCCTGCTATTATGAGACAGTGGTTACAGTGATACTTTACTCGTGTGGGTCGCTCCCCTCGAGTGCCACTCCGGAGTAGGCTTTCCACGGTGCAGAGCGCCGGGCACCATGCTGGGTTTTGAGTCCTTGGGACTCCTTTGCTTCGGTGTTATGCGTAGGCTGGCATACCCGTCGCGGCAGAGCAGGCAGTACCAGTGATTACTGGTCTATCGATTGGGTTTATTCAGTCAGATACTTTTTGTTACACTCGTGCCTGGGGGACCGAGTGGAGTCTAGTAGCTGTGTTTAGACCAGTGCTAGTATTGTTGGGAACCGTTCGGGGTTTGACGGTGGTCCCGTGGTCGTTGTGAGTTCTTTGACCCTTGTGTGAGAGGTTGAGCATCTTGAGTCTTTCCGTTCTGAGAGAGAGAGGGCATGGATTTGACTATAGCCTGCATGAGCCACTACTCGATAGCGAGTCAGTCCGTTTGGACGCCCTACGTAATTCCTGCCCGTCAGCGGGAGGTGGTTGTAGGTGGGCGCAGGTTTGACTGGACCCGATGCGGCAGTCAGCTCGATTGGGTCGATTGAGCATCTCGTGTGCGAGTGTTGCATATCTTCATCAGAGTTGCCCCATTTGAGCATTTGGTTAGAGGCATGGTAGCTGTAGAGTGTTTCCAGCTTCTTCTTTCAGTTTTACTACATCGGTTATCTTTTGCCTCTAGTAGTCTTGGTGGGCGGATCGTCGGGCCTTGTGGCGATACCCACTGAGAACTCCCTTATTGCGAAGTTCTCACGCCCGTTGGGGGTTTTCCCCCTTTTGTCCTTTCTCCTCTTTGTTTTGCAGAGTCTTGGCGGGTGTTGCCGTTCTGTGGTTGCTGTGCGTGGTGAGGGAGTAGCGAGCTAGATCCAGACCCATCTTTGGAGTGTAGCGGTACCCCCTTTGGAGGAGATCTTCAGTATAGTCGGTAGAGTGGTATTTATTTCCTCTTTTGAGAGACTGATGTAGTGAGGATATGATGTATTGAGAGCTTGTACACTGATGTTTTATTTGGGATATCTCCCTGTTGAGCTATGAGTTTTGTACTCGAGGTTATTGTATGTTTATCTTTTTGGGAGAGGGACCTTGTTGTTTTATCTTCAGTTGTACAGTGGTTGATTTTATTTCTATAGCTGTTTTATCTTTTAGCTCTGATATCCGTTAGCTGTAGCTCTTTTGCAGGTAGGTCGCTTCGCCTATGCGGGTTGGCATAGGTGGCGGATCTGTTGGCGAGCCCGGGTCGCAGTTTCGACCCCGGGGCGTGACAGATTAGGTGGTATCAGAGCCTAGGTTGTAGGTCATGGTGGACTTAGAAACCCTAGGCTTGTGGTTGGACCCTAGGATGACTTCGTGAGAGTCGTGATTTGTAGCGAGAGTCCTGATTGAGTTTTACACCTCTCCCAAGGGACGGGATGAGTGATTGGCATGTTTATTCTCCTAAGTAGTTATGTTGGCTGCAGACAACATAACGCTATGGAATGGGTGACATGCTCTAGACTTTCGCTGGATTGGGTCGAGCGTGTTGTGTGCTGATTTGTGGTTTCGTCGTGGCGAGCGGTGTCTCCCCGACGCTGGGTTTGGGACCCTTGTGCATCCTGTCATGGCAGTTGAGCTTGAGCGGTTGGTTTTGGGCCGGATACCTGGATTGAGGTCAGAGAACTCCGGACCCAGATGACAGGATTGTCAGAGGCATATCAGCGGCAGAGTGAGCAGCTAGTTTGGTGACGCAGTTGTCAGAGCAGTGGGCGGCCTGACAGTACTTTTCTTCTGAGACAACCAGGATGTAGTATCCTCAGCGGCAGGGATTTCTGTAGTGCCAATAGAGCGTGTGGCCCCCTCCGTGCCAAGGTTTAATGCCAAGGCACGGAGGTAGGGTGGATGGTTGACAGCAGAGGAGCTTTGGGGCATGTTCGATTGAGTGAGCCAGACTTGGCAGATGAACCACCCCGGCTCGTAAGATTGAGCTCGGAGCCTTTGGAGGCAGAGTTGTGGTTGGGGGTGATGGAGTGATCAATTGAGAGCCTCCCTGTGCTAGAGAGTTTATGCAGTTGTTGAACTGGCGCTCCAGGTTTCGAGGGACGAGGCACATAGGATAAGTGAGATTGGGAGTGGATTGCGCCAGGATACTCCTTAGTTTCTTTTCGGTCCCTCCTGTTCGGGTTTTGGACTGTGGATGCCTCGTCGGAGTAGGCATTGTGTTTGGAGCTGGACACTGCAGTTCCTTGGACGGGGGTCTGCCGCTAGAGGCGAGTTCTGGAGGGAGGCGCTTGGCGCTAGGTGATGGAGGACAGATCGGCAGGCAGAGGCATTTTCGTTTGCTTTCCTGGGTGGTGGATATCCTTGTGGATGGTTAATGCAAAGCTTACCCAAGGGAATTCTACCCTTTGTGATTTATCATTTGCATATTTTGAATGTATTATTTGGGTTTGAGGGGTGAGCTCAGTAAGGATAATTGTATAAGGAATTGCATGAATCAATTGTGCTTGGTCGTATGACGATGATACCCAGGTGGATTTCTGAGACGTCAGGGGTTGGGTGGACCCCGATGACAGCAACAACCCTTTCATCAGAGTGGCACAGCGGTAGCGTGGATTGGTTGTTTGCGAGAGACCACGTTCGGCATCTCAGTGTGAGCATGGACAGAGGTCGTGCTCCCTTTGTGATTGGTCTAGATATTTTGGCAGGCTGAGCGACGACCACTTGCATCGAGCGGATGAATCTGTGCCGCCCGGTTGGAGGGCGCCACGGTAGTGGATTGAGTTGTCGCAGGTGTGATTTCTTCACAGCAGTCGGAGTTAGGACATGTTGCGTTCCTGCATGGGCTAGCGGTAGAGTCGTTACCACTTGCACTTGAGGTACAGGTTACTGTTGGCATTGTGCAAGTGGAGGAGGCTTGTCCAGTGCAGCAGAGGCCGTAAGTTATGCCGGCAAACTTATTGGTTTCTACGGCAGCTCAGTGTTATGACCCAGTGCTTGGGATCGGTTGGCATAGTGCCACAGGATGTTTGACTGCTGAGAGAAAGGACTTTGACTTTCTGCGAGGCGGATAATGGAAGGCATTTTGTTTGTTGAGACTTTTTGAGCACACAGGTTACAGCGTCCGTGTGAGAGGTGCCTACGGCGGCAGCGGGACTTAAGGATGTCCCTATTGTCCATGAAATCCCAGGTGTAAGTCCACCTAAGCCGATGATTAGGCCGCCAGAAAGGAAGATTAAGATTGCGATTGACGTGATTCTGGAAACCGCGCCAACTTCATTAGCCCCTCATTGGATACCGCCTTTAGAGCTACGAGAGTTGAGTTCTTAGGTGCGTGGATTTGATGGATAGAGGGTCGGCTTGACCTAGTGCCACGTCGTTGATACACGACGGTGAGAGCCCTTTGGGGATTGGAGTCCAGGCAGGTCCAGGTATTATTTTGAACCTTTTGAAGGAGCTATATTTCGGCAGATATTGTGTGATGCCTGCGCCAATTTGGAATTTCAGCTGAGGGCATTGTCTAGATGATGTTCAGGACACAGTAGGGGCATTACGAGTACAGTGAAGCCAATGGATTGACTAATGCCCTGTTGCCTCTAGATTGAGGAATTTTGTATTTCTGTTGGCCTTGAACGGCTGGTTAGCGGCATCCTCCAGGGATATTTTGGTTTTACCCCCTCCCTGAGTGGTTTAGAGCTTGTGCAGCATTTGTAGATGGTGTGTCAAGATCTGTGAGGAAGGAGCCCTATGCCTAGTCGTTGTGGCACAAGCTTTAGCTTCGAGAGCTTATCTTCCTGGATTACTTTCTCTAGCCGAAGAGGCGGCGGTGGAAATTCGGCCAAGTGGATGCTATTTAAGACTAGCGGAGAGCGACGGTCCTTGTTGGGGTAAGGAGTTTTAGACCGGATAGTGCTAGCGGGGCTTGATGAGCGGATGATGAGATTGGTACCAGCGTCGATTTTAACCTTGTCAGTGGTGGGTGATGGATTTGCGAGTTATAGTGATACCTCCCGTAGTGGCTGTAGAGCCACCATTGGATTTTGTGAGCATCCAGTGTCACCCCGACAGAGCCACTGTGGTGGCGGATGCGTGGAGCAGAAGAGCTATTTGGGAGTCGAGTTTGACGGTTCCATGGCTGGCACTGTGTGGGGCCATTCTGGTGTACAGAGTTTGAGTTTGTGTCCCAGAGGATCCCTTTTGATGTGAGGGCTGCGGCTGAGCAATCCACTTAGGGTGGTTGAGTTTTGAGGGCGACCGAGTGTGAACCCCTGCATGTTTGGGGCCCTTTTTTCTGTGCAGGTGTTTGTGTGGTTGTGTTTCGGGTCGCTTGGGTTGAGCTGGCTCTTGGGAGTGATTTTAGAGCGTGTTACTCAGGCTGTTCGTTCCTTTCCCCCAGTCTTTGTTGGTGTTGGAGGTTTTTCTGCGTCTCAGCTCAAGAGTGTTATGTTTGGACCCCTCACCCGTGATTGACATCGTTCCTTTTGGGGTCTGTGAGAGTTTGGAGTACGAGGGGACGCCCGTTGCGAATTCCGACTCGTGAGGTGAGGGAATTGCGCAATCGGGCTATGCCGTACTGGTTGTTGCTGTTGTTGTTGCTGAGGAGTAATCACGGGGAGTCGATGGTGACTTGGGAGCTGGAGACGGCGGTGTTGAATTTTGACCCCTGGTTTTTGAGACTCCCTGGGAGTTGCCTTAGTTTCGGGGACGAAACTTTCTTTTAGTGGGGGAGGATGTGGTGACCCAGACCTTTGCTGGGCTTCTTCAGTGTGACCTGCAGCTTCTGGAAGCCTACGTGGCTTGTCGGGCGGTGTTCGCAGCGCCTATTTGGACACAAGAGATGGACCCCTGCGAGCTTTGGTTGGCTGTATTGGCCTTCGGCTAGCTTTTTGCCGAATTTTAGGAAAGGATTTTGGCCAAACAGAGGGTGGATTTGGGTTCAGTGCGGAAAAAACGCTTGGAAATGGCTTTTTGTTTGCTTAATTCTGAGTCCGGATGCCCAAAAGCGGGCTCCCGAAAGTTTTGGCAGTTTTGGGGTTTGCGGGAAGCCTCCGGCAAATTATAGGTTTGGAATTTGGCAAAATGGACACCGTTTTTGGAATCAGCGCGCGAAAACGGTCAAGATGGGCTATTTGCTTGATGTTTTTGGGTTGGCGGTTACTGTTCATGCCGGAACAGTACTTCCGGCGATCACCGGCGGCGGCTGGCGGCGGCGGGCAGCGGCGGAAGGCGGCGGAAGGCGCTCGGGCAGGCGGCGCGCGGCCGCGGGCAGGCGCACAGGGGCGCGGGCAGGCGCGCGGTCCACCGCGGAGGTCGTGCACCGGGGGCGGGCCACGTGGCTCTCTCCGGTTGGCCGTTCAGCAGGCGCGGTCCACTGAATTTTGGTCCGGGTGCACGGTAGACCGGTGGACACGTGGCGAGAGGTGATTGGTTCGGTGTTGTGCTCCCGGTCCACACAACCTGTGGAGTCGTTGGCCGGGCAGGTGCCGTACGCCCGGGGCAGGTGGCCGTACGGCCGGGTCAGCCGCGACGTGCGCGGTCCACGGCGCGACGTGCGCGGTGCACGGGTTGCCGGGCCACGTGTCGCGTCGCCATTCGCGGGCGCAGGTGCACCTGGGTGCAGTGGGGCCCGGGGGAGTAGTGGACTGGGCTGTGTTGGTGGACCGGGCCGCACTGTGCGCGCCCGAAAGTTTTGGGCCGGGCCGCACTGTGCGCGCCCGAAAAGTTTCAGGGGCGCCCGGAAAATCGGACAAAAATGGGAATTTTCCCAATTGGTTTTCTTCAGCCTATAAATAGGCAGCCCGAGCCCTCTTTTCTACCCTTTTCCTCTCAGCCCTTTCAAGATCTCCCCGAGCTCCCTTCTTGGAAGTTTTTCACCTCTAAGTGCTTGATCTTCCTGCAAGTTCTAGGATTTTTGAAGGCACGAATCCCGAGGTTCCCCATTTTACGGTGCGGCGCGACGTTGCTTTCTAGTGTTCTTCTTCGGCGCAGCAGCAGTGTTTTAGCTCCCCTGGGCTACCCCGAATCCTTTTTCTGTGATTTTTGCGCCGACAGACTCCTAAGAGGTAGGACTTCATCTTTCGTTTTGATCGCGCTTTCCCGTTCGAGTTTTTGGCATGGATCCCGAGGCAACACTGTGACCCATTTTCTGTTTGGCTTTGTGGGACTGCATCGAGGTGTTTTGGCCATATCTTTGCGCACGAGCGTCAGCTGGAAACGAGCTTATACAACTTTTTCATCTTCAGATCGCAAGGAACGCGCTCGTATTTTTCTTGGATTTTTCTGAGATTTCATCAGAGGTGAAAATTACTGTTTTCTCAGTGAACAGTGTACAGTTTTAACACAGATTTTGTATGAGTGACCCCCTTGCCGAATTTTTATCTTGACTTACCGAACTCCGATTTGGGCGGTGCAAGGTACCGTTGCGAAGCTATCGACGCGAGGATCGCTGTGGTATTTTTCTTGGAATTTTCTGGGCACTTTCTGCAGGTGATAATTTAACAGTTTCGGGACTGTTGTTGTATGGGATTATAAGAGTTAGATTTGGGAGCCTTAGTGTAATTAGTGAGCTTTGTATTGTGCCAGGAGAGTTACGGGTGTGCTGAACTTATTGGAGCAAGGGATTAGAGTTATTGGTGTTTTCAGCTGTTGGGCTTGGACAGTCAGCTTTTCAGGTGGGTGCCTTATTCCCGGAACCGGTGGACGGTTCCTATATTGTTATATGTTAGCATTGCATGCAGGTGTACGGTACAATAACTGAGAATTGGTCGGTAAGTTTAACAGTGAGGATTCTATGGAAATTGCAAGTGATTTCTCATAGTATGACAATGGTATAATCAAATATTCATGTTGGGATTAGTGGAAGCCCACCTAAGGCAAGGTTACCATATCAGGATTAATTATCATGCCATATTAGCACATAACCTTTATGAGGTGGTTTATGCATTGGGATAGGATTATGTAGTTATGTGCAGGTTCTACTCCAAGGAGTGATTATGGATCGAAAAATCATGGGACAGGTATGGTCATTGCTATTTCTGGCATGAGGTTATTTTTATCCTTCTTAAGGACAATGCATGCTTGTATGGACATATGTGTATGAACATATAGTTAGGCCATCTTTTACTGCTGCACTACATATTGGAATTGACTTAGGAGAAACCATGATTGCTTTCTTTCTCCTTTTATTTTTAGACGTTTTGAGTCATGGTGCTCGGGTCCTTCGAGCAGAGGTTGCGGGATAGGTAGCTGGGACCTTAGGGTCAGAGAAAGGGTGGCTTAGGTTGGATTGTGGGTTATTGCGGCAACCGCGGACAGTAGGCGGTTGACCGGATCTTGATTTATTTACCAATGTGGGTTGTGGGTTATTGCGGTGACGCGGACTTTGGGCGGTTGACCGGATGTTGACTATTGCATCAGATTGGGTATCAGATTGTTCTAGTGGATGGTGTTTCCCACTTTTTGAGTATTATTGCATCAGATCGGGGTTTTGTTAGTGGACGGAGTTTCCACTTTGATCATAGTCTTGATCCAGTCTGCTATTATGAGACAGTGGTTACAGTGATACTTTATCGTGTGGGTCGCTCCCCTCGAGTGCCACTACCTCGAGGAGGCTTCAACGGGTCTGCGGTGCAGAGCCGAGGCACCATGCTGGGTTTTGAGCCTTGGGACTCTTTGCTTCGGTGTTATGCGTAGGCTGGCCATACCCGTCCGGCAGAGCAGGCAGTACCAGTGATTACTGGTCTATCGATTGGGTTTATTCAGTCAGATACTTTTGTTACACTCGTGCCTGGGGGACCGAGTGGAGTTAGTAGCTGTGTTTAGACCAGTGCTAGTATTGTGTGGGGAACGTTCGGGGTTTGACGGTGGTCCGTCACGTGGTCGTTGTGAGTTCTTTGACCCTTGTGTGAGAGGTTGAGCATCTTGAGTCTTTCCGTTCTGAGAGAGAGGGGCATGGATTTGACTATAGCATGCATAGCCAATACTCGATAGCGAGTCAGTCCGTTTGGACGCCCTAGTAATTCCTGCCGTCAGGGCGAGAGGTGGTTGTAGGTGGGCGCAGGTTTGACTGGACCCGATGCGGCAGTCAGCTCGATTGGGTCGATTGAGCATCTCGTGTGCGAGTGTTGCATATCTTCATCAGAGTTGCCCCATTTGAGCATTTTTGGTTAGAGGCATGGTAGCTGTAGAGTGTTTCCAGCTTCTTCTTTCAGTTTTACTACATCGGTTATCTTTTGCCTCTAGTAGTCTTGGGTGGGAGATCGTCGGGCCTTGTGGTGATACCCACTGAGAACTCCCTTATTGCGAAGTTCTCACGCCCGTGGGGGTTTTCCCCCTTTTGTCCTTTCTCCTCTTTGTTTGCAGAGTCTTGGCGGGTGTTGCCGTTCTGTGGTTGCTGTGCGTGGTGAGGGAGTAGCGAGCTAGATCCAGACCCATCTTTGGAGAGTAGCGGTACCCCCTTTGGAGGAGATCTTCAGTATAGTCGGTAGAGTGGTATTTATTTCCTCTTTGAGAGATGATGAGTAGTGAGGATATGATGTATTGAGAGCTTGTACACTGATGTTTTATTTGGGATATCCCTGTGAGCTATGAGTTTTGTACTCGAGGTTATTGTATGTTATCTTTTTGGGAGAGGACCTTGTTGGTTTATCTTCAGTTGTACAGTGGTTGATTTTATTTTATAGCTGTTTATCTTTTAGCTCTGAATCTGTTAGCTGTAGCTTCTTTTGCAGGTTAGGTCGCTTCGCCTTTATTTTTTGCGGGGTGGGGTGGCATAGGTGGCGGACTGGTGGGAGCCCGGGTCGCAGTTTTCGAACCCGGGGCGTGACAAAGTCCTCGTGGGGAGGCGAATGTCACGCCTCGGGAGAGGGTTTACAATGATGAAAAACGACCCTATTTGTTTTTCAAAGTCTTCCTGCCGGGACGTGCAAAACCGCCACTATAGAAGATCATCTCTACACCAAAGGGACAAAGGCCCCCTGTACATGCAAGGCCGCGACCCAAAATACATACATCGAACCACACATAGTGTTACATGGCCCACGGTGCGCGAACAACGAGATAAGCTAGTTTTTGGATTCAAAAAGAGAAGATCGCCACTCAGTATACTACATTGAAAGGATAATACACACACGATTAAAGCAGTTAGTGCCTATTCGACACTCAGTTATGAAAACAAGATTTACAACATTTTTATCATTTTAAAAATCTCCACCATTCCAATGTAATCATAAATAGTATAAAACTAAATTCAATATGACTACTAGACTCCAAGGTCACATGTCCTGAATCATATCACAAGGTGTCATATCAACAATGTCCCATCTCGCCAAATAGTACCAATATATGGTAGACCAAAAGGGGAGTAAAATGTCACCGGAATGACGGAAAACCGCATTCACTCCAAGCAGTAGCTCCCCCGTTCCGCCGAACCTAATCACCACGGTGGGGAGTCAGTGAAAATAACAGTGAAGGAAAACAAATAAACCGAATGATTTAATGCAATATAGAGGTACGACTAAAGTAAATAGGACATCAAACCGAAATTCAAACTCCCATGTCATCCATATCGCTTTTCTTGTTTCCATCACAAAACCTAGGAAAA
>CM055074.1:28578230-28609760 GCA_029204045.2 Tillandsia leiboldiana | reverse complement strand
TTTGTGGATCTCAATAATATTCGACTTCCGGTGATCCTTGGAGATTCGTAACGTTGTTGAAGCGGAGTACTCGGAGATATATGAGATGATTCCTGCACATCAGATAAACTAGAAGAACCATTAGATGCATCATTAATATTGGAAGTATTATTATGAGAAGATGCACTAGCAGGAGAATCATCATCTAGAGAGATATCGAGGGTAGATTTTCCAGTTTCAAGTGAAAAGCTTCATCTACTTTAACATTTATAGATTCTACGATCGTCTTAGATTCAATGTTAAATACTCGATATGCTCTGCTATTCGTAGAATAACCCAGAAAGATCCCTTCATCACTTCGAGAGTCAAACTTTCCAAGATTTCACGGTCACGTAAAATGTAACATCGACTCCCGAAGACACGAAAATATTTGATATTGGGTTTTCTACTAAACCACGGCTCATATGGTGTATTTAAAGTTCCTGGGCCGCAAGTAGACTCTATTAATGACATAGACAGCGGTGTTCACAGCTTCAGCCCAAAAATGGTAGCGGCAAATTCCGGCTATGAAGCATCACACGCGCCATCTCTTGAACAACCCTGTTCTTGCGCTCAACACACCATTCTGCTGAGGGTATAGGGTGCCGAGAATTCATGTTTGATTCCATTTGAAGTGCAAAAGTCAATAAATTTGAATTTATGAATTCTCCACCTCTATCACTTCTAACACGATGATCTTTCATTCTTTTCAATCATAATACGATGGCAAATCTCATGAAAAGAGTCAAACGTATCAGCTTTCTCTTTCAAAAATGCTACCCATGAAAACCGAGAGAAATCATCAACCAATAAAAAGATGTACCATTACCTCCCAAAGATGGTTGACGGGTCGGCCCCATTAAGTCATGTGCAAAAGTTCCAAGGGCCGTTTTGTACCAACGTGGTTCAAGTTCTTGTGTGCAGTCCTAGACTGTTTTCCCTTTGGCAACCACCACACACAACGTTTTGTTTAAATAAAAGCTTTGGAATCTCCTTGACCACGTCCTTGTTTGAAATTCTAGTAAGTTCCTTAAAAATTTAAGTGACCTAGCCTTTCATGCCAAAGAGTTTCATTATTCAAAGCGGCTAAGTTACAATTTTCAGAAAATTTATTAGGAACAACATAACAATTGTTTTCAGATCTAACCCCTTTTAGAAAGAAAACATGGTCCTTATCAGTTACAACGCATTCAACCGATGAAAAGTTAACTGAAAAACCATTGTCGCAAAGTTGACTTATGCTTATGAGGTAGTCTTAAGGCCATCAACAAATAAGACGTTTTTCAAAATCGGGCCATCTGGAATAGCTACCGTCCCTTTTCCAACAATTTTGGAAGATCGACCGTCTCCGAAAACAACGTGTCCTCCGGAGATTTTCTCAAGACTTTGAAAACTATTTTTGTCACCGGTCATGTGACGGGAACACCCGCTATCCAGATACCAAGACGAACTATCATATGCATGCAAGGAAACATTGGAAACAAGACAAGGGAAAATTTCACCTTTGCGCACCCAAACCCTTTTGGAGTGCGTCGGTAATGGTCGAGAAGTTATATGCCTAGGTGAAGGCGTCTTGTTATAGCGATTGTTGTTCCTTGATGTAATCGTCTTGCGCGATGAACTACCAAATCTCTTTTCATTTGAAAAGTTTTGCTTTGATTTTCGGGGAGGAGACGTTTTGGTAGTTGTTGCAAGAGGTCTTTGAGATGAGCGTTCGACTCCCGTCTTGCAATATCTTCTTATGTGCCCTGAAACACCACAACGAAAACATACCTTAGATCTTGACGATCCCAAAGAGGATGAAGTAGGTTTGTTGTCGTTGTTTGTCTTGAATTCCGGTGTCGGAGGAGGAGATACCGACTGAGGCACAAAACTGTCTCACTCGAACTTGGACTGTTTCCAGTTTGAGTGTATCCGAGGCCGAACCTATTTGATTGACCAAGACCAAGAAGTCTATCCAACTTACTCCTTCCTGAAGAGAATCGCTGTAAGTCATTCTTGAGTTGGAAAATGGTCTTTGTCATTTCCAGGTTATCCTGTCGAGCCTCGTTGTAGAGCTTTGAGAAGTGATTCGCGTTATCCACCAGATTTGTATGTTCCTTCTCAAGTTGCTCATTGGACTCTTGAAGGGAAGCATTTTCTTTATCAGGTTTTCCCTTTCCACTTCAAGAGCGTTTGAGAGAGAAGTCGCTCTTTTTGCTTCTTCTTCGAGATCATGCACTCTCCCTCTCAAACTCTTGTTTTGCTTAGCCACTTTCTTTGAGTCCCTCAAAAGTCTGTGGTAGGCTAGAGCAAAATCTTCACCTTCCGAATCATCCGATTCGTTGTCCGTTGCGTTCTTTTCAACAGTGGAGTTGGACAACGACTCAGATGTACTTGCCATAAAGCACATGAAGGGTGAAGATACGGACGCGTGGAATGCGGTGGAGCTCTTTTCTTCATCACTCGAAGACGACTCATTTGACGTTGAGTTGTCATCCCAAGTGACGACATGCATCGCCTTCTTCTTTGCCGGATACTTGTTAGGACATTCCGTTGCAATGTGGTCGTAGCCTCGACATTTGAAGCATTGTAGTTGTCCTTCTGAACTTTTCTTATCCTTTGAGAAGTTCTCTTGCTTTCTTGACTTGTAACCTGAAGTACCCTTGCCTTTGTTCGACTTTCCGAAGGATGGAGATTTTCTTGAATTACCCCTTCGAAAGTTGCGGCGAAACTTCCTTGTCAAGAGAGCGAGCTGCTTCTCAAATTCCTCCATAGAAAGGTTCTCGTCATCGTCTGAGGAGGATGTATCCGCGTCTTCTTCCTTAGTTGTTTTCAACGCATAACCTGAAGACTTAGAAGTGGATGCCTTTCCAGAAGAATTGTTAGTAGTAAATGTCATTTCATAAGTTTGTAATGAACCAACTAATTCTTCTACACGTATTTCGTCCGGGTGTTTAATAGTTTCAATGGCAGTAACCTTTGGGCGAAATCGTTCAGGAAGAGTTCTTAAGATTTTTCTTACAATCTTAAATTCTGGAATCTTCTCTCCCAGATTAGCACATGAGTTTACGATGTCTTGCAATCGTGTATAGTAGTCCGTGAAAGATTCATTTTCTGCCATTAAGATAGAGTCAAACTTGCTCGTAAGCATTTGCAGTTTCTGAATCTTCACGAGGTTAGTTCCCTCATGTGTAACCTGAAGAACATCCCAGATTTCTTTCGCAGTCTCACATGCCGAGACGCGAGAGAATTCAGTTTGAGATAAGGCATTAAAAATAGCATTAATTCCCTTACCATTGTAAGAAGATGAATCTAACTCTTCCTTGGTCCATTTCGACCTAGGTTTTAAGGTGCGAACATCACCATTAAATTCAGTTGGATTAGACCATCCTAATTCAATTGATTGCCACACCCGTTCGTCGATGGAAATTAAAAAGGCTTTCATCCGTTACTTTCCAGTACGCATAATTAGTTCCATCGAAGAATGGGGGTCGGTTGATGTTTCCACCTTCAACCATTGTTTACAACCCTATTCCCTCTCTGATACCACTTGTTGGGTTATATGTAATACGGATCTAAATAGGGGAAAAAACACCTAGAGGGGGGGTGAATAGGTGTAAACGTATAAACACTCAAAAAAATCGTTGCGATAAAACCCAATGCGGAAATAAAAATAATACGCAAGATTTTTACGTGGAAAACTCCACCACCGGAGTAAAAAACCACGGGACCGATAACACGGCAGAAATCCACTAGAATTAAAACACGTACAAGGTGATTTACCGTACACACTTACGACTCAACCTTTTCCATACGCTCCTAGAGGATCTTCTCCGCTCGCTCCGCGACGCTTCTCGAATCCACGATCTGCGCCCAACGCCGAATCCACGGCGTCCAACGTCGAATCCACGACGTCCGACCGAATCCACGGTCTTCACCCAATAGCACCCTTCGAATCCACGAACGTGCCTCGCTCCGAATCCACGAGAGCGGTTGAACCTTGAATCCACAAGGACACGCGAATCCACGCGCCGATTTTTGGGGTAAATCGTTGTTTTGGGTGGTGATGATCCGCCGAATACTTAGATCAAAGATAGATCGGAAATACCATCTAAGTATTCATTAGTTTGATTCAACTCGAGATGTGAGTATGAAAACCTAGAATCAAACTAATCAATATAGATGAAGAAACATAGAGTATTCTCTAATGATTTCCTTTCTTCTCTATATGTGGATCTATAGCCGTATAAAATGGTATATGAAAATGACGGCTATAGACTCTGTGGATTCCCCCTAGAAAAAGAGTCATAGGGTGTATTTATAGGTTAGAAACCCTAGGAAGGAGATAAGAATCAAAAACCTAACATTTCTGGAAATTTTACGGACGGCGATCCGGATCGGACTAGCTAGGATCCGGATCGTCGTAACGAGACAGCCAGTTCCAGAAAAACAAAGGTTCGGGATCCGGATCGAAGTGCACGATCCGGATCGTTCATACAGTTTACCAAACATCAACGTTCGGGATCCGGATTGCGAAGCATGATCCGGATCGTTCAAGGAAAATGGTAAACTCACTGTTCGGGATCCGGATCAAGAGACTACGATCCGGATTGAACTGATGTATGAACGAACCACCTTCGGGATCCGGATCGAACAACCTGATCCGGATCCTGAACATGTCCCAAGTCCAGTTTTTGATTTTTATGCAATGAAAGATTCTTCCAAGTGTTTCTACACTACAAGAAGTATTCGGATCACACAAAATATTTAGTTAAACATACCTGATCCTTTTGAATTCTTCTTTCTTGAGATTGAGTTAAATGATCCAACTTTCTTCACCTTCAATCTTCAAGACTTGAGACTTTCACGAAACTACGCCAACTCAAATTCCGTAACAGTTATCTCTTGTTGCGCCAAATACAATGTCATCGACATAGATTTGTGCTACAATGAAATTGCTTTGATAATGCTTCACAAAGAGAGTCCTATCAGCTCCCCCTCGAGTATAGCCCTTCTCCAAAAGGTGCTTTGTTAACCTTTCGTACCATGCTCGCGGTGCTTGTTTCAGACCGTAAAGAGCCTTTTTCAAACGAAAAACATGGTTAAGTTGTTTATGATCTACAAAACCTTTCGGTTGAGCCACATAAACTTCCTCATTTAAAAACCCATTTAGAAATGCGCTCTTAACGTCCATTTGAAATAATTTGATTTTAAAATGACAAGCAATAGCAAATAGTATACGAATGGACTCGAGTCTAGCTACAAGGGCGAATGTTTCATCAAAGTCTATACCTTCTACTTGAGAATAGCCTTGGGCAACTAATCGTGCCTTGTTCCTGATGATAGTACCATCCTCATTTTTCTTGTTCTTGAAGATCCATTTGGTACCTATCACATTGTGTTGCTTTGGAGGCTTCGTTAATTCCCAGACTTTGTTTCGCTCAAATTGATGGAGCTCTTCCTGCATTGCTTTAATCCAGTAGTCATCCTGAAGAGCTTCATTTATGTTCTTTGGTTCGATTAAAGATACGTAGCAAGCGAATCCACAAACCAACTGCCTCCGAGTTCTAACTCCTTCTTGTGGATCTCCAATAATATTCGATTCCGGATGATCCTTGGAGATTCGTAACGTTTGTTGAAACGGAGTACTCGGAGATACATGAGATGATTCCTGCACATCAGATAAACTAGAAGAACCATTAGATGCATCATTAATATTGGAAGTATTATTATGAGAAGATGCACTAGCAGGAGAATCATCATCTAGAGAGATATCGAGGGTAGATTTTCCAGTTTCAAAGTGAAAAGCTTCATCTACTTTAACATTTATAGATTCTACGATCGTCTTAGATTCAATGTTAAATACTCGATATGCTCTGCTATTCGTAGAATAACCCAAAAAGATCCCTTCATCACTTCGAGAGTCGAACTTTCCAAGATTTTCACGGTCACGTAAAATGTAACATCGACTCCCGAAGACACGAAAATATTTGATATTGGGTTTTCTACTAAACCACAGCTCATATGGTGTATTTAAAGTTCCTGGGCGCAAGTAAACTCTATTAATGACATAGACAGCGGTGTTCACAGCTTCAGCCCAAAAATGTAGCGGTAAATTCCGGCTATGAAGCATCACACGCGCCATCTCTTGAACAACCCTGTTCTTGCGCTCAACAACACCATTCTGCTGAGGTGTATAGGGTGCCGAGAATTCATGTTTAATTCAATTTGAAGTGCAAAAATCAATGAATTTTGAATTTATGAATTCTCCACCTCTATCACTTCTAACACGAATGATCTTTTCATTCTTTTCGATCATAATACGATGGCAAATCTCATGAAAAGAGTCAAACGTATCAGCTTTCTCTTTTAAAAATGCTACCCAAGAAAACCGAGAGAAATCATCAACCAATAAAAAAATGTACCATTTACCTCCCAAAGATGGTTGACGGGTCGGCCCCATTAAGTCCATGTGCAAAAGTTCCAAGGGCCGTTTTGTACCAACGTGGTTCAAGTTCTTGTGTGCAGTCCTAGACTGTTTTCCCTTTTGGCAACCACCACACACAATGTTTTGTTTAAATAAAAGCTTTGGAACCCCCTTGACCACGTCCTTGCTTGAAATTCTAGTAAGTTCCTTAAAATTTAAGTGACCTAGCCTTTCATGCCAAAGAGTTTCATTATTCAAAGCGGCTAAGTTACAATTTTCAGAAAATTTATTAGGAACAACATAACAATTGTTTTCAGATCTAACCCCTTTTAAAAAGAAGACATGGTCCTTATCAGTTACAACGCATTCAACAGATGAAAAGTTAACTGAAAAACCATTGTCGCAAAGTTGACTTATGCTTATGAGGTTAGTCTTAAGGCCATCAACAAATAAGACGTTTTTCAAAATTGGGCCATCTGGAATAGCTACCGTCCCTTTTCCAACAATTTTGGAAGATCGACCGTCTCCGAAAACAACGTGTCCTCCGGAGATTTTCTCAAGATTTTGAAAACTATTTTTGTCACCGGTCATGTGACGGGAACACCCGCTATCCAGATACCAAGACGAACTATCATATGCATGCAAGGAAACATTGGAAACAAGACAAGGGAAAATTTCACCTTTGCGCACCCAAACCCTTTTGGAGTGCGTCGGTAATGGTCGTGAAGTTATATGCCTAGGTGAAGGCGTCTTGTTATAGCGATTGTTGTTCCTTGATGAGATCGCCTTGCGCGATGAACTACCAAGTCTCTTTTCATTTGAAAAGTTTTGCTTTGATTTTCGGGGAGGAGCCTTTTTGGTAGTTGTTGCAAGAGGTCCTTGAGATGAGCGTTCGACTCCCGTCTTGCAATATCTTCTTATGTGCCCTGAAACACCACAACGAAAACATACCTTAGATCTTGACGATCCCAAAGAGGATGAAGTAGGTTTGTTGTCGTTGTTTGTCTTGAATTCCGGTGTCGGAGGAGGAGATACCGACTGAGGCACAAAAACTGTCTCACTCGAACTTGGACTGTTTCCAGTTTGAGTGTATCCGAGGCCGAACCTATTTGATTGACCAAGACCAAGAAGTCTATCCAACTTACTCCTTCCTGAAGAGAATCGCTGGAAGTCATTCTTGAGTTGGAAAATGGTCTTTGTCATTTCCAGGTTATCCTGTCGAGCCTCGTTGTAGAGCTTTGAGAAGTGATTCGCGTTATCCACCAGATTTGTATGTTCCTTCTCAAGTTGCTCATTGGACTCTTGAAGGGAAGCATTTGCCTTTATCAGGTTTTCCCTTTCCACTTCAAGAGCGTTTGAGAGAGAAGTCGCTCTTTTTGCTTCTTCTTCGAGATCATGCACTCTCCCTCTCAAACTCTTGTTTTGCTTAGCCACTTTCTTTGAGTCCCTCAAAAGTCTGTGGTAGGCTAGAGCAAAATCTTCACCTTCCGAATCATCCGATTCGTTGTCCGTTGCATTCTTTTCAACAGTGGAGTTGGACAACGACTCGGATGTACTTGCCATAAAGCACATGAAGGGTGAAGATACGGACGCGTGGAATGCGGTGGAGCTCTTTTCTTCATCACTCGAAGACGACTCATTTGACGTTGAGTTGTCATCCCAAGTGACGACTTGCATCGCCTTCTTCTTTGCCGGATACTTGTTAGGACATTCCGTTGCAATGTGGCCGTAGCCTCGACATTTGAAGCATTGTAGTTGTCCTTCTGAACTTTTCTTATCCTTTGAGAAGTTCTCTTGCTTTCTTGACTTGTGACTTGAAGTACCCTTGCCTTTGTTCGACTTTCCGAAGGATGGAGATTTGCTTGAATTACCCCTTCGAAAGTTGCGGCGAAACTTCCTTGTCAAGAGAGCGAGCTGCTTCTCAAATTCCTCCATAGAAAGGTTCTCATCATCGTCTGAGGAGGACGTATCCGCGTCTTCTTCCTTAGTTGTTTTCAACGCATAACCTGAAGACTTAGAAGTGGATGCCTTTCCAGAAGAATTGTTAGTGGTAAATGTCATTTCATAAGTTTGTAATGAACCAACTAATTCTTCTACACGTATTTCGTCCGGGTGGTTAATAGTTTCAATCGCAGTAACCTTTGGGCGAAATCGTTCAGGAAGAGTTCTTAAGATCTTTCTTACAATCTTAAATTCTGGAATCTTCTCTCCCAGATTAGCACATGAGTTTACGATGTCTTGCAATCGTGTATAGTAGTCCGTGAAAGATTCATTTTCTGCCATTAAGATAGAGTCAAACTTGCTCGTAAGCATTTGCAGTTTCTGAATCTTCACGAGGTTAGTTCCCTCATGTGTAACCTGAAGAACATCCCAGATTTCTTTCGCAGTCTCACATGCCGAGACGCCAGAGAATTCAGTTTGAGATAAGGCATTAAAGATAGCATTAATTCCCTTGCCATTGTAAGAAGATGAATCTAACTCTTCCTTGGTCCATTTCGACCTAGGTTTTAAGGTGCGAACATCACCAATAAATTCAGTTGGATTAGTCCATCCTAATTCAATCGATTGCCACACCCGTTCGTCGATGGAAATTAAAAAGGCTTTCATCCGTACTTTCCAGTACGCATAATTTGTTCCATCGAAGAACGGGGGTCGGTTGATGTTTCCACCTTCAACCATTGTTTACAACCCTATTCCCTCTCTGATACCACTTGTTGGGTTATATGTAATAAGGATCTAAATAGGGGAAAAAAACACCTAGAAGGGGGTGAATAGGTGTAAACGCATAAACACTCAAAAATCGTTGCGATAAAAACCCAATGCGGAAATAAAAATAATACGCAAGATTTTTACGTGGAAAACTCCATCACCGGAGTAAAAAACCACGGGACCGATAACACGGCAGAAATCCACTAGAATTAAAACACGTACAAGGTGATTTACCGTACACACTTACGACTCAACCTTTTCCATACGCTCCTAGAGGACCTTCTCCGCTCGCTCCGCGACGCTTCTCGAATCCACGATCAGCGCCCAACGCCGAATCCACGGCGTCCAACGTCGAATCCACGACGTCTGACCGAATCCACGGTCTTCACCCAATAGCACCCTTCGAATCCACGAACGTGCCTCGCTCCGAATCCACGAGAGCGGTTGAACCTTGAATCCACAAGGACACGCGAATCCACGCGCCGATTTTTGGGGTAAATCATTGTTTTGGGTGGTGATGATCCGCCGAATACTTAGATCAAAGATAGATCGGAAATACCATCTAAGTATTCATTAGTTTGATTCAACTCAAGATGTGAGTATGAAAACCTAGAATCAAACTAATCAATATAGATGAAGAAACATAGAGTATTCTCTAATGATTTCCTTTCTTCTCTATATGTGGATCTAGAGCCGTATAAGATGATATATGAAAATGACGGCTATTTCGATTCACAGTGGATTCACCCTAGAAAAAGAATCATAGGGTCTATTTATAGGTTAGAAACCCTAGGAAGGAGATAAGAATCAAAAACCTAACATTTCTGGAGATTTTACGGACGGCGATCCGGATCGGATTAACTGTGATCCGGATCGTCGCAACGAGTCAGGCAATTCCAGAAAAACGAAGGTTCGGGATCCGGATCGAAGTGCTTGATCCGGATCGTTCATACAGTTCACCAAACATCAACGTTCGGGATCCGGATTGCGAAGCCTGATCCGGATCGTTCAAGGAAGATGGTAAACTCAGTGTTCGGGATCCGGATCAAGAGAGGCTACTATCCGGATTGAACTGGTTTATGAACGAACCACCTTCGGGATCCGGATCGAACAACCTGATCCGGATCCTGAACATGTCCCAAGTCCAGTTTTTGATTTTTATGCAATGAAAGATTCTTCCAAGTGTTTCTACACTACAAGAAGTATTCGGATCACACAAAATCTTTAGTAAAACATACCTGATCCTTTTGAATTCTTCTTTCTTGAGATTGAGTTAAATGATCCAACTTTCTTCACCTTCAATCTTCAGGACTTGAGACTTTCACGAAACTACGCCAACTCAAATTCCGTAACAGATCTGCTATCTCCGCGCGAACCAAGCCGGAACAGCTGCCTCAAACCTGTCACCACAGCGGGTGTGAGATCTACTGCAGAAGGCAGATCTCAGTGGGTACCATCCCAATATCCACGGTATGCCCACTAAGTCTACTGGCGGCAAAAAGATAGATATGCAGATAGATAGATAGATAGATAAGCTGAAGGAAAACTACAGCTAGTATGTCTCAAACATAATGCTCAAAAGGAAACTCTATCATAAACATGCTATGCATACCCTCGCTACTGCTAAAATGCCTCAGTATCAATGCTCAAAGGAAAAACCATCTAAGAACATAATATGTAACCTCCCGCTCATAACACCCAATCTCAATGACTGCCAAAACTGGCTCAGTCCAGCCTGCGCCTGTCGTCTAGGAACGCACCTGCCCACTACCATGCATCCACAAGAGGACGGGATTTACGTGGGGCGCCCTAAACCGACTATCTCAACCTCACGCAATGTGACCCCATGGTAACTCAGCCAGGGGTATCAAGCGACCACTAGTATATGAACTAGGCACATCATCATCTCATCATCAACACGCACCCGGGGCGTAACTCGAGGGGAGCGACCCCAACGAGCTCAGTATCTCATCAATCTCAACTGTCTCAATAAGCGGCACATGCAGGCTATGATCCACGATCAAATAGATCGGCAACTCGATGCTCAAAAGCACAACTCAGTTGGAAAAACTCCACGACTCAAACAGGAAAAGCCCCAAATCCTCACATGATCTGTAGAAGAACCCTCAATGACTCAATCTGATAATGCAAGACCTATGGCTAAGTCAGGAAACCTCCACGACTCGATCTGCCAGAACCCCAAAGCTCTCATAACTAAGTGGGAGAACCACCTTCGCTATCAAATTAGAGATACATGACCCATGATCTAGAATAATCTCATCAGAAGCTCAAAACTCAAATGGCACTATAACTCATCTCAAAAAAACTCAAGAAGAGACCCCTCGGCCCCCAGGCACGAGGTCTAATGCACCCTGAATCGATGCCATACCTCTGGCGAAAACATAATTTAAAAATCACCTTTAAAAATGTTGATTTTCCTTAAAACGGCTTTCTCGATTTTTAAAACGATTCAGGTGCAGTTATGGTGCCAACAAAACATGCAGTCTAGTGTCATATAGTGTCTGGAGTAGATTAAAAATAATCCGGGGTTCCAATAAATTTTACAGAAAATTCCAGGCAACTATCAGATGTAAAAATAGCAAAAACGCCTAATAAACATGATCAACTTGCATTCAATAGCATTAAGGGGTATTCCATAAATTTTGGAGAAATTCCAACCCACCTGGAACGCTTTCTGCAGGCAATTGCTGAAGTCGGTGAAGTGCCGGAACCTCGAACTGACGAAACCTCGAAAATCGTGCCGCAAATCCCCGAATAAATAAAAATCCTCGGAAGCTCCAATTAAATTTTCCCGAGACCATACAAAAATTCCGGCGTGCAACGGCTCACTCCACACCTCCGCAGCACACAAGTACACATAAATTAAGTCCATCAGCTGCTACAAGGTGATCACAATCCATTTTACCTCCACCTCAAACCAACAACCAACAATAAACACACAACCCACAACTCAATCTCCATGCTCACGGCACACTAAAAGTCCCACAACACATACCCTTATGCTCCTTGCACAATTAAAATACATAACCACTTATACCCAAATAGTTAATCCCAAGTCCATCCATATACTCAAAAGAATTACATGCTCACATAATTATCATAAACCAAAAATCCATAATCCACACTCTACAAGCTCCAATTAACAAGTTCCCCCAACATCTGCTCACTAACCATCAAATGCACACATAACAAGGTACTCACAATCCCACATACCACACAAACTACCAGCTCACTAACACCATTAAAAACACCAAGTCCACAGTACACATATACTTCACACATGCATCCTCTATTACAATCACAAAAGAAAATCCACAGCACACTTAAAAGCTCCATTTGTACACACCCACAAGTCCACAACACCAAACAAGTCCACCATAAAAATCTGCATACTCATAATTAGATGCCCACATACACACAATATTAACTAAATCACCCACACTTCACAGCATTGACACAATCCACAAAACCCAAACACCATTTACCTAAATCATCCCACACACATACACCAGTTCTGCACTCCAATAATGCTCACCTTACAAAAAAAATCCACTCTTGCACATACCAGTCCAAATGCACACAAGGAAAATTACATACCACAATCACTTAATTCCACACACTGTCCAGACTACTCCGGCGAAAACCGTGTGCCGCGCAATTGACTCGGCCTCCGCGCGCCACCTCGCTGAAAACTGCACGAAAGACGTCGACCTGAGAGAGAAAAACCAAGAAACTCAGTCAAACAAGGCTCACAAACGAACTCGCGACACCCAGGCAACCACAACCTCGGCGTGCGCGCACACAGCTCACTGCCACCGGCCCCCCGCTCGCTCGACATCCGCACGCAGCAGCCGCACCAACAGCGCGCTGCATGCGGTAGGCGCGCACTGCGCGCGGCCCTGCGGCCAAGTACTTCGCCAGCACGGCGGTCCTGTGCGCATGCCGCGCCCCCGCGTGGTACCCCAGCGCACAGGCCGCGCGCCCGCCGCGCGTGCCTGCGCAGCCCCTGGGCGGCGCCCGCGCGGCGCCTGGGCCCGCCGCGCGGCGCCCAGGCCCACTGCGCGCCCCTCCTGCGTGCGCCCGCAGCGCGCCACTGCTGCGTGCGCGGTTTCCCCCGATGCGGCACCACCAAACGCACCAAACCAAAAACCCACTCCATCCTCAACCCAAGCTAAATCAAGCTCTCTCTCTCTCTCTCTCTCTCTCCCTAAAACTGCATAGCACAAGCAAAGCCTACCAAACCCAAAAGAGAAACCGAAAAACTGCAACTAACCTCGTTGAAGCTCCTCGCGCGTGCGCCGCTCGGCTTCCAACAGGGCCCACACCATCACGACACCCCATCACCTCCTCTACTTCCCATCTTTCTTTTTCTTCACTTCTCTTCATCATCCTCCTGCATTTCTCTACTTAACACTTCCCCTGTTCCAGTCAAGTTCCTCTGTTTTATGGTGAAGGAGGAGGTGACGTGGCAAGGTGCTTAATTAGGGGATGCCTAATTAATGAGGTAGGTGGCAGCATTTAATGCTCCACTAAAAAGAAATATCTCATCTCACACCTAATTCCAATTAATTCATTTCTCATTCTCTTTCTTTCCTTCTTTACTTGGTTGCCTCAAAGACTTAACCTAAAAATTAATTAAATTAATTAATTAATCCAAATTAGGCCAACTCCAAGTCAACTTTTGCCTTCGGGGCCTCCGCACCAGTCCAAAACTTCCCGAACTCCGCTGTAATTTGAAAATACACATGTCCACAGTTTTTTTCTCCTCAAAAAGCTCAACCGTAGAGTCGGGGTGCTCAATCCAAAAACCGGCTCCAAAATTGCCAGTTCCAACTCACTTTTCGCCTTCGGGTCCTCCGCGTCTGTCCGGAACCTCCCGAAATCCGCTGTAATTCCCAAGTACACCTGTTCCAGGTATTTCCCAATTTTCTGCACACCACGGTGGAGTCGATGCTTCCCCAAAACCAGCCCTCTAACGGTGCACAAAGCCCGAAAAACTCCGGATCAAGCTCGGGCTTCCGCGTTGATCTGAATCAACCCGACATCATCTGTAAACACATAAACAACATGCCCGAGGCAATTCCTCCGCACCACGCCATCTTGCGAGGTCGGCGCGCCATCCGAAAACCCGGTATTCTACAAAGAGAGTTCGCGAAAGAGTCCAAACTTGGAGTGGAAAGGGGCTATTTATAGGCTTCAACCCAAAAGAACCAAAAAAAAATCCCCTTTATTGGGATTTCGGGCCCAATTTCCGGGGGCCCGAAAGATTCGGGCGGGTACAGTGTTGGGCCCGGCCCAACACTGTTCGCGCCCGAATCCTCCAGAGGCCACCACGTGTCCGCGCGGCTCTCCTCGCGCCCGGCGCACGCGCGCCCGCCAAGCGCAGAGCGCCGCGTGTCCCGACACGGGGGCGTGGGGCGGCTGCGCCCGCCCAACCGCAGGGCGCCACGTGGCGCCCCCACGTTGAGGCCAACTGCCCCGACCTGCTCCAACAGGCGCTTGGACCGCGTGCGTGTGAGCCAGCCACTCGCAGGCTGCCACGTGGCGCGCCCTGGTCCTTGCGCCAGGCCGCAAGCCCCCGTGGACCGCGCACCGTGAGCCCGCCAACCAGAAGCTGCCATGTGTCCCCCGCACCCGGCACATGCACCAGCGCCATCTTTCCGTGGACCGCGCCGCGTGCGCCGGCCAATCCGGTGCTGCCACGTGGCACCAGGCCGGTCCACAGCTTCCCCCATGCACCAAAATGCGCGAATAACTTCCCGGGGTCCTTTTTGGGCATCCGGACTCCGAAAAAGGCAAGTAAATAGCTGATTTTTGACGTTTTTTTGCGCCGAATCCAAATATGACTTTAGATTAGCCTAAAGCCCTTTCTAAATTCCGACAAAAACAGCCGGAAGGCAGGCTCAATCCCGAAGCCTCACTGAGTCCAGCCAACGCTTCCATTTGACGCGTTGCGGGTCCCACATACCAACAATAGGTGTTCTATATCACGGATCATGGGAGAAGCTACACGGGGATCGGGGTCACTACACTTTACCGATGTTGAAGACACCTTACCGAATGGCTTTTGTAGAGTTAAAGGAACTCAAGGCACAATTGGAGGATTTATTGGCCAAGAGAATTTTGAGGTCAAGTGTTTCGCCTTGGGGTACACCGGTTCTTTTTGTGTGAGAGAAGGTTGGGTTGGGAGGGTGTACCTCATGGCATAGTGGCTCGAAAGGAGAAAATATTGCGCAAACGTTCGATTCCTTACCGAATGGCTTTTGTAGAGTTAAAGGAACTCAAGGCACAATAGGAGGATTTATTGGCCAAGAGAATTTTGAGGTCAAGTGTTTCGCCTTGGGGTACACCGGTTCTTTTTGTGTGAGAGAAGGTTGGGTTGGGAGGGTGTACCTCATGGCATAGTGGCTCGAAAGGAGAAAATGTTGCGCAAACGTTCGATTCCTTATGTAAAAGTACAAGGGAGTAATCATGAGGAACATAAAGCTACCTGGGAACTTGAGTCGGTTATGGGAGAGCATTACCCGAATTTGTTTGCGCCAGATATGAGTTAAGTTTCGGGGATGAAACTTCTTTAAAGGAGGGAGTGATGTAGTGCTCAGGGTTTTTTTTTCCTTCGAGTCACATTCAGTGTGTGTGTTATTTTGCGTATTTTCGCTTTTGTCGATCTCATTGGTTTTGAGCTTCGTTTTCATCGCCGGTCGAGGTGGGAGCCTTCGTTCGCCGCCGCTTTTGCTTGCCGCCGTCGCTCCGCACCGCCGCCAAGGTCGCTCCGTCGAGCGATTTTATCGCCTTTTTCGTCGTTGGAATCCCGGGTATGACCCACGATTTTCGGAATTGACTTCCGATTGTGTTTTTGATGTCGTTTTTGGTACGTTTTACCGTCAGGAGGTGTTTTTGCTCGTTTTTCTTTGCGCGTACTATCGACACAGCGGTGGGAGCCCGGACTCTTCTTTCACCACCGAGGGGTCTGCCGTTTTCGTCCAGACAAGGTTGCGGAGGCTTTTGAAGGGTTTTGAGCTTCGTTTTCATCGCCGGTCGAGGTAGGTAACCAAACTGAGGTTGGGGACGCTGTTGAATGGTGGTGTTCAACCCTCCTCTTCCTCTTATTATTGTTTTCGGTATTATTATTTTAAAATGACAGGAAGGACATTGTCACAGCCATTGTGTAGGTTTTTATATTATATTTGAGGATCCACACGGATCTAAATAGGTACTATCAAACAATTAGAGGGGGGGTGAATAGGTGTAATACTTATAAAACCAATCTCAGTGCAAAATAAAAACCAATGCGGAAATAAAAAACAGCACACCGAGATATACGTGGAAACTCCAATCCAGGAGAAAAACCACGGGACCAACACGCAATAACAATCCACTAAGAAAAGAAGAATAACAAGGTGATTACCGACTCCACGGACTCAAACCCCTCCTTCAACTTCTTCGGACCTTGCGCTCACCGATTGCACGTCCACTGCACACGTTCGAATCCACGAACGCCACTCGAATCCACGAGCACACGTTTCGAATCCACGAAACACCTTCAACACATCGAATCCACGATGCTACGTCGAATCCACGACGCAAACTTGATAAAAGTTTCGATGGTGATCCTTTGCTTAGAATATCATTGAAGAACCATGGATGGAATCTCTAAGCAAAGATTAGATCAATTCGACAAAAGATAGATCTTGGAAGAACCGTCGAATTGACCTAAAAGAGGCTATAAAGAAGAACGATAAAAACCTAGCCTCTAGGGTTGCTCTCAAGTGTTTTTTAAATTAATCGGTAGTTCTTGAGAAACCCTAAGTGTCTATTTATAGTTTAGAAACCTTTGGAAAGAGATAAGCATCAAAAACTGACTTAACAGAATTTTTCCCGCACGACGATCCGGATCGGATTTACGGCGATCGTGACTGTCGTCTTTTTTCAGCAATTCCTGAAAAAACAAGGTTCGGGATCCGGATCGGAATTCTGATCCGGATCGGTTCAGGATCAGAAATTCTGAACTGGACTCTGAACATCCAATTTGTCCAGTTTTTGATTTATAAGCAATGAAAACTTATCCAAGTGTTTCTAAACTACACAAATGTATTCGGATCACCAAAATTATTTAGTTAAACGTACCTGATCAATCCGAATCCATTTTCTTTAAGATTGATGTATATGATTCACAATTCTTCAACTTCAATCTTCAAGACTCAAAACACTGAGTGTCAACTTGAGATCTTGTTGAATCTTCTCTGAGTCTTCAATTGCTGATTGACAATTTGATCACTTCAAGACTCCGACTCAACTCACGAAATATGCCAACACAAAAAGCCGTAACACATTGTGACGGAACGGTACATACGTAAAGGACATGGACGGATTCTATGACTTATCGGTTTAATTCACGAGTATGGGATTGTGAGGTGAACTGCGACTTATTCCACGAGTATGGGATCGTGAGGTGTACCGCGACTTATTCCACGAGTATGGGATCGAGAGGCTCATGGCATTGTCACGTACACCAGCGGTTTGGCCACCGCAATGGTGTACTTTTTTGAAAAAGTGGTCTGTAGGGCCCGTGATACCTAAGTCAATCAAGCGTGAGGAGACCGGGGATTGAGCAGGTTTGAAGTTTTTCCTAGGTTTTGTGATGGAAACAAGAAAAAGCGATATGGATGACTTGGGAGTTTCGAATTTCGGTTTGATGTCCTATTTACTTTATCGTACCTATATATTGCATTAAATCATCGTTTTATTTGTTTTCCTTCCTACTGTTATTTTCACTGACTCCCACCGTGTGATAGGTTCGGGCGGGAACGGGGGTGAGGCTACTGCTTGGGAGTGATTCGGTTTTCGTCATTCCGGTGACATTTTACTCCTCCCTTTTGGTCATTACATATAGTTGATACTATTTGCGTGAGATGTGGACATTGTGTGATATGGACACCTTGTGATATGGATGCAGGACATGTGGACTCTTGGATGTCTAGTAGTCATTTGAATTTAGTTTTACTACTTTATGATTACATGTGGAATGTGGAGATTTTTAAATGGATAAAAATGGTTGTGAAATCTGTTTTCATAACTGAGTGTCGAATAGGCACTGCTTTAAATCTTGTGGTATTATCCTTTCAACTGGAGTATACTGAGTGGGCGATCTTCTCTTGTATGAATCCAAAAACTAGCTTATCTCTTTGTTTAGCGCACTGGGCATGTAAAACTAGTTGTGGTTGATGTATGTATTTTGTGCGCGCCGTGCATGTACAGGGGAGACTTTGTCCATTTGTGTAGAGAGATCTTGTATATGTGGCGGGTTTGGCACGTACCGGGAGGAAAGACTTTGAAAAAAAAATAGGGTCGTTTTTCATTGTTAAACCTCTCCCGAGGCGTGACATTCCGCCTCCCCACGCAGACTTTGTCACGCCCCGGGGTCGAAACTGCGACCCGGGCTCGCCAACAGATCCGCCACCTATGCCAACCCGCATAGGCGAAGCGACCTACCTGCAAAAGAGCTACAGCTAACGGATATCAGAGCTAAAAGATAAAACAGCTATAGAAATAAAATCAACCACTGTACAACTGAAGATAAAACAACAAGGTCCCTCTCCCAAAAAGATAAACATACAATAACCTCGAGTACAAAACTCATAGCTCAACAGGGAGATATCCCAAATAAAACATCAGTGTACAAGCTCTCAATACATCATATCCTCACTACATCAGTCTCTCAAAAGAGGAAATAAATACCACTCTACCGACTATACTGAAGATCTCCTCCAAAGGGGGTACCGCTACACTCCAAAGATGGGTCTGGATCTAGCTCGCTACTCCCTCACCACGCACAGCAACCACAGAACGGCAACACCCGCCAAGACTCTGCAAAACAAAGAGGAGAAAGGACAAAAGGGGGAAAACCCCCAACGGGCGTGAGAACTTCGCAATAAGGGAGTTCTCAGTGGGTATCACCACAAGGCCCGACGATCCGCCCACCAAGACTACTAGAGGCAAAAGATAACCGATGTAGTAAAACTGAAAGAAGAAGCTGGAAACACTCTACAGCTACCATGCCTCTAACCAAATGCTCAAATGGGGCAACTCTGATGAAGATATGCAACACTCGCACACGAGATGCTCAATCGACCCAATCGAGCTGACTGCCGCATCGGGTCCAGTCAAACCTGCGCCCACCTACAACCACCTCCCGCTGACGGGCAGGAATTACGTAGGGCGTCCAAACGGACTGACTCGCTATCGAGTAGTGGCTCATGCATGCTATAGTCAAATCCATGCCCTCTCTCTCTCAGAACGGAAAGACTCAAGATGCTCAACCTCTCACACAAGGGTCAAAGAACTCACAACGACCACGGGACCACCGTCAAACCCCGAACGGTTCCCAACAATACTAGCACTGGTCTAAACACAGCTACTAGACTCCACTCGGTCCCCCAGGCACGAGTGTAACAAAAAGTATCTGACTGAATAAACCCAATCGATAGACCAGTAATCACTGGTACTGCCTGCTCTGCCGCGACGGGTATGCCAGCCTACGCATAACACCGAAGCAAAGGAGTCCCAAGGACTCAAAACCCAGCATGGTGCCCGGCGCTCTGCACCGTGGAAAGCCTACTCCGGAGTGGCACTCGAGGGGAGCGACCCACACGAGTAAAGTATCACTGTAACCACTGTCTCATAATAGCAGGACTGGATCAAGACTATGATCAAAGTGGGAAACTCCGTCCACTAACAAAACCCCGATCTGATGCAATAATACTCAAAAAGTGGGAAACACCATCCACTAGAACAAATCTGATACCCAATCTGATGCAATAGTCAACATCCGGTCAACCGCCCAAAGTCCGCGGTCACCGCAATAACCCACAACCCACAATTGGGTAAATAAATCAAGATCCGGTCAACCGCCTACTGTCCGCGGTTGCCGCAATAACCCACAATCCAACATCAAGCACACCCTGTCTCTGACCCTAAGGTCCCAGCTACACTATCCCAAACCTCTGCTCGAACCCGAGCAACATGACTCAAAAGTCTAAATAAAAAGGAGAAAGAAAGCAATCATGGTTTCTCCTAAGTCAAATTCCAATATGTAGTGCAGCAGTAAAAGATGGCCTAACTATATGTTCATACACATGTGTCCATACAAGCATGCATTTGTCCTTAAGAAGGATAAAGAAAATAAACCTCATGCCAGAATTAGCAATGACCATACCTGTCCATGATTTTCGATCCATAATCACTCCTTGGAGTAGAACCTGCACATAACTACATAATCCTATCCCAATGCATAAACCAGCCTCATAAAAGGTTATGTGCTAATATGGCATGATAATTAATCCTGATATGGTAACCTTGCCTTAGGTGGGCTTCCACTAATCACCAACATGAATATTTGATTATACCATTGTCATACTATGAGAAATTCACTTGCAATTTCCATAGAATCCTCACTGTTAAACTTACCGACCAATTTCAGTTATTGTACCGTACACCTGCATGCAATGCTAACATATAACAATATAGAGAACCGTCCACCGGTTCCGGGAATAAGGCACCCACCTGAAAAGCTGACTGTCCAAAGCCCAACAGCTGAAAACACCAGATAACTCTAATCCCTTGCTCCAATAAGTTCAGCACACCCGTAACTCTCCTGGCACAATACAAAGCTCAGTAATTACACTAAGGCTCCCAAATATAACTCTTATAATCCCATACAACAACAGTCCCGAAACTGTTAAATTATCACCTGCAGAAAGTGCCCAGAAAATTCCAAGAAAAATACCACAGCGATCCTCGCGTCGATAGCTTCGCAACGGTACCTTGCACGCCCAAATCGGAGTTCGGTAAGTCAAGATAAAAATTCGGCAAGGGGGTACACTCATACAAAAATCTGTGTTAAAACTGTACACTGTTCACTGAGAAAACAGTAATTTTCACCTCTGATGAAATCTCAGAAAAATCCAAGAAAAATACGAGCGCGTTCCTTGCGATCTGAAGATGAAAAAGTTGTATAAGCTCGTTTCCAGCTGACGCTCGTGCGCAAAGATATGGCCAAAACACCTCGATGCAGTCCCACAAAGCCAAACAGAAAATGGGTCACAGTGTTGCCTCGGGATCCATGCCAAAAACTCGAAACGGGAAAGCGCGATCAAAACGAAAGATGAAGTCCTACCTCTTAGGAGTCTGTCGGCGCAAAAATCACAGAAAAAGGATCTCGGGGTAGCCCAGGGGAGCTAAAACACTGCTGCTGCGCCGAAGAAGAACACTAGAAAGCAACGTCGCGCCGCACCGAAAAATGGGGAACCTCGGGATTCGTGCCTTCAAAAATCCTAGAACTTGGCAGGAAGATCAAGCACTTAGAGGTGAAAAACTTCCAAGAAGGGAGCTCGGGGAGATCTTGAAAGGGCTGAGAGGAAAAGGGTAGAAAAGAGGGCTCGGGCTGCCTATTTATAGGCTGAAGAAAACAATTGGGAAAATTCCCATTTTGTCCGATTTTCCGGGCGCCCGAAACTTTTCGGGCGCGCACAGTGCGGCCCGGCCCAAAACTTTCGGGCGCGCACAGTGCGGCCCGGTCCACCACACAGCCCAGTCCACTACTCCCCCGGGCCCCACTGCACCCGGTGCACCTGCGCCCGCGAATGGCGACGCGACACGTGGCCCGGCAACCCGTGCACCGCGCACGTCGCGCCGTGGACCGCGCACGTCGCGGCTGACCCGGGCCGTACGGCCACCTGCCCCGGGCGTACGGCACCTGCCCCGGCCAACGACTCCACAGGTTGTGTGGACCGGGAGCACAACACCGAACCAATCACCTCTCGCCACGTGTCCACCCGGTCTACCGTGCACCCGGACCAAAATTCAGTGGACCGCGCCTGCTGAACCGGCCAACCGGAGAGCGCCACGTGGCCCGCCCCCGGTGCACGACCTCCGCGGTGGACCGCGCGCCTGCCCGCGCCCCTGTGCGCCTGCCCGCGGCCGCGCGCCGCCTGCCCGAGCGCCTTCCGCCGCCTTCCGCCGCTGCCCGCCGCCGCCAGCCGCCGCCGGTGATCGCCGGAAGTACTGTTCCGGCATGAACAGTAACCGCCAACCCAAAAACATCAAGCAAATAGCCCATCTTGACCGTTTTCGCGCGCTGATTCCAAAAACGGTGTCCATTTTGCCAAATTCCAAACCTATAATTTGCCGGAGGCTCCCGCAAACCCCAAAACTGCCAAAACTTTCGGGAGCCCGCTTTTGGGCATCCGGACTCAGAATTAAGCAAACAAAAAGCCATTTCCAAGCGTTTTTCCGCACTGAACCCAAATCCACCCTCTGTTTGGCCAAAATCCTTTCCTAAAATTCGGCAAAAGCAGCCGAAGGCCAATACAGCCAACCAAAGCTCGCAGGGTCCATCTCTTGTGTCCAAATAGGCGCGCGAACACCGCCGACAAGCCACGTAGGCTTCCAGAAGCTGCAGGTCACACTGAAGAAGCCCAGCAAAGGTCTGGGTCACCACATCCTCCCCCACTAAAAGAAAGTTTCGTCCCCGAAACTAAGGCAACTCCCAGGGAGTCTCAAAAACCAGGGGTCAAAATTCAACACCGCCGTCTCCAGCTCCCAAGTCACCAATCACTCCCCGTGATTACTCCTCAGCAACAACAACAGCAACAACCAGTACGGCATAGCCCGATTGCGCAATTCCCTCACCTCACGAGTCGGAATTCGCAACGGGCGTCCCTCGTACTCCAAACTCTCACAGACCCCAAAAGGAACGAGTCAATCACGGGTGAGGGGTCCAAAACATAACACTCTTGAGCTGAGACGCAGAAAAACCTCCAAACACCAACAAAAGACTGGGGGAAAGGAACGAACAGCCTGAGTAACACGCTCTAAAATCACTCCCAAGAGCCAGCTCAACCCAAGCGACCCGAAACACAACCACACAAACACCTGCACAGAAAAAAGGGCCCAAACATGCAGGGGTTCACACTCGGTCGCCCTCAAAACTCAACCACCTAAGTGGATTGCTCAGCCGCAGCCTCACATCAAAAGGGATCCTCTGGGACACAAACTCAAACTCTGTACACCAGAATGGCCCCACACAGTGCCAGCCATGGAACCGTCAAACTCGACTCCCAAATAGCTCTTCTGCTCCACGCATCCGCCACCACAGTGGCTCTGTCGGGGTGACACTGGATGCTCACAAAATCCAATGGTGGCTCTACAGCCACTACGGGAGGTATCACTATAACTCGCAAATCCATCACCCACCACTGACAAGGTTAAAATCGACGCTGGTACCAATCTCATCATCCGCTCATCAAGCCCCGCTAGCACTATCCGGTCTAAAACTCCTTACCCCAACAAGGACCGTCGCTCTCCGCTAGTCTTAAATAGCATCCACTTGGCCGAATTTCCACCGCCGCCTCTTCGGCTAGAGAAAGTAATCCAGGAAGATAAGCTCTCGAAGCTAAAGCTTGTGCCACAACGACTAGGCATAGGGCTCCTTCCTCACAGATCTTGACACACCATCTACAAATGCTGCACAAGCTCTAAACCACTCAGGGAGGGGGTAAAACCAAAATATCCCTGGAGGATGCCGCTAACCAGCCGTTCAAGGCCAACAGAAATACAAAATTCCTCAATCTAGAGGCAACAGGGCATTAGTCAATCCATTGGCTTCACTGTACTCGTAATGCCCCTACTGTGTCCTGAACATCATCTAGACAATGCCCTCAGCTGAAATTCCAAATTGGCGCAGGCATCACACAATATCTGCCGAAATATAGCTCCTTCAAAAGGTTCAAAAATAATACCTGGACCTGCCTGGACTCCAATCCCCAAGGGCTCTCACCGTCGTGTATCAACGACGTGGCACTAGGTCAAGCCGACCCTCTATCCATCAAATCCACGCACCTAAGAACTCAACTCTCGTAGCTCTAAAGGCGGTATCCAATGAGGGGCTAATGAAGTTGGCGCGGTTTCCAGAATCACGTCAATCGCAATCTTAATCTTCCTTTCTGGCGGCCTAATCATCGGCTTAGGTGGACTTACACCTGGGATTTCATGGACAATAGGGACATCCTTAAGTCCCGCTGCCGCCGTAGGCACCTCTCACACGGACGCTGTAACCTGTGTGCTCAAAAAGTCTCAACAAACAAAATGCCTTCCATTATCCGCCTCGCAGAAAGTCAAAGTCCTTTCTCTCAGCAGTCAAACATCCTGTGGCACTATGCCAACCGATCCCAAGCACTGGGTCATAACACTGAGCTGCCGTAGAAACCAATAAGTTTGCCGGCATAACTTACGGCCTCTGCTGCACTGGACAAGCCTCCTCCACTTGCACAATGCCAACAGTAACCTGTACCTCAAGTGCAAGTGGTAACGACTCTACCGCTAGCCCATGCAGGAACGCAACATGTCCTAACTCCGACTGCTGTGAAGAAATCACACCTGCGACAACTCAATCCACTACCGTGGCGCCCTCCAACCGGGCGGCACAGATTCATCCGCTCGATGCAAGTGGTCGTCGCTCAGCCTGCCAAAATATCTAGACCAATCACAAAGGGAGCACGACCTCTGTCCATGCTCACACTGAGATGCCGAACGTGGTCTCTCGCAAACAACCAATCCACGCTACCGCTGTGCCACTCTGATGAAAGGGTTGTTGCTGTCATCGGGGTCCACCCAACCCCTGACGTCTCAGAAATCCACCTGGGTATCATCGTCATACGACCAAGCACAATTGATTCATGCAATTCCTTATACAATTATCCTTACTGAGCTCACCCCTCAAACCCAAATAATACATTCAAAATATGCAAATGATAAATCACAAAGGGTAGAATTCCCTTGGGTAAGCTTTGCATTAACCATCCACAAGGATATCCACCACCCAGGAAAGCAAAACGAAAATGCCTCTGCCTGCCGATCTGTCCTCCATCACCTAGCGCCAAGCGCCTCCCTCCAGAACTCGCCTCTAGCGGCAGACCCCCGTCCAAGGAACTGCAGTGTCCAGCTCCAAACACAATGCCTACTCCGACGAGGCATCCACAGTCCAAAACCCGAACAGGAGGGACCGAAAAGAAACTAAGGAGTATCCTGGCGCAATCCACTCCCAATCTCACTTATCCTATGTGCCTCGTCCCTCGAAACCTGGAGCGCCAGTTCAACAACTGCATAAACTCTCTAGCACAGGGAGGCTCTCAATTGATCACTCCATCACCCCCAACCACAACTCTGCCTCCAAAGGCTCCGAGCTCATCTTACGAGCCGGGGTGGTTCATCTGCCAAGTCTGGCTCACTCAATCGAACATGCCCCAAAGCTCCTCTGCTGTCAACCATCCACCCTACCTCCGTGCCTTGGCATTAAACCTTGGCACGGAGGGGGCCACACGCTCTATTGGCACTACAGAAATCCCTGCCGCTGAGGATTACTACATCCTGGTTGTCTCAGAAGAAAAAGTACTGTCAGGCCCGCCCACTGCTCTGACAACTGCGTCACCAAACTAGCTGCTCACTCTGCCGCTGATATGCCCTGACAATCCTGTCATCTGGGTCCGGAGTTCTCTGACCTCAATCCAGGTATCCGGCCCAAAACCAACCGCTCAAGCTCAACTGCCATGACAGGATGCACAAGGGTCCCAAACCCAGCGTCGGGGAGACACCGCTCGCCACGACGAAACCACAAATCAGCACACAACAACGCTCGACCCAATCCAGCGAAAGTCTAGAGCATGTCACCCATTCCATAGCGTATGTTGTCTGCAGCCAACATAACTACTTAGGAGAATAAACATGCCAATCACTCATCCCGTCCCTTGGGAGAGGTGGTAAAACTCAATCAGGACTCTCGCTACAAATCACGACTCTCACGAAGTCATCCTAGGGTCCAACCACAAGCCTAGGGTTTCTAAGTCCACCATGACCTACAACCTAGGCTCTGATACCACCTAATCTGTCACGCCCCGGGGTCGAAACCTGCGACCCGGGCTCGCCAACAGATCCGCCACCTATGCCAACCCGCATAGGCGAAGCGACCTACCTGCAAAAGAGCTACAGCTAACGGATATCAGAGCTAAAAGATAAAACAGCTATAGAAATAAATCAACCACTGTACAACTGAAGATAAAACAACAAGGTCCCTCTCCCAAAAAGATAAACATACAATAACCTCGAGTACAAAACTCATAGCTCAACAGGGAGATATCCCAAATAAAACATCAGTGTACAAGCTCTCAATACATCATATCCTCACTACATCAGTCTCTCAAAAGAGGAAATAAATACCACTCTACCGACTATACTGAAGATCTCCTCCAAAGGGGGGTACCGCTACACTCCCAAGATGGGTCTGGATCTAGCTCGCTACTCCCTCACCACGCACAGCAACCACAGAACGGCAACACCCAGCCAAGACCTCTGCAAAACAAAGAGGAGAAAGGACAAAAGGGGGAAAACCCCCAACGGGCGTGAGAACTTCGCAATAAGGGAGAGTTCTCAGTGGGTATCGCCACAAGGCCCGACGATCCGTCCCACCAAGACTACTAGAGGCAAAGATAACCGATGTAGTAAAACTGAAAGAAGAAGCTGGAAACACTCTACAGCTACCATGCCTCCTAACCAAATGCTCAAATGGGGCAACTCTGATGAAGATATGCAACACTCGCACACGAGATGCTCAATCGACCCAATCGAGCTGACTGCCGCATCGGGTCCAGTCAAACCTGCGCCCAACCTACAACCACCTCCCGCTGACGGGCAGGAATTACGTAGGGCGTCCAAACGGACTGACTCGCTATCGAGTAGTGGCTCATGCAGGCTATAGTCAAATCCATGCCCTCTCTCTCTCAGAACGGAAAGACTCAAGATGCTCACACCTCTCACACAAGGTCAAAGAACTCACAACGACCACGGGACCACCGTCAAACCCGAACGTGTCCCAACAATACTAGCACTGGTCTAACACACAGCTACTAGACTCCACTCTGTCCCCCAGGCACGATGTAACAAAAAAGTATCTGACTGAATAAACCCAATCGATAGACCATAATCACTGGTACTGCCTGCTCTGCCGCGACGGGTATTGACCAGCCTACGCAATAACACCGAAGCAAAGAAGTCCCAAGACTCAAAACCCATCATGGTGCCACGCGCTCTGCAACCGTGGAAAGCCTACCTCCGGAGTGGGCATCTCGAGGGGAGCGACCCACACGAGTAAAGTATCACATGTAACCACTGTCTCATAATAGCAGGACTGGATCAAGACTATGATCAAAGTGGGAAACTCCGTCCACTAACAAAACCCCGATCTGATGCAATAATACTCAAAAAGTGGGAAACACCATCCACTAGAACAAATCTGATACCCAATCTGATGCAATAGTCAACATCCGGTCAACCGCCCAAAGTCCGCGGTCACCGCAATAACCCACAACCCACAATTGGGTAAATTAATCAAGATCCGGTCAACCGCCTACTGTCCGCGGTTGCCGCAATAACCCACAATCCAACATCAAGCACACCCTGTCTCTGACCCTAAGGTCCCAGCTACACTATCCCAAACCTCTGCTCGAACCCGAGCAACATGACTCAAAAGTCTAAATAAAAAGGAGAAAGAAAGCAATCATGGTTTCTCCTAAGTCAAATTCCAATATGTAGTGCAGCAGTAAAAGATGGCCTAACTATATGTTCATACACATATGTCCATACAAGCATGCATTTGTCCTTAAGAAGGATAAAGAAAATAAACCTCATGCCAGAATTAGCAATGACCATACCTGTCCATGATTTTCGATCCATAATCACTCCTTGGAGTAGAACCTGCACATAACTACATAATCCTATCCCAATGCATAAACCAGCCTCATAAAAGGTTATGTGCTAATATGGCATGATAATTAATCCTGATATGGTAACCTTGCCTTAGGTGGGCTTCCACTAATCACCAACATGAATATTTGATTATACCATTGTCATACTATGAGAAATTCACTTGCAATTTCCATAGAATCCTCACTGTTAAACTTACCGACCAATTTCAGTTATTGTACCGTACACCTGCATGCAATGCTAACATATAACAATATAGAGAACCGTCCACCGGTTCCGGGAATAAGGCACCCACCTGAAAAGCTGACTGTCCAAAGCCCAACAGCTGAAAACACCAGATAACTCTAATCCCTTGCTCCAATAAGTTCAGCACACCCGTAACTCTCCTGGCACAATACAAAGCTCACTAATTACACTAAGGCTCCCAAATATAACTCTTATAATCCCATACAACAACAGTCCCGAAACTGTTAAATTATCACCTGCAGAAAGTGCCCAGAAAATTCCAAGAAAATACCACAGCGATCCTCGCGTCGATAGCTTCGCAACGGTACCTTGCACGCCCAAATCGGAGTTCGGTAAGTCAAGATAAAAATTCGGCAAGGGGGTACACTCATACAAAAATCTGTGTTAAAACTGTACACTGTTCACTGAGAAAACAGTAATTTTCACCTCTGATGAAATCTCAGAAAAATCCAAAAAAATACGAGCGCGTTCCTTGCGATCTGAAGATGAAAAAGTTGTATAAGCTCGTTTCAGCTGACGCTTGTGCGCAAAGATATGGCCAAAACACCTCGATGCAGTCCCACAAAGCCCAAACAGAAAATGGGTCACAGTGTTGCCTCGGGATCCGTGCCAAAAACTCGAAACGGGAAAGCGCGATCAATACGAAAGATGAAGTCCCTACCTCTTAGGAGTCTGTCGCGCAAAAATCACAGAAAAGGAGCTCGGGGTAGCCCAGGGGAGCTAAAACACTGCTGCTGCGCCGAAGAAGAACACTAGAAAGCAACGTCGCGCCGCACCGTAAAATGGGGAACCTCGGGATTCGTGCCTTCAAAATCCTAGAACTTGGCAGGAAGATCAAGCACTTAGAGGTGAAAAACTTCTGAAGGGAGCTCGGGCAGATGGTGAAAGGGTTGAGAGAAAAGGCAGAAAAGAGGGCTCGGGCTGCCTATTTATAGGCTGAAGAAAAACAATTGGGAAATTCCCATTTTGTCCGATTTTCCGGCGCGCCCGAAACTTTTCGGGCGCGCACAGTGCGGCCCGGCCCAAACTTTCGGGCGCGCACAGTGCGGCCCGGTCCACCACACAGCCCAGTCCATACTCCCCGGGCCCCACTGCACCCGGTGCACCTGCGCCCGCGAATGGCGACGCGACACGTGGCCTGCAACCCGTGCACCGCGCACGTCGCCCGTGGACCGCGCACGTCGCGGCTGACCCGGGCCGTACGGCCACCTGCCCGGGCGTACGGCCACCTGCCCCGCCAACGACTCCACAGGTTGTGTGGACCGGGAGCACAACACCGAACCAATCACCTCACGCCACGTGTCCACCCGGTCTACCGTGCACCCGGACCAAAATTCAGTGGACCGCTGCCTGCTGAACCGGCCAACCGGAGAGCGCCACGTGGCCCGCCCCCGGTGCACGACCTCCGCGGTGGACCGCGCGCCTGCCCGCGCCCCTGTGCGCCTGCCCGCGGCCGCGCGCCGCTGCCCGAGCGCCTTCCGCCGCCTTCCGCCGCTGCCCCCGCCGCCAGCCGCCGCCGGTGATCGCCGGAAGTACTGTTCCGGCATGAACAGTAACCGCCAACCCAAAAACATCAAGCAAATAGCCCATCTTGACCGTTTTCGCGCGCTGATTCCAAAAACGCGTCCATTTTGCCAAATTCCAAACCTATAATTTGCCGGAGGCTCCCGCAAACCCCAAAAACTGCCAAAACTTCGGGAGCCCGCTTTTGGGCATCCGGACTCAGAATTAAGCAAACAAAAAGCCATTTCCAAGCGTTTTTCCGCACTGAACCCAAATCCACCCTCTGTTTGGCCAAAATCCTTTCCTAAAATTCGGCAAAAGCAGCCGAAGGCCAATACAGCCAACCAAAGCTCACAGGGTCCATCTCTTGTGTCCAAATAGGCGCGCGAACACCGCCGACAAGCCACGTAGGCTTCCAGAAGCTGCTGGTCACACTGAAGAAGCCCAGCAAAGGTCTGGGTCACCACAATGCTGAGGACCTGGATCCCCATGAGGTGATTCTGGCTGACCGCAGCTTATGGAGGCCTATTGTGGCTTTAGTCGGTGGCGTTTTACACAAAGGACACTTTTGATGGAATCGGGCGTGTTAATTGGATCCCGAGAGTAGTCAGATGGCCCCATTGAATGCTTAGAAGTGGTTTCGCGCGCAATGGATATTAAATTGGACTCGGGGCGAAGTTTTGGATAAAGGATCACCTCTCCGGATGCCTTCGGCAATTTTTAGAGTTGGAATTTGGCAAATCGGACTTTAGGATTGGACCCGGCGCGAAAATCGGATCAAGTGGGTTTTCGGGGGGCTTTCGGCAAAATTTCGGATGAGATTTGGAGAAACGGACACGTATTTGGATTCTGAGCGACGAATCGTTGAGAAGGGACTATTTATTTGCTTTTTTGGAGCGGTTGCCTCGCGCGTTTTTGAGGCACGCACGCGGAATTTGGAGACGTCAACGTGGACAGAGGTGCGCGCGGGCGATACTGCGCGAGGTGGGGGCACAGGCAGCGCGTTGGGAAATCGCGCCTGACTGCGTGGGTCACGCGGGGGGGGGGGGGGGGGCGCCAGTGGAGTGACCCCATTGCCCCGCGCAGACGCGGGGAGGCACGGTCCGTGCGGCGCGCTCGTGTCCCGCGCCTGGGTGAGGCGCGGTTGTCACGACGCCGTGTGGCGCAGTGGCGCGTTGGCACAGGGGGCATGCGCGCTGCGCCTGGCGCACGCGCCCCTGTGCGGTGGACCCATGGCTGCGGGCCCTTTGGGGCGGGAACCGTGGACCCGGTCCACGGGGCCCTCCCCTCCTCCCTTTTCTCTACTTCTTTTACTTTCCTCCCCGCGCACCGTTTCTTCTCCCATTTTAGTCTTCTCGATCGAGCGAGAGGAGTGAGAGGGAGGGGATTTTGTGGGGTGCGGCGGTGAGCGTGGACCTCGCGAAGCGCGGAGGTGTTCCAAGGAGACGGTTGGGCGGCGCGACGCGGTCGAGGTAGGTCCCGCGTGTTATTTTTGCGATATTTTGGTACAATGTTGGAGCATCCTTTTGGACATTGATTTGACCCTTACTCTCGTGTGGTTAGGGACGTGTTTTACTGCTCGTTTGCGTGTGGGACCCCGACGGCGTTGTTCCGTTTTGCGTGCGGACTCCGTTTTGTGCGCGGGTATCGGCTACCGTGCACCGTTTTGCGTGCGACCTCCATTTTGTCGCGCGGGTTCGGCACTGTGCACGTTTGGCGTGCGGACTCGGCGGGGTGCATTCATTTTGCGTGTCAACTATTTTACGAGCTCGGATGCAGGCGTGACCTTACACTCTTTGGATCTACGCATC
>CM055074.1:28543502-28578130 GCA_029204045.2 Tillandsia leiboldiana | reverse complement strand
GAAAGCTCAAGTCTTGAAGATTGGGGAAGGAAGAAAGTTGGGATCATTTAACTCAATCTCAAGAAAGAAGAATTCAAAAGGATCAGGTATGTTTAACTAAATATTTTGTGTGATCCGAATACTTCTTGTAGTGTAGAAACACTTGGAAGAATCTTTCATTGCATAAAAATCAAAAACTGGACTTGGGACATGTTCAGGATCCGGATCAGGTGTTTCGATCCGGATCCCGAAGGTGGTTCGTTCATACATCAGTTCAATCCGGATCGTAGTCTCTTGATCCGGATCCCGAACAGTGAGTTTACCATTTTCCTTGACCGATCCGGATCATGCTTCGCAATCCGGATCCCGAACGTTGATGTTTGGTAAACTGTATGAACGATCCGGATCGTGCACTTCGATCCGGATCCCGAACCTTTGTTTTTCTGGAACTGGCTGTCTCGTTACGACGATCCGGATCCTAGCTAGTCCGATCCGGATCGCCGTCCGTAAAATTTCCAGAAATGTTAGGTTTTTGATTCTTATCTCCTTCCTAGGGTTTCTAACCTATAAATACACCCTATGACTCTATTTCTAGGGGGAATCCACAGAGTCTATAGCCGTCATTTTCATATACCATTTTATACGGCTATAGATCCACATATAGAGAAGAAAGGAAATCATTAGAGAATACTCTATGTTTCTTCATCTATATTGATTAGTTTGGTTCTAGGTTTTCATACTCACATCTCGAGTTGAATCAAACTAATGAATACTTAGATGGTATTTCCGATCTATCTTTGATCTAAGTATTCGGCGGATCATCACCACCCAAAACAACGATTTACCCCAAAAATCGGCGCGTGGATTCGCGTGTCCTTGTGGATTCAAGGTTCAACCGCTCTCGTGGATTCGGAGCGAGGCACGTTCGTGGATTCGAAGGGTGCTATTGGGTGAAGACCGTGGATTCGGTCGGACGTCGTGGATTCGACGTTGGACGCCGTGGATTCGGCGTTGGGCGCAGATTGTGGATTCGAGAAGCGTCGCGGAGCGAGCGGAGAAGATCCTCTAGGAGCGTATGGAAAAGGTTGAGTCGTAAGTGTGTACGGTAAATCACCTTGTACGTGTTTTAATTCTAGTGGATTTCTGCCGTGTTATCGGTCCCGTGGTTTTTTACTCCGGTGATGGAGTTTTCCACGTAAAAATCTTGCGTATTATTTTTATTTCCGCATTGGGTTTTATCGCAACGATTTTTTTGAGTGTTTATACGTTTACACCTATTCACCCCCCCTCTAGGTGTTTTTTCCCCTATTTAGATCCGTATTACATATAACCCAACAATAACGATGCTTCTAAATTCGCGGAGACCATGGAAAGCGAATTTGAGATGTCCATGATGGGCGAATTGACTTATTTCCTTGGATTGCAAATTAAACAAAATGATGAAGGTTTTCACTTGAGTCAATCCAAGTATGCAATGGAGTTGGTCAAAAAGTTTGATCTAGAAAACTGTAAAGATTTTCCGACTCCAATGGGAACTAGCCACAAGGGACTTGGAAGTGAATCACATAGTGAGAATGTAGACGAGAAACTGTATCGAAGTATGATTGGAAGTCTACTTTACCTCACGGCTAGTCGCCCGGATATATCTTTTGGTGTTGGGATTTGCGCGAGATATCAATCAGCACCAAAGGAGGTTCACCTGAAAGCGGTGAAAAGGATCATCTGGTATATCAAAGGATCAATTAATTTCGGAATTTGGTATCCTATGGGAACAAGTTTGGATATTGTTGGATACTCAGATGCCGATTGGGCAGGATCAGTGGATGATCGGAAAAGCACGAGTGGTGCATGCTTCTATCTTGGCCATTGCCTTGTTGCATGGCACAGTAAAAAGTAGAACTGCATAGCACTCTCGACTGCCGAAGCGGAATACATTTCAGCTGGAAGTTGCTCAACTCAACTCATTTGGATGAAAAGCGTATTGAGCGACTTCCGCATTTCAGCATCTTCGGTAACAATACTTTGTGACAACACTAGTGCAATTAACATTTCTAAAAACCCTGTGTTGCACTCTAGAACAAAACATATTGAACTTAGATATCATTTTCTTAGAGAGCTAGTTGAATCAAATACTCTACAACTCTCATATATTTCAACTGAGGATCAATTAGCTGACATTCTAACAAAACCTTTGGGTCAAAAACGTTTTATTCATTTACGAAAAGCAATTGGGATGCTTTCCTTGAAATAATCTTCTTTTTGAAATCTTTGCTTAGGATAGGTTTTGTATTTGTTTTTGTTTTGTTCATTATCTATGTTTGTTCATAGGACATTAATTGAGCATAGATCATAATTGACTTTAATTGCATCTTTTCGCACATTTAGAAATTTATTATGCTTTTGCCATCATAATATTTCACTGTTGCAATGATCATTTATGTTAATTAAATCATCTTCTAAAGTGATCAAAGTCAATTTCTCTCTCTCTATGATCTCTTGGTATAGTCATTATCTTATTTGACTGCTTAGTCGAGTATGAAATCAAGATCAATATTTGGTTGAATACTTTATATCTTAAATAATTGATAGCCAATTGAGGGGGAGTCATAGAAAAGGTAAAATGCTCAAAAGATGTGGAAAGAGTTACATCCCAATGAGGAGTGTGAAAACTACCACCACATGGAGGAAAGAGCTACCATCTCGGTCGTCCGAGTATTGTGTGCAGCTACCACATGTATACCAAGCATGGTTGTTCAAATTTTTGATTAAGTAAAATGCATGATTGAAATACTTGACTCTGTCAAATTTCAAGGTTGGTATAAGGTGGGTTTTTAAAGAAAGATGCTCAAAGAGCCACTCTCTTCAACAGATTGTCTAGATACATTATCTATTATATTTGGGATTTCAAACATCTATTGATCTTTGTATTTCATTTTCTTTACTGAATTGATGATTTGATAAAGGCATTACTCATAAGATCAAGTTAGATGTAATTGAAGGTGTTCAACTTTAAGGGATTTAATTTTTGTAAATTTTCGTTTCATTTTTGGATATTATTGATAGATTTGGCATAATCTAATTCTTGTTGTATGAAACGATGATTTTTGTTTAAAGTTGATACACATTTGCGCTTACAATCTTTTTCTGGTTTTTCTTGAATTTCTCTGAAATTTTCTAAAGAAAAAGTTGGGGCCGATCCGGATCGGGCTAGATGATCCGGATCCCGAACGCAGGAATTCTTCTGCGGGCTGACGATCCGGATTGTATCTGCCGATCCGGATCCCGAACGCAGTTTCTCACTGCGGGTAGCCGATCCGGATCGCAGTTATGAACTGATCCGGATCGCGGCTAGGTTTTATAAAGAACGAAAGGGGTTTTTGATTTCTTTTACTCCAATCTTTTGTTCCAAAGTTTCCAGAGCCTCTCTCTCTAGATTTCATCCTTCCTGGAAGCTTTCAAACTCAAGTTCTTCAACTCCAAGTAAGTTTTATTGATCAAAATCTCGGTTTTTCACCGTTTTTCTCTTTTTCTCCTCAAACGTGATGAATTTCTTGGATCAACTTTGTTTGTGGATGGTTTTTGATCAAATTTCTTTTGAAATAAGAACTCTGGGTATATTAGTTTTGATTATATGCTAGGTATTCTCCTGATTAACGGATTTTTAGGCTTCGATTTCTAAAATTTCGGTTTTAGGGCATATAATAAGGATTTTCGAAAATCATGCAATTGATCTATTTTTAAAAGTCCTTTTGCAAAACTAATTTGATTCTTAGTCTCTCTACATGATTATGATTGTTTGGGTACAATTTTTCAATCTTTGAAAATTAACAATTTTTTCATGTGTTCTTGAGTTGTTGCTCACAGAATTTTAATCTTCTTAAAGCACTTGGATCAATGGGATTCTCATGGATCATCCTTTTATTGGTCACTATGGTGCACACTCGGGCCACAAATAAGTTAAAAAGAGCTAAGAAAACACAACAAAAGGGTGAGTTCCTTGTGATCAGCGACACAGAAGTAGATTGTCACGAGGTAGATTGGACTGCATTGACAGATGATGATGACTCATTGCCTGAACAAAAGGCGTCCGATGCATCGAAAGGAAAAGCACCCATGGACAAAGGTAAAGCACCTATGACTGCACCAACCATCTCAGTAAAAAGGAAACGACTTGCTCGACGGTTTGGACGAGCACGAGGTTTCATGGCTAACGAACCGACTATTCCGGATTCTCCACCTCGGGAGGAACAAGTGTTCGTTAATTCGGATCGCCTAAAGGCATTTGAGAATCGTGAATGCATTGGTGAGAGGCATGTCAATATAGAGGCTCTACGAGATCACTCCCCTGAGTTTGGCGCTCTAATTGAACGAGCAAACCTTATTCAAGTTTGTCGATTTCCAGAAGTGCTTGGATACTGTCTGCATCTTGTAAGGGCCTTCTATACAAATGCACGGCACCTTCGTGAAATTGAAAACGGTCCAATGGAATTTTACACGAACATCCAAGGTACAAGATTCAAAATTACTCCACAATTGATTGGCGAGGTTTTGGGAATGCCTGCCAGCAAGACAGGAGTTAATTACTTGAAGGGAAAGGTTTTGACGAACACTGTGTGGCAAAGGGTTATAAAGGGAATTTGTTTGGAAGGAACGCAATCAACGGAGAAATCGATCAGATCCAAGGAACTTCGTCTTGAGTACCGATTTCTAAACTTCATCATTTGTTACAATATCCTTCCAAATTTGCAGACAAAAGTCTTGAGATGGGATCGAATGCTATTTTTGTATCTCTTAGGACATCCGTCTGAGGCAATGGGATTGAATATCAACATTCCATACATCATTTGGAATAGAATGACAAGATATGTTGAGCACCCTCATCCCACAGAGAGAATTCCATTTCCACTGATTATAATGAGGATTTTGAAGAAATTTCAGGTTGACATTACCTCACCGACTTATCATCAGTGTTTGGGCATGATCGATGAGTCCACCGTCGTGAAGTCACTTCACAAATTACCCCATGTCACTCCAGTCCCAACGTGCGGAACAAACCTGGTAGCGGCACTTCCGCGTCACCATCACAACCAGCACCCACACCAGCGGATGAAGCATCAGTCTCATCCATCTACAAAGAACAACAACGATTATCGGTTGAGCAGGAACAGATCTCGAAGGCACAGACGAGAATCTCCAATGAGCTCGAGCTCATCACGGCAGCTCACATTACCATAACTAAGAAGATCAATTCTATGAACAAGCGGGTGAAAAAGATGTTCTCAAAGATGGGCTGCACAAGCTCTGAAGACTCAGAATCTGATGACTGATTTCTTCTTTTTATTTTTTTGCAGATTTTTAATCCTTTTGTGCAGGTTTTTCAGTTTTTAGGACTCACTTTTAGTTCTAGTTCTTAAATTTTCGGAACATTTTAGTTGATTTTTTTTTAACTCTCCTTCGATTTTTTTTTTTTTGGTAACTTTGGCTTTGTTTGTGACAAAAAGGGGGAGAGAGTTTAGAGAACTTGAACAATGATATTGTGAAAATTGTGATCCTGTATACATCAATGATGAACAATGATGACTGCATCAAGGTACAATGATGATGTGAATGAACATCAAGGTAAGGGAACTTGAACAATGATTGTGAAAATCTTGCTGATGAAGATTTTGTATACATCAAGGTAAGTATCACTTCAACTTCAACTTTGGTTTTCATCTTGTGATTGTTTGCATGTCTCAACTAACTATTCGACTAACTATTTGGGCATGTAATATAACTAACAAGTTGATGTTGGACTAACATTTTGTGACATTTGGTTTTTAATTGCATAGAAGATATGTTGGTTTTTGACTATGATTCTCTTACATATCTGAATTCTCAAATGTCATGATGATTAGATAAACTCTATCTCTGTACTAGGTTTTGTATGCTAAATATTCTTGAGGTATCTAACGATCTCTTTTTGTCAAGAATGATTTCTTCGTGCAGAGAGTACAGATGTCTAAGTCTAGAGTCTGTTTTAGGAGTTTATCTCATGTTTTTAAATTTTTGGATCTCCATTGTAAATTTTTGTTGTATGGTGATAGCAACAAAAATATCTTTTTGAATTTTCTTTAGTGGATCTGTGTTTTGTCACGAAACCGCCAAAGGGGGAGATTGTTACGGAATTTGAGTTGGCGTAGTTTCGTGAAAGTCTCAAGTCTTGAAGATTGAAGGTGAAGAAAGTTGGATCATTTAACTCAATCTCAAGAAAGAAGAATTCAAAAGGATCAGGTATGTTTTACTAAAGATTTTGTGTGATCCGAATACTTCTTGTAGTGTAGAAACACTTGGAAGAATCTTTCATTGCATAAAAATCAAAAACTGGACTTGGGACATGTTCAGGATCCGGATCAGGTTGTTCGATCCGGATCCCGAAGGTGGTTCGTTCATACACCAGTTCAATCCGGATCGTAGCCTCTCTTGATCCGGATCCCGAACACTGAGTTTACCATCTTCCTTGAACGATCCGGATCAGGCTTCGCAATCCGGAACCCGAACGTTGATGTTTGGTGAACTGTATGAACGATCCGGATCAAGCACTTCGATCCGGATCCCGAACCTTCGTTTTTCTGGAATTGCCTGACTCGTTGCGACGATCCGGATCACAGTTAATCCGATCCGGATCGCCGTCCGTAAAATCTCCAGAAATGTTAGGTTTTTGATTCTTATCTCCTTCCTAGGGTTTCTAACCTATAAATAGACCCTATGATTCTTTTTCTAGGGTGAATCCACTGTGAATCGAAATAGCCGTCATTTTCATATATCATCTTATACGGCTCTAGATCCACATATAGAGAAGAAAGGAAATCATTAGAGAATACTCTATGTTTCTTCATCTATATTGATTAGTTTGATTCTAGGTTTTCATACTCACATCTTGAGTTGAATCAAACTAATGAATACTTAGATGGTATTTCCGATCTATCTTTGATCTAAGTATTCGGCGGATCATCACCACCCAAAACAACGATTTACCCCAAAAATCGGCGCGTGGATTCGCGTGTCCTTGTGGATTCAAGGTTCAACCGCTCTCGTGGATTCGGAGCGAGGCACGTTCGTGGATTCGAAGGGTGCTATTGGGTGAAGACCGTGGATTCGGTCAGACGTCGTGGATTCGACGTTGGACGCCGTGGATTCGGCGTTGGGCGCTGATCGTGGATTCGAGAAGCGTCGCGGAGCGAGCGGAGAAGGTCCTCTAGGAGCGTATGGAAAAGGTTGAGTCGTAAGTGTGTACGGTAAATCACCTTGTACGTGTTTTAATTCTAGTGGATTTCTGCCGTGTTATCGGTCCCGTGGTTTTTTACTCCGGTGATGGAGTTTTCCACGTAAAAATCTTGCGTATTATTTTTATTTCCGCATTGGGTTTTTATCGCAACGATTTTTGAGTGTTTATGCGTTTACACCTATTCACCCCCCTCTAGGTGTTTTTTTTCCCTATTTAGATCCTTATTACATATAACCCAACAAGATCGAGGTGAGGACGTGGCCAATTAGTTCCTTACCAGCATTGAGAGTCTGAGGTAGATGTACCCGATGTATTTTATGTTTCCGCTTTTGTACTGGACATTCTGAGAGATTGTGAGGATAATACTTGTATTATTCTTGTGTGGCTATAAACATTGAGGATTCGTATACTAGTGGAGTTTTTACTATTCCAGATGTTCAGTTTTTATTCTATAGCATTTGGTTTTAGTTTCAGCTCTGATACATGTTTAGTTATAGATCTTTTGCAGGGTAGATGCTTCGTCTGTGCAGCAGTTTCCGCACAGACGGCGGATCTGTTGTGACAGATTAGGGTGGTATCAGAGCCTAGGTGTATAGGTCATTGAGGACTTAGAGACCCTAGGCTATTGGTTGGACAGTAGGATGACTGTCGTGAGAGACGTGACTTTAGCGAGAGTCCTGATTGAGTTTGTACCTTTCCCGAGGGATTCGGGCGAGTGATTTTACATGTTTATTCACTAAAGATGATTATGTTGGCTGCAGACAACATAATGCTTTAGAATGGTTATGTCATGCCCCGTAGGTTCTAATGGAGCGGAAAACGTACCCATTTTTTTTTCTTAAGTGATTACATGAACCTTGCCTCCGGCGCGTATCAGACCCGCCGCATATACAAATTCACTCCCCAAACGGGCGGAGTCTCCTTTGTATATGCACGGCGTCACAATCAATTCCAATGCTTTAACCATTCCAATCATGACATGCAACGAGGAGAGGATATAGTACATCAAACCATCACCGCTATTTTATACAGTCTATAGCATAAACCCATGGGTTTTGAAAAGCGGTGCCCACACGACACCCAGTTTTCTAAATCGTTTTCACAAACTCTTTGTGTGGCCATTAATTTGAAAGGATAAATCCACGGGTTTTGAAATCGGTGCCCACACGGCACTTGGTTTGAAAACATCTTTGAAACCGGTTTGTGTTTGAAAACAAGCCACAAATACACATCCTATCATTCACCAGTTAATTATAAGAAAGTCCTCCTCCCAACATCCATCAGAAAACACAGTATATGAAACACAGTTGAACTAAAGATAGTTATGCCATAACCAAAAATAACTAAAATAAAGTATTGTTTTACTAGCCCTCTTGGCTAGTATCCTCTAACTGATGCCTCACCGTCGTCCCGAATTCCACCCCTACTCGAACCTGTCACAGTGTGGGTTGTCAGTGACTGATAAAGTAGAAAGCATGCAAGTAAACACAATGATAGAATGAACACACCGAATCACCGGAGCATTTACTTTTCCCCTCCCCCTCATGTATCGCCAAATCCCTATTGAGAGTCCCGCTGGGCACCTACCCCAGCTTTCAGAATATTTTGGGCACCAACCCCAATACCGTACTCATCTTCTTGGTGCCTCCAACCCCTCGACTGCCCAAGTAACAGCCGCCTCCCCTTGAGGGGTCCCCACTAACCTCCCCTTGTGGGGTACACGGGTAAATGAGTTACCATCTTTCCGGAAAAATACACCATCTGCAGTGGCCAAACTGCCGGTGTGCGTGTAAGCAATATGAGTGTTTTAATGCCTTGCGACCTCAGCCGCTATAACCAGAAAAGTATACCGCACCTGCGACCGCAGCCGCTCGATTGAAATAGTAAAAGGGAATCACATGCTAGGGGGTTAGTCAAATTATAACCGTGTCTACTTTATCAAAACGAGTATTTGGAAACGACACCTCACCGGTAATATCCAACACGTACCCACCTTGATTATGCGAAACGCGTATTCCGGAGACTGAACCTTGCTCTCTGTTGTCGCCCGGACCTAGAAGTAGTCCCCAAAAGAGCCATGGTCAGATCAACAATATAGTAGTGGATAAACCGAGCCCAAACGACTCAAAACACTAAGGACAACTTGACCCGGAGGTGGCGCCCGTGCGCGTCGAGCGACGCGACCGCCCCCGCGGTGTCACGGGTTGTACGGCCGCGACCGCGCGGTGCAAGCCGCGGCTGCACGGGCACCAACCTCGTGCGGCACCTTCCGCGGTAATGCGGACCTCGGCCTCGCATGGCGCAAATCCGCGGCCGTGCGGGCACCGGCCCCGCGCGGTATCCGCCGCGGCCGCGCGGGCAACAACCCCACGTGCCGCAACCGCCGCCGCCGCGCTGGCACCCGCCCGCGCGGCGCAAGCTGCAGCCGCGCGGGCAAGGCCCCGCGCGGTATGCAATGCCGCCGCCTCGCGGGCACCCGCCCCGCGCGACACGCGCCGCGACCGCCGCGCGGGCATGGCCCCGCGGGGCATGTGACGCCGCCGCCGCGCGGGCACCCGCCCCGCACGGCACCCGCCGCAGCCGTCGGGCGGGCATGGCCCCGCGCGGCGTGCCCGTGGCCGCCGCGCGGGCAAGTCCCCGCGCGGCGTGCGATGCCGCCGCCGCGCAGGCACCCGCCCCGCACGGCACACGCCGCGGCCGCCGTGCGGGCATGGCCCGCGAGACGTGCGGTGCCCCCGCCGCGCGGGCACCCGCCCCGCGCGGCACGCGCCGCGGCCGCCGCGCGGGTATGGCCCGCGCGGCATGCGACGCCGCCGCCGCGCGGGCACCCGTCCCGCGCGGCATGCGACGCCGCCGCCGCGCGGGCACCCGTCCCGCGCAGCGTTTACCCTAGCCGCGGCCACGCGGGGAGATCGATCCCGCGCAGCTCTAGCCTCGGCCATGCGGGCAGCGTCCCCGCGCGGCGCGCATTACGGTCGCGCGGCGACGCCCTAGGGCTTCGCGGCGCGACACGTTGGGTAGCAAACGGCTACTCCTAAACCTCATGAAAGACCGATACCCAAAAACCGAGCGAAACTACACCAAAATAAAATTAGTTTACCTCTAATCGTAAGGGACGGCTATCCTTTCTCGCTCCCGGTTTTGGCGCGTTCGTCGGGAGGGTTTGGATCCTTTAGCTTTCACCTTCTTCACCACCGTTCTCTTTCGATTAGGGTTTCGCCTTTCTTCTTGTTTCCTCCGGTTAGGGTTTCGCCTTTTTTTTTCTTTTGGGAGGAGATAACGAAATATCTTTTCGTATGACATAACCACTTTGGGTATTTAAAATTCCCAATTAATTTCTTAATTAATAAATTCCCCGGTTAATTAATTTTCCAATTAATTAATTCTCCAATTAATTAATTCTGCATTTTAGATTCTTCAGGATAATTTCTTAAAGATAATTCTATCCTTTTTCCTCGGAAAGCGTGCCAAATTACTTACGCGGATTTTGATGCACCCCTGTCCATTGCGATCACTTTCTACCCCTTTTCGGGAGCTCCGTAAGTCGGAATCCGGATCCGATCGCACTGCCATTCACCGTTTTCCGAGCTCCATCGCAGAAAAATACCCGCACCTCCGAATTAACGACTTAAGTAAACCCGTTATGTTAAATACATTAACCGAAAACTTTATTAGCAGGAGGTATTAAGTGCTACAAAATCTATCATATTACACCACTTACCTCTTAAAAGAAGTTTCGTCCTCGAAACTTAAACTCACTCCTCACTAAATAACTCGGGGTAACACTCTCTCATTTTTGTTTCAAGTTCCCATGTCGCCTCGCGCTCCTCGTGGTTACTCCATTGCACCTTTACGTAGGGGATCGTCCGGTTCCGAAGGTTCTTTTCTTCTCTTGCCAAGATCCGCATCGGCATTTCTTCGAAGCTCAAGTCCTCCCGCAGCTCAACGGCCGAGGCGTCGAGGACGTGCGACGGATCAGACAAGTATTTCCGGAGCATCGAAACGTGGAACACGTTATGCACCCGTTCAAGATTTGGCGGTAAGGCCAACCGGTACGCCATTGGCCCCACGCGCTCCATGATTTCGAACGGTCCAACATACCGTGGGCTTAACTTCCCTCTTATGCCAAACCGTCTTGTCCCCTTAGACGGTGACACGCGTAGCAACACATGATCCCCTACCGAGAATTCCAGCTCCCGTCGCCTCCGGTCCGCGTAACTTTTCTGCTGGCTCTGGGCGGTCAGCAACCGCTGCCTGATAAGGCGTACCTTTGTTTTCGTTTCCTCTACGAGGTCTGGCCCCAGGAGTTTCCGTTCTCCCAAATCATCCCAGCAAATGGGCGATCGACACCGGCGTCCGTACAAGGCTTCGTACGGGGCCATCCGTATACTACCCTGATAGCTATTATTGTAAGCAAATTCCACGAGGGGTAGGTAATGCGACCACCCCTCCCCCATGCTTAGCACACAAGCTCGGAGCATATCCTCAAGAATCTGGATGACTCGCTCCGATTGCCCGTCCGTCTGCGGGTGAAAAGCCGTGCTAAACTGCAACTTGGTCCCCAACGCTTGTTGCAGGCTCCGCCAAAAGTTTGACACGAAGCGCGTGTCCCTGTCTGAGGTTATGGATGAAGGTACTCCATGCAACCTCACCACCTCGTCGATATAGGTCTGCGCCAGCCGATCTCTAGTCCACGTCGTGTGAATCGGTATGAAGTGGGCCGATTTTGTCAAACGGTCCATGATAACCCATATCGCGTCGTGTCCTTGCTGCGATCGCGGAAAACCGGTCACAAAATCCATGGTGATCCGTTCCCATTTCCACTCCGGTATGGGCAATGGTTGTAGTTTTCCTGGCGGTCGTTGGTGTTCCGCCTTCACCTGTTGGCACACCAAACATCGTGCCACGAAGTGCGCCACATCGTTCTTTAGTTTAGGCCACCCGAAGGTCTGTCTTAGGTCTCTGTACATTTTTGTACCTCCAGGATGCGCAGTGTAGGGGGCGTTATGTGCTTCCGCCAGAATTTCTCTCCTTAGTTCCGGCACGTCAGGTACGCAGACTCATCCCCGGAACCTCAACACGTCGTCGACGCCGATCACAAAATCCCCACCTGGTTCCTAGGATAACCTGTCCCGCACTTGCTGTAATTGTGGGTCCATCGCTTGGCCTTCTGCGATCCTCACTATCAGCGTAGGCTTGATCTCCAAGGACATAAATTTCGCAACTTCTCCTGCTGGCACCACCTCCAGTCTCAGTTGCGAGAATTGTGCAATTAGCCGATCCTGTTGGGTAAGGGTGCACAGTGTCGTCTCCCCCGCCTGTCCCTTCCGGCTCAAGGCATCGGCCACCACGTTTGCTTTTCCGGGGTGGTAATGGATGGACCAATCGTAGTCCTTCAGTAGTTCCAGCCACCTCCATTGCCGCAAGTTCAACTCCTTTTGCGTAAACAAATATTTGAGGCTCGGGTGGTCGGAGTACACCTTACAGTGTGCCCCATAGAGGTAGTGCCTCCAGAGCTTCAACGCAAACACGACTGCCGCGAGCTCCAAGTCGTGTGTAGGGTAGTTCCGCTCATAGTCCTTGAGCTGTCTTGACGCGTATGCGATGACTTTCCCTTGTTGCATCAACACACTTCCCAGTCCACTTCGGGACGCGTCACAGTAGATCTCGTAATCCTCACCGGGCTGTGGCAATGTGAGTACCGGTGCCCGCGTGAGTCTGTCCTTAAGCTCCTCGAAGCTCTTCTGGCATTGATCCGTCCAGACGAACTTCTCCCCTTTCCGGGTTAGTCGAGTAAGGGGAGTGGCTATGTTTGAAAAGCCTTCCACAAAGCGTCGGTAATATCCTGCTAGCCCGAGGAAGCTTCGGATTTCCGTCACCGTGGTCGGGCGAGCCCAGTTGGTCACCGATTCTATCTTCCTTGGATCCACCGCAATTCCCGTGACCGAGACAATATGTCCTAGAAAATCGACCTCACAGAGCCAAAACTCACACTTTTTGAGTTTGGCATACAGCTTTTGATCCCTTAGGGTCTGGAGGACCACCCGGAGGTGCTCCTCATGCTCCCTATCTGGGCGGGGCTAGAAGTGGATATCCTGAGTAAAAGCCACTACAAATGGGTCCAGGAATGGTTTAAAAATTCGGTTTATTATGTCCATAAATACCGCTGGGGCATTGGTTAGCCCAAACGGCATCACCGTGAACTCGTAATGGCCATATCGAGTTCTGAACGCCGTGTTCGGTATATCCTTACTTCGGACTATAACTTGGCCTATTGCGACGCCTCACAATCCGCCCCGCTACCCCAACCGTGATGCCCCAACTTCCCGGAGGGTCACCCGTCCTAGAACTATTCTAGCTCTAGCACGCTAAACTCTCATAACCTCTTGGATCTTGCCACCATCCAAAATGTTATAGCCGGGTTGCGAAACAACCCCCGAAGGCGTCGTCGCTCCGGTTGTTGTTCGAATAGGTCTTCAACCTAAGGTGGGGGGTATAGTTCTATGCTATGGCCCTACCTATTCCCCGATCGATGATGCACAGGCGTAGCCCCACCCCCCCCCCCCCCCCCCCCCCTCACAACTACCGTACGTCAACTCCTATGGCGGAACTTGGGCGGAGAAAAGAAGAACGACAAGGGAGAGCGGGGAGTCGTAAGGTATAACCCAAAAAGGCGAAAGGAACTGAAAGGGGTCGGACCAGAAAGGACTGCTCCGGTTCGACGGGTGTTCCCAACTAGTAGAAAGTAGTTTAGGTATTACCTGCTATCTCCCATTCTGGGACATATTGTCGTCCAGTGGGGCGGTTGGGGGAGTCCACCCACACCCTTTGGGCCAGCGGCGCACGGCGTGGCCGGGTAGGGAGGTGGCGTCGTAGGGGTCTGTCGCGCGTGGGTCGTCGGGTCGGTCCCTCTGTGGGTCGGGGACCGCAGTATCTTCTCGCCCTCTCGGCTGCGGCGCGGCGGCTGTAGCGGGTAGTTCTTGCGGGCATGAAACACGGGTGTGATCCGGCTTGCCGTATCTGTTGCAGTGGGAGTACCTCCAAAGGCAGTTAGTCACGCGATGTGCCTTTCCGCAAATAACACAGGGTCCCCGTGACGATTCCTGGCCTCCTGTTGGCACCTGCCCGCCTTTCTGTACTCTCTTCGGGCGTCGATTTGCCCTGCTTCCTGAGTTGGGGCACCCTGGTGGGGTGAGGGTGGCAGCTCTCTTCGTTCCGTCGGGTCGCTGCGCCGGGGGTCTAGTGACAGCCGGTTTCCGGGGGCACGTGTAACGTATGTGGCCCGGCCTGCCGCATCGGAAGCAGTGTTCGTTCCGCCAAGGGCAGCCCATCATTGGGTGCGCGCCACCACAAATGACACACGGCTTCGGAGGTTCAGGTCCTTCTTTCAGCGTTTGTTCAGATCCCTGTCCTGTCTTCGGGCGTTTTGTCGCCCGGCAAGTTCATGCTCTGCCCGCACGGCCAAGTCTACCGCCTCTTGATAGGTGGGAAAACCTGCTGGTGGCATTCCACGAAAGGCGTCGTCCCTGACGCTGCGCTGAAAACGGTCGACACTCTCAAGCTCTCGTGTCAGTATGCTCAAGCGTTCAGTGAGGGTCAGCAGCTGCTCGGTCACCTTGCGCAGCTGGTTGCGTAGTAAGCGATTCGCCTCGGCTGCAGTGTCCATTCCCGTTGACCGTTGCTCACTAAGCCGGACTGTTATCTGTACATGCAAAGAAATCACATCAATTCTATTGCGTCTAGAAAATCACAGCACCTTGACCTTCTATCCCTGGGACTCGATCCCCTTAATTCCCCGCGCTCACGCTCGTACGTGACACACCTATACCTTGGTTATCAACTTTGTTAGTCACTTGTGTCATTACATTCTGTGGTTGTTAGTCATGATCTCCTTGGTTAAAGCCGTTTGCTCTGATACCATAAAATCTGTCACGCCCCGGAGGTTCTAATGGAGCGGAAAACGTACCCATTTTTTTTTCTTAAGTGATTACATGAACCTTGCCTCCGGCGCGTATCAGACCCGCCGCATATACAAATTCACTCCCCAAACGGGCGGAGTCTCCTTTGTATATGCACGGCGTCACAATCAATTCCAATGCTTTAACCATTCCAATCATGACATGCAACGAGGAGAGGATATAGTACATCAAACCATCACCGCTATTTTATACAGTCTATAGCATAAACCCATGGGTTTTGAAAAGCGGTGCCCACATGTCACGCCCCGGGGTTTTTTAGGTAAAGATGAGCGGAAAAACGTACATATTTTTTTTTTTTTTTGAATAAATAAGTACCGACCTCGCCCCAGTGCGTGTCAGACCGCCACATATACAAATTCACTCTTCAAGCGGACAGAGTCTTCTTTGTATATGCACGGCGTCCTACTTACAAACAACAACAACAACAACATTCAACACCCGATCTTTAACCACACAGTCTCAATCAACAAGTACGAGAGTGTAAAGACATTCAATCCCATTAAGAGGGACCTATAAGTTTGCAAACGGTGTCCACTCGACACCCATTCCTTTCAAACATCTACACATTCACAGTAAGGCGGCTACATTGTTTTGAAAGGATAATTCCATAGGTTTTCAAAGCAGTGCCCACACGACACTTGGTTTTGGAAAACATTTTTGAAACCCTTTTTGTTCAGTGTAAAACATGCCGCATATAAGTCATTAAAAATCATTATACAGATCACATCACACAAACGGTCTCTCAACCCAACATTCACAACATTCCACTATCAAGCAATCGAGAACTTAACTTAGATAAAAAGAGATGAGATAACCCAAGCAAGAAACTACGGAATAAACCTCATACAGCTAATATTCACCAGTCGCTGCCTCACCGTCGTCCCGACTACTACACCTAGTCACACCTGTCACGGAGTGGGTAAAGTCGGTGACAAATAAAGTAGATGTTATAGCATTACTGAACAGGAAATTAGAATGAGTTACACTGCACCGGAACCTTTCGCTATCCTTCGCCCTGAAACTTGCTTTATTCACTTTATTTACTTTAGTGACACCGTCCTGTCAGGGTAGTCGACGATCTCCCCACGGGACATATGATGCTCTAACCCCTTCACGATGCGTGGGCGACATGTTTAGCCATCGTGATCAGGTCCCCAAACAACACACGTGGGGCACCCGACATAATAAAACAGTGACCAAAAAGATCCCGAGTGGCCATGCCAAGAAAACCGCAGAGATTGTGATCCCGACAGCGAAAACGGCGCTCAAAACGGTGGAAAAACGGACCAAAACGGAGCCACCGAACTTTGGGCTGTCGGGTGGTGCACAGGAGCAACCGTGGACCGGGTCTACGCGTCGGGTGGCCGCACGGCATGCGCCGGGTGCACGCAGGAAGCGTGCACCGCGCTCTTGGGCCGGCCGGTGCACGACACAAGTGTGCACCAGGCTCATGGCCGCAAGGGCCTGCGGCGCGCACCGGGTGCACGCTGTGGCGTGCACCGCGCATAGGCGGGCCGGGCCGGTGCACGGGCGAGGCATGCACCGGGTCTGCAGTTTCCGCGCTGCGGGCGTGCGCCGGGTGCACGCCCGGGCCGTGGACCGCGCTGTACGGAAAGGCACAGTAACCTCCCGTTTTTGCGTTTTTCTCCGTTTTCGCTCCCGTGGGACACCGGCGACGACCCCGCGAACATGGTAACGGCGGCGGCGGCCTCTCGTTTAACAACGGCGGCGGCGGCCTCCCGTTAACCCCGTATGTTCCAACGAAACACCCGCAAAAACCCCCGAATAAAATTGCGGTAAATCTAACGACTAACCAACGATCGACGAACAACCAAAACGTCGATCGGAAACTCGATCAAAGGCCCGATTAAAAACCACCGATTAAATCCGATAAAAAATCATCGATCACACCCGATCAAGAATGAGAATGAAACATTGATCAAAACCCAACAAAAAAATCCGTGATCGATGTACCGATTAAAACGACCTTACAAGAACACGGAAAACCCCCGATTAATTCTACAAAAGGATTAACGACCACTAACCTCAATCTATCGGAAATAAAGAACCGATCTTGGTTCTTGCGGCGTTGGAGATCCGGATTCGCTCCCCGTAGATGATGGCGTCTCGTTCTCCGGTCTCCGGACGTCAATCGGGGCGATCGGGTTCCTCCGCTTTCTCCTTCTTTCCTTCTTTTCTCCTCCGGTTAGGGATTCTTTTTCTTTTCTCTCTTTTCCTTTCTCTCTTTTCAAACTAGGGTTTCGTTTGGTTTTCGGTACGCACAAAAGAGGAGGGTTTGAGGAGGCGATCTTTTACGATTAGGGTTTCCGTTCAGTATACGTGAAATAAATAAATCTCGTTATTAATTTATCCCTTTTTATTTTCCCGTTTCATATGTACGTACCTTCAAAATCCTCCTTGGATATTTTTGACTCTAATTAATTAATTCTTTAATTAATTAATCCTACGGGATAATCCACCTTTTTAATATCTGTAACCGAATAACAAATTCTGTCACCGATTAATTAATTCTTTAATTAATTAATCCTACAAGATAAATCCACCTTTGTTTTAAAATCTGTTACCGAATAATTAATTAATTATCCTACAAGACAAACCCACATTTTCTTCATAAAGCGTGCAGGATATTTTGCACGGATTCCGATGCACCCCACAGTTACCGCGACCTTCAGAACCCCATCCCGGGAGATCCGTAAGTCGGATTTTGGATCCGATTGCACCGTCGCTCATCTTTTTTCGAGCTCTATCACCGAAAAATACCCGCACCGCATGTTAGTCAACTCTAAAGAGCCTGATATTTTAATTCCCTCTAACTTACACTTTATTAGCAGGAGGGTAAAATAATACTAGAAAAGTCGTGTCATTACACCACTCACACTTTATAAAAAGTTTCGTCCTCGAAACTTAAACTCAACCCTCGCTAAATCATTCTGGGAAATCCCCTTCATTTTCGTCTTAAGTCCCCAAGTCGCCTCGCGCTCAACGTGGTTACTCCATTTCACCTTTACGTAAGGGATTGTCCGGTTGCGGAGCTTCTTTTCCTCCCGTGCCAGCCTCCGCATCGAGGTTTGCAGTAACGCCAACTGGTATGCCACCGGGCCTACGCGCCCCAAATCCCAAAAGTCGGATCGTCGATGCCAACCAACAATCCCATAAGCTCGAACTATTAGAAATACGCAACCCATCTACTTAAGGCATTCGGTCACACCGCCACAGATCCTGACCCGACTCAACCCACCTAGACGTCTAAGGCGTACTGTTACAATGCCTCGGGTCTTGGCCCGACTCATCCCACCTGGACGTCCAAGGCGTACTGTTACAATGCCTCGGGTCTATTGTCACAAGGCCGGATGTTCGACCTATTTAACCCCTAACTAAATAGCCAACACATAAGACAACTAAGTCTTCACCTCCTTATTGGGCAGGAAGGTACGAAGTATTACTTCTAAGGGTTCCTCCGGGGTCGAGGCCAAAATTACTCTTTGTAAGAGGTCTTCCTTGCTACTACCTCCCTCGTAGCCGAAACGTCTATTTCCCCGCCGGTCGCTGATGTTTCGCTTTCACCTGTTGGCAGACCCAATATTGCGCCACAAATTATGTCACCTCGCTCTTTCGATTTGGCCCACCAGAGGGTCTGCCAAAGATCCTTGCACCTCTTTGTACCTCTGGGATGCGCGGTATAGGAGGTATTATATGCTTTTGCTAGATGTTCTTCCCTCGTTTCCAGCTCATCGGGTACACGAATTCGTCCTCGGATCCTTATTACATCTCCTGAGTCAATCGCAAAAATTTCACCTTGCTCCGAGGGTAGTCTGTCTCGCACCAGTTGTAGCTGGCCATCGGTCGATTGTCCTTTCAGAATCCTGTCCAGCAGGGTAGGTCTAACCACCAGGGTCAAGAGCCGTGCGACCGTACCCGTTGGTACTACCTCCAATCTCAATTGCGAAGATTCTTCAATCAGACGGTCCTGCTGGGTAAGGGCATTCGTCATTGATTCCACCGTCTGTCCTTTGCGGCTCAAGGCATCCGCCACCACGTTCACCTTCCCGGGGTGGTAGTGGATGGTTAAATCATAGTCTTTTAGTAATTCGAGCCACCGCCTTTGCCGCAAATCCAACTCCCTCTGAGTGAAGAGGTACTTGAGGCTCTGATGACCGAAGTACACTTTGCAATGTGTACCGTACGAATAGGATCTCCACAGTTTGAGGACGAACACGACCGCTGCAAGCTCCAGGTCGTGCACGGGGTAGTTTTTCTCGTATTCCTTGGGTTGCCTCGACACATAGGCTATGACTTTACCCCGTCGCATAAGCACGCCTTCGAGACCGTTTCGCGATGCCTCACGGTAAACCTCATAGTCTTCACCAGGCTCCGGTAGAGCGAGTACCGGGGCCTGCGTCAACCTGACTTTGAGTTCCTCAAAACTCTTCTGGCATTGGTTAGTCCAGATAAACTTTCCCCCTTTTCGGGTCAGGCGAGTCAGGGGCATTGCTATCTTGGAGAAGCCTTCCACAAAACGTCCGTAATACCCTGCCAAACCCAGGAAGCTTCAAATCTCAATTACCGTTGTCGGCCGGAGCCAGTCGGTTACCGAATCTATCTTCTTCGGGTCTACCGCAAATCCCAGCTACCGACACGATATGCCCCAGAAAAACTCACCTCGCGGAGCCAGAACTCACACTTTATGAGTTTGGCATACACTTCCTGGTCCCGGAGGGTCTGGGGGATTACTCGCGTGTGTTCCCCATATCCCTTGTCTATGCGAGAGTAGACCGGGACGTCAACTAGAGGACTATCACCGACTGGTCTAAGAAAGGGTGGAGTAATCATGCCCATGAGCACCGCTGGTGCGTTACCGAGTCTAAACGGTATAATCGTAAACTCATGTTGACCATTCCGAGCTCGCAGGTCTGTTTCCAGTATGTCATTAGCCCGAACGCTAGGCTAGTGATAGCCGGACCGCAGATCAATCTTTTGGAAATGCCGTTGCTCCTTGTAGTTGATCGCATAGGTCATCTATCCGAAGTAGAGGGGTACCTGTTCTTCTCGTGTCGAGATCCATACGATACTTGTGAACGCCACTCGACTGCCTTCTACCAAGCTTCTTGCCCGCAACAAAGAAAAGCGAGCAGAAGGCTTTCCTACAAGCTGAGTTTACAAGTTCCGGTAAGTCCGGTTCCCGGAGACACGCTTGGGACTTCAAGCAGTCAACTACCGCTTAAATATTGCCGCGACTGTCGGCCCCAAGCGCTACACCGACAACCTTTACGGAAACCTCATTGGTTCTTAGAGACTAAGAACCCGCCCCACCCTCGCTAGGCAGGAAGAAGTAAGGCCGCCTGCCTCGAGGGGTAGCCTGAGGATCCGACCGAACTTATTCCTACGGTGGGAATTTCTTCTAATAACTAGGGTAGGGCGAAAACATGAAAGTGTGGGATGCTTAGGTATTGACACAAAAGTTCTAGCACGATGATCTGAAACTCGGGCATTACCCGCTACATCGTGCTCCGAGGGTCCGTCCCATGGTGGGTCATCTTGTAGACCCTCTCTCCTCCCGGTTGCTGGGACGAACGTGGAGATGCTGCTACGGATGATGTCCCCGTTTCCCGAGGGGCAGTCAAAACGATAGTGCCCCGGTTTGCCATATCGATAACAGCGGTCTTGCTTCTGGGGACATCCGGTCACTTGGTGTATTCCATCGCAAATGATGCAAGACTTGTCCACCGGCCATTGTCCTCCCGTCGGCGCATTCTTGGTTCCTTATTGCCGTCTCAGGTATTTAGGAGGCTGGCTCCTCTTGATATGCTCTTTTCCAAAATTAGGCCGAGTTCGCTCCTTATCCCTGCTGTGATCAGAGCTCTCCCGTCAGACTCATGAAATCGCGAATCCGCGCTCCACTGTGGTGGCTCTATCGACCACCCTCTAGAAGGTGTGCAATTTTGCCGTTTGCACCACCTTGAAGATGTCGCTCCGTAAGCCATTCACAAAAAGACGGGCTTTGTGAGATTCATCTCTTATAACCAAGGGAACACATTTGATCAACCTCACAAATGCCCGTTGGTATCCCATAACTGTTCGACTTCCTTGCTTGATGTGCCTCAGGTCATCCTCCATCCGCTACTTGATGCTGTCGAAGAGAAATGCCCCAAATAGTTTTTCTCGGAACATGGTCCACGATGGAAGGGCAGTGCCCTCCGAGGGGTCCGGGCGCACCGTCTTCCACCACCTGCGGGCATTTCCCTCAAGAGAGTGCACTGCCAACGGGACCCGTTCATGTTCCTCCATCAATAGGTCTTCAATAAACGCCTCTATGGTATCCACCCATTTTTCCACGATCCAAGGGTCGGTCGGCTCTCCCTCAAACACGGGTCGGTTGTACCTCTTGAAATTTGCCAAATTCGCTGTCACCCCATCCCATTCGGTTTGCCTGATGGGGGCTTCCCCTGCTGCGACGGCGGACACTCTGAGAGCAGGTGTCACCACGGTCTCTCTCAAGGGGTCTCCAATGACGGCTCCCAGCGTGGGTCCCAAAGATGTTGGTGTTAGTGCTACTGAAGGCGTCGTCGGATGAACCGACGGTATCCCGGTCACCGTGGTCGGAGGAGGGGCAATAATGTCTCGCTGTCTGCCACCGGCGGCCCTGTCACTACTGCGGCTGGTCCTGGTAGAGAAGCCTGGGCGACCTCCACTGGTGTAGTCGGCTGTTGCGCCTACCGCCACATCTGTTCCATATGGGTTGCTAACTGTCCGGCCATCTCTCGTAATTGTTGTCGGAGAAGCTGATACTCCGCCGCTGTTGGCACCGTACTTTCTGCCCCTGTGTTCTCCGCTGATAACCCATTTCGGGCCATTATTCGCTATATACAAAGAAACCAAGTCAACCCTAGACCTAACTGGTCTAGCACCACGACCTAGACGCACCGAAATTAATTCCCTTTTTCCCCCGTACACTCACGATCTACTGCACCTACACCTTGGTTATCTCATGCTCAATTTGCTTGTGGCATCATGCACTGTGGATGTTGGTTACTGACTACTGTGGTTAAAGTTGTTTTTCTCTGATTCCATTTAATCTGTCACGCCCCGGGGGTTTTTAGGTAAAGTTGAGCAGAAAAACATACATATTTTTTTTTTTTTGAATAAATAAGTACCGACCTCGCCCCGGTGCGTGTCAGACGGCCACATATACAAATTCACTCTTCAAGCGGACAGAGTCTCCTTTGTATATGCACGGCGTCCTACTTACAAACAACAACAATCACAACATTTAACACCCGATCTTTAACCACACAGTCACAGTCAACAAGTACGAGAGCGTAAAGACATTCAATCCCATTAAGAGGGACCTATAAGTTTGCAAACGGTGTCCACTCGACACCCATTCCTTTAAAACATCTACACATTCACAGTAAGGCGGCTACATCATTTTGAAAGGATAATTCCATAGGTTTTCAAAGCAGTGCCCACACGACACTTGGTTTTGGAAAACATTTTTGAAACCCTTTTTGTTCAGTGTAAAACATGCCGCATATAAGTCATTAAAAATCATTATACAGATCACATCACACAAACGGTCTCTCAGGCCAACATCCACAACATTCCACTATCAAGCAATCGAGAACATAACTTAGATAAAAAGAGATGTGATAACCCAAGCAAGAAACTACGGAATAAACCTCATACAGCTAATATTCACCAGTCGCTGCCTCACCGTCGTCCCGACTACTACACCTAGTCACACCTGTCACGGAGTGGGTAAAGTCAGTGACAAATAAAGTAGATGTTATAGCATTACTGAACAGGAAATTAGAATGAGTTACACTGCACCGGAACCTTTCGCTATCCTTCGCCCTGAAACTTGCTTTATTCAATTTATTTACTTTAGTGACACCGTCCCGTCAGGGTAGTCGACGATCTCCCCACGGGACATATGATGCTCTAACCCCTTCACGATGCGTGGGCGACACGTTTAGCCATCGTGAGCAGGTCCCCAAACAACACACGTGGGGCACACAGGTCATTCAGACCACTTCTCCGAAAAAGTACACCTATGCGGGGGCCAAGCCGCCAGTGTATGTGCAGCATTCAACACCGGTTTGCCGAAGTCGGCGTAAATTAATTATCGCGACACTTAGTCGCCACGAACATCCACAAAAGAACGGTACATGGTAATTGCGAAGGGTTAATTCACTGGAAACATTTCATCTACTTTATTAAACAGGTTAGCACGAACATTTAGATGATACACTGCACCTAATGCACTTACAGCACTTGTTGCATAAGAACCCACCTGGAATGAAGAAAACCGACCGCGCCCGCGACCCTCCTAAGCAAATCAGAACTCCTCGTGGCCTACTAAAATATCCAAGATCACAAATCAACACCTTACCCTAATCAGGTAAAATCAGTGGTCCCAACCACTGTAACAATAAACCCACAAAAACCAAAATCACTGCACCTAGAGGACCGCAACGTCAAACAAGAATCAACGAGTCAAAGCTAGTCAAGTAAAACCGAAAACTCAGATCAAACCGGATCCCCGACGGTAAAACCGATGGTTAACAACAACCGGACCGCGACTATATCATCGCGAACTCCGTCGGGACCCAAATCCTCTAATGGAGATCCAACAAAACCCAACCTTTCAACTGGTAGCCACCTTGGGACGTCAACGGTCAAGCCGAGAAACCCCGACGACGAAAACGATGAGAGATAGACCCGACGGCGCGCCCCCGACGATTTCGTCGAGGCGCGGAGCGTCGGCGAAATCGGCACACGACATAATAAAATAGTGACCAAAAAGATCCCGAGTGGCCATGCCAAGAAAACCGCAGAGATTGTGATCCCGACAGCGAAAACGGCGCTCAAAACGGTGGAAAAACGGACCAAAACGGAGCCACCGAACTTTGGGCTGTCGGGTGGTGCACAGGAGCAACCGTGGACCGGGTCTGCGCGTCGGGTGGCCGCGCGGCATGCGCCGGGTGCACGCAGGAAGCGTGCACTGAGCTCTTGGGCCGGGCCGGTGCACGACACAAGAGTGCACTGGGCTCACGGCCGCAAGGGCCTGCGGCGCGCACCGGGTGCACGCTATGGCGTGCACCGCGCATAGGCGGGCCGGGCCGGTGCACGGGATTGGTGTGCACCGGGTCTGCAGTTTCCGCGCTGCGGGCGTGCGCCGGGTGCACGCCCGGGCCGTGGACCGCGCTGTACGGAAAGGCACAGTAACCTCCCGTTTTCGCGTTTTTCTCCGTTTGCGCTCCCGTGGGACCCCGACGACGACCCCGCGAACATGGTAACGGCGGCAGCGGCCTCCCATTTAACAACGGCGGCGGCGGCCTCCCGTTAACCCCCTATGTTCCAACGAAACACCCGCAAAAACCCCCGAACAAAATCGCGGTAAATCTAACGACTAACCAACGATCGACGAAAAACCAAAACATCGATCGGAAACTCGATCAAAGGCCCGATTAAAAACCACCGATTAAATCCGATAAAAAATCATCGATCACACCCGATCAAGAATGAGAATGAAATATTAATCAAAACCCAACAAAAAAATTCGTGATCGATGTACCGATTAAAACGACCTTACAAGAACACAGAAAACCTCCGATTAATTCTACAAAAGGATTAACGACCACTAACCTCAATCTATCGGAAATAAAGAACCGATCTTGGTTCTTGCGGCGTTGGAGATCCGGATCCGCTCCCCGTAGATCATGGCGTCTCGTTCTCAGGTCTCCGGACGTCAATCGGGGCGATCGGGTTCCTCCGCTTTCTCCTTCTTTCCTTCTTTTCTCCTCCGGTTAGGGATTCCTTTTCTTTTCTCTCTTTTCCTTTCTCTCTTTTCAAACTAGGGTTTCGTTTGGTTTTCGGTACGCACAAAAGAGGAGGGTTTGAGGAGGCGATCTTTTACGATTAGGGTTTCCGTTCAGTATACGGGAAATAAATAAATCTCGTTATTAATTTATCCCTTTTTATTTCCCGTTTCATATGTACGTACCGTCAAAATCCTCCTTGGATATTTTTGACTCTAATTAATTAATTCTTTAATTAATTAATCCTACGGGATAATCCACCTTTTTAATATCTGTAACCGAATAACAAATTCTGTCACCGATTAATTAATTCTTTAATTAATTAATCCTACAAGATAAATCCACCTTTGTTTTAAAATCCGTTACCGAATAATTAATTAATTATCCTACAAGACAAACCCACCTTTTCTTCATAAAGCGTGCAGGATATTTTGCATGGATTCCGATGCACCCCACGGTTACCGCGACCTTCAGAACCCCATTCCGGGAGATCCGTAAGTCGGATTTTGGATCCGATTGCACCGTCGCTCATCGTTTTTCGAGCTCTATCACCGAAAAATACCCGCACCGCATGTTAGTCAACTCTAAAGAGCCCGATATTTTAATTCCCTCTAACTTACACTTTATTAGCAGGAGGGTAAAATAATACTAGAAAAGTCGTGTCATTACACCACTCACACTTTATAAAAAGTTTCATCCTCGAAACTTAAACTCAACCCTCGCTAAATCATTCTGGGAAATCCCCTTCATTTTCGTCTTAAGTCCCCAATTCGCCTCGCGCTCAACATAGTTACTCCATTTCACCTTTACGTAAGGGATTGTCCGGTTGCGGAGCTTCTTTTCCTCCCATGCCAGCCTCCGCATCGAGGTTCGCAGTAACGCCAACCGGTATGCCACCGGGCCTACGCGCCCCAAATCCCAAAAGTCGGATCGTCGATGCCAACCAACAATCCCATAAGCTCGAACTATTAGAAATACGCAACCCATCTACTTAAGGCATTCGGTCACACCGCCACAGATCCTGACCCGACTCAACCCACCTGGACGTCTAAGGCGTACTGTTACAACGCCTCGGGTCTTGGCCCGACTCATCCCACCTGGACGTCCAAGGCGTACTGTTACAATGCCTCGGGTCTATTGTCACAAGGCCGGATGTTCGACCTATTTAACCCCTAACTAAATAGCCAACACATAAGACAACTAAGTCTTCACCTCCTTATTGGGCAGGAAGGTACGAAGTATTACTTCTAAGGGTTCCTCCGGGTCGAGGCCAAAATTACTCTTTGTAAGAGGTCTTCCTTGCTACTACCTCCCTCGTAGCCGAAACGTCTGTTTCCCCGCCGGTCGCTGATGTTTCGCTTCACCTGTTGGCACACCCAATATTGCGCCACAATTATGTCACCTCGCTCTTTCGATTTGGGCCACCAGAGGGTCTGCCAAAGATCCTTGCACCTCTTTGTACCTCTGGGATGCGCGGTATAGGAGGTATTATATGCTTTTGCTAGATTTTCTTCCCTCGTTTCCAGCTCATCGGGTACACGAATTCGTCCTCGGATCCTTATTACATCACCTGAGTCAATCGCAAAAATTTCGCCTTGCTCCGAGGTAGTCTGTCTCGCACCAGTTGTAGCTGGCCATCGGTCGATTGTCCTTTCAGAATCCTGTCCAGCAGGGTAGGTCTAACCACCAGGGTCAAGAGCCGTGCGACCGTACCCGCTGGTACTACCTCCAATCTCAATAGCGAAGATTCTTCAATCAGACGGTCCTGCTGGGTAAGGGCATTCGTCATTGATTCCACCGTCTGTCCTTTGCGGCTCAAGGCATCCGCCACCACGTTCACCTTCCCGGGGTGGTAGTGGATGGTTAAATCATAGTCTTTTAGTAATTCGAGCCACCGCCTTTGCTGCAAATCCAACTCCCTCTGAGTGAAGAGGTACTTGAGGCTCTGATGACCGAAGTACACTTTGCAATGTGTACCGTACGAATAGTGTCTCCACAGTTTGAGGACGAACACGACCGCTGCAAGCTCTAGGTCGTGCACGGGGTAGTTTTTTCTCGTATTCCTTGGGTTGCCTCGACACATAGGCTATGACTTTACCCCGTCACATAAGCACGCCTTCGAGACCGTTTCGCGATGCCTAACGGTAAACCTGATAGTCTTCACCAGGCTCCGGTAGAGCGAGCACCGGGGCCTGCGTCAACCTTACTTTGAGTTCCTCAAAACTCATCTGGCATTGGTTAGTCCAGATATACTTTCCCCCTTTTCGGGTCAGGCGAGTCAGGGGCATTGCTATCTTGGAGAAGCCTTCCACAAAACGTCTGTAATACCCTGCCAAACCCAGGAAGCTTCAAATCTCAGTTACCGTTGTCGGCCAGAGCCAGTCGGTTACCGAATCTATCTTCTTCGGGTCTACCGCAAATTCCAGCTGCCGACACGATATGCCCCAGAAAAACTCACCTCGCGGAGCCAGAACTCACACTTTATGAGTTTGGCGTACACTTCCTGGTCCCGGAGGGTCTGGGGGATTACTCGCGTGTGTTCCCCATATCCCTTGTCTATGCGAGAGTAGACCGGAACGTCAACTAGAGGACTATCACCGACTGGTCTAAGAAGGGCTGGAGTAATCATGCCCATGAGCACCGCTGGTGCGTTACCGAGTCTAAACGGTATAATCGTAAACTCATGTTGACCATTCCGAGCTCGCAGGTCTGTTTCCAGTATGTCATTACCCCGAACTCTAGGCTGGTGATAGCCGGACCGCAGATCAATCTTTGGAAATGCCGTTGCTCCTTGTAGTTGATCGCATAGGTCATCTATCCGAAGTAGAGGGGTACTTGTTCTTCTCGTGTCGAGATCCATACGATACTTGTGAACGCCACTCGACTGCCTTCTACCAAGCTTCTTGCCCAGCAACAAAGAAAAGCGAGCAGAAGGCTTTCCTACAAGCTGAGTTTATAAGTTCCGATAAGTCCGGTTCCCGGAGACATGCTTGGGACTTCAAGCAGTCAACTACCGCTTAATATTGCCGCGACTGTCGGCCCCAAGCGCTACACCGACAACCATTACGGAAACCTCATTGGTTCTTAGAGACTAAGAACCCGCCCCACCCTCGCTAGGCAGGAAGAAATAAGGCCGCCTGTCTCGAGGGGTAGCCTGAGGATCCGACCGAACTTATTTCTACGGTGGGAATTTCTTCTAATAACTAGGGTAGGGCGAAAACATGAAAGTGTGGGACGCTTAGGTATTGACACAAAAGTTCTAGCACGATGATCTGAAACTCGGGCATTACCCGCTACATCATGCTCCGAGGGTCCGTCCCATGGTGGGTCATCGTGTAGACCCTCCCTCCTCCCGGTTGCTGGGACGAACGTGGAGATGCTGCTACGGATGATGTCCCCGTTTCACGAGGGGCAGTCAAAACGATAGTGCCCCGGTTTGCCATATCGATAACAGCGGTCTTGCTTTCTGGGGACATCCGGTCACTTGGTGTATTCCATCGCAAATGATGCAAGACTTGTCCACCGGCCATTGTCCTCCGTCGGCGCATTCTTGGTTCCTTATTGCCGTCTCAGGTATTTAGGAGGCTGGCTCCTCTTGATATGCTCTTTCCAAAATTTGGCCGAGTTCGCTCCTTATCCCTGCTGTGATCAGAGCTCTCCCGTCAGACTCATGAAATCGCGAATCCGCGCTCCACTGTGGTGGCTCTATCGACCACCCTCTAGAAGGTGTGCAATTTCGCCGTTTGCACCACCTTGAAGATGTCGCTCCGTAAGCCATTCACAAAAAGACGGGCTTTGTAAGATTCATCTCTTATAACCAAGGGAACACATTTGATCAACCTCACAAATGCCCGTTGGTATCCCATAACTGTTCGACTTCCTTGCTTGATGTGCCTCAGGTCATCCTCCATCCGCTACTTGATGCTGTCGAAGAGAAATGCCCCAAATAGTTTTTCTCGGAACATGGTCCACGATGGAAGGGCGGTGCCCTCCGAGGGGTCCGGGCGCACCGTCTTCCACCACCTGCGGGCATTTCCCTCAAGAGAGTGCACTGCCAACGGGGCCCATTCATGTTCCTCCATCAATAGGTCTTCAATAAACTCCTCCATGGTATCCACCCATTTTTCCACGATCAAAGGGTCGGTCGTCTCTCCCTCAAACACGGGTCGGTTGTACCTCTTGAAATTTGCCAAATTCGCTGTCACCCCATCCTATTCGGTTTGCCTGATGGGGGCTTCCCCTGCTGCGACGGCGGACACTCTGAGAGCAGGTGTCACTACGGTCTCTCTCAAGGGGTCTCCAATGACGGCTCCCAGCGTGGCTCCCAAAGATGTTGGTGTTATGTGCTACTGAAGGCGTCGTCGGATGAACCGACGGTATCCCGGTCACCGTGGTCGGAGGAGGGGCAATAATGTCTCGCTGTCTGCCACCGGCGGCCTGTCACTAGTGCGGCTGGTCCTGGTAGAGAAGCCTGGGGGACCTCCACTGGTATAGTCGGCTGTTGCGCCTACCGCCACATCTGTTCCATATGGGTTGCTAACTGCCCGGCCATCTCTCGTAATTGTTGTCGGAGAAGCTGATACTCCGCCGCTGTTGGCACCGTACTTTCCGCCCTTTGTTCTCCGCTGATAACCCATTTCGGGCCATTATTCGCTATATACAAAGAAACCAAGTCAACCCTAGACCTAACTGGTCTAGCACCACGACCTAGATGCACCGAAATTATTCCCTTTTTTCCCCCGTACACTCACGATCTACTGCACCTACACCTTGGTTATCTCATGCTCAATTTGTTTGTGGCATCATGCACTGTGGATGTTGGTTACTGACTACTATGGTTAAGTTGTTTTTCTCTGATACCATTTAATCTGTCACGCCCCGGTGGTTTTTAGGTAAAGATGAGCAGAAAGACGTACATATATATATTTTTTTGAATAAATAAGTACCGACCTCGCTCCGGTGCGTGTCAGACCGCCACATATACAAATTCGCTCTTCAAGCGGACAGAGTCTCCTTTTCTATATGCACGGCGTCCTACTTACAAACAACAACAATCACAACATTCAACACCCGATCTTTAACCACACAGTCACAGTCAACAAGTACGAGAGTGTAAAGACATTTAATCCCATTAAGAGGGACCTTTAAGTTTGCAAACGGTGTCCACTCGACACCCATTCCTTTAAAACATCTACACATTCACAGTAAGGCGGCTACATCGTTTTGAAAGGATAATTCCATAGGTTTCAAAGCATTTTGAAACCCTTTTTGTTCAGTGTAAAACATGCCGCATATAAGTCATTAAAAATCATTATACAGATCACATCACACAAACGGTCTCTCAACCCAACATCCACAACATTCCACTATCAAGCAATCGAGAACTTAACTTAGATAAAAAGAGATGAGATAACCCAAGCAAGAACTACGGAATAAACCTCATACAGCTAATATTCACCAGTCATGCCTCCACCGTCGTCCCGACTACTACACCTAGTCATACCTGTCACGGCTAGGTGGTAAAGTCAGTGACAAATAAAGTAGATGTTATAGCATTACTGAACAGGAAATTAGAATGAGTTACCACTGCACCGGAACCTTTCGCTATCCTTCGCCCTAAAACTTGCTTTATTCACTTGATTTACTTTAGTGACACCGTCCCGTCAGGGGAGTCGACGATCTCCCCACGGGACATATGATGCTCTAACCCCTTCACGATGAGTAGGCGACCCGTTTAGCCATCGTGATCAGGTCCCCAAACAACACACGTGGTGCACACGGGTCATTCAGACCACTTCTCAGGAAAACGTACACCTATGCGGGGGGCCAAGCCGCCCAGTGTACGTGCAGCATTCAACACCGGTTTGCCGAAGTCGGCGTAAATTAATTATCGCCGGACACTTTGTCGCCACGAACATCCACAAAAGAACGGTACATGGTAATTGCGAAGGGTTAATTCACTTGAAACATTTCATCTACTTTATTAAACAGGTTAGCACGAACATTTAGATGATACCATGCACCTAATGCACTTACAACACTTGTTGCATAAGAACCCACTGGAATGAAGATAACCGACCGCGTCCGCGACCCTCGTAAGCAAATCAGAACTCCTCTTGGCCTACTAAAATATCCAAGAGCACAATCAACACCCTACCTAATCAGGTAAAATCAGTGGTCCTACTACTGTAACAATAAACCCACAAAACCGCAATCACTGCACTAGAGGACCGCAACGTTCAAACAAGAATCAACGAGTCAAAGCTTGTCAAGTAAAACCGAAAAACTCAGATCAAACCGGATCCCCGACGGTAAAACCGATGGTTAACAACAACCGGACCGCGACTATATCATCGCGAACTCCGTCGGGACCCAAATCCGCTAATGGAGATCCAACAAAATCCAACCTTTTCAACTGGTAGCCACCTTGGGAACGTCAACGGTCAAGCCGAGAAACCCCGACGACGAAAACGATGGAGATAGACCCGACGGCGCGCCCCCGACGATTTCGTCGAGGCGGGGAGCGTCGGCGAAATCGGCACCCGACATAATAAAACAGTGACCAAAAAGATCCCGAGTGGCCATGCCAAGAAAACCGCAGAGATTGTGATCCCGACAGCGAAATCGGCGCTCAAAACGGTGGAAAAACGGACCAAAACGGAGCCACCGAACTTTGGGCTGTCGGGTGGTGCACAGGAGCAACCGTGGACCGGGTCTGCGCGTCGGGTGGCCGCGCGGCATGCGCCGGGTGCACGCAGGAAGCGTGCACCGCGCTCTTGGGCCGGGCAGGTGCACGACACAAGCGTGCACCGGGCTCACGGCCGCAAGGGCTTGCGGTGCGCACCGGGTGAACGCTGTGGCGTGCACCGCGCATAGGCGGGCCGGGCGGTGCACGGGAGAGGCGTGCACCGGGTCTACAGTTTCCGCGCTGCGGGCGTGCACCGGGTGCACGCCCGGGCCGTGGACCGCGCTGTACAGAAAGGCACAGTAACCTCCGTTTCGGCGTTTTTCTCCGTTTTCGCTCCCGTGGGACCCCGGCGACGACCCCGCGAACATGGTAACGGCGGCAGCGGCTCCCGTTTAACAACGGCGGCGGCGGCCTCCCGTTAACCCCCTATGTTCCAACGAAACACCCGCAAAAACTCCCGAACTAAATCGCGGTAAATCTAACGACTAACCAACGATCGACGAACAACCAAAACGTCGATCGGAAACTCGATCAAAGGCCCGATTAAAAACCACCGATTAAATCCGATAAAAAATCATCGATCACACCCGATCAAGAATGAGAATGAAACATTGATCAAAACCCAACAAAAAAATCCGTGATCGATGTACCGATTAAAACGACCTTACAAGAACACGGAAAACCCCCGATTAATTCTACAAAAGGATTAACGACCAGTAACCTCAATCTATCGGAAATAAAGAACCGATCTTGGTTCTTGCGGCGTTGGAGATCCGGATCCGCTCCCCGTAGATGATGGCGTCTCGTTCTCCGGTCTCCGGACGTCAATCGGGGCGATCGGGTTCCTCCGCTTTCTCCTTCTTTCCTTCTTTTCTCCTCCGGTTAGGGATTCCTTTTCTTTTCTCTCTTTTCCTTTCTCTCTTTTCGAACTAGGGTTTCGTTTGGTTTTCGGTACGCACAAAAGAGGAGGGTTTGAGGAGGCGATCTTTTACGATTAGGGTTTCCGTTCAGTATACGGGAAATAAATAAATCTCGTTATTAATTTATCCCTTTTTATTTTCCCGTTTCATATGTACGTACCATCAAATCCTCCTTGGATATTTTTGACTGTAATTAATTAATTCTTTAATTAATTAATCCTACGGGATAATCCACCTTTTTAATATCTGTAACCGAATAACAAATTCTGTCACCGATTAATTAATTCTTTTAATTAATAAATCCTACAAGATAAATCCCCTTTGTTTTAAAATCCGTTACCGAATAATTAATTAATTATCCTACAAGACAAACCCACCTTTTCTTCATAAAGCGTGCATGATATTTTGCACGGATTCCGATGCATCCCACGGTTACCGCGACCTTCAGAACCCTATTCCGGGAGATCCGTAAGTCAGATTTTGGATCCGATTGCACCGTCGCTCATCGTTTTTTGAGCTCTATCACCGAAAAATACCCGCACCGCATGTTAGTCAACTCTAAAGAGCCCGATATTTTAATTCCCTCTAACTTACACTTTATTAGCAGGAGGGTAAAAAATACTAGAAAAGTCGTGTCATTACACCACACGACACCCAGTTTTCTAAATCGTTTTCGCAAACTCTTTGTGCGGCCATTAATTTGAAAGGATAAATCCACGGGTTTTGAAATCGGTGCCCACACGACACTTGGTTTGAAAACATCTTTGAAACCGGTTTGTGTTTGAAAAACAAGCCACAAATACACATCCTATCATTCACCAGTTAATTATAAGAAAAGTCCTCCTCCCAACATCCATCAGAAACCACAGTATATGAAACACAGTTGAACTAAACATAGTTATGCCATAACCAAAAATAACTAAAATAAAGTATCGTTTTACTAGCCCTCTTGGCTAGTATCCTCTAACTGATGCCTCACCGTCGCCCGAATTCCACCCCTACTCGAACCTGTCACAGTGTGGGTTGTCAGTGACTGATAAAGTAGAAAGCATGCAAGTAAACGCAATGATAGAATGAACACACCGAATCACCGGAGCATTTACTTTCCCCCTCCCCTCATGTATCGCCAAATCCCTGTTGAGAGTCCCGCTGGGCACCTACCCCAGCTTTCAGAATATTTTGGGCACCAACCCCAATACCGTACTCATCTTCTTGGTGCCTCCAACCCCTCGACTGCCAAGTAGCAGCCGCCTCCCCGAGGGGTCCCCACTACCTCCCCTTCTGGGGTACACGGATAAATGAGTTACCATCTTTCCGAAAAAATACACCCTATGCAGTGGCCCAAACTGCCGTGTGCGGAAGCAAATATGAGTGTTAATGCCTTGCGACCTTAGCCGCTATAACCAGAAAAGTTACCGCACCTGCGACCGCAGCCGCTCGATTGAAATAGTAAAAGGGATTCACATGCTAGGGGTTAGTCAAATTATAACCGTGTCTACTTTATCAAGAATGAGTATAAGAAACGACACCTCACCGGTAATCACCAACACCTACCCACCTGATTATGCGAAACGCGTATCCGGAGACTGAACCTTGCTCTCTGTTGTCGCCCGGACCTAGAAGTAGTCCCCAAAAGAGCCATGGTCAGATCAACAATATAGTAGTGGATTAAACCGAGCCCAAACGACTCAAAACAGTAAGGACAACTTGACGCGGCGGTGGTGGCCGCGTGCGCGTCGAGCGACGGGCCGCCCCGTTCGCGGGTGTCACGGGTCGTACGACCGCGACGCGCGGGTGCAAGCCCGCGGCCGCACGGGCACAACCCCGTGCGGCACCTCCGCGGTAGTGGGACCTCGGGCCTCGCATGGCGCAAATCCGCGGCCGGCGGGCACCGGCTCCGCGCGGTAACCGCCGCGGCCGCGCGGGCACCAACCAGCGTGCCGTAACCGCCGCCGC
>CM055074.1:28458982-28543402 GCA_029204045.2 Tillandsia leiboldiana | reverse complement strand
ATGCTACGGATGATGTCCCCGTTTCCCGAGGGGCAGTCAAAACGTAGTGCCCCGGTTTGCCATACGATAACAGCGTTCTTGCTTCTGGGGACATCCGGTCACTTGGTGTATTCCATCGCAAAATGATGCAAGACTTGTCCACCGGCCCATGTCCTCACGTCGGCGCATTCTTGGTTCCTTATTGCCGTCTCAGGTATTTAGGAGGCTGGCTCCTCTTGATATCTCTTTTCCCAAAATTAGGCCGAGTTCGCTCCTTAATCCCTGCTGTGATCGAGCTCTCCCGTCATACTCATGAAATCGCGAATCCGCGCTCCACTGTGGTGGCTCACTATCGACCACCCTCTAGAAGTGTGCAATTTTGCGTTTGCACCACCTTGAAGATGTCGCTCCGTAAGCCATTCACAAAAAGACGGGCTTTGTGAGATTCATCTCTTATAACCAAGGGAACACATTTGATCAACCTCACAAATGCCCGTTGGTATCCCATAACTGTTCGACTTCCTTGCTTGATTTGCCTCAGGTTCATCCTCCATCCGCTACTTGATGCTGTCGAAGAGAAATGCCCCAAATAGTTTTTCTCGGAACAGGTCCACGATGGAAGGGCAGTGCCCTCCGAGGGTCCGGGCACGTCTTCCCCCCTGCTGGGCATTTCCCTCAAGAGAGTGCACTGCCAACGGGACCCGTTCATGTCCTCCATCAAAGGTCTCTCAATAAACGCCTCTATGGTATCCACCCATTTTTCCACGATCCCAAGGGTCGGTCGGCTCTCCCTCAAACACGGGTCCGTTGTACCTCTTGAAATTTGCCAAATTCAATTCGTCTACACCCATCCCATTCGGTTTTCCTGATGGGGGCTTCCCCTGCTGCGACGGCGGACACTCTGAGAGCAGGGTCAACGCACTTCTCTCAAGGGGTCTCCCATGACGGCTCGCCATCGTGGGTCCCCAAGATGTGGTGTTAGTGCTACTGAAGCGTCGTCGGATGAACCGACGGTATCCCGGTCACCGTGGTCGGAGGAGGGGGCAATAATGTCTCGTTGTCTGCCACCGGCGGCCCTGTCACTACTGCGGGCTGGTCCTGGTAGAGAAGCCTGGGCGACCTCCACTGGTGTAGGTCGGCTGTTGCGCCTACCGCCACATCTGTTCCATATGGGTTGCTAACTGTCCGCCATCTCTCAGTAATTGTTGTCGGAGAAGCTGATACTCCGCCGCTGTTGGCACCGTACTTTCTGCCCCTGTGTTCTCCGCTGATAACCCATTTCGGCCATTATTCGCTATATACAAAGAACCAGTCAACCCTAGACCTAACTGGTCTAGCACCCACGACCTAGACGACCGAATTAATTCCCTTTTTCCCCCGTACACTCACGATCTACTGCACCTACACCTTGGTTTCTCTCTGCTCAATTTGCTTGTGCATCATGCCCTGTGGATGTTGGGTACTGACTACTGTGGTTAAAGTTGTTTTCTCTGATTCCATTTAATCTGTCACGCCCCGGGGTTTTTTAGGTAAAGTTGAGCAGAAAAACATACATATTTTTTTTTTTTTTGAATAAATAAGTACCGACCTCCGCCCGGTGCGTGTCAGACGGCCACATATAACAAATTCACTTCTTCAAGCGGACAGAGTCTCCTTTGTATATGCACGGCGTCCTACTTACAAACAACAACAATCACAACATTTAACAACACCCGATCTTTTACCCCAGTCACAGTCAACAAGTACGAGGCGTAAAGACATTCAATCCCATTACGAGGACCTATAAGTTTGCAAACGGTGTCCATCGCCACCCATTCTCCTTTAAAACATCTACACATTCACAGTAAGGCGGCTACACTTTTGAAAGGATAAGTCCATAGGTTTTCAAAGCAGTGCCCACACGACACTTGGTTTTGGAAAACATTTTGAAACCCTTTTTTGTTAAACCAGTTTTAAACGTTTTGCATGTAAAACATTGCCGCATATAATTCATTAAAATCTTATACAGATCACATCACACAAACGGTCTCTCAGGCCAACATCCACAACATTCCACTATCAAGCAATCGAGAACATAACTTAGATAAAACGAGATGTGATAACCCAAGCAAGAACCTACGGAATAACCTCATACAGCTAATATCACCAGTCGCTGCCTCCCGTCGTCCCCGACTACTACACCTAGTCACACCTGTCACGGAGTGGTAAAGTCAGTGACATAAAGTAGATGTTATAGCATTACTGAACAGGAAATTAGAATGAGTTACACTGCACCGGAACCTTTCGCTATCCTTCGCCTGAAACTTCTTTTTCAATTTATTTACTTTAGTGACACCGTCCCGTCAGGGGAGTCGACGAGCTCCCCACGGACATATGATGCTCTCCACCCCCTTCACGATGCGTGGCGCACACGTTTAGCCATCGTGAGCAGGTCCCAAACAACACACTTGGCCACACAGGTCATTCACGACCACTTCTCGAAAAAGTACACCTATGCGGGGGCCAAGCCGCCAGTGTATGCAGCATTCAACCCGGTTTTGCCGAAGTCGGCGTAAATTAATTATCGCGACACTTAGTCGCCACGAACATCCACAAAAGAACTGTACATGGTAATTGCGAAGGGTTAATTCACTGGCAACATTTCATCTACTTTATTAAACAGGTTAGCACGACACATTTAGATGATACACTGCACCTAATGCACTTACAGCACTTGTTGCATAAGAACCCACCTGGAATGAAGAAAACCGCCCCGCGCCCGCGACCCTCCTAAGCAAATCAAATCCTCGTGGCTACTAAAATATCCAAGATCACAAATCAACACCTTACTTACCCTAATCAGTAAAATCAGTGTCCCAACCACTGTAACAATAAACCCACAAAACCAAAATCACTGCACCTAGAGGACCGCAAACGTCAAACAAGATCAACGAGTCACAAGCTAGTCAAGTAAACCGAAAACTCAGATCAACCGGATCCCCGACGGTAAAACCGATGGTTACAACACACCGGACCGCGACTATATCATCGCGAACTCCGTCGGGACCCAAATCCTCTAATGGAGATCCAACAAAACCCAACCTTTCAACTGGTAGCCACCTTGGGACGTCAACGGTCAAGCCGAGAAACCCCGACGACGAAAACGATGAGAGATAGACCCGACGGCGCGCCCCCGACGATTTCGTCGAGGCGCGGAGCGTCGGCGAAATCGGCACACGACATAATAAATAGTGACCAAAAATCCCGAGTGGCCATGCCAAGAAAACCGCAGAGATTGTGATCCCGACAGCGAAAACGGCGCTCAAAACGGTGGAAAAACGGACCAAAACGGAGCCACCGAACTTTGGGCTGTCGGGTGGTGCACAGGAGCAACCGTGGACCGGGTCTGCGCGTCGGGTGGGCCGCGCGGCATGCGCCGGGTGCACGCAGGAAGCGTGCACTGAGCTCTTGGGCCGGGCCGGTGCACGACACAAGATTGCACTGGGCTCACGGCCGCAAGGGCCTGCGGCGCGCACCGGGTGCACGCTATGGCGTGCACCGCGCATAGGCGGGCCGGCCGTGCACGGGATTGGTGTGCACCGGTCTGCAGTTTCCGCGCTGCGGGCGTGCGCCGGGGCACGCCCGGGGCCGTGGACCGCGCTGTACGGAAAGGCACAGTAACCTCCCGTTTTCGCGCGTTTTCTCCGTTTGCGCTCCCGTGGGACCCCGACGACGACCCCGCGAACATGGTAACGGCGGCGAGCGGCCTCCCATTTAACACGCGGCGGCGGCCTCCCGTTAACCCCCTATTTCCAACGAAACACCCGCAAAAACCCCCGAACAAAATCGCGGTAATCTACGACTAACCAACGATCGACGAAAAACCAAAACATCGATCGGAAACTCGATCAAAGGCCCGATTAAAAACCACCGATTAAATCCGATAAAAAATCATCGATCACACCCGATCAAGATGAGAATGAAATATTAATCAAAACCCAACAAAAAAATTCGTGATCGATGTACCGATTAAAACGACCTTACAAGAACACAGAAAACCTCCGATTAATTCTACAAAAGGATTAACGACCACTAACCTCAATCTATCGGAAATAAAGAACCGATCTTGGTTCTTGCGGCGTTGGAGATCCGGATCCGCTCCCCGTAGATCATGGCGTCTCGTTCTCAGGTCTCCGGACGTCAATCGGGGCGATCGGGTTCCTCCGCTTTCTCCTTCTTTCCTTCTTTCTCCTCCGGTTAGGGATTCCTTTTCTTTTCTCTCTTTTCCTTTCTCTCTTTTCAAACTAGGGTTTCGTTTGGTTTTCGGTACGCACAAAAGAGGAGGGTTTGAGGAGGCGATCTTTTACGATTAGGGTTTCCGTTCAGTATACGGGAAATAAATAAATCTCGTTATTAATTTATCCCTTTTTATTTTCCCGTTTCATATGTACGTACCGTCAAAATCCTCCTTGGATATTTTTGACTCTAATTAATTAATTCTTTAATTAATTAATCCTACGGGATAATCCACCTTTTTAATATCTGTAACCGAATAACAAATTCTGTCACCGATTAATTAATTCTTTAATTAATTAATCCTACAAGATAAATCCACCTTTGTTTTAAAATCCGTTACCGAATAATTAATTAATTATCCTACAAGACAAACCCACCTTTTCTTCATAAAGCGTGCAGGATATTTTGCATGGATTCCGATGCACCCCACGGTTACCGCGACCTTCAGAACCCCATTCCGGGAGATCCGTAAGTCGGATTTTGGATCCGATTGCACCGTCGCTCATCGTTTTTCGAGCTCTATCACCGAAAAATACCCGCACCGCATGTTAGTCAACTCTAAAGAGCCCGATATTTTAATTCCCTCTAACTTACACTTTATTAGCAGGAGGGTAAAATAATACTAGAAAAGTCGTGTCATTACACCACTCACACTTTATAAAAAGTTTCATCCTCGAAACTTAAACTCAACCCTCGCTAAATCATTCTGGGAAATCCCCTTCATTTTCGTCTTAAGTCCCCAATTCGCCTCGCGCTCAACATAGTTACTCCATTTCACCTTTACGTAAGGGATTGTCCGGTTGCGGAGCTTCTTTTCCTCCCATGCCAGCCTCCGCATCGAGGTTCGCAGTAACGCCAACCGGTATGCCACCGGGCCTACGCGCCCCAAATCCCAAAAGTCGGATCGTCGATGCCAACCAACAATCCCATAAGCTCGAACTATTAGAAATACGCAACCCATCTACTTAAGGCATTCGGTCACACCGCCACAGATCCTGACCCGACTCAACCCACCTGGACGTCTAAGGCGTACTGTTACAACGACTCGGGTCTTGGCCCGACTCATCCCACCTGGACGTCCAAGGCGTACTGTTACAATGCCTCGGGTCTATTGTCACAAGGCCGATGTTCGACCTATTTAACCCCTAACTAAATAGCCAACACATAAGACAACTAAGTCTTCACCTCCTTATTGGGCAGGAAGGTACGAAGTATTACTTCTAAGGGTTCCTCCGGGGTCGAGGCCAAAATTACTCTTTGTAAGAGGTCTTCCTTGCTACTACCTCCCTCGTAGCCGAAACGTCTGTTTCCCCCGCCGGTCGCTGATGTTTCGCTTTCACCTGTTGGCACACCCAATATTGCGCCACAAATTATGTCACCTCGCTCTTTCGATTTGGGCCACCAGAGGGTCTGCCAAAGATCCTTGCACCTCTTTGTACCTCTGGGATGCGCGGTATAGGAGGTATTATATGCTTTTGCTAGATTTTCTTCCCTCGTTTCCAGCTCATCGGGTACACGAATTCGTCCTCGGATCCTTATTACATCACCTGAGTCAATCGCAAAAATTTCGCCTTGCTCCGAGGGTAGTCTGTCTCGCACCAGTTGTAGCTGGCCATCGGTCGATTGTCCTTTCAGAATCCTGTCCAGCAGGGTAGGTCTAACCACCAGGGTCAAGAGCCGTGCGACCGTACCCGCTGGTACTACCTCCAATCTCAATAGCGAAGATTCTTCAATCAGACGGTCCTGCTGGGTAAGGGCATTCGTCATTGATTCCACCGTCTGTCCTTTGCGGCTCAAGGCATCCGCCACCACGTTCACCTTCCCGGGGTGGTAGTGGATGGTTAAATCATAGTCTTTTAGTAATTCGAGCCACCGCCTTTGCTGCAAATCCAACTCCCTCTGAGTGAAGAGGTACTTGAGGCTCTGATGACCGAAGTACACTTTGCAATGTGTACCGTACGAATAGTGTCTCCACAGTTTGAGGACGAACACGACCGCTGCAAGCTCTAGGTCGTGCACGGGGTAGTTTTTCTCGTATTCCTTGGGTTGCCTCGACACATAGGCTATGACTTTACCCCGTCACATAAGCACGCCTTCGAGACCGTTTCGCGATGCCTAACGGTAAACCTGATAGTCTTCACCAGGCTCCGGTAGAGCGAGCACCGGGGCCTGCGTCAACCTTACTTTGAGTTCCTCAAAACTCATCTGGCATTGGTTAGTCCAGATATACTTTCCCCCTTTTCGGGTCAGGCGAGTCAGGGGCATTGCTATCTTGGAGAAGCCTTCCACAAAACGTCTGTAATACCCTGCCAAACCCAGGAAGCTTCAAATCTCAGTTACCGTTGTCGGCCAGAGCCAGTCGGTTACCGAATCTATCTTCTTCGGGTCTACCGCAAATTCCAGCTGCCGACACGATATGCCCCAGAAAAACTCACCTCGCGGAGCCAGAACTCACACTTTATGAGTTTGGCGTACACTTCCTGGTCCCGGAGGGTCTGGGGGATTACTCGCGTGTGTTCCCCATATCCCTTGTCTATGCGAGAGTAGACCGGAACGTCAACTAGAGGACTATCACCGACTGGTCTAAGAAGGGCTGGAGTAATCATGCCCATGAGCACCGCTGGTGCGTTACCGAGTCTAAACGGTATAATCGTAAACTCATGTTGACCATTCCGAGCTCGCAGGTCTGTTTCCAGTATGTCATTACCCCGAACTCTAGGCTGGTGATAGCCGGACCGCAGATCAATCTTTTGGAAATGCCGTTGCTCCTTGTAGTTGATCGCATAGGTCATCTATCCGAAGTAGAGGGGTACTTGTTCTTCTCGTGTCGAGATCCATACGATACTTGTGAACGCCACTCGACTGCCTTCTACCAAGCTTCTTGCCCGCAACAAAGAAAAGCGAGCAGAAGGCTTTCCTACAAGCTGAGTTTATAAGTTCCGATAAGTCCGGTTCCCGGAGACATGCTTGGGACTTCAAGCAGTCAACTACCGCTTAAATATTGCCGCGACTGTCGGCCCCAAGCGCTACACCGACAACCATTACGGAAACCTCATTGGTTCTTAGAGACTAAGAACCCGCCCCACCCTCGCTAGGCAGGAAGAAATAAGGCCGCCTGTCTCGAGGGGTAGCCTGAGGATCCGACCGAACTTATTTCTACGGTGGGAATTTCTTCTAATAACTAGGGTAGGGCGAAAACATGAAAGTGTGGGACGCTTAGGTATTGACACAAAAGTTCTAGCACGATGATCTGAAACTCGGGCATTACCCGCTACATCATGCTCCGAGGGTCCGTCCCATGGTGGGTCATCGTGTAGACCCTCCCTCCTCCCGGTTGCTGGGACGAACGTGGAGATGCTGCTACGGATGATGTCCCCGTTTCCCGAGGGGCAGTCAAAACGATAGTGCCCCGGTTTGCCATATCGATAACAGCGGTCTTGCTTCTGGGGACATCCGGTCACTTGGTGTATTCCATCGCAAATGATGCAAGACTTGTCCACCGGCCATTGTCCTCCCGTCGGCGCATTCTTGGTTCCTTATTGCCGTCTCAGGTATTTAGGAGGCTGGCTCCTCTTGATATGCTCTTTTCCAAAATTTGGCCGAGTTCGCTCCTTATCCCTGCTGTGATCAGAGCTCTCCCGTCAGACTCATGAAATCGCGAATCCGCGCTCCACTGTGGTGGCTCTATCGACCACCCTCTAGAAGGTGTGCAATTTCGCCGTTTGCACCACCTTGAAGATGTCGCTCCGTAAGCCATTCACAAAAAGACGGGCTTTGTAAGATTCATCTCTTATAACCAAGGGAACACATTTGATCAACCTCACAAATGCCCGTTGGTATCCCATAACTGTTCGACTTCCTTGCTTGATGTGCCTCAGGTCATCCTCCATCCGCTACTTGATGCTGTCGAAGAGAAATGCCCCAAATAGTTTTTCTCGGAACATGGTCCACGATGGAAGGGCGGTGCCCTCCGAGGGGTCCGGGCGCACCGTCTTCCACCACCTGCGGGCATTTCCCTCAAGAGAGTGCACTGCCAACGGGGCCCATTCATGTTCCTCCATCAATAGGTCTTCAATAAACTCCTCCATGGTATCCACCCATTTTTCCACGATCAAAGGGTCGGTCGTCTCTCCCTCAAACACGGGTCGGTTGTACCTCTTGAAATTTGCCAAATTCGCTGTCACCCCATCCTATTCGGTTTGCCTGATGGGGGCTTCCCCTGCTGCGACGGCGGACACTCTGAGAGCAGGTGTCACTACGGTCTCTCTCAAGGGGTCTCCAATGACGGCTCCCAGCGTGGCTCCCAAAGATGTTGGTGTTAGTGCTACTGAAGGCGTCGTCGGATGAACCGACGGTATCCCGGTCACCGTGGTCGGAGGAGGGGCAATAATGTCTCGCTGTCTGCCACCGGCGGCCCTGTCACTAGTGCGGCTGGTCCTGGTAGAGAAGCCTGGGGGACCTCCACTGGTATAGTCGGCTGTTGCGCCTACCGCCACATCTGTTCCATATGGGTTGCTAACTGCCCGGCCATCTCTCGTAATTGTTGTCGGAGAAGCTGATACTCCGCCGCTGTTGGCACCGTACTTTCCGCCCTTTGTTCTCCGCTGATAACCCATTTCGGGCCATTATTCGCTATATACAAAGAAACCAAGTCAACCCTAGACCTAACTGGTCTAGCACCACGACCTAGATGCACCGAAATTAATTCCCTTTTTCCCCCGTACACTCACGATCTACTGCACCTACACCTTGGTTATCTCATGCTCAATTTGTTTGTGGCATCATGCACTGTGGATGTTGGTTACTGACTACTATGGTTAAAGTTGTTTTTCTCTGATACCATTTAATCTGTCACGCCCCGGTGGTTTTTAGGTAAAGATGAGCAGAAAGACGTACATATATATATTTTTTTGAATAAATAAGTACCGACCTCGCTCCGGTGCGTGTCAGACCGCCACATATACAAATTCGCTCTTCAAGCGGACAGAGTCTCCTTTCTATATGCACGGCGTCCTACTTACAAACAACAACAATCACAACATTCAACACCCGATCTTTAACCACACAGTCACAGTCAACAAGTACGAGAGTGTAAAGACATTTAATCCCATTAAGAGGGACCTTTAAGTTTGCAAACGGTGTCCACTCGACACCCATTCCTTTAAAACATCTACACATTCACAGTAAGGCGGCTACATCGTTTTGAAAGGATAATTCCATAGGTTTTCAAAGCATTTTGAAACCCTTTTTGTTCAGTGTAAAACATGCCGCATATAAGTCATTAAAAATCATTATACAGATCACATCACACAAACGGTCTCTCAACCCAACATCCACAACATTCCACTATCAAGCAATCGAGAACTTAACTTAGATAAAAAGAGATGAGATAACCCAAGCAAGAAACTACGGAATAAACCTCATACAGCTAATATTCACCAGTCACTGCCTCACCGTCGTCCCGACTACTACACCTAGTCATACCTGTCACGGAGTGGGTAAAGTCAGTGACAAATAAAGTAGATGTTATAGCATTACTGAACAGGAAATTAGAATGAGTTACACTGCACCGGAACCTTTCGCTATCCTTCGCCCTAAAACTTGCTTTATTCACTTTATTTACTTTAGTGACACCGTCCCGTCAGGGGAGTCGACGATCTCCCCACGGGACATATGATGCTCTAACCCCTTCACGATGCGTAGGCGACCCGTTTAGCCATCGTGATCAGGTCCCCAAACAACACACGTGGTGCACACGGGTCATTCAGACCACTTCTCAGGAAAAGTACACCTATGCGGGGGCCAAGCCGCCAGTGTACGTGCAGCATTCAACACCGGTTTGCCGAAGTCGGCGTAAATTAATTATCGCGACACTTTGTCGCCACGAACATCCACAAAAGAACGGTACATGGTAATTGCGAAGGGTTAATTCACTTGAAACATTTCATCTACTTTATTAAACAGGTTAGCACGAACATTTAGATGATACACTGCACCTAATGCACTTACAACACTTGTTGCATAAGAACCCACCTGGAATGAAGATAACCGACCGCGTCCGCGACCCTCGTAAGCAAATCAGAACTCCTCGTGGCCTACTAAAATATCCAAGAGCACAAATCAACACCTTACCCTAATCAGGTAAAATCAGTGGTCCTAACTACTGTAACAATAAACCCACAAAAACCGAAATCACTGCACCTAGAGGACCGCAACGTCAAACAAGAATCAACGAGTCAAAGCTTGTCAAGTAAAACCGAAAACTCAGATCAAACCGGATCCCCGACGGTAAAACCGATGGTTAACAACAACCGGACCGCGACTATATCATCGCGAACTCCGTCGGGACCCAAATCCGCTAATGGAGATCCAACAAAATCCAACCTTTCAACTGGTAGCCACCTTGGGACGTCAACGGTCAAGCCGAGAAACCCCGACGACGAAAACGATGAGAGATAGACCCGACGGCGCGCCCCCGACGATTTCGTCGAGGCGGGGAGCGTCGGCGAAATCGGCACCCGACATAATAAAACAGTGACCAAAAAGATCCCGAGTGGCCATGCCAAGAAAACCGCAGAGATTGTGATCCCGACAGCGAAATCGGCGCTCAAAACGGTGGAAAAACGGACCAAAACGGAGCCACCGAACTTTGGGCTGTCGGGTGGTGCACAGGAGCAACCGTGGACCGGGTCTGCGCGTCGGGTGGCCGCGCGGCATGCGCCGGGTGCACGCAGGAAGCGTGCACCGCGCTCTTGGGCCGGGCAGGTGCACGACACAAGCGTGCACCGGGCTCACGGCCGCAAGGGCTTGCGGTGCGCACCGGGTGAACGCTGTGGCGTGCACCGCGCATAGGCGGGCCGGGCCGGTGCACGGGAGAGGCGTGCACCGGGTCTACAGTTTCCGCGCTGCGGGCGTGCACCGGGTGCACGCCCGGGCCGTGGACCGCGCTGTACAGAAAGGCACAGTAACCTCCCGTTTCGGCGTTTTTCTCCGTTTTCGCTCCCGTGGGACCCCGGCGACGACCCCGCGAACATGGTAACGGCGGCAGCGGCCTCCCGTTTAACAACGGCGGCGGCGGCCTCCCGTTAACCCCCTATGTTCCAACGAAACACCCGCAAAAACTCCCGAACTAAATCGCGGTAAATCTAACGACTAACCAACGATCGACGAACAACCAAAACGTCGATCGGAAACTCGATCAAAGGCCCGATTAAAAACCACCGATTAAATCCGATAAAAAATCATCGATCACACCCGATCAAGAATGAGAATGAAACATTGATCAAAACCCAACAAAAAAATCCGTGATCGATGTACCGATTAAAACGACCTTACAAGAACACGGAAAACCCCCGATTAATTCTACAAAAGGATTAACGACCAGTAACCTCAATCTATCGGAAATAAAGAACCGATCTTGGTTCTTGCGGCGTTGGAGATCCGGATCCGCTCCCCGTAGATGATGGCGTCTCGTTCTCCGGTCTCCGGACGTCAATCGGGGCGATCGGGTTCCTCCGCTTTCTCCTTCTTTCCTTCTTTTCTCCTCCGGTTAGGGATTCCTTTTCTTTTCTCTCTTTTCCTTTCTCTCTTTTCGAACTAGGGTTTCGTTTGGTTTTCGGTACGCACAAAAGAGGAGGGTTTGAGGAGGCGATCTTTTACGATTAGGGTTTCCGTTCAGTATACGGGAAATAAATAAATCTCGTTATTAATTTATCCCTTTTTATTTTCCCGTTTCATATGTACGTACCATCAAAATCCTCCTTGGATATTTTTGACTGTAATTAATTAATTCTTTAATTAATTAATCCTACGGGATAATCCACCTTTTTAATATCTGTAACCGAATAACAAATTCTGTCACCGATTAATTAATTCTTTAATTAATAAATCCTACAAGATAAATCCACCTTTGTTTTAAAATCCGTTACCGAATAATTAATTAATTATCCTACAAGACAAACCCACCTTTTCTTCATAAAGCGTGCATGATATTTTGCACGGATTCCGATGCATCCCACGGTTACCGCGACCTTCAGAACCCTATTCCGGGAGATCCGTAAGTCAGATTTTGGATCCGATTGCACCGTCGCTCATCGTTTTTTGAGCTCTATCACCGAAAAATACCCGCACCGCATGTTAGTCAACTCTAAAGAGCCCGATATTTTAATTCCCTCTAACTTACACTTTATTAGCAGGAGGGTAAAATAATACTAGAAAAGTCGTGTCATTACACCACACGACACCCAGTTTTCTAAATCGTTTTCGCAAACTCTTTGTGCGGCCATTAATTTGAAAGGATAAATCCACGGGTTTTGAAATCGGTGCCCACACGACACTTGGTTTGAAAACATCTTTGAAACCGGTTTGTGTTTGAAAACAAGCCACAAATACACATCCTATCATTCACCAGTTAATTATAAGAAAGTCCTCCTCCCAACATCCATCAGAAACCACAGTATATGAAACACAGTTGAACTAAACATAGTTATGCCATAACCAAAAATAACTAAAATAAAGTATCGTTTTACTAGCCCTCTTGGCTAGTATCCTCTAACTGATGCCTCACCGTCGTCCCGAATTCCACCCCTACTCGAACCTGTCACAGTGTGGGTTGTCAGTGACTGATAAAGTAGAAAGCATGCAAGTAAACGCAATGATAGAATGAACACACCGAATCACCGGAGCATTTACTTTTCCCCTCCCCCTCATGTATCGCCAAATCCCTGTTGAGAGTCCCGCTGGGCACCTACCCCAGCTTTCAGAATATTTTGGGCACCAACCCCAATACCGTACTCATCTTCTTGGTGCCTCCAACCCCTCGACTGCCCAAGTAGCAGCCGCCTCCCCTTGAGGGGTCCCCACTAACCTCCCCTTCTGGGGTACACGGATAAATGAGTTACCATCTTTCCGAAAAAATACACCCTATGCAGTGGCCAAACTGCCGGTGTGCGTGTAAGCAATATGAGTGTTTTAATGCCTTGCGACCTTAGCCGCTATAACCAGAAAAGTATACCGCACCTGCGACCGCAGCCGCTCGATTGAAATAGTAAAAGGGATTCACATGCTAGGGGGTTAGTCAAATTATAACCGTGTCTACTTTATCAAAATGAGTATTCAGAAACGACACCTCACCGGTAATCACCAACACCTACCCACCTTGATTATGCGAAACGCGTATTCCGGAGACTGAACCTTGCTCTCTGTTGTCGCCCGGACCTAGAAGTAGTCCCCAAAAGAGCCATGGTCAGATCAACAATATAGTAGTGGATAAACCGAGCCCAAACGACTCAAAACAGTAAGGACAACTTGACGCGGCGGTGGCGCCGGTGCGCGTCGAGCGACGCGGCCGCCCCCGCGGTGTCACGGGTCGTACGACCGCGACCGCGCGGTGCAAGCCGCGGCCGCACGGGCAACAACCCCGTGCGGCACCTTCCGCGGTAGTGCGGACCTCGGCCTCGCATGGCGCAAATCCGCGGCCGCGCGGGCACCGGCTCCGCGCGGTAACCGCCGCGGCCGCGCGGGCACCAACCCCGCGTGCCGTAACCGCCGCCGCCGCTTGGGCACCAGCCCGCGCGGCGCAAGCTGCAGCCGCGCGGGAAAGACCCCGCGCGGCATGCAATGCCGCCGCCGCGCGGGCACGCGCACCGCGTGGCACGCACCGCGACCGCCGCGCGGGCATGGCCCCGCGCGGCATGTGACGCCGGCGTGTGATGCCGCCGCCGCGCGGGCACCCGTCCCGCGCGGCACGCTGTCACGCCCCGGGTGTAAACCAGAACCCGGGCCCGTCCACAGATCCGCCGTGCACACGGTATTTTCCGTGTACACGAAGCGCCAGTAACCTGCTCAGATAAAAGAGATATAATAAAAGAGCAATAAAAACAGAGCTGAACTAAAACTAATACATCTCAGACTGAAGCTGGAAATAAAATACAATACATCTGTATAAATGATACATCTGTCTCTCCCAGCTCACCAAAATAAATACAACCTGCTGGCCAAAGCCAGTCCCAAAGTAAAGGTACTACCGTATGAGGAAACATGGGTACACCAACAATCCAGCTAACATGCTCATCCTGCCTCGAGATCTATCTACTCGGCCGTCCTCTCTCCTCGACCCGCCACTGTAAGCCCAGTAGCACCCGCATAGAACACTGCAAAACAAGGGAGAAGCAAAAGAGGAAAGAAGAATGGGGGTGAGACTACTAGTAAACCAGTAGCCTCCCCTAGTGGGTAAAACCTCAACTCTGACACGCCCACTAGGTCTACCAGAGGCAAAAGGAATAAAGGTGGTATGCAATGAGTATGACTCCTGATGAAAAGCTACCACTAGAATGCCTCTAAAAACTGAGCTAAAAGAATAGCTGAATGTATGCATCAGAATGTCAACGCCTGCCTGACCAGACCCAATCGATACACCAGTAAGCACTGGTACTGCCTGCTCTGCCTGCCAAATCGGGTATGCCCGCCTACGCATAACACCGATAGGAAAAGGGAGTCTCGAAGACTCGAAGCCTGTAAAAACGCACACTCCGGAGTGGCACTCGAGGGGAGCGACCCACACGAGTATAATGCCTGGGTAACAAGTACCAAATCAGCAGGACTGGATCATGACTCTGATCACGGTGGAAAACCCATCCACTAGAAGAAATCCAAATCCTCTATCCCAATCTGATGCAATAACCATTGTCCGGTCAACCGCCAAAGATCCGCGGTTGCCGCAATGCCCGGCCCTCACAGCCTGCCTGTCCCAAAGCCCACAACTGTCTGACTACACTATCCCAGTCCCTGCTCGAACCCGAGCGCACTATCCCCCGAATATAAATAAAAGAAGAGAAAAGCATGGTTTCTCCTAAGTCAATTCCAGCATGATAGTGTAGCAGAAAAGGTGGCCTAACTAGGTGACCATACAAGCATGCAAATGTCCCAAGATGATATAAAAATAAACAGATGTCGATAACCTTTATAATGTTAGAGCATGTATAGAACAGTATGAGAATAGTAAATATGAGATAGCCTGTGCCTGCTTATGCCACAAACCCAAAGCCCACAATTATTGATTAGCCTTACCTTTTAACATGATGTTACTGTCCTACAATCATAATCCCCAATCAAGTAAGTTCTAACAATATCTGTTTAATCACAATAAGCCTGCCATTGCCACACATAAAGTGCATTTATCCTTTTAATCAAAGAAGCTACTCAAATGCCTAGCGGGTAGTCAAAAGATGGAGGGTTAACAACCACACCCATAATGACAATCCTGACCCAGGTCCGACATCCGGTCAACCACCTACTATCCGCAATAGCCGCAATACCCCAAAAGCTAAAATTCAAGCCCCGGCTACACTATGCCGATCCCTGCTCAAACCCGAGCAACAAATAGCCGCCTGCCTAAGGAATAGGGGGAAGAAGAGACAATAGGGTTCCTCCCAAGGCAGTCCCAACATATAGTGTAGCGGTCAGAAATGGTCTAACTAGATATCCCTGAAATCAAGTCTATCTCCTCATGGAAGAAAGAAGGGGAGTGACAAATAGTGGTTCATCATGTGCATCAAGTAATAACTCCACCTGGGTGTAATCATCATGCTAAATCATAATCCAACCGCACATGTCCATAACCTGCTAATCACCCTCACATGAATCATCCACCTATGCCTGTCCAAAAATCCTCAAGTGGTACCCTCCCACAAGACGCCTCACAATAACACGATATGAAAGTACATCCCCCCCCTCATGCAAGGATAAAGGCTAAAACGATGTCCATGAAGCATGTATAAGTTCCAACATGTCAAGTTTCCAATATAATGTTTTCCATATGATAGGCTCACAATTATCTAGTTAAGCATGCATGTCCATTAGGTGACCATTCAACATGTCCAATAAAGGGGATCACTCTAATATTCCTAGTGGGTATATCAGAAAAGAGGAGTAAAGCAACCACCCACCTCGAGCGCTAAACCCTGATCCCAACAGCGAAGTCCGCGTCCGGTCTCAACGATCACCACGGTGCTGCACAAAATACCCCAAAAGAACAAGCACAATTAATCCACCATGCTCACACCAAAATCTGCCCCGAATACAATCAGTCCACAGTTTTGCCTTTTTCACCTGCGAGATGTGCTCGAGAAATTCCAGGAAAAATACCGTCACGATCCTCGCGACGAACCGGTCGAAACGAGTACCTGCACGTTCCCACACGAGTTTTCTACGCTGAGATCCAAAATCGACAAGAGAACTACCCCGAACAATACTTCCACCCAAAACTGTGCTACAAAGTTCTGTAAAAAGGGGTTTCTCACCTTCGGGGAAAATTCCAGAAAATCCAAGAAAATTCAGAGAGACTCCTGGCGGTGCGTAGATGCAAATTGCCTTTTGAATCACCTCAATCCGATGTCTGGTTGCGGAGATATCGCCGAAACACCGAACCGCTGTCCAAAACTCCATCACAGCAAAAGAGGTCACAAGATGATCCGAAAAACCCATGAAAACCTCGGGATGGGAAAAACCAGCAAACACGGAAAACGTAGCCCTACCTGTCGTGAAGACGATGGCGCAAGAATCGCTGAAAAAGAGTGCCGGGGTAGCTCGGGAGAGTCCGAGCACTGAAATGCGACGAAGGGAATCACAAGGGAACGAGCGTCGCGCCGCGCCGTAAAATCCAAACCTCGGAGTGCGTGCCACCACAAATCTTGGAAATCCTCCAGAAGATGTAGAACTCGAAGGGGAACAACTTTGCTGAAGACACCTTGGTGAGAGGAGGCTCGGAAATGGTGGAAAAAGTGAGAAGAAAGGAGCTCGGGCTGTTTAAATAGGCCTCCCAAACAATTAGCAAAATGCCATCCGGGTCCCCATTCTCGGGCGCCCGGAAGTTTCCGGGCGCGCACAGTGCGGCCCGGCCCAAGACTTTCGGGCGCGCACAGTGCGGCCCGGCCCAAGGCGCGCCGTCGGACGGGATCCACGGTCCGTCCGACCCGCCTCAGCGCCCGCCACGTGTCGCCCGAACAGGCGACAGCCCAAATCCTCCACTCCTGCTGCGCCACGCGGCCAACCCCGGGAGTCGACACGCGTCCCCGACAACAGTACCGGCCGCGCCTGCGCGCCTGCCCGCGCCAGCTGCCCCTCCTGCCCGCACAGTTGACCAGCCAATAGGGAAGCGCCACGCGTCCCTGCCACTGACCGCTGCACCCGGTGCACGAGCCTCCGTAAGCCGAACCAATGGTAACCTGCCACGTGTCCACTCCGGTGCACCGTGAACCAAAACCCAACCATCAAGCTCCGTAGACCGTGAGCTGTGAGCCGGCCTATGGGGTGGTGCCACGTGCCCCCGCCTGGGTGCACGACGGCCGCGTGGACCGCGCCTGCCCGCGCGCCGCGCGCGCTGCCCGCGCCCTGTGCCGCCGCCGTTCCGCCTGCCCGAGGCCGCGCCGCCGCCCGCCGACGCTGCCCGCCGCCGCCGCCGCCGCCGGCGATCGCCGGAGTTACTGTTCCGGCGGTGAACAGTACCCGAAGCTCAGAAAAATCCAGCAGATAGTCCATCTTGACCGTTTTCGCGCGCTGAACCCGAATTTGACGTCCGCTTCGCCAAATTCCCATCCAATAAATCGCCGGAGGCTCCCGAAAAGGCATTTTCAATCCGAATTTCGTGCCGAGTCCAAATCTGATATCCGATTTGCGCGAAAACACCTATAAACATCCGACGGGGTTCCCTGATTACCCACGTGATCCACTTTAAGCTCGGAGTCAATCACTTGTGTCCAAATTGGCGCACGAACACCGCCGACATGCCCCGTAGGCCTCCAGAAGCTGCCGGTCACACAGTAAAAGCCCTGTAGAGTTCCGGATCATCACACACGCGCCGCGGCCGCCGCCGGGCATGGCCCCGCGCGTCGTGCGATGCCGCCGCCGCGCGGGCACCCGCCCCGCGCGGCACACGCCGCGGCCGCCGCGCGGGCATGGCCCCGCGCGGCGTGCAATGCCGCCGCCGCGCGGGCACCCGCCCCGCGCGGCACGCGCCGCGGCCGCCGCGCGGGCATGGTCCCGCGCGGCGTGCGATGCCGCCGCCGAGCGGGCACCCGCCCCGCGCGGTACACGCCGCGGCCGCCGCCGCGCGGGCACCCGCCCCGCGCGGCACGCGCCGCGGCCGCCGCGCGGGTATAGCCCGCGCGGCATGCGATGCCGCCGCTGCGCGGGCACCCGTCCCGCGCGGCGTTTACCCTAGCCGCGGCCACGTGGGGAGATCGATCCCGCGCGGCTCTAGCCGCGGCCGCGTGGGCACCGTCCCCACACGGCGCGCATTACGGTCGCGCGGCGACGCCCTAGGGCTTCGCGGCGCGACACGTTGGGTAGCAAACGGCTACTCCTAAACCTCATGAAAGACCGATACCCAAAAACCGAGCGAAACTATACCAAAATAAAATTACTTTACCTCTAATCGTAGGGGACGGCTATCCTTTCTTGCTCCCGGTTTTGGCGCGTTCGTCGCGAGGGTTTGGATCCTTTAGCTTTCACCTTCTTCACCACCGTTCTCTTTCGATTAGGGCTTCGCCTTTCTTCTTGTTTCCTCCGGTTAGGGTTTCGTGTTTCTTTTTCTTTTGGGAGGAGATAACGAAATATCTTTTCGTACGACATAACCACTTTGGGTATTTAAAATTCCCAATTAATTAATTCCTTAATTAATTAATTCCCCGGTTAATTAATTCTCCAATTAATTAATTCTCCAATTAATTAATTACGCATTTTAGATTCTTCAGGATAATTCATTAAAGATAATTCTATCCTTTTTCCTCGGAAAGCGTGCCAAATCACTTACGCGGATTTCGATGCACCCCTGGCCATTGCGATCACTTTCTACCCCTTTTCGGGAGCTCCGTAAGTCGGAATCCGGATCCGATCGCACTGCCATTCACCGTTTTCTGAGCTCTATCGCAGAAAAATACCCGCACCTCCGAATTAACGACTTAAGTAAACCCGTTACGTTAAATACATTAACCGAAAACTTTATTAGCAGGAGGTATTAAGTGTTACAAAATCTATGATATTACAGGTTAACATGTTATAGACTTTCGCTTGATTGGGTCGAGAGAGTTTTGGTCCTAAAGTTTGTTCCGCTGCAGTGGTCTTCGATGCTTCCGAGACGCCGTGCAGCGGCGAGGGCGTGTTTGACCGTAGATGAGGAGCCTTGGTGGGCCGAGAACAGGATTGCTGCTATGGAAGAGTTGTTGAGGATTTGTTCATCCAGGAGAAGCATCAGGTGCACTTAGTCATCCACTTATGGATAAGGACGCCGAGAGTTGGTGGCGTCGAGTTCGTCCTGTCGGACCATCGGGAGCGCAATTGATGACCTGGAGCGAGTTATTGAGATTGTTGAGCAGTGTGCCCCGTGTTGCCCCAGATGAGACCCAGGAAGTTGATCCGATTGAGAGGGGACCACATCGGGGTACCTATTACCTTGTACATGTTCGATGGATTGGCGAGGATCAGTGATCATGTTCAAGAGGGATGAAGAGCGAGGGACCAGCTCCAGTGAGAGACGTCCAGCCTCGCCTAAGTGTTGGGATAGTTGAGTGGATCGAGGTTGCCATGATTCCAGTCTCAGGATCATGGGTCTTAGAGGAGACAGAGACCAGGAGGTTCTCGACAGTCGAGGCATCAGTGGTAGTGCCATGGAATTGCCGCTTACGATAGCACCCCCACTACCCCTTCGGGATGGAGAGGTCACCCAACTTGCGATAGGCTGATAGAGCCGTGATGCCCAGGCAGTAAGCGATGGCCACCAGTTTTAGTGGATGAGTTTGTGCAGCCGGCTGGAGAGCGCCAGAATAGTGGATCGCATCTCACCAGGGTGGTTTTCCTTGTGGTCATCGGAGTTAGAGCATGCGGATGCCGACGCCGCTTGTGTGTGCTTTAGTAGAACAGGGGTAGCTTCGCGTGGATCAAAGATGAGACTGTTGGCTTGTGCACGTGAGGATCAGGTTCCAGATCACGTTTAGCACATGGATGAGTGTTGCCAGTCCTACATCAGTTAGAGATGTTGTTACGTGGTTGGATAGGGATTGATTATCCCAATTGTTATGCTACCATGGATTGTCGAGAAAGGACATTGACCCTCCGTGGACCTGGTCAGGAGGAGTGTTTGCGTAGAGGGAGCTAGACCATGGCAGAGTTGAGTCGTGGGCGTATCGCCTTGCTAGCGACATGTAAGGGAGGGTGCCTACGGTGGCACCGGGATTAGAGAATGTCCTTATCGCTGTGTGATCCGTTGTGAGTCTTCCAGATCTATTATTGAAGCCGCCGTTTAGTGAGATTGAGATCGAGATAGTGTCGACGTGGTTTTAGAAGCTGCGCCAACTTCGGCAGCACCCCTTGGACTATCACCCGTGAGACAGATAAAGAGAGTTGGTAGCGCAGTTTCGGGATCTGGCAGATTAAGGGGTTTATGTGACCCGTACCACATTGTGGGCATACGACAGTAGGGATACGTGAGATGGATACTTGAGTAGGATGCCATGCCGTTGGTTCACCGCAGTGATGCCCCGTTGTGAGTACACTACGGTGAGAGTTTTTGGATGGTTTGAGTACAGACAGACTTGGATTGTGTTGTGGCAGATGCCCTTTGTGAGATTGATCGCTTGTGGAACCTTACAGCCGAGGGCTGTGCCCGGATAGTGTTCAGGACCCGGTAGAGGCTTTCCGAGCTTGCATTGCGGCCAAGTGGATTGACCAAGGCCTAGCGGCCTTTTGGATTTGTGGGAATTGAGAGTTCCGGTTATGTTGGACGGGTTGGTGGTTGTACCCGTCGTGGATGTTTGGATTTATTTCCGAGGTGACATGGAGCGTGAGAAGCACTTGAGGATAGTGCTGTAACTTCTAAGAGAGGAGAAGTTGTACGCCAAGTTGAGTGGCTATGAATTTTGACCTCGAATAGTTCTATTGTTAGGCCATGTGTTTTCAGTTGCAAGAGTGGCAGGGGACCTAACGAAGAGTGATGCCGTTGGGGACTAGCCCTAGCCTATAATGGTGACAGAGGTCAAAAGCTTTTGGACTGAGCATTATTTCCCGATGTAGAACTTCTTCCCCTGTGGATGGATTCAAGAGTTGCATCTGTGGAACTTGAATATTGGTGGCAATGGAGCAACGAGGGAGTTATGCCCTTGGAGATCTTGAGTGGTGGAAACTATTTTCCGCAGGGATTGTAGATTTGAGCTTACGCGGGGAGTTTGGTCTGCGAGTTTTATCTGCCTGGAAGAAGTGTTTTGATCCCTTGCACGATTGGTTTGCGTTTCATGAAGTTGGATGAGGATTGGAGCTTTTAGGAGCGACCGATGCAATTTTTGCTGGTGAGGCAGAAGAGTTTTGTAGTCGGATTATACCTATGGACGAGGTCCCAGGGAGCTTTTGTTGAGTGAGAACGGCCACCTGAGAGCCTGATGATGAGTTAGGGATCCACTATCACCATTTGTTTGAGTCGCCCTCCTGAGTTATGAATTTATTCTGGTTTTGAAGACGAAACCCTTTTAAGGAGGGGAGAGTGTAGAATACCGGGTTTTCGGATGGCGCGCCGACCTCGCAAGATGGCGTGGTGCGGAGGAATTGCCTCGGGCATGTTGTTTATGTGTTTACAGATGATGTCGGGTTGATTCGGATCAACGCGGAAGCCCCAGCTTGATCCGGAGTTGTCCGGGCTTTGTGCGCCGTTAGAGGGCTGGTTTTCGGGAAGCATCGACTCCACCGTGGTGCGCAGAAAATTGGGAAATACCTGGAACAGGTGTACTTGGGAATTACAACGGATTTCGGGAGGTTCCGGACTGACGCGGAGGATCCGAAGGCGAAAAGTGAGTTGGAACTTGCAATTTTGGAGCCAGTTTTTGGATTGAGCACCCGACTCTACGGTTGAGCTTTTTGGGGAGAAAAAAGCTGTGGACATGTGTATTTTCAAATTACAGCGGAGTTCGGGAGGTTTCGGACTGGTGCAAAGGCCCCGAAGGCAAAAAGTGACTTGGAGTTGGCCTAATTTGGATTAATTAATTAATTTAATTAATTTTTGGGTTAAGTCTTTGAGGCAGCCAAGTAAAGAAGGAAAGAAAGAGAATGAGAAATGAATTAATTGGAATTAGGTGTGAGATGAGATATTTCTTTTTAGTGGAGCATTAAATGCTGCCACCTACCTCATTAATTAGGCATCCCCTAATTAAGCACCTTGCCACGTCACCTCCTCCTTCACCATAAAATAGAGGAACTTGACTGGAACAGGGGAAGTGTTAAGTAGAGAAATGCAGGAGGATGATGAAGAGAAGTGAAGAAAAAGAAAGATGGGAAGTAGAGGAGGTGATGGGGTGTCGTGATGGTGTGGGCCCTGTTGGAAGCCGAGCGGCGCACGCGCGAGGAGCTTCAACGAGGTTAGTTGCAGTTTTTCGGTTTCTCTTTTGGGTTTGGTTGGCTTTGCTTGTGCTATGCAGTTTTAGGGAGAGAGAGAGAGAGAGAGAGAGAGAGAGAGAGAGAGAGAGAGAGAGAGCTTGATTTAGCTTGGGTTGAGAATGGAGTGGGTTTTTGGTTTGGTGCGTTTGGTGGTGCCGCATCGGGGGAAACCGCACTCGCAGCAGTGGCGCGCTGCGGGTGGACGCAGGAGGCGCGCGCAGTGGGCTTGGGCGCCGCGCGGTGGGCCCAGGCGCCGCGCGGGCGCCGCCCGGGCGCTGCGCAAGCGCGCGCGGCGCGCAAACGCGCCGCACAGCCGCGCAGCTGGCGCGCTGGGGCGCGCGGCCTGTGCGCTGGGGTACCACGCGGGGGCGCGGCATGCGCACTGGAGCGCCCCGCTGGCGAAGTACTTGGCCGCAGGGCCGCACGCAGTGCGCGGCTGCCGCATGCAGCGCGTTGTTGGCGCGGCTGCTGCGTGCGGATGGCGAGCGAGCGGGGGGCCGGTGGCAGTGAGCTGTGAGCGCGCACGCCGAGGCTGTGGTTGCCCGGGTGTCGCGAGTTCGTTTGTGAGCCTTGTTTGACTGAGTTTCTTGGTTTTTCTCTCTCAGGTCGACGTCTTTCGTGCAGTTTTCGGCGAGGTGCCGCGCGGAGGCCGAGTCAATTGCGCGGCACGCGGTTTTCGCCGGAGCAGTCTGGACAGTGTGTGGAATTAAGTGATTGTGGTATTTAATTTTCCTTGTGTGCATTTGGATTGGTATGTTCAAGAGTGGATTTTTTTTTGTTAGGTGAGCATTATTGGAGTGCAGAACTGGTGTATGTGTGTGGGATGATTTAGGTAAATGGTGTTTGGGATTTGTGGATTGTGTTAATGCTGTGAAGTGTGGGTGATTTAGTTAATATTGTGTGTATGTGGGCATCTAATTATGAGTATGCAGAATTTTATGGTGGACTTGTTTGGTGTTGTGGACTTGTGGGTGTGTACAAATAGAGCTTTTAAGTGTGCTGTGGATTTTCTTTTGTGATTGTAATAGAGGATGCATGTGTGAAGTATATGTTTACTGTGGACTTGGTGTTTTTAATGTAGTTAGTGAGCTGGTAGTTTGTGTGGTATGTGGGATTGTGAGTACCTTGTTAAGTGTGCATTTGATGGTTAGTGAGCAGATGTTGAGGGAACTTGTTAATTGGAGCTTGTAGAGTGTGGATTATGGATTTTTGGTTTATGATATTATGTGAGCATGTAATTCTTTTGAGTATATGGATGGACTTGGGATTAACTATCTGGGTTTAAGTGGTTATGTATTTTAATTGTGCAAGGAGCATAAGGGTATGTGTTGTGGGACTTTTAGTGTGCTGTGAGCATGGAGATTGAGTTGTGGGTTGTGTGTTTATTGTTGGCTGTTGGTTTGAGGTGGAGGTAAAATGGATTGTGATCACCTTGTAGCAGCTGATGGACTTAGTTTATGTGTACTTGTGTGCTGCGGAGGTGTGGACTTAGCCGTTGTGCGCCGGAATTTTTGTATGGTCTCGGGAAAATTTAATTGGAGCTTCCAATGATTTTTATTTATTCGGGGATTTGCGGCACGATTTTCGAGGTTTCGTCAGTTCGAGGTTCCGGCACTTCACCGACTTCAGCAATTGCCTGCGGAAAGCGTTCCAGGTGGGTTGAAATTTCTCCAAAATTTATGGAATACCCCTTAATGCTATTGAATGCAAGTTGATCATGTTTATTAGGCGTTTTCGCTGTTTTTACATCTGGTAGTTGCCTGGAATTTTCTGTAAAATTTATTAGAACCCCGGATTATTTTTAATCTACTCCAGACACTATATGACACTAGACTGGATATTTTGTTGGCGCCATAACTGCACCTAAATCATTTTAAAAATCGAGAAAGCCGTTTTAAGGAAAATCAGCATTTTTAAAGGTGATTTTTAAATTATGTTTTCGCTAGAGGTATGGCATCGATTCAGGGTGCATTAGACCTCGTGCCTGGGGGGCGAGGGTTCTCTTCTTGAGCTTTTTTTAGATGAGTTATAGTGTCATTTGAGTTTTGAGCTTCTGATGAGATTATTCTAGATCATGGGTCATGTATCTCTGATTTGATAGCGAAGGTGGTTCTCCCACTTAGTTATAAGAGCTTTAGGGTTCTGGCAGACCGAGTCGTGGAGGTTTTCCGACTTAGCCATGGGTCTTGCATGATCTGATTGAGTCGTTGAGGGTTCTCCTACAGATCATGTGAGGATTTAGGGCTTTTTCTGTTTGAGTCGTGGAGTTTTTCCAACTGAGTTGTGCTTTTGAGCATCGAGTTGCCGATCTGTTTGATCGTGGATCATAGCCTGCATATGCCGCTTATTGAGATAGTTGAGATTCATGAGATATTGAGCTCGTTGGGGTCGCTCCCCTCGAGTTATGCCCCGGGTGCGTGTTGATGATGAGATGATGATGCGCCTAGTTCATATACTAGTGGTCGCTTGATACCCCTGGCTGAGTTACCATGGGGTCACTTTGCGTGAGGTTGAGATAGTCGGTTTAGGGCGCCCCACGTAAATCCCGTCCTCTTGTGGATGCGTGGTAGTGGGCAGGTGCGTTCCTAGACGACAGGCACAGGCTGGACTGAGCCAGTTTTGGCAGTCATTGAGATTGGGTGTTATGAGCGGGAGGTTACATATTATGTTCTTAGATGGTTTTTCCTTTGAGCATTGATACTGAGGCATTTTAGCAGTAGTGTAATATCATAGATTTTATAACACTTCATACCTCATGCTAATAAAGTTTCCGGTTAATGTATTTAACGTAACGGGTTTACTTAAGTCGTTAATTCGGAGGTGCGGGTATTTCTCTGTGATAGAGCTCGGAAAACGGTGAATGGCAGTGCGATCGGATCCGGATTCCGACTTACGGAGCTCCCGAAAAGGGGTAGAAAGTGATCGCAATGGCCAGGGGTGCATCGAAATCCGCATAAGTGATTTGGCACGCTTTCCGAGGAAAAAGGATAGAATTATCTTTTAGGAATTATCCTGAAGAATCTAAAATACGGAATTAATTAATTAGAGAATTAATTAATTGGAGAATTAATTAACCGGGGAATTAATTAATTAAGGAATTAATTAATTGGGAATTTTAAATACCCAAAGTGGTTATGTCGTACGAAAAGATATTTCGTTATCTCCTCCCAAAAGAAAAAGAAAGACGAAACCCTAACCGGAGGAAACAAGAAGAAAGGCGAAACCCTAATCGAAAGAGAACGGTTGTGAAGAAGGTGAAAGCTAAAGGATCCAAACCCTCCCGACGAACGCGCCAAAACCGGGAGCGAGAAAGGATAGCCGTCCCCTACGATTAGAGGTAAACTAATTTTTTTTTCGTATAGTTTCGCTCGGTTTTTGGGTATCGGTCTTTCATGAGGTTTAGGAGTAGCTGTTTGCTACCGAACGTGTCACGCCGCGAAGCTCTAGGGCGTCGCCGCGCAACCGTAATGCGCGCCGCGCGGGGACGGTGCCCCCACGGCCGCGGCTAGAGCCGCGCGGGATCGATCTCCCTGCGTGGCCGCGGCTAGGGTAAACGCCGCGCGGGATGGGTGCCCGCGCGGCGGCGGCGTCGCATACCGCGCGGGCCATACCCGCGCGGCGGCCGCGGCGCGTGTCGCGCGGGGCGGGTGCCCGCGCGGCGGCGGCATCGCACGCCGCGCGGCGCCATGCCCGCGAGGCGGCCGCGGCGCGTGCCGCGCGGGACGGGTGCCCGCGCGGCGGCGGCACCGCACGCCGCGCGGGCCATGCCCGCGCGGCGGCCGCGGCGTGTGCCGCGCGGGTCAGGTGCCCGCGCGGCGGCGGCATCGCACGCCGCGCGGGGCCATGCCCGCGCGGCGGCCACGGCGTGTGCCGCGCGGGGCGGGTGCCCGCGCGGCGGCGTCATCGCACGCCGCGCGGGGCCATGCCCGCACGGCGGCCGCGGCGAGTGCCGCGCGGGACGGGTGCCCGCGCGGCGGCGGCATCTCACGCCGCGCAGGGCCATGCCCGCGCGGCGGCTGCGGCGAGTGCCGCGTAGGACGGGTGCCCGCGCGGCCGCGGCATCGCGCGCCGCGCGGGGCCATGCCCGCGCGGCGGCTGCGGCGCGCGGCGGCTGCGGCGCGTGCCGCGCGGGGCGGGTGCCCGCGCGGCCGCGGCGTCACATGCCCCGCGGGGCCATGCCCGCGCGGCGGTCGCGGTGCGTGCCGCGCGGGGCGGGTGCCCGCGCCGCGGCGGCATTGCTTGCCGCGCGTGGCCTTGCCCGCGCGGCTGTAGCTTGCGCCGCGCTGGTGGGTGCCCGCGTGGCCGCGGCGGTTGCGGTACCCGGGGTTGGTGCCCGCGCGGCCGCGGCGGTTTCCGCGCTGGGCCGGTGCCCGCGCGGCCGCGGATTTGCGCCATGCGAGGCCGAGGTCCGCACTACCGCGGAAGGTGCCGCACGGGGTTGGTGCCCGTGCGGCCGCTGCTTGCACCGCGCGTTCGCGGCCGTACGACCCGTGACACCGCGGGGGCGGCCGCGTCGCTCAACGCGCACGGGCGCCACCGCCGGGTCAAGTTGTCCTTACTGTTTTGAGTCGTTTGGGCTCGATTTTTCCACTACTATATTGTTGATCTGACCATGGCTCTTTTGGGGACTACTTCTAGGTCCGGGCGACAACAGAGAGCAAGGTTCAGTCTCCGGAATACGCGTTTCGCATAATCAAGGTGGGTAGGTGTTGGTTATTACCGGTGAGATGTCGTTTCCGAATACTCATTTTGATAAAGTAGACACGGTTATAATTTGACTAACCCCCTAGCATGTGAATCCCTTTTACTATTTCAATCGAGCGGCTGCGGTCGCAGGTGCGGTATACTTTTCTGGTTATAGCGCCTGAGGTCGCAAGGCATTAAAACACTCATATTGCTTACACGCACACCGGCAGTTTGGCCACTGCAGAGGGTGTTATTTTTCGGAAAGATGGTAACTCATTTACCCGTGTATCCCACAAGGGGAGGTTAGTGGGGACCCCTCAAGGGGAGGCGGCTGCTACTTGGGCAGTCGAGGGGTTGGAGGCACCAAGAGGATGAGTACGGTATTGGGGTTGGTGCCCAAAATATTCTGAAAGCTGGGGTAGGTGCCAAGCGAGACCCTCAACAGGGATTTGGCGATACATGAGGGGGAGGGGAAAAGTAAATGCTCTGGTGATTCGGTGTGTTCATTCTATCATTGCGCTTACTTGCATGCTTTCTACTTTATCAGTCACTGACAACCCACACTGTGACAGGTTCGAGTAGGGGTGGATTTCGGGACGACGGTGAGGCATCAGTTAGAGGATACTAGCCAAGAGGGCTAGTAAAACGATACTTTATTTTAGTTATTTTTGGTTATGGCATAACTATGTTTAGTTCAACTGTGTTTCATATACTGTGGTTTCTGATGGATGTTGGGAGGAGGACTTTCTTATAATTAACTGGTGAATGATAGGATGTGTATTTGTGGCTTGTTTTCAAACACAAACCGGTTTCAAAAATGTTTTCAAACCAAGTGCCGTGTGGGCACCGATTTCAAAACTCGTGGATTTATCCTTTCAAATTAATGGCCACACAAAGAGTTTACGAAAATGATTTAGAAAACTGGGTGTCGTGTGGGCACCGCTTTTCAAAACCCATGGGTTTATGCTATAGACTGTATAAAATAGCGGTGATGGTTTGATGTACTATATACTCTCCTCGTTGCATGTCATGATTGGAATGGTTAAAGCATTGGAATTGATTGTGACGCTGTGCATATACAAAGGAGACTCCGCCTGTTTGGGGAGTGAATTTGTATATGCGGCGGGTCTGATACGCGCCGGAGGCAAGGTTCATGTACTCACTTAAAAAAAAAAAAATGGGTAGATTTTCCGCTCCATTAGAACCTCCAGGGTGTGACAGATTTTATGGTATCAGAGAAACCGGCTTTAACCAAGGAGATCATGTCTAACAACCACAGAATGTAATGACACAAGTGACTAACAAAGTTGATAACCAAGGTATAGGTTTGTCACGTACGAGCGTGAGCGCGGGGAATTAAGGGGATCGAGTCCCAGGGATAGAAGGTCAAGGTGCTGTGATTTTCTAGACGCAATAGAATTGATGTGATTTCTTTGCATGTACAGATAACAGTCCGGCTTAGTGTGCAACGGTCAACGGGAATGGACACTGCAGCCGAGGCGAATCGCTTACTACGCAACCAGCTGCGCGAGGTGACCGGGCAGCTGCTGACCCTCACTAAACGCTTGAGCATACTGACACGAGAGCTTGAGAGTGTCGACCGTTTTCAGCGCAGCGTCAGGGACGACGCCTTTCGTGGAATGCCACCGGCAGATTTTTCCCACCTATCAAGAGGCGGTCGACTTGGCCGTGCGGGCAGAGCATGAACTTGCCGAGGCACGTGCTCGGTGGGGACACCCCGGGATGCAGCAGGGCCTGGGAAACCCCTACCCCGGTTCGGCAGGGGACTTCTATCAGAAGGGCCGGGCGACAAAACGCCCGAAGACAGGATAGGGATCTGAACAAACGTTGAAAGAAGGACCTGAACCTCCGAAGCCGTGTGTCATTTGTGGTGGCGCGCACCCAATGATGGGCTGCCCTTAGCGGAACGAACACTGCTTCCGATGCGGCAGGCCGGGCCACACACGTTACACGTGCCCCCAGAAACCGGCTGTCACTAGACCCCCGGCGCCGCGACCCGACGGAACGAAGAGGGCTGCCACCCTCACCCCACCAGGGAGCCCCAACTCAGGAAGCAGGGCAAATCGACACCCGAAGAGAGTACAGAAAGGCGGGCAGGTGCCAACAGGAGGCCAGGAATCGTCACGGGGACCCTGTGTTATTTGCGGAAAGGCACATCGAGTGACTAACTTCTTTTGGAGGTACTCCCACTGCAACAGATACGGCAAGCCGGATCACACCCGCGTTTCATGCCCGCAAGAACTACCCGCTACAGCCGCCGCGCCGCAGCCGAGAGGACGAGAAGATACTGCGGTCCTCGACCCACAGGGGGACCGACCCGACGACCCACGCGCGACAGACCCCTACGATGCCACCTCCCTACCCGGCCACGCCGTGCGCCGCTGGCCCAAAGGGTGTGGGCGGACTCCCCCAACCGCCCCACTAGACGACAATATGTCCCAGAATGGGAGATAGCAGGTAATACCTAAACTACTTTCTACTAGTTGGGAACACCCGTCGAACCGGAGCAGTCCTTTCTGGTCCGACCCCTTTAAGTTCCTTTCGCCTTTTTGGGTTATACCTTACGACTCCCCGCTCTCCCTTGTCGTTCTTCTTTTCTCCGCCCAAGTTCCGCCATAGGAGTTGACGTACGGTAGTTGTGAGGGGGGGGGGTGGGGCTACGCCTGTGCATCATCGATTGGGGAATAGGTAGGGCCATAGCATAGAACTATACCCCCCACCTTAGGTTGAAGACCTATTCGAAAAACAACCGGAGCGACGACGCCTTCGGGGGTTGTTTCGCAACCCGGCTATAACATTTTGGATGGTGGCAAGATCCAAGAGGTTATGAGAGTTTAGCGTGCTAGAGCTAGAATAGTTCTAGGACGGGTGACCCTCCGGGAAGTTGGGGCGTCACGGTTGGGGTAGCGGGGCGGATTGTGAGGCGTCGCAATACGCCAAGTTATAGTCCGAAGTAAGGATATACCGAACACGGCGTTCAGAACTCGATATGGCCATTACGAGTTCACGGTGATGCCGTTTGGGCTAACCAATGCCCCAGCGGTATTTATGGACATAATGAACCGGATTTTTAAACCATTCCTGGACCCATTTGTAGTGGCTTTTACTCAGGATATCCACTTCTAGCCCCTCCCAGATAGGGAGCATGAGGAGCACCTCCGGGTGGTCCTCCAGACCCTAAGGGATCAAAAGCTGTATGCCAAACTCAAAAAGTGTGAGTTTTGGCTCCGTGAGGTCGATTTCTGGGACATATTGTCTCGGCCACGGGAATTGCGGTGGATCCAAGGAAGATAGAATCGGTGACCAACTGGGCTCGCCCGACCACGGTGATGGAAATCCGAAGCTTCCTCGGGCTAGCAGGATATTACCGACGCTTTGTGGAAGGCTTTTCAAAGATAGCCACTCCCCTTACTCGACTAACCCGGAAAGGGGAGAAGTTCGTCTGGACGGATCAATGCCAGAAGAGCTTCGAGGAGCTTAAGGACAGACTCACGCGGGCACCGGTACTCACATTGCCTCAGCCCGGTGAGGATTACGAGATCTACTGTGGCGCGTCCCGAAGTGGACTGGGAAGTGTGTTGATGCAACAAGGGAAAGTCATCGCATACGCGTCAAGACAGCTCAAGGACTATGAGCGGAACTACCCTACACACGACTTGGAGCTCGCGGCAGTCGTGTTTGCGTTGAAGCTCTGGAGGCACTACCTCTATGGGGCACACTGTAAGGTGTACTCCGACTACCAGAGCCTCAAATATTTGTTTACGCAAAAGGAGTTGAACTTGCGGCAACGGAGGTGGCTGGAACTACTGAAGGACTACGATTGGTCCATCCATTACCACCCCGGAAAAGCAAACGTGGTGGCCGATGCCTTGAGCCGGAAGGGACAGGCGGGGGAGACGACACTGTGCACCCTTACCCAACAGGATCGGCTAATTTCGCAATTCTCGCAACTGAGACTGGAGGTGGTGCCAGCAGGAGCAGTTGCGAAATTTATGTCCTTGGAGATCACGCCTACGCTGATAGGGAGGATCGCAGAAGGCCAAGCGATGGACCCACAATTACAGCAAGTGCGGGACAGGTTATCCTAGGAACCAGGTGGGGATTTTGTGATCGGCGTCAACGACGTGTTGATGTTCCGGGGACGAGTCTGCGTACCTGACGTGCCGGAACTAAGGAGAGAAATTCTGGCGGAAGCACATGACGCCCCCTACACTGCGCATCCTGGAGGTACAAAAATGTACAGAGACCTAAGACAGACCTTCTGGTGGCCTAAACTAAAGAACGATGTGGCGCACTTCGTGGCACGATGTTTGGTGTGCCAACAGGTGAAGGCGGAACACCAACGACCGACGGGAAAACTACAACCATTGCCCATACCGGAGTGGAAATGGGAACGGATCACCATGGATTTTGTGACCGGTTTTTCGCGATCGCAGCAAGGACACGATGCGATATGGGTTATCGTGGACCGTTTGACAAAATCGGCCCACTTCATACCGATTCACACGACGTAGACTAGAGATCGGCTGGCGCAGACCTATATCGACGAGGTGGTGAGGTTGCATGGAGTACCATCATCCATAACCTCGGACAGGGACACGCGCTTCGTGTCAAACTTTTGGCGGAGCCTGCAGCAGGCGTTGGGGACCAAGTTGCAGTTTAGGACGGCTTTTCACCCGCAGACGGACGGGCAATCGGAGCGAGTCATCCAGATTCTTGAGGATATGCTCCGAGCTTGTGTGCTAAGCCTGGGGGAGGGGTGGTCGCTGTTGGGTTATATGTAATACGGATCTAAATAGGGGAAAAAACACCTAGAGGGGGGTGAATAGGTGTAAACGTATAAACACTCAAAAAATCGTTGCGATAAAACCCAATGCGGAAATAAAAATAATACGCAAGATTTTTACGTGGAAAACTCCATCACCGGAGTAAAAAACCACGGGACCGATAACACGGCAGAAATCCACTAGAATTAAAACACGTACAAGGTGATTTACCGTACACACTTACGACTCAACCTTTTCCATACGCTCCTAGAGGATCTTCTCCGCTCGCTCCGCGACGCTTCTCGAATCCACGATCTGCGCCCAACGCCGAATCCACGGCGTCCAACGTCGAATCCACGACGTCCGACCGAATCCACGGTCTTCACCCAATAGCACCCTTCGAATCCACGAACGTGCCTCGCTCCGAATCCACGAGAGCGGTTGAACCTTGAATCCACAAGGACACGCGAATCCACGCGCCGATTTTTGGGGTAAATCGTTGTTTTGGGTGGTGATGATCCGCCGAATACTTAGATCAAAGATAGATTGGAAATACCATCTAAGAATTCATTAGTTTGATTCAACTCGAGATGTGAGTATGAAAACCTAGAATCAAACTAATCAATATAGATGAAGAAACAAAGAGTATTCTCTAATGATTTCCTTTCTTCTCTATATGTGGATCTATAGCCGTATAAAATGGTATATGAAAATGACGGCTAAAGACTATGTGGATTCACCCTAGAAAAAGAGTCATAGGGTGTATTTATAGGTTAGAAACCCTAGGAAGGAGATAAGAATCAAAAACCTAACATTTCTGGAAATTTTACGGACGGCGATCCGGATCGGACTAGCTAGGATCCGGATCGTCGTAACGAGACAGCCAGTTCCAGAAAAACGAAGGTTCGGGATCCGGATCGAAGTGCACGATCCGGATCGTTCATACAGTTTACCAAACATCAACGTTCGGGATCCGGATTGCGAAGCATGATCCGGATCGTTCAAGGAAAATGGTAAACTCACTGTTCGGGATCCGGATCATGAGACTACGATCCGGATTGTCACGCCCCGAGTTTAAAAACCAGCGTCTAAAATTTTTTTTTTTTAAATCAGAGTTTAAAGCCAGCCAGGGCGCAACAGACCGCCACATATATAGAAGAGTCCCAATCCCACTGGGGATTGAGCCCTTTTCTATATATGCACGGCTCACTTGGCATACAACCAGAGTACTAACTACGTACATCTACTAAGCAAGATTAAATTACAATATCAACAACTTCTCAATTACATTGCATTACATTTGATACAACAATTAATTAAATACTTGATCTTATCGGCTGTCCAGGGTCAAGCTCTATCTCGTGATCTCACCAACTCGTCCCGACATCTCAACACCCGCTCGACCTGAAAAACAGTCACCCGAGGGTGTGAGACACACCGGAGTGTATCCCAGTGGGCACGACGAGCCGAGAAATAGCAGATCGTACCTACTGGTATACAATGCTAGAGGATAGTAATAGATCAGGGGTTAGGGTAAAGCAGATATATAACTGGTGCTGTAAAGAAAGCAAAACTCATAATCTGGGTACAAGCATAGGAGATAATTTTAGCAGAATTTAAAACATGTATCAGGATAATCAACACATCAAGGAGTTAGGACAATCAGCAAGATAACAATGGAACTATAATCAGAGGCATCACATAGAATCATAAAAGAAGTAGATAACTAGAAGCCAGATCAAAGAATCAAAGAATCAACACATGCATCAAATAGATGAAAACGCAAAGACCCAATCACAAGCTACCATTTTGGTCTTCGCAAAGACCTCAGGCGAGGCTGCCCTCTTGGCACCACCTGGTTGACATTCCCCAAACTAGGGTCACGGGTTGCCTCAGCTAACCACTTTACCGGTAAAGAACATCGCTACGGGTAGCAAATCCGCTGATATTCGTGAAGTACAACGGTGCGGGCGAATCATATGCAAATGCTCAAGCTCACGGTCCACTGACCGGGTAAACGGCAATAAGCCGGGAAATCCCCACTGGGATGCAATGACAAGATCAACTGAAACTCAACACTTATGCAGGAACACTCATCAATAAATCTCAACTCATATGCAAGATCAAGGCAAATATCTCTCAACAGAAGCTCACAGATAAACTCAACTCAACCACACAAACCAACCAAATGATACAAAACTTAAACACATATTTTAAGAAAACTGTTTTGAAAAGTCCCAAACCTCGAAGAGCATTGCCCTTGTCCTATCAAACAAGAACAGACTCAGGCGACACTACGAAGCTTGGATTTAAGTCCAAACCTCGCAGAGCAGTGCCTTTGTCCTATCAAACAAGAACAGACTCCGGCGATCCTACGAAGCTCGGGTTAAAACCTCAGTTAAATAAATCTATGTGCTCAGAGATGTATCATTTGATCAACAGAACAAACAGGCTCACTAATAAACCATGAAAATGTCCGAGTAAAAGTATGAATACTAGAGGTGCTATGGACAATCATGTAAGGCAAAATAGAACAGATAACAGGCATAGATCAGGCAGATAGCAGATATAATATATCAAAGAAAGGCAGGCTCAAAGTAATCAGATTAAGCTATCAACAACAGGGGTCCAACCAGTATCGCACCCCAGAGGGCCGAACTGATAAAACCCGGACCGAAGATAACCCACCTGTCAATGCGCAGGCAATTAATCTGTAATCCTCTAAATGCTCAACTCCGGGTGCAAACTGAATCAACCTGGATCAAAAATCACCAATCAGGGATCAATTCAGTCCCGCTAACTCTAACCTAAGACCAGATCAATTTAAAACCTTCTTAGTTATTTTAATTGTAACCTAGACACCGTAAAATCGACGATTTTGCCGATTCTCGGACTGTTATCCGATTTCCGCTCAACGAAAGCCGATGGATTCCCAACGAAAAGCTTAGGAATCATTTAACATTTTACTAACCAGTACACATTGTCTATTTTGCATTAAAACCCTTAAAGTTTTCAGAAATTACATTTTAGTGCCATTTGAGCACTGTTTTCGCTCGTTCTTTCAACTGGAAAACAATTTTGACGAACCGTCACTTCCAGCAGGTGACATTTTTCATGCTGAACACCGTGCTCACTAATTTGCAGCAGCACGGAACCCGAGGCAAACTTCGGGCCATAAAAACCCTCTCTAACATAGCCCAAATGAATTTTTGTTTCTCCGGGACTTCAAACACTATTTCTAACGCGAGCATCGCGTTCAGTGACCCCAAATTAGCTAGGAATGCACTGTCGCGACTTCGCCAACAGCCCGGAACCATGTTTTATTTAAACATTTCTCTAAAGGTTGATTCAACTACATCTTTTAATTTAAACTTCAAACAAGAACATTTTGTATATCAAAGTTGGTCTGGGCACTGCCAGGACCTCAGTGCTCACCCTGGTTGAGGCCCAGGTGGGCTGGTTCAAGCAGAACCAAGGTCAAGCTTACACCCTAATTCACAATGCACCAAACTTTAATCCACTCAGTTTCTGTTTGAACTGAAGTGAGCACAGAGCTCAGGGGACTATTTGGAGCAAGTTTCATATTTACAGTTTTATCAAATTCCAACTTAATCTTCATTGAAGCATTTCATCAAACATATGGTGTGCACAATTGCAACACACACACACAACACCATGGGGAACCTGGTTCTCTGCAACCAGGGCACATGAGGGCTTCCAACTTGGATCAACTAGATCCACTGAGTTTCTGGAGTATTTCCCCTCAACTGGAGCAACCTCAGAACCCCGGGTTGGCCGAGCCCCATGATGAAGAAGATGAAGCTTTGCATTGATTTTCGTGATGCTCCATCCGAAGGGTCTGGGGCTCAACCAAATGCACCAGTAGGTGCCATTTGCTGCATGTAAGCTTCCCATACCCTTGGCTGGCCTCGGGGTGCGGCGGCGGCGCGGCGGAGCAAAGCTCCGATTTGGAGCTCATGACCTCTAATGGCGGAATTCCACAGAGCCACTTTGAAGACCCCTAACATGGATGGAAAGTCTCAAGACCTTCCCAGGAAGCTTCCGGACCATGCCTCCCCGGTCGGAAGTGGCCGGAGCTCCGGCGGCCGCAAAGTTATCAATTTCGGGTTCAACCATGGCCGCATCACTTTGATGCTGCATGGGTGCCATGTAAATGCATGGGAGCACTCCTCTCATTCCCAGTAAGGCTTCTGGGTAGGTGGCCGGCGTCGTAGAGGCCCGCCGGCGCCGGAGCACAAGCTCGGCCGAGTGCAACAAAAAGCCCGAACTAGGGCATAAAACTGCCATTAATTGGTTCAACCATACTCCACCAAATTTGGTGGAGTTGGTCCTCTCCTCCTACAGTCCAAGCACACCAATTTTGGTGCGTTTATATTCAGTGGTTGCCGAGTTCTTTAGGGGCGGAGCTAGGTTAGGTTTCCGGCGACCCATTGTGGCCGCCGGCTAACCATGCTGCATGGGACCTCGGGGCTTTGCAGGGAGGATGCTAAGGACCTAAGGAGTCCACTACTAATGGTCCGGGTGCTAGAAACCGTTGGTTAAGGACCCTCACCTTAGCCGAGCTCGGGGAAGAAGGAGGAAGCCGGATTCTTGGTTCCCTCACTACGCGCGGCCAAGGCTTGCTCCAGCAGGGTCCTCCAAGCACCAGGAACTCCTCAGACACCTCCCAATCCAACTTTGAAGAGATCCCGCCCAACTTCACACCTCGTCGGAGAAAGAAAGGAAGAAGAGGAAAGTGGCTGCGGCGGCACTCGGCGGCGGCTGGGGTCGGGTACACCAGGGCTCGGTTGCGGCCTCTTAATGAAGCTCTCAGAGGAAGGTTGGCTAATCCCTATGGCTTTGGTTGATCTTTCCTTCACAACTCAAGGGAAACACCCATATAGGCTTCTTACCTTTAACACCGGCGACCCGAACGGCCGGAGGTTACGGCAACCGAGGGGACGCGTCGGTTACAGCCTAAAGATGCTGGTGGAACTTCAGTTACCGAAGAGGAAGAGGCAGGGTACTCGGGATCACTCCAACACGTGTATAAATGCACATTTGCACAAAACCCCCTACACAAAGATCCTAAAACTCTAAGGTCCCTCTGTAGGTGACAAATGCACCCAGCACCCCAACTTATAAGCCTCATAATTTTTGGTACATAAAATATTAGGGTTTCTTCAAAAATACCCACCTTTTCAATGTATTTCACGCTTTTCGAGGCACTCGAGTCGCCGAAACTGAAAATGGACTTCGCCACGACGTCCGGCTCGTCGAGACCTTCAAAATAGGCTAATCATTTGTTTGATTTGGTGCTCGTATGAAATCTCGGGCCATCTTGTTCTGTATGTCGCAAACCGACGCACGCACTTCGATACACACGGGTCGCCAAACGCGAAATCCGTCAGTGACATTGCGCTCAGAACGTCGAAATTAGCTAGGATCCATTACTCATACTCCTATGTTAAAATTCTAGATAGTGGTTCGACCATTCATGATCACAAGGGGTTAAAAATTCAAAGGTTACTATTCACTTAAGTCGCGGGGCCCATTTTTTTGATTTCTGATTTCTGGAAGATCCGACCGTCGGATCGAAAACATATGAATATGAAACTTCTATGTTTCGATGAGACGATCGTAATGGTGATCTCGGATTTTCCAGATCAGACCCCGATCAAAAGTCGATATTTCTGGGCCCACTATTGGCCCACTAACACTCCACTTTTGCCAAAATGACAAATTTTAAACATTTAAAGGCAAACAGAGACTTTCAAATTCTAGATTTCTACATCACCCACAACTTTTAAAAAGTTTCGTCCCTGAAACTTAACAAACATACTTTAAAAATTTTCTAAACACCCAAAATATCAGTTTTCTAAGTATTAATCTAGTTAATAATTTATCTTAGTACGGTCGACCCACAACTTCTGTTTTGACCTATCAGACTTAGAACACTACCCAGCGCTCTCTCGTAACACGAGTCATCCTAGGGTTCGTTCCTAGCCAAACCTAGACATTGCGTTTCCTATTGCTCTGATACCATCTAATCTGTCACGCCCCGAGTTTAAAAACCAGCGTCTAAAATTTTTTTTTTTTAAATCAGAGTTTAAAGCCAGCCAGGGCGCAACAGACCGCCACATATATAGAAGAGTCCCAATCCCACTGGGGATTGAGCCCTTTTCTATATATGCACGGCTCACTTGGCATACAACCAGAGTACTAACTACGTACATCTACTAAGCAAGATTAAATTACAATATCAACAACTTCTCAATTACATTGCATTACATTTGATACAACAATTAATTAAATACTTGATCTTATCGGCTGTCCAGGGTCAAGCTCTATCTCGTGATCTCACCAACTCGTCCCGACATCTCAACACCCGCTCGACCTGAAAAACAGTCACCCGAGGGTGTGAGACACACCGGAGTGTATCCCAGTGGGCACGACGAGCCGAGAAATAGCAGATCGTACCTACTGGTATACAATGCTAGAGGATAGTAATAGATCAGGGGTTAGGGTAAAGCAGATATATAACTGGTGCTGTAAAGAAAGCAAAACTCATAATCTGGGTACAAGCATAGGAGATAATTTTAGCAGAATTTAAAACATGTATCAGGATAATCAACACATCAAGGAGTTAGGACAATCAGCAAGATAACAATGGAACTATAATCAGAGGCATCACATAGAATCATAAAAGAAGTAGATAACTAGAAGCCAGATCAAAGAATCAAAGAATCAACACATGCATCAAATAGATGAAAACGCAAAGACCCAATCACAAGCTACCATTTTGGTCTTCGCAAAGACCTCAGGCGAGGCTGCCCTCTTGGCACCACCTGGTTGACATTCCCCAAACTAGGGTCACGGGTTGCCTCAGCTAACCACTTTACCGGTAAAGAACATCGCTACGGGTAGCAAATCCGCTGATATTCGTGAAGTACAACGGTGCGGGCGAATCATATGCAAATGCTCAAGCTCACGGTCCACTGACCGGGTAAACGGCAATAAGCCGGGAAATCCCCACTGGGATGCAATGACAAGATCAACTGAAACTCAACACTTATGCAGGAACACTCATCAATAAATCTCAACTCATATGCAAGATCAAGGCAAATATCTCTCAACAGAAGCTCACAGATAACTCAACTCAACCACACAAACCAACCAAATGATACAAAACTTAAACACATATTTTAAGAAAACTGTTTTGAAAAGTCCAAACCTCGAAGAGCATTGCCCTTGTCCTATCAAACAAGAACAGACTCAGGCGACACTACGAAGCTTGGATTTAAGTCCAAACCTCGCAGAGCAGTGCCTTTGTCCTATCAAACAAGAACAGACTCCGGCGATCCTACGAAGCTCGGGTTAAAACCTCAGTTAAATAAATCTATGTGCTCAGAGATGTATCATTTGATCAACAGAACAAACAGGCTCACTAATAAACCATGAAAATGTCCGAGTAAAAGTATGAATACTAGAGGTGCTATGGACAATCATGTAAGGCAAAATAGAACAGATAACAGGCATAGATCAGGCAGATAGCAGATATAATATATCAAAGAAAGGCAGGCTCAAAGTAATCAGATTAAGCTATCAACAACAGGGGTCCAACCAGTATCGCACCCCAGAGGGCCGAACTGATAAAACCCGGACCCGAAGATAACCCACCTGTCAATGCGCAGGCAATTAATCTGTAATCCTCTAAATGCTCAACTCCGGGTGCAAACTGAATCAACCTGGATCAAAAATCACCAATCAGGGATCAATTCAGTCCCGCTAACTCTAACCTAAGACCAGATCAATTTAAAACCTTCTTAGTTATTTTAATTGTAACCTAGACACCGTAAAATCGACGATTTTGCCGATTCTCGGACTGTTATCCGATTTCCGCTCAACGAAAGCCGATGGATTCCCAACGAAAAGCTTAGGAATCATTTAACATTTTACTAACCAGTACACATTGTCTATTTTGCATTAAAACCCTTAAAGTTTTCAGAAATTACATTTTAGTGCCATTTGAGCACTGTTTTCGCTCGTTCTTTCAACTGGAAAACAATTTTGACGAACCGTCACTTCCAGCAGGTGACATTTTTCATGCTGAACACCGTGCTCACTAATTTGCAGCAGCACGGAACCCGAGGCAAACTTCGGGCCATAAAAACCCTCTCTAACATAGCCCAAATGAATTTTTGTTTCTCCGGGACTTCAAACACTGTTTCTAACGCGAGCATCGCGTTCAGTGACCCCAAATTAGCTAGGAATGCACTGTCGCGACTTCGCCAACAGCCCGGAACCATGTTTTATTTAAACATTTCTCTAAAAGGTTGATTCAACTACATCTTTTAATTTAAACTTCAAACAAGAACATTTTGTATATCAAAGTTGGTCTGGGCACTGCCAGGACCTCAGTGCTCACCCTGGTTGAGGCCCAGGTGGGCTGGTTCAAGCAGAACCAAGGTCAAGCTTACACCCTAATTCACAATGCACCAAACTTTAATCCACTCAGTTTCTGTTTGAACTGAAGTGAGCACAGAGCTCAGGGGACTATTTGGAGCAAGTTTCATATTTACAGTTTTATCAAATTCCAACTTAATCTTCATTGAAGCATTTCATCAAACATATGGTGTGCACAATTGCAACACACACACACAACACCATGGGGAACCTGGTTCTCTGCAACCAGGGCACATGAGGGCTTCCAACTTGGATCAACTAGATCCACTGAGTTTCTGGAGTATTTCCCCTCAACTGGAGCAACCTCAAAACCCCGGGTTGGCCGAGCCCCATGATGAAGAAGATGAAGCTTTGCATTGATTTTCGTGATGCTCCATCCGAAGGGTCTGGGGCTCAACCAAATGCACCAGTAGGTGCCATTTGCTGCATGTAAGCTTCCCATACCCTTGGCTGGCCTCGGGGTGCGGCGGCGGCGCGGCGGAGCAAAGCTCCGATTTGGAGCTCATGACCTCTAATGGCGGAATTCCACAGAGCCACTTTGAAGACCCCTAACATGGATGGAAAGTCTCAAGACCTTCCCAGGAAGCTTCCGGACCATGCCTCCCCGGTCGGAAGTGGCCGGAGCTCCGGCGGCCGCAAAGTTATCAATTTCGGGTTCAACCATGGCCGCATCACTTTGATGCTGCATGGGTGCCATGCAAATGCATGGGAGCACTCCTCTCATTCCCAGTAAGGCTTCTGGGTAGGTGGCCGGCGTCGTAGAGGCCCGCCGGCGCCGGAGCACAAGCTCGGCCGAGTGCAACAAAAAGCCCGAACTAGGGCATAAAACTGCCATTAATTGGTTCAACCATACTCCACCAAATTTGGTGGAGTTGGTCCTCTCCTCCTACAGTCCAAGCACACCAATTTTGGTGCGTTTATATTCAGTGGTTGCCGAGTTCTTTAGGGGCGGAGCTAGGTTAGGTTTCCGGCGACCCATTGTGGCCGCCGGCTAACCATGCTGCATGGGACCTCGGGGCTTTGCAGGGAGGATGCTAAGGACCTAAGGAGTCCACTACTAATGGTCCGGGGTGCTAGAAACCGTTGGTTAAGGACCCTCACCTTAGCCGAGCTCGGGGAAGAAGGAGGAAGCCGGATTCTTGGTTCCCTCACTACGCGCGGCCAAGGCTTGCTCCAGCAGGGTCCTCCAAGCACCAGGAACTCCTCAGACACCTCCCAATCCAACTTTGAAGAGATCCCGTCCAACTTCACACCTCGTCGGAGAAAGAAAGGAAGAAGAGGAAAGTGGCTGCGGCGGCACTCGGCGGCGGCTGGGGTCGGGTACACCAGGGCTCGGTTGCGGCCTCTTAATGAAGCTCTCAGAGGAAGGTTGGCTAATCCCTATGGCTTTGGTTGATCTTTCCTTCACAACTCAAGGGAAACACCCATATAGGCTTCTTACCTTTAACACCGGCGACCCGAACGGCCGGAGGTTACGGCAACCGAGGGGACGCGTCGGTTACAGCCTAAAGATGCTGGTGGAACTTCAGTTACCGAAGAGGAAGAGGCAGGGTACTCGGGATCACTCCAACACGTGTATAAATGCACATTTGCACAAAACCCCCTACACAAAGATCCTAAAACTCTAAGGTCCCTCTGTAGGTGACAAATGCACCCAGCACCCCAACTTATAAGCCTCATAATTTTTGGTACATAAAATATTAGGGTTTCTTCAAAAATACCCACCTTTTCAATGTATTTCACGCTTTTCGAGGCACTCGAGTCGCCGAAACTGAAAATGGACTTCGCCACGACGTCCGGCTCGTCGAGACCTTCAAAATAGGCTAATCATTTGTTTGATTTGGTGCTCGTATGAAATCTCGGGCCATCTTGTTCTGTATGTCGCAAACCGACGCACGCACTTCGATACACACGGGTCGCCAAACGCGAAATCCGTCAGTGACATTGCGCTCAGAACGTCGAAATTAGCTAGGATCCATTACTCATACTCCTATGTTAAAATTCTAGATAGTGGTTCGACCATTCATGATCACAAGGGGTTAAAAATTCAAATGTTACTATTCACTTAAGTCGCGGGGCCCATTTTTTTGATTTCTGATTTCTGGAAGATCCGACCGTCGGATCGAAAACATATGAATATGAAACTTCTATGTTTCGATGAGACGATCGTAATGGTGATCTCGGATTTTCCAGATCAGACCCCGATCAAAAGTCGATATTTCTGGGCCCACTATTGGCCCACTAACACTCCACTTTTGCCAAAATGACAAATTTTAAACATTTAAAGGCAAACAGAGACTTTCAAATTCTAGATTTCTACACGGATTGAACTGGTGTATGAACGAACCACCTTCGGGATCCGGATCGAACAACCTGATCCGGATCCTGAACATGTCCCAAGTCCAGTTTTTGATTTTTATGCAATGAAAGATTCTTCCAAGTGTTTCTACAGTACAAGAAGTATTCGGATCACACAAAATATTTAGTTAAACATACCTGATCCTTTTGAATTCTTCTTTCTTGAGATTGAGTTAAATGATCCAACTTTCTTCACCTTCAATCTTCAAGACTTGAGACTTTCACGAAACTACGCCAACTCAAATTCCGTAACAATCTCCCCCTTTGGCGGTTTCGTGACAAAACATAGATCCACTAAAGAAAATTCAAAAAGATATTTTTGTTGCTATCACCATACAACAAAAATTTACAATGGAGATCCAAAAATTTAAAAACATGAGATAAACTCCTAAAACAGACTCTAGACTTAGACATCTGTACTCTCTGCACAAAGAAATCATTCTTGACAAAAAGAGATCGTTAGGTACCTCAAGAATATTTAGCATATAAAACCTAGTACAGAGATAGAGTTTATCTAATCACCATGACATTTGAGAATTCAGATATGTAAGAGAATCAAAGTTAAAAACCAACATATCTTCTATGCATTCACAAACCAAATGTCAAAATGTTAGTCCGACATCAACTTGTTAGTTATATTACATGCCCAAATAGTTAGTCGAATAGTTAGTCGAGACATGCAAACAATCACAAGATGAAAACCAAAGTTGAAGTTGAGATCATACTTACCTTGATGTATACAAAATCTTCATCATCAAGATTTTCACAATCATTGTTCAAGTTCCCTTACCTTGATGTTCATTCACATCATCATTGTACCTTGATATTTCATCATTCAATTTCATCATTCATTGTTCAAAGTTCTCTCTAACTCTCTCCCCCTTTTTGTCACAAAACAAAGCCAAAATTACAAAATTTAAGGAGAGTTAAATGGTTCACAATCAAGAAAAACCTGAGAACTAAAAGTAAAACTTAAAACTTAAAAACCTGCAATATTAACGATAAGGGTTAGAGCATAAAAGATCAAGCCAAATCAGAACTATCTGAGCTAGTATCGTCTATCTTGTTCAAGATTCCTTTCAGCATTCGCGATAATTTGGAACATCTCTTTTTGATCTGTTTGTGGTCAGCAGCCATTTGTCGGAGACCTAATGCCAATTTCTCTTGCTCAGCAGAAAGTCTTCTTTGGTCCTGATGAGTGGCGGCCAATACAGTAGCTGCTAGAGCGTTTCTCTTGGAAGTCGCTGGACGAGTTGTAGAGGCAGATGATGCATGCTGGTCTTCAGTCCATGCGAATTCGCTAGGTACAGAGTATGCTCTAGAGAGGGATTCAGTACTTTGAATTCCACTTCCATCTTCATTTTCCTTAATCCTAGCCGAGCTGATAAAGTCATGTGGAGGTGCTTGGCTAGCAGCTGGTTGCTCAATGGTGATTCCTCGAGCACTCCCTCTTTTGCGAGCAATACTTTTTCTTCTTGTTTTCCCAGAAGTTTCTTCCATTGGAGCTTTCCCTTTTTCAGCAGCAGTAGGCGGAGCCTTCGATGTTTCCGCAGGCGCTTTTCCCTTTGAAGCAGTGGGAACAATCGTTGCTTCAACTTGCAGTTCATCCCAGTCAATTGATTCCGTTTCAGATTCTGTATCGGAATCATCTTTAGCTTTCTTCGCTTTCTTAGCCTTCTTAGCCCTCTTGGGCTTGACGGTGTCTCTTGTATGAACCATAGCCGCAAGTAGAAAGACAATCCAAGTGATCACCATTACTAATGGTTTCTTGAGAAAAGGAATCCTGTGTAGACCAACTCAAGAACACAAAAATTCTTAGTTTTTTAAAAATTGAAAAAAATTGTAACCAAAGAATCATTATCATGTAGAGAGACTAAGAATCAAATTAGTTTTGCAAAAGGACTTTTAAAAATAGATCAATTGCATGATTTTCGAAAATCCCTATTATATGCCCTAAAACCGAAATTTTAGAAATCGAAGCCTAAAATTCCGTTAATCAGGAGAATACCTAGCATATAATCAAAACTAATCTACCCAGAGTTCTTATTTCAAAAGAAATTTGATCAAAAACCATCCACAAACAAAGTTGATCCAAGAAATTCATCACGTTTGAGGAGGAAAAGAGAAAAACGGTGAAAAACCGAGATTTTGATCAATAAAACTTACTTGGAGTTGAAGAACCTGAGTTTGAAAGCTTCCAGGAAGGATGAAATCTAGAGAGAGAGGCTCTGGAAACTTCGGAACAAAAGATTGGAGTAAAGAAATCAAAAAACCCCTTTCGTTCCTTATAAAACCTAGCCGCGATCCGGATCAGTTCATAACTGCGATCCGGATCGGCTACCCGCAGTGAGAAACTGCGTTCGGGATCCGGATCGGCAGATACAATCCGGATCGACAGCCCGCAGAAGAATTCCTGCGTTCGGGATCCGGATCATCTAGCCCGATCCGGATCGGCCCCAACTTTTTCTTTAGAAAATTTCAGAGAAATTCAAGAAAAATCAGAAAAAGATTGTAAGCACAAATGTGTATCAACTTTAAACAAAAATCATCGTTTCATACAACAAGAATTAGATTATGCCAAATCTATCAATAATATCCAAAAATGAAACGAGAATTTACAAGAATTAAATCCCTTAAAGTTGAACACCTTCAATCACATCTAACTTGATCTTATGAGTAATGCCTTTATCAAATCATCAATTCAGTAAAGAAAATGAAATACAAAGATCAATAGATGTTTGAAATCCCAAATATAGTAGATAATATATCTAGACAATCTGTTGAAGAGAGTGGCTCTTTGAGCATCTTTCATTAAAAACCCACCTTATACCAACCTTGAAATTTGACAGAGTCAAGTATTTCAACATGCATTTTACTTAATCAAAAATTTGAACAACCATGCCTGGTATACATGTGGTAGCTGCACACAATACTCGGACGACCGAGGTGGTAGCTCTTTCCTCCATGTGGTGGTAGTTTTCACACTCCTCATTGGGATGTAACTCTTTCCACATCTTTTGAGCATTTTACCTTTTCTAAGACTCCCCCTCAATTGGCTATCAATTATTTAAGATATAAAGTATTCAACCAAATATTGATCTCGATTTCATACTCGACTAAGCAGTCAAATAAGATAATGACTATACCAAGAGATCATAGAGAGAGAGAAATTGACTTTGATCACTTTTAGAAGATGATTTAATTAACATAAATGATCATTGCAACAGTGAAATATTATGATGGCAAAAGCATAATAAATCTCTAAATGTGCGAAAAGATGCAATTAAAGTCAATTATGATCTATGCTCAATTTATGTCCTATGTACAAACATAGATAATGAACAAAACAAAAACAAATACAAAACCTATCCTAAGCAAAGATTTCAAAAAGAGGATTATTTCAAGGAAAGCATCCCAATTGCTTTTCGTAAATGAATAAAACGTTTTTGATCCAAAGGTTTTGTTAGAATGTCAGCTAATTGATCCTCAGTTGAAATATATGAAAGTTGAAGAGTATTTGATTCAACTAGCTCTCTAAGGAAATGATATCTAAGTTCAATATGTTTTGTTCTAGAGTGCAACACAGGATTTTTAGAAATGTTAATAGCACTAGTGTTGTCACAAAGTATTGTTACCGAAGATGCTGAAATGCGGAAGTCGCTCAGTACGCTTTTCATCCAAATGAGTTGAGTTGAGCAACTTCCAGCTGAAATGTATTCCGCTTCGGCAGTCGAGAGTGCTATGCAATTCTGCTTTTTACTGTGCCATGCAACAAGGCAATGGCCAAGATAGAAGCATGCACCACTCGTGCTTTTCCGATCATCCACTGATCCTGCCCAATCGGCATCTGAGTATCCAACAATATCCAAACTTGTTCCCATAGGATACCAAATTCCGAAATTAATTGATCCTTTGATATACCGGATGATCCTTTTCACCGCTTTCAGGTGAACCTCCTTTGGTGCTGATTGATATCTCGCGCAAATCCCAACACCAAAAGATATATCCGGGCGACTAGCCGTGAGGTAAAGTAGACTTCCAATCATACTTCGATACAATTTCTCGTCTACATTCTCACTATGTGATTCACTTCCAAGTCCCTTGTGGCTAGTTCCCATTGGAGTCGGAAAATCTTTACAATTTTCTAGATCAAACTTTTTGACCAACTCCATTGCATACTTGGATTGACTCAAGTGAATACCTTCATCATTTTGTTTAATTTGCAATCCAAGAAAATAAGTCAATTCGCCCATCATGGACATCTCAAATTCGCTTTCCATGGTCTCCGCGAATTTAGAAGCATCGTTATCTCTTGTTGCGCCAAATACTATGTCATCGACATATATTTGTGCTACAATGAAATTGTTTTGATAATGCTTCACAAAGAGAGTCCTATCAGCTCCCCCTCGAGTATAGCCCTTCTCCAAAAGGTGCTTTGTTAACCTTTCGTACCATGCTCGCGGTGCTTGTTTCAGACCGTAAAGAGCCTTTTTCAAACGAAAAACATGGTTAGGTTGTTTATGATCTACAAAACCTTTCGGTTGAGCCACATAAACTTCCTCATTTAAAAACCCATTTAGAAATGCGCTCTTAACGTCCATTTGAAATAATTTGATTTTAAAATGACAAGCAATAGCAAACAGTATACGAATGGACTCGAGTCTAGCTACAGGGGCGAATGTTTCGTCAAAGTCTATACCTTCTACTTGAGAGTAGCCTTGAGCAACTAATCGTGCCTTGTTCCTGATGATAGTACCATCCTCATTTTTCTTGTTCTTGAAGATCCATTTGGTACCTATCACATTGTGTGGCTTTGGAGGCTTCGTTAATTCCCAGACTTTGTTTCGCTCAAATTGATGAAGCTCTTCCTGCATTGCTTTAATCCAGTAGTCATCCTGAAGAGCTTCATCTATGTTCTTTGGTTCGATTAAAGATACGTAGCAAGCGAATCCACAAACCAACTGCCTCCGAGTTCTGACTCCTTCTTGTGGATCTCCAATAATATTCGATTCCGGATGATCCTTGGAGATTCGTAACGTTTGTTGAAGCGGAGTACTCGGAGATATATGAGATGATTCCTGCACATCAGATAAACTAGAAGAACCATTAGATGCATCATTAATATTGGAAGTATTATTATGAGAAGATGCACTAGCAGGAGAATCATCATCTAGAGAGATATCGAGGGTAGATTTTCCAGTTTCAAAGTGAAAAGCTTCATCTACTTTAACATTTATAGATTCTACGATCGTCTTAGATTCAATGTTAAATACTCGATATGCTCTGCTATTCGTAGAATAACCCAGAAAGATCCCTTCATCACTTCGAGAGTCGAACTTTCCAAGATTTTCACGGTCACGTAAAATGTAACATCGACTCCCGAAGATACGAAAATATTTGATATTGGGTTTTCTACTAAACCACAGCTCATATGGTGTATTTAAAGTTCCTGGGCGCAAGTAAACTCTATTAATGACATAGACAGCGGTGTTCACAGCTTCAGCCCAAAAATGTAGCGGCAAATTCCGGCTATGAAGCATCACACGCGCCATCTCTTGAACAACCCTGTTCTTGCGCTCAACAACACCATTCTGCTGAGGTGTATAGGGTGCCGAGAATTCATGTTTGATTCCATTTGAAGTGCAAAAATCAATAAATTTTGAATTTATGAATTCTCCACCTCTATCACTTCTAACACGAATGATCTTTTCATTCTTTTCAATCATAATACGATGGCAAATCTCATGAAAAGAGTCAAACGTATCAGCTTTCTCTTTTAAAAATGCTACCCAAGAAAACCGAGAGAAATCATCAACCAATAAAAAGATGTACCATTTACCTCCCAAAGATGGTTGACGGGTCGGCCCCATTAAGTCCATGTGCAAAAGTTCCAAGGGCCGTTTTGTACCAACGTGGTTCAAGTTCTTGTGTGCAGTCCTAGACTGTTTTCCCTTTTGGCAACCACCACACACAACGTTTTGTTTAAATAAAAGCTTTGGAATCCCCTTGACCACGTCCTTGTTTGAAATTCTTTGCGCACCCAAACCCTTTTGGAGTGCGTCGGTAATGGTCGAGAAGTTATATGCCTAGGTGAAGGCGTCTTGTTATAGCGATTGTTGTTCCTTGATGTAATCGTCTTGCGCGATGAACTACCAAATCTCTTTTCATTTGAAAAGTTTTGCTTTGATTTTCGGGGAGGAGCCGTTTTGGTAGTTGTTGCAAGAGGTCTTTGAGATGAGCGTTCGACTCCCGTCTTGCAATATCTTCTTATGTGCCCTGAAACACCACAACGAAAACATACCTTAGATCTTGACGATCCCAAAGAGGATGAAGTAGGTTTGTTGTCGTTGTTTGTCTTGAATTCCGGTGTCGGAGGAGGAGATACCGACTGAGGCACAAAAACTGTCTCACTCGAACTTGGACTGTTTCCAGTTTGAGTGTATCCGAGGCCGAACCTATTTGATTGACCAAGACCAAGAAGTCTATCCAACTTACTCCTTCCTGAAGAGAATCGCTGTAAGTCATTCTTGAGTTGGAAAATGGTCTTTGTCATTTCCAGGTTATCCTGTCGAGCCTCGTTGTAGAGCTTTGAGAAGTGATTCGCGTTATCCACCAGATTTGTATGTTCCTTCTCAAGTTGCTCATTGGACTCTTGAAGGGAAGCGTTTTCTTTTATCAGGTTTTCCCTTTCCACTTCAAGAGCGTTTGAGAGAGAAGTCGCTCTTTTTGCTTCTTCTTCGAGATCATGCACTCTCCCTCTCAAACTCTTGTTTTGCTTAGCCACTTTCTTTGAGTCCCTCAAAAGTTTGTGGTAGGCTAGAGCAAAATCTTCACCTTCCGAATCATCCGATTCGTTGTCCGTTGCGTTCTTTTCAACAGTGGAGTTGGACAACGACTCAGATGTACTTGCCATAAAGCACATGAAGGGTGAAGATACGGACGCGTGGAATGCGGTGGAGCTCTTTTCTTCATCACTCGAAGACGACTCATTTGACGTTGAGTTGTCATCCCAAGTGACGACTTGCATCGCCTTCTTCTTTGCCGGATACTTGTTAGGACATTCCGTTGCAATGTGGCCGTAGCCTCGACATTTGAAGCATTGTAGTTGTCCTTCTGAGCTTTTCTTATCCTTTGAGAAGTTCTCTTGCTTTCTTGACTTGTAACCTGAAGTACCCTTGCCTTTGTTCGACTTTCCGAAGGATGGAGATTTGCTTGAATTACCCCTTCGAAAGTTGCGGCGAAACTTCCTTGTCAAGAGAGCGAGCTGCTTCTCAAATTCCTCCATAGAAAGGTTCTCGTCATCGTCTGAGGAGGATGTATCCGCGTCTTCTTCCTTAGTTGTTTTCAACGCATAACCTGAAGACTTAGAAGTGGATGCCTTTCCAGAAGAATTGTTAGTAGTAAATGTCATTTCATAAGTTTGTAATGAACCAACTAATTCTTCTACACGTATTTCGTCCGGGTGTTTAATAGTTTCAATGGCAGTAACCTTTGGGCGAAATCGTTCAGGAAGAGTTCTTAAGATTTTTCTTACAATCTTAAATTCTGGAATCTTCTCTCCCAGATTAGCACATGAGTTTACGATGTCTTGCAATCGTGTATAGTAGTCCGTGAAAGATTCATTTTCTGCCATTAAGATAGAGTCAAACTTGCTCGTAAGCATTTGCAGTTTCTGAATCTTCACGAGGTTAGTTCCCTCATGTGTAACCTGAAGAACATCCCAGATTTCTTTCGCAGTCTCACATGCCGAGACGCGAGAGAATTCAGTTTGAGATAAGGCATTAAAAATAGCATTAATTCCCTTGCCATTGTAAGAAGATGAATCTAACTCTTCCTTGGTCCATTTCGACCTAGGTTTTAAGGTGCGAACATCACCATTAAATTCAGTTGGATTAGACCATCCTAATTCAATTAATTGCCACACCCGTTCGTCGATGGAAATTAAAAAGGCTTTCATCCGTACTTTCCAGTACGCATAATTAGTTCCATCGAAGAATGGGGGTCGGTTGATGTTTTCACCTTCAACCATTGTTTACAACCCTATTCCCGCTCTGATACCACTTGTTGGGTTATATGTAATACGGATCTAAATAGGGGAAAAAACACCTAGAGGGGGGTGAATAGGTGTAAACGTATAAACACTCAAATAATCGTTGCGATAAAACCCAATGCGGAAATAAAAATAATACGCAAGATTTTTACGTGGAAAACTCCATCACCGGAGTAAAAAACCACGGGACCGATAACACGGCAGAAATCCACTAGAATTAAAACACGTACAAGGTGATTTACCGTACACACTTACGACTCAACCTTTTCCATACGCTCCTAGAGGATCTTCTCCGCTCGCTCCGCGACGCTTCTCGAATCCACGATCTGCGCCCAACGCCGAATCCACGGCGTCCAACGTCGAATCCACGACGTCCGACCGAATCCACGGTCTTCACCCAATAGCACCCTTCGAATCCACGAACGTGCCTCGCTCCGAATCCACGAGAGTGGTTGAACCTTGAATCCACAAGGACACGCGAATCCACGCGCCGATTTTTGGGGTAAATCGTTGTTTTGGGTGGTGATGATCCGCCGAATACTTAGATCAAAGATAGATCGGAAATACCATCTAAGTATTCATTAGTTTGATTCAACTCGAGATGTGAGTATGAAAACCTAGAATCAAACTAATCAATATAGATGAAGAAACATAGAGTATTCTCTAATGATTTCCTTTCTTCTCTATATGTGGATCTATAGCCGTATAAAATGGTATATGAAAATGACGGCTAAAGACTATATGGATTCACCCTAGAAAAAGAGTCATAGGGTGTATTTATAGGTTAGAAACCCTAGGAAGGAGATAAGAATCAAAAACCTAACATTTCTGGAAATTTTACGGACGGCGATCCGGATCGGACTAGCTAGGATCCGGATCGTCGTAACGAGACAGCCAGTTCCAGAAAAACGAAGGTTCGGGATTCGGATCGAAGTGCACGATCCGGATCGTTCATACAGTTTACCAAACATCAACGTTCGGGATCCGGATTGCGAAGCATGATCCGGATCGTTCAAGGAAAATGGTAAACTCACTGTTCGGGATCCGGATCATGAGACTACGATCCGGATTGAACTGGTGTATGAACGAACCACCTTCGGGATCCGGATCGAACAACCTGATCCGGATCCTGAACATGTCCCAAGTCCAGTTTTTGATTTTTATGCAATGAAAGATTCTTCCAAGTGTTTCTACACTACAAGAAGTATTCGGATCACACAAAATATTTAGTTAAACATACCTGATCCTTTTGAATTCTTCTTTCTTGAGATTGAGTTAAATGATCCAACTTTCTTCACCTTCAATCTTCAAGACTTGAGACTTTCACGAAACTACGCCAACTCAAATTCCGTAACAGTCGCGTTACCTACCCCTCGTGAAATTTGCTTACAATAATAGCTATCAGGCTAGTATATGGATGGCCCCGTACGAAGCCTTGTACGGACGCCGGTGTCGATCGCCCATTTGCTGGGACGATTTGGGAGAACGAAAACTCCTGGGGCCAGACCTCGTAGAGGAAACGGAAACAAAGGTACGCCTTATCAGGCAGCGGTTGCTGACCGCCCAGAGCCGGCAGAAAAGTTACGCGGACCGGAGGCGTGGGGCCAGTGGCGTACCGGTTGGCCTTACCGCCAAATCTTGAGCGGGTGCATAACGAGTTCCACGTTTCGATGCTCCGGAAATACTTGTCTGATCCGTCGCACGTCCTCGACGCTTCGGCCGTTGAGCTGCGGGAGGACTTGAGCTTCGAAGAAACGCCGATGCGGATCTTGGCAAGAGAAGAAAAGAACCTTCGAAACCGGACGATCCCCTACGTAAAGGTGCAATGGAGTAACCACGAGGACCGCGAGGCGACGTGGGAACTTGAAACAAAAATGAGAGAGTGTTACCCCGAGTTATTTAGTGAGGAGTGAGTTTAAGTTTTGAGGACGAAACTTCTTTTAAGAGGTAAGTGGTGTAATATCATAGATTTTGTAACACTTAATACCTCCTGCTAATAAAGTTTCCGGTTAATGTATTTAACGTAACGGGTTTACTTAAGTCGTTAATTCGGAGGTGCGGGTATTTTTCTGCGATAGAGCTCGGAAAACGGTGAATGGCAGTGCGATCGGATCCGGATTCAGACTTACGGAGCTCCCAAAAAGGGGTAGAAAGTGATCGCAATGGCCAGGGGTGCATCGAAATCCGCGTAAGTGATTTGGCATGCTTTCCGAGGAAAAAGGATAGAATTATCTTTAAGGAATTATCCAGAAGAATCTAAAATGCGGAATTAATTAATTGGAGAATTAATTAATTGGAGAATTAATTAACCGGAGAATTAATTAATTAAGGAATTAATTAATTGGAAATTTTAAATACCCGAAGTGGTTATGTCGTACGAAAAGATATTTTGTTATCTCCTCCCAAAAGAAAAAGAAAGACGAAACCCTAACCGGAGGAAACAAGAAGAAAGGCGAAACCCTAATCGAAAGAGAACGGTCATGAAGAAGGTGAAAGCTAAAGGATCCAAACCCTCCCGACGAACGCGCCAAAACCGGGAGCGAGAAAGGATAGCCGTCCCCTACGATTAGAGGTAAACTAATTTTATTTTGGTATAGTTTCGCTCGGTTTTTGGGTATCGGTCTTTCATGAGGTTTAGGAGTAGCTGTTTGCTACCCAACGTGTCGCGCCGCGAAGCCCTAGGGCATCGCCGCACGACCGTAATGCGCGCCGCGCGGGGATGGTGCCCGCACGGCCGCGGCTAGAGCCGCGCGGGATCGATCTCCCCGCGTGGCCGCGGCTATGGAAAACGCCGCGCGGGACGGGTGCCCGCGCGGCGGCGGCACCGCACGCCGCGCGGGCCACACCCGCTCGGCGGCCGCGGTGTGTGCCGCGCGGGGCGGGTGCCCGCGCGGCGGCGGCATCGCACGCCGCGCGGGGCGATGCCCGCGCGGCGGCCGCGGCGCGTGCCGCGCGGGGCGGGTGCCCGCGCGGCGGCGGCACCGCATGCCGCGCGGGCCATGCCCGCGCGGCGGCCGCGGCGTGTGCCGCGCGGGGCGGGTGCCCGCGCGGTGGCCGCGCCGCGTGCCGCGCGGGACGGTTGCCCGCGCGGCGGCGGCATCGCACGCCGCGCGGGGCCGTGACCGCGCGGCGGCTGCGGCCTGTGCCGCGCGGGGCGGGTGCCCGCGCGGCCGCGGCGTCACATGCCGCGCGGGGCCATGCCCGCGCGGCGATCGCGGCGCGTGCCGCGCGGGGCGGGTGCCCGCGTGGCGGCGGCATTGCATGCCGTGCCGGGCCTTGCCCGCGCGGCTGCAGCATGCGCCGCGCGGGCGGGTGCCCGCGCGGCGGCGGCGGTTGCGGCACGCGGGGTTGGTCCCCGAGCGGCCGCGGCGGTTACCGCGCGGGGCCGGTGCCCGCGCGGCCGCGGATTTGCGCCATGCGAGGCCGAGGTCCGCACTACCGCGGAAGGTGCCGCACGAGGTTGGTGCCAGTGCGGCCGTGGCTTGCACCGCGCGGTCGCGGCCGTACGACCCGTGACACCGCGGGGGCGGCCGCGTCGCTCGACGCCCACGGGCGCCACCGCCGGGTCAAGTTGTCCTTAGTGTTTTGCGTCGTTTGGGCTCAGTTTATCCACTACTAAATTGTTGATTTGACCATGGCTCTTTTGGGGACTACTTCTAGGTCCGGGCGACAACAGAGAGCAAGGTTCAGTCTCCGGAATACGCGTTTCGCATAATCAAGGTGGGTAGGTGTTGGTTATTACCGGTGAGGTGTCGTTTCCAAATACTCGTTTTGATAAAGTAGACACGGTTATAATTTGACTAACCCCCTAGCATGTGAATCCCTTTTACTATTTCAATCGAGCGGCTGCGGTCGCAGGTGCGGTATACTTTTCTGGTTATAGCGGATGAGGTCGCAAGGCATTAAAACTCTCATATTGCTTACACGCACACCGGCAGTTTGGCCACTGCAGAAGGTGTATTTTTCCAGAAAGATGGTAACTCATTTACCCGTGTACCCCAAAAGGGAAGGTTAGTGGGGACCCCTCAAGGGGAGGCGGCTGCTACTTGGGCAGTCGAGGGGTTAGAGGCACCAAGAAGATGAGTACGGTATTGGGGTTGGTGCCCAAAATATTCTGAAAGCTGGGGTAGGTGCCCAGCGGGACTCTCAACAGGGATTTGGTGATACATGAGGGGGAGGGGAAAAGAAAATGCTCCGGTGATTCGGTGTGTTCATTCTATCATTGCATTTACTTGCATGCTTTCTACTTTATCAGTCACTTATAACCCACACCGTGACAGGTTCGAGTAGGGGTGGAATTCGGGACGACGGTGAGGCATCAGTTAGAGGATACTAGCCAAGAGGGCTTGTAAAACGATACTTTATTTTAGTTATTTTTGGTTATGGCATAACTATGTTTAGTTCAACTGTGTTTCATATACTGTGGTTTCTGATGGATGTTGGGAGGAGGACTTTCTTATAATTAACTGGTGAATGATAGGATGCGTATTTGTGGCTTGTTTTCAAACACAAACCGGTTTCAAAGATGTTTTCAAACCAAGTGTCGTGTGGGCACCGATTTCAAAAACCGTGGATTTATCCTTTCAAATTAATGGCCGCACAAAGAGTTTGCGAAAACGATTTAGAAAACTGGGTGTCGTGTGGGCACCGCTTTTCAAAGCCCATGGGTTTATGCTATAGACTGTATAAAATAGCGGTGATGGTTTGATGTACTATATCCTCTCCTCGTTGCATGTCATGATTGGAATGGTTAAAGCATTGGAATTGATTGTGACGCCGTGCATATACAAAGGAGACTCCGCCCGTTTGGGGAGTGAATTTGTATATGCGGCGGGTCTGATACGCGCCGGAGGCAAGGTTCATGTAATCACTTAAAAAAAAAAAATGGGTACGTTTTCCGCTCTATTAGAACCTCCGGGGCGTGACAAGTAGCGAGGGTATGCATAGCATGTTTATGATAGAGTTTCCTTTTGAGCATTATGTTTGAGACATATTAGCTATAGTTTTCCTTCAGCTTATCTATCTATCTATCTATCTATCTGCATATCTATCTTTTTGCCTCCAGTAGACTTAGTGGGCATAAAGTGGATATTGGGACGGTACCCACTGAGATCTACCTTCTGCAGTAGAGCTCACACCCGCTGCGGTGACAGGTTTGAGGCAGCTGTTCCGGCTTGGTTCGCGCGGAGATAGCAGATCGAGGTGAGGACGTGGCCGATTAGTTCCTTACCAGCATTGAGAGTCTGAGGTAGATGTACCCGATGTATTTTATGTTTCCGCTTTTGTAATGGACATTCTGAGAGATTGTGAGGATAGTACTTGTATTATTCTTGTGTGGCTATAAACTTTGAGGATTCGTATACTAGTGGAGTTTTTACTATTCCAGATGTTCAGTTTTTATTCTATAGCTTTTGGTTTTAGTTTCAGCTCTGATACATGTTTAGCTATAGATCTTTTGCAGGGTAGACGCTTCGTTTGTGCGACAGTTTCCGCACAGACGGCGGATCTGTTGGCGTGCCCGGGTCGTATTTCGATCCCGGGGCGTGACACTCTTGCCCTTGGACCCTTTAGAAAAGTTGTTGCTTATCTTGTTTTGCATCTTGTGAAGGTGGCTTGGATTTTTGGGAGACTGTGGCGTCGACGACTTCGCCATCGTAGCGCAGAGCGACGTTCTTTTATCGGAGGCCCGTTATCGTCGCATTTCGGTCTGCAAGGTCCACAGCGCTGCTCCGACAGTATTTTTGGACAATTTTTGTGGCGTTGGTTTCACGAGAGGTAGAAATACGATTTTTGTATTGTCTACTTTCCTCAGATTTGAGCTTTTATTGGGGTTTCTGGTATGTTTTTGACCCCCTTTGCTGCTTGTGGAACTTTTGGACAGCAGCACCTTATCAGATTTTTATCTCTGCATCCGTTTATTGGAATTTGACGTTTAAGGGCTCGATTGATATCTATACTTCGGAAGGATCGCCTTTATATTTTTATTGGATTTTTTGGAGTTTTCCTTATAGGTGAAAATTTTGCATCTTTGGGACTGTTACCAGCAGATTGTGTGTACTTGGATATTTTTGGAATAAATTGTAACTTTGGACCTTATTGTTGTACCCAGGAGAGTTTACGGGTGTTTCTGAATCTGTTGGAACTGGGGAAATTTGGAGATATTTGTTCCTGGGTATTTTCAGCTGTTGGACTTGGGACAGTTTACCACTTTCCTCGGTGGGTATTTCGCCTCCAAAATCGATGGACTATCTACTAATTCTATTATATAGGGAACATACATGCTATGAGATAGATGAGACTGCATGTTAGAGAGAGATGCCATCTTTCCTGTATTACTGTCGATATCCTTTTGATTCATGTTTCCCTGATCCTGCTTTAGTTAAATTAACTGCTATTATTGGAACTTGACCTAGCACCCCGTCATATGTTGCATGTGTAACCAGACCAGTAGAAAATCCTCACTTGGGCTAGGTTTATTTATGTTTTAGATATCCACATGTTATATTTTATTCCTGGACATCGTGTTATCCTCGCCCGGGTAGTGGGCCGAGTGGTTGGGATTCCTTTTAGTGTGGGATGCATTTTACACTCGTGCTTGGGAGCAGAGTGGAGTCTGGTAGATGTAGTTGGTCTTTTATCTGTGGCGGGAGCAACCGTTTGGGTGAACGGTGGACCCGGGATGTTTTGTTTCCTTGTCACCACTGTGTTAGTGGCAGGAGTGTACCAGTGATAGCAGGACCTTAAACCCAGAACCCTTTTTGGACACACACATGATTTTAGTCAACCAATGTTTTCTTCCAAACATCGAAGGGTTGCCGGAGTCTGTTCTTGTTTGATTGAACGAAGGCATTAGCCCTTCGAGGTTTGGGTATAAAACTCGTTTTCAAACTATTTGCCTAAAAAGAACTAAAAATCATTAAAAATAAATTTTTCTCAAATCAAGATGGTTTCCAAAAAGGAACTAATTTTAGTCCTCACCCCGCGTGGGTTTGAGTGAAAAATGGCTTTCAGTAATAAATGTCACCTTTTTCCTATAAACTTTCCCACTCGAGATGATTCGAGTGGTCTGGGTTCTAAGGGCTGCCTTTTTCTCTGGGTCGAGAACAACGAGGGGCTATGCCTAGAGCCTGTTCTTGTTTGATTTGGGTTGTAGATTTTAGTCTTTCGGGGTTCTCGGACCCTTCATTGTTGCCGGTTGTGGAGTATACCCGGCTAGTGAGTTGCATATCGAGTTGATATTCTTTCTGGGAGCCGTTGGGTTGACAGCGGTCCTAACTGTTCGAGTGTTTCTTGTTAGTGAGTTAGAGAGGTTATTCGGGTACTGTCGATCTCGTTGATCGTGGATTGGACCATAGACAGAGATGCGCGGATACTTTCCTCGGTGGGGTCGCGCCCCTCGAGTGCCACTCCGGAGTTGGGCCTGTTACTTTGCTATCGCGACTTGTCGACACAGTCCCTCTGGCTAGGCCAGTTTTGGCAGTCACGGACACCCTACGGTAGACCCGTCCTCTTGTGGATGTGCGGCAGTAGGTGGGCGCGCGCAGGTTTGACTGGACCCTATGTGGTAATCAGTGTAGATTGGGTGACTGTATTCGAGAGTTAGTAGATGCATCATGTTTCCATCTGTTCCACTTCTTGAGCATTTAGATAGAGGCATAGTAGCTGTAGAGTTATTTTCCAGCTCTTTCCTTTCAGTATTACATTTGTTACTTTATGCCTCTAGTAGACTTAGTGGGCAGACCGTCGGTCTTGGTGGCGGTACCCACTGAGAACTACTGTTGGTTGTAGTTCTCACACCCGCTGGGGGTTTTCCCCTTTCTTTTTTCTCTCATTGCTTTTGCAAAGCCTTCCGCGGGAGTTGCTGTTCCCTCTGTGGATGATCGAGGTAAGGGAGTCGCGAGCTAGTTCCCTACCCGTCATCTGAGTATAGCTGTACCCCCTTTTGTTTTGGAGCTTTTTGTATAGTCTAATAGACTTTTAGTGGCTTGTTACTGTTGAGAGTTATATTTTGAGAGACTTTTGTAGTGAGGTTCAGACTTGTACATTTTGGACAGTTGTATTATTTTATTTCAGTAGTTTACTTTTTAGCTCTGATATATGTATAGCTATAGTATCCTTCTTTTTGCAGGTTAGACGCTTCGTCTATATGGGGTTCACCGTATGGGCGGCGGATCTGTTGGCGAGCCCGGGGTCGCAGTTTCGACCTCGGGGCGTGATAGATTAGAGTGGTATCAGAGCCTAGGATGTAGGTCATTGTGGGCTTAGAAACCCTAGGCTTGTGGTTGGACCCTCGGATGACTCACGTGAGAGCCGTGATTGTTAGCGAGAGTCCTGATTGAGTCCTTAACTCACCCAAGGGATGGGATGAGTGATTGACATGTCTTCTCTCGGTGGTGACTATGTTGGCTGCAGACAATATAGTGCTACATGAAGGGGGACATGCCTTTGACTTTCGCTAGATTGCGTCGAGTGTTGTTTTGGTTCTGTCCTGATATTTGAATGTTGCTGCAGGTGAGCATGATGCCACCCCGACACAAGATGCGGACGCGTTCTCAGCCTTCCTCCTCCGATGAGTCTGAGCAGGAGGAGTCAGCACAGGGTCAGCAGAATGAGGTACAGGAGCTTCGGACTCAGATGGCCCATTTGTCAGAGGCTTTCCGACGTCAGGAGGAGGCTGCCCGACGCCGGGAGGAGACCATGGACCGGATGATGCGCATGTTGGAGGAGAGGGTGCAGACTGTCACAGCACTCCCTGCGAGTTTTCCTGCACCTTTTTCCCTAGCTGTGGCACCCCCTGTTATACCAGCGGCACCGGCAGCCCCTATTGCGCCGGTTACTAGCAGACAACCGTCCGGGACGGCAGGACAGTTGACCCCTACGGAGCAGCGAGAGGTGGTAGATCTGTTGATGAGGTTTCGTCAGTTTGACCCGCCTCGTTTCTTGGGGCAGAGTTCGGAGCCGTGGGAGGCGGAGTCGTGGATCAAGGCGATGGAGCGACACTTCGAGAGTCTGTTTATTGAGGAACGGTTTCAGGTACTGTTGGCGACGAACTTCTTGGAGCGCAACGCCGAGGCCTGGTGGCGGCGTGTTCGACCTGTTGGTCCGCCTGGGACTCAGCTTCTTACCTGGGCGGAGTTCCGCAGTTTACTTCTTGGAGCCTTCTTTCTAGAGAGTGTTAGGCAGAGGTTGGTGGAGCAGTTGAAGAATTTTCGACAGGGAGATCGTCCCGTGCACGCGTACATCGCAGACTTCAACCAGTTGTTGGCCTGTGTACCGCACGCGGCCAGGGATGAGGCGCATCGGATTTACATGTTTGAGCGGGGTTTGCGCCGGGAGATTTATCAGTTCGGCCGTTCGCGCATATTGCAGACGTTGGATGCATCTATGGAGCAAGCACTTTTCGTGGAGCACGGAGAGACGGTGATGGATGAGGTGGCTCCAGCTCCCGCAGTGATTCTAGGGGCGAAGCGCCCACCATAGGTCGATGAGGGACAGACGAGTGGGCAGGCACCTCTGAGACCTCCACGGTCTCACCCTGAGGATCGTGGGTTTCAGAGGGGCCAGAGATCTGGTAGGCCCCCGCAGCAACCGCAGTATCATCAGCGACAACAGTTTCAGCAGCAGTACCCCCGGCAGTAGCAGTATCGACAGCAGCGACAGGAGCGGTGTGTCATCTGTGGCGGGCCTCATCCACCGTCGCAATGTGACCAGAGACAGGGACGGTGTTTCTTATGTGGAGAGTTGGGACATTTTCGAGCAGCTTGTCCCCGAGCCATCCTGTCAATGCGACCCCTTGCTATAGCACCTCCCTTGCCTGTCCAGGAAGCGGAAGCCCCTCTGATACACCGTCAGACAGAGTGGGTCACGACGTCGGGACAGATGGGACGACGATCTTCAGCACCCAGTGGACGGGTTTACGCAGCCCTGGTGGAGGGCACCCCGGCAGCAGATTGTGTGCCGCAGGTATTATTTTATTTTCAGTCAGCTGAGTTTAGCATTTCGATACCTCTGTATCCTTCTGCATATGTTAGTAGGGCATATGCATCTTTGCATGGATAAGGGTTAGGAATTTTTGCTACATGCATTAGCGATTGGATTCTTCACAGTGTCCTACGAGTAGAGGAGGATTATGGGGCATGATCAGGACAGTTGAGACTTGGAATTACACCGGCAGGTGTGACGGTTCAGTGACAGCTCCATGACTCAGATTTAGCATATGGGATGGACTAGTTGGTGCGGTATCGTGCAACGACTGATTGTGGAATAGCAACCTTCCCGCGAGTTGGACAACAGGAGATCATTTTCACAGGTCACCGAGGTATCCTTCCTGCAGTCGTGGCTTCAGCGGTTTTGGGTTAGGTGCTACCTGTTGAGCGTAGGTGACGATTAGGACTAGAGGTTGTGTCCCTAGGGGTCACGGTTAGATCGTAGCTTCCGTTTTTGTAGCCACAGCAGGAACGACTTCAACACTTCTCTCCCTTTTTCTCGCCCTTGTGCTGAAATTTACGAACAGGATGAAAGCTTCGAAAGGCTACTCCAGAAATGGAGACGGCGCCCGAACCTGTTCTTGTTTGATTGGGGCGAAGGCACCGGTCTTTTCGGAATTTTCAAACTTTTCGTTAATTTCAGTTGTTTTCTAAATAGAGAGTTGGGGTTGACGACTTTCCTGTTGGTGGGGCCTTTATCTTTCTTGTTTGGCTGTGTTGGCGTACTTCGTGTATATTTGGACGAGTAGAGTTGGTTGTTCTTCCTTATCCTCAGTCTCTTAGAGTTCCAGAGGTTTTTCTAGCTTTTGGATTAGCTTTGCGGAGAGTGAGTAGCGACTGGGGAGTTGGAGACTGTGTTGATGGATACTTACCTTTGGCTTGGAGACTCCCTTTTGAGCCGTGTTAGTTTCGAGGATGAAACTTTCTTTTAGTAGGGGAGGATGTAGTGACCCCGATCCCCATGTAGCTTCTCCCATGACCCGTGATGTAGAACACCTATTGTTGGTGTGTGGGACCCGCAACGCGTCAAATGGACGCGTTGGACGGACTCAGTGAGGCTTCGGGATTGAGCCTGCCTTCCGGCTATTTTTGTCGAAATTTAGAAAGGGCTTTAGGCTAATCCGAAGTCATATTTGGATTCAGCGTGAAAAAACGTCAAAAATCGGCTATTTACTTGCCTTTTTCGGAGTACGGATGTCCAAAAAGGACCCCCGGAAGTTTTTCGCGCTTTTTGGTGCATGGGGGAAGCTGTGGACCGGCCTGGTGCCACGTGGCAGCACCGGATTGGCCGGCGCACGCGACGCGGTCCACGGAAAGATGGCGCTGGTGCATGGGCCGGGTGCGGGGGACACCTGGCAGCTTCTGGTTGGCGGGTTCACGTTGCGCGGTCCACGGGGGCTTGCGGCCTGGCTCATGGACCAGGGCGCGCCACGTGGCAACCTGCGAGAGGCTGGCTCACGCGCAGCGGTCCACACGCCAGGGGGAGCAGGTCGGGGCAGTTGGCCTCGACGTGGGGACGCCACGTGGCGCCCTGCGGTTGGGCGGGGGCAGCCGCCCCATGCCCCCATGTCGGGACACGCGGCGCTCCGCGCTTGGCGGGCGTGCGTGCGCCGGGCGCGGGGAGAGCCGCGCGGACACGTGGCGGCCTCTGGACGATTCGGGCACGCACAGTGTTGGGCCGGGCCCAACACTGTAGCCGCCCGAATCTTTCAGGCGCCCGAAAATTGGACCCGAAAGCCCAATAAAGGGGATTTTTTTTGGTTCTTTTGGGTTGAAGCCTATAAATAGCTCCCTTCCACTCCGAGTTTGGACTCTTTCCCGAACTCTCTTGCCCTTGGACCCTTTAGGAAAGTTGTTGCTTATCTTGTTGTGCATATTGTGAAGGAGGCTTGGATTTTTTGGAGGCCGCTGCATCGACAACTTCGGCATCGTAGCGCAGAGATACGTTCTTTCATAGGAAGCCCGTTATCGTTGCATTTCGGTCTGCAAGGTCCACAGAGCTGCTCCGACAGTATGTTTGGACAATTTTTGTGGCGTTGGTTTCATGAGAGGTAGATCTACGATTTTTGTATTGTCCACTTTCCTCAAATTTGAGCTTTTATTGGGGTTTCTGGTACGTTTTTGACCCCCTTTGCTGCTGGTGGAACTTTTGGACAGCAGCACTTTGTCAGATTTTTATCTCTGCATCCGGGTATCGGAATTTGACTTTTAAGGGCTCGATTGACATCTATACTTCGCGAGGATCGCCATCATATTTTTATTGGATTTTTTAGAGTTTTTCTTATGGGTAAAAATTTCGCATTTTTGGGACTATTACCAGCAGATTGTGTGTACTTGGATATTTTTGGAATAAAGTGTAACTTTGGATCTTATTGTTGTATCCATGAGAGTTTGCGGGTGTTTCTGAACCCATTGGAACTGGGGAAAATTGGAGATATTTGTTCCTGGGTATTTTCAGCTGTTGGACTTGGGACAGTTTAGCACTTTCCTCGGTGGGTATTTCGCCTCCAAAATCGATGGACTATCTACTAATTCTATTATATAGGGAACATACATGCTATGAGATAGATGAGACTGCATGTTAGAGAGAGATGTCATCTTTCCTATATTATTTTCGATACCCTCTTGATTCATGTTTCCCTGATCCTACTTTAGTTAAATTAACAGATATTATTGGAACTTGACCTAGCACCCCGTCATATGTTGCATGTGTAACCAGACCAGTAGAAAATCCTCACTTGGGCTAGGTTTATTTATGTTTTAGACATCCACACGTTATACTTTATTCCTGGACATAGTGTTATCGTCGCCCGGGTAGTGGGCTGAGTGGTCGGGATTCCTTTTAGTGTGGGATGCATTTTACACTCGTGCTTGGGAGCAGAGTGGAGTCTGGTAGATGTAGTTGGTCTTTTATCTGTGGCGGGAGCCGTTTGGGTGAACGGTGGTCCCAGGATGTTTTGTTTCCTTGTCGCCACTGTGTTAGTGGCAGGAGTGTACCAGTGATAGCAGGACCTTAAACCCAGAACCCTTTTTGGACACACACATGATTTTAGTCAACCAATGTTTTCTTCCAAGCATCGAAGGGTCGCAGGAGTCCCTTCTTGTTTGATTGGACCAAGGCATTAGCCCTTCGAGGTTTGGGTATAAAACTCGTTTTCCTAAAAAGAACTAAAAATCATTAAAAATGGATTTTTCTCAAATCAAAATGGTTTCCAAAAAGGAACTATTTTTAGTCCTCACCCCGCGTGGGTTTGAGTGAAAAATGGCTTTCAGTAATAAATGTCACCTTTTTCCTATAAACTTTCCCACTCGAGATGATTCGAGTGGTCTGGGTTCTAAGGGCTGCCTTTTTCTCTGGGTCGAGAACAACGAGGGGCTATGCCTAGAGCCTGTTCTTGTTTGATTTGGGTTGTAGGTTTTAGTCTTTCGGGGTTCTCGGACCCTTCATTGTTGCCGGTAGTGGAGTATACTGGGCTAGTGAGTTGCATGTCGAGTTGATATTCTTTATGGGAGCCGTTGGGTTGACAGCGGTCCGAGCTGTTCGAGTGTTTCTTGTTAGTGAGTTAGAGAGGTGATTCAGGTACTGTCGATCTTGTTGATCGTGGATTGGACCATAGCCTGCATGAGCCATATTGAGCTCGATAGAGTATAATGTCATGACTTTTCGAGTAATATTTTACCCTCATGCTAATAAAGTACTTATTAGGAAAACTGAATTATCGAGTTTTCTTAAGTTGACCGTCGTGCTGCACGGGTATTTTTCTGTGAAAGGGCTCGAAAAATGATGACCGACGGTGCGATCGGATCTGAAATCCGACCTAGGGACCTCTCGGAATAGGGTTTTTTGGATCGCGGTGACTTAGCGCGCATCGGAATCCGTGCAAAATATCCGGCACGCTTTCCACGGAAGTGTGGGATTATCCCGTGTAATTAAATAATTATTAATTAGTTAATATATACCGGATGTGGGTTTTATGTTGGTTTTTAACAGGATCCACAAGGATCTAAATAGGTACTACTATCAAACAACTAGAGAAATGGGTGAATAGGTGTAATACTCAAAAACCAATCTCAGTGCAAAATAAAAACCAATGCGGAAAATAAAAATAGCACACCGAGATTTACGTGGAAACTCCAATCCAGGAGAAAAACCACGGGACCAACACCCAATAACAATCCACTAAGAAAAGAAGAATAACAAGGTGATTACCGACTCCACGGACTCAAACCCCTCCTTCAAGTTCTTCGGATCTTGCGCTCCACCAATTGCACGTCCACTGCACACGTTCGAATCCACGAACGCTACTCGAATCCACGAGCACCACTCGAATCCACGAGCACACGTTTCGAATCCACGAAACGCCTTCAACACATCGAATCCACGATGCCGATTTTGAAAATCATTGTTTTTCTTGGTCATGATAATCCGCCGAATACTTAGATTAATAATAGATCAGAAAACACCATCTAATTCATCAATTTGATTCTACAAGAATTAGGAGTTTGGAAACCCTAGAATCAAATTGATCAATATAGACGAAGAAACATGAAATTAGGGTCTATTTATAGGTTAGAAACCTTTGGAAGGAGATAAGCATCAAAAACTGACTTAACAAAATTTTTCACGCACGACGGTCCGGACTGGATTTGGCTGATCCGGACTGTCGTCTTTTTTCAGCAATTTTCCTAAAAGAACAGTTCGGGGTCCGGACTGAAACAGGGGAAGTCCGGACTGGATTTCCGCATGAACTAAACTATGTTCGGGGTCCGGACTGGAATCGTCTGATCCGGATCCTGAACATCCAACTTGTCCAGTTTTTTATTTTTAAGCAATGAAAACTTATCCAAGTGTTTCTAAACTACACAAATGTATTCGGATCACCCAAATTATTTAGTTAAACGTACCTGATCATTCCGAATCCATTTTCCTTGAGATTGATGTATATGATCCACAATTCTTCAACTTCAATCTTCAAGACTCAAAACACTGAGTGTCAACTTGAGCTTTTGTTGAATCTTCTCTAAGTCTTCGATTGCTGATTGACAATTTGATCACTTCAAGACTCCGACTCATCTCACGAAATATGCCAACACAAAAAGCCATAACAATCTCCCCCTTTGGCAATTTCGTGACAAAACCCAAAAATACATAAAAACTCTCAAGTCACTCATCTTAAACCAAAAAATCGAAACTCAATGTCATCACCAAAACATTGGCTTTCTTTGCGTGAAAGATCCAATAAATGAAAATTACTTTTGAATCAAACAATCCTAGAACATACTCTATGACTTAGGACTTGGAGTCTTAAAGTGATGTATATCCTGCAAAACAAAAACTCCAAACAAAATGAAAGGTTTAGTCGTTAGAAATGGAATCCTACATTTGATTCATCCTTTTGGTTCTTTTTGTTTTTCGGCTCTTGTCCTCAAATCTTTTCTTTATCTCATTGTTTCATCTCCCCCTATCTTGAGCATATCTTTTCATCATCTCTGTTCTCCCCCTTTTTGATTCGTCCTAATCATTTCTGTTCTCCCCATTTTTGTCACAAATTGTCAAACAGTGTACATACTAGACAAAAGAAAATCACTAACAGCATTAGTTCATAGAGAAAGAGAGATAAAAGCTCAGTTCCGGTATATAAACAAAAACGCAGATTGCGTACCGGTACTCAAGAGCAAAAATCACAAAAATTTTTGAAACAAATCCAAATTTTGAAATCTTTCAAATATCGATTTGTGTTCCATCAAGAAAACAATTTAAGTTCTTTGAAATATAATGAGATCAACATAGATGTCATTCAACCCAATTAATTTTACAAAAATTAAAAAGATTTACTCCGAAATCATGAAAAACAAAGATAAAACATTATAAACCGTTTTTCATGTTATATAAATCAAACACAAGTCATCAAAAGTAATCTAGAGATCCAAACTCTATCAAGATGTAACGGATTTACAAAGATGACTTACAGAGATTTCCAAATGACATCAATTTGATTTCTACCATTTCAAATTTGAGATAAGCACTAAAATACCTAAGGGTGGCTCTTTGAACATCTTTTAACTATCCCACCTTATACCAACCAGGAGATTGTTCAAAATATACGAACTTTGAATATGAATCTCTGAATGCTTCAACTAAAAATTTCAAAAATATTTTCTAGCATCAAAAACATGTGATAGCTTCACACACAAACCGGACGACCGGGGTGGCAGCTCTTTCCAACATGTGGTGGTAGTTTTCACACTCCTTTCGGATGTAACTCTTTCCACATCTTTTGTAATTCATTTATTTATCCTTGAAAAAATGCAATCTCTTATGTGAAAGAATTAAATTCCAAATTTTAGTCTATCGGTTGTCTCATATTTATCACAATGAACTCACACAACCGAGATAGGTTAAGCATCTTAAGATCACACAAGATTACTAAAATTTGATGAACATAACTATCAAAAACTCCTATAATGGAATATCTTCAAAGATTATGATTATGGAGTAAAGTTGATAATTAATATAAAATTAATTAGGAGTGAATGAAAGTAAATCCTTTTCAAATTCAATGCACTCGTTCGTTAAAAACCTTTTGTTTGAAAACAAAACATAAAAACGAAAAACATTGAAATCATGTAATGCAAAGATCAAGAAAAATATGAAGGGAAAACCAATCAAAACATTACATACAGTCAAAAGCTATTTAGAACTTAAGACAAGGAAATATATCACCTTTCCGAATCCAAAATCGTCGGATTTTGGGTTGTCTTGATTCATTGTGGCCGAGGGTTGTTAGCTTTGACTGTTGATCCACTTTAGGTCTTTGCGTTGCAATAATCCACTTGAATGATCGATGTTGTGGCTCGGACCTTTGGTGGATTGAGGGAACTCCATTGAATTGATGTTGCTTTTGATTCCATTGAGTCCTCTCCGTAGATGAAGTTGCCGAAGAATTCTTCTTTTTCTTTTTCGGGCACGTCTTCATCAAGTGTCCTTCAAGTCCACATTGGTAACAAGTTCTTCCTCTCAATTTAGTTGTGGAACTTGAACCCTTCACAGTTTGGTTCTTTTTGAATCCCAAACCAGTTTTGCTTCTTTGACCTAATCCGAACATACGGTCAAGTTTCTTGGAACCGGTTGAAAGCTTTTGTATGTCGGATTTGAGTTTATGAACTTGCTTGGTCAAAGCTTGGTTGGTGACAGAAATTTCCTCAAACTGCTTTTCGAGAAAACCAATCTTGTTAATATATGATTTAACAATGGTTTCCGATTGGTTTTGCTTTTCTTGGAGGATTTTATTATTATCCAATAAAAGTTCTCGTTCCTCCTCGAGATCATGAAGTTTGATCTTTAAAACACGGTTCTCGTCCTGAACCTCAAGTCGTTGCTTCCTCAACTTCTTAATATGCTTGGCCATCTTCTTTGATTCCGTAAGAAGTTGTTGATATGCCTCAACGAGTTCTTCTTCATCCGACTCCCCCTCAATTGATGACTCTCCATCGGATGTTGATGTTTCATGCAAAATCAAAGGAATAGAGTTAGTAATTAAAGATGATAAGCAAAAATTAGGAGAGGGAATTTGAGAAGCATGAAAGGCAACAACTTTATCCTTTTCCTCTTTACTCGAGGTCGATTCATCGGAAGTAGAATCGTCCTAAGTTTTCACTTGCAAAGCCTTCTTTTTATATGATTTCTTAGAAGGACAATCCGTTGAGATATGGTCGTAGCCTTTGCATCTATAGCATTGGATTTTCCCTTCGAAATCATCTTTTTCTTTTTCTTTAGAAGGTTTTGCAAAGCCTTTGAGTTTAGAGGATTTAGAACCCGATGATCCTTTAGATGGTTTCGAGGATGAAGATCTATCGGTTCGATTCTTCCAAAACTTTCGACAAAATTTCTTTGTGATCCGCGCCAATTGTTCTTCAAAATCGGCAAAAGAGATTTCATCGTCGGAACTTGATTCGCCATCTTCTTCCTTTGTTGATTTGAATGCAATACCTGTAAGCTTAGAAGAAGACTTGGAAGAAACTTGATTAGTAGGAAAAGTCATCTCATAAGTTTGTAAAGCACCTATTAATTCCTCTACTCTCGTATCATCCGGATGACTAACGGTTTCAATGGCGGCAACCTTCGCCCTAAACCGTTCAGGAAGAGTCCGAAGTATCTTTCTTACAACTTTCGACTCCGGGATCTTTTCTCCTAAATTAGCACATGTGTTGATTATATCTTGAAGTCTAGTGTAATAATCGGTAAACAACTCATTCTCATCCATATGAATAGAGTCAAATTGACTTGTAAGCATCTGGAGCATTTGAATTTTTACTAGATTAGTACCCTCATGTGTAATTTTGAGAAAATCCCAAATCTCCTTTGCAGTTTCACATGCGAAAATTCGTGTGAACTCGGTCGAGGAAAGAGAATTAAATAAAGCGTTCATACCTTTCCCATTGTAAGAGGATCTTTCGATTTCCTCTTTGGACTATCTAGAACGAGGTTTTGGGGTAGTAGAATTTTCTACTTCCTCAATAGGATGCACCCAAACGTATTCCACGGTTTGCCATACCCGCTCATCAATTGCGATCAGAAAAACTCTCATCCGCATTTTCCAATACGCATAATTGGTCCCATCAAAAAGATGAGGTCTATAAATATTACCACTTTCACCCGACATGATAGATAAACCTAAAACCCGCTCTGATACCAATTGTTGGTTTTTAACAGGATCCACAAGGATCTAAATAGGTACTATCAAACAACTAGAGGGGGGGTGAATTGGTGTAATACTCAAAAACCAATCTCAGTGTAAAATAAAAACCAATGCGGAAAATAAAAATAGCACACCGAGATTTACTTGGAAACTCCAATCCAGGAGAAAAACCACGGGACCAACACGCAATAACAATCCACTAAGAAAAGAAGAATAACAAGGTGATTACCGACTCCACGGACTCAAACCCCTTCTTCAAGTTCTTCGGATCTTGCGCTCCACCAATTGCACGTCCACAACACACGTTCGAATCCACGAATGCCACTCGAATACACGAGCACCACTCGAATCCACGAGCACACGTTTCGAATCCACGAAACGCCTTCAACACATCGAATCCACGATGCCGATTTTGGAAATTGTTGTTTTTCTTGGTGATGATAATCCGCCGAATACTTAGATTAATAATAGATCAGAAAACACCATCTAAGTATTCATCAATTTGATTCTACAAAAATTAGGAGTTTGGAAACCCTAGAATCAAATTGATCAATATAGACGAAGAAATATGAATTAATCGTGTTTTCCTTTCTTCTCTATATGTGGATTGATCCCTTTTTTCGGATGCCCTAAAAGATGAAATTAGTGTCCATTTATAGGTTAGAAACCTTTGGAAAGAGATAAGCATCAAAAACTAACTTAACAGATTTTTTCACGCACGACGGTCCGGACTGGATTTGGCTGAACTGGACTGTCATCTTTTTTCAGCAATTTTCCTAAGAAAATAGTTCGGGGTCTGGACTGGAATTTCCTGATCCGGACTGTTCATGCGATTTCATCAAACACATAGTTCGGGGTCCGGACTGAAACAGGGGAGGTCCGGACTGGATTTCCGCATGAACTAAACTATGTTCGGGGTCCGGACTGGAATGGTCTGATCCGGATCCTGAACATCCAACTTATCCAATTTTTTATTTTTAAGCAATGAAAACTTATCCAAGTGTTTCTAAACTACACAAATGTATTCGGATCACCAAAATTATTTAGTTAAACGTACCTGATCATTCCGAATCTATTTTCCTTGAGATTGATCTATATGATCCACAATTCTTCAACTTCAATCTTCAAGACGCAAAACACTGAGTGTCAACTTGAGCTCTTGTTGAATCTTCCCTGAGTCTTCGATTGCTGATTGACAATTTGATTACTTCAAGACTCCGACTCAACTCACGAAATATGCCAACGCAAAAAGCCATAACATTTTATTCGTATGTACTAAGAGGAAATCCCACTTTTCGCAAAAAGGAAACTCTAGCTGGAGAGAAAGAGAAAGAAAAGAAAAGAACGAAACCCTAACCGGAGGAAAAAAAAAGAAGAGAGAGGAAGGAAGCGGAGGAGTCCGATCACCCCGATCAACGTGCTGGAAATGGGAATGCGAGCGGATCGTCTTTCCCGACGGAATCGAGGTAAGCGAATTTTATTTTACGGTGCGGTTTGGGATTTTTTTGTGTCTTTTCTTAAGTCATCGTCGCCGTCTCCATCGCCGTTGTCATCACCGCCGCCGCCGCGCCGCGTGACCAAGCGCCGCGCGGGGCGCCATCCATGGATGGCGGCACTCGCGCGGGTAAGGGCCGTGTGGGGCACCGCCCGCAGGTGGCGCGCGCCGCGCCGCCTTGTGCCGCGCGGGGCGCAACTCCCGCGGGCAGCGCGCACCGGGCCGCGGGCGGCGGCGCTTGTGCGGGCGCCACCCGCCGGAACGCGCGCCGCGTGGCCTTGTGCCTCGCGGGGTGCCGCCCGTGGGCGGCGGCGCCCGCGTGGGCAGGCGCCGCGCGGGCACCACCCACAGGCGCGTGCGCCGCGCGGCCTTGTGCCGGGCGCTGCTCCGCCCGCAGGTGGTGCGCACCGCGCGGCCTCATGCCGCGCGGGGCGCCACCCGCGGGCGGCGGTGCCCGCGGGCGGCGGTGCCCGCGCGGGCAGGCACCGCGCGAGGCGCCGCCCGCAGGTGGCGTGCGCCGCGCAACCTCGTGCCGTGCGGGGCGCCACCCGCGGGCGACGGCGCCCGTGCGGGTAGACACCGCGCGGGGTGCCACCCGCGGGCGGCGCGCGCCGTGCGGCCTCGTGCCGCGCGGGGCGCCACCCGCGTGCAACGACGCCCGCGCGGGCAGACACCGCACGGTGCGCCACCCGTAGGTGGCGCGCGCGCCGCGTGGCCTCGTGCCTCGTGGGGCGCCGCCGTGCGTCATGAGTGACGCTGTTATTGGGTTTCATGGTGTTTTTGGGTTTTTGTTTCCGTTTTCGCGGCATGGTGCGCTTAAGTTGACTAATTGTTCGTTTGGGGACTTCTTTAGGTCCAGGTGCTGAGTGAGAGCGTGTCGTGGTTCAAGTGTCCCAATCTTCACGCTACGAGGTGGGTACTTTTGCAATAAGTTTTGGTGTATGTTGTCGTTATGGCAAGTGTAATAAAGTAGATGTATCGTGTTAACTGTTTAAACCCATTGCATGAGAAATTCCCGTTCTTTTATGTCTAACTGTGGCGACTGAGTGTCGCGGTGCTTTAACACATGCCGGTTTCGGCTATTATGCTCATGGATGCTTACACGCACACCGGCGGTTTGGCCACCGATTGGGTGTACTTTTTCAGAATTGTGGTACGTTGACCCGTGTACCCCACGAAGGTAAAGGTGTCAAGTGGGGACCCCTCACGGTTGCTAAAGGTGCGACACTAGTACCGTGGAGGGGTTAAAGGCACAATGTGGGAGCAAAGTGATTGTCCACTGGGGGGTCTTTAGACCTTCCGACAGATCTTCTATTATTCAAAACAGGAGATACGGTGACTCATGTGGGGGAAAGCGAAATGCTCCGGTGTATCGGTTTGTCTTTCCAATACTCTTTATTACTATGTTCATCTACTTTATTTGTCACTGATTTTCCCACATTGTGACAGGTCCGACTAGGGGTGGTAGCCGGGACGATGGTGAGGCAGCGTTTAGAGGACATTAGCCAAATGAGGCTTTATTCCATCATTCTTGCTTTGGGTTATCTCATCTCCTTTCCATTTAGTTAATAAGTTATCAATTGCTTGGCTGTGGAATAATGCGGATGTTGGATTGAGAGTTATTTTAGTGATGCGATCTTGGTTATGCTTTTTATTGACTTATGTGCGGCATGTTTTAAACTGAACAAAAGGGTTTCGAAAATGCTTTCCAAAACCAAGTATTGTGTGGACACTACTTTGTAAACCCCTGGATTTATCCTTTCAAATGATGTAGCCACCCTAAAGAGACTTGCGAAAACACTTTGGAAAATTGGGTGTCGTGTGGACACCGTTTGTAAACCCGTAGTCTCATCTCTCAATCTCGTGAATGAAAACTTTAGTTGTGAACAATTTTATTACTCTCTCTTGTTGTTTTCATTGTGACTGTGTGGTTGAAGATGATGTTGTTAATGTAACGCCGTGCATATACAAAGGAGACTCTGTCCGTCTATAGAGTGAATTTGTATATGTGGCGGGTCTGACGCGCACCGGTAGGCGAGGTTATTTTCAAAAGAAAAAAAATATATACGTTTTCCGCTTATCCCAAATCCTCCGGGGCGTGACACAGAGATGCACGGATACTTTCCTCGGTGGGGTCGCGCCCCTCGAGTGCCTCTCCGGAGTTGGGCCTGTTACTTTGCTATCGTGACTTGTGCTACGGAATTTGAGTTGGGGTAATTTCGTGAAAGGTTCAAGTCTTGAAGATTGAAGATGAAGAAGGTTGGATCATTTAACTCAATCTCAAGATAGAAGAATTCAAAATGATCAGGTATGTTTAACTAAAGATTTTTGGTGATGCGAATACTTCTTGTAGTGTAGAAACACCTGGAAGAATTTTTCACTGCATAAAAATCAAAAACTGGACATGGGACATGTTCAGGATCCGGATCAGGCATTCCAATCCGGATCCCGAAGGGTGTTCGTTCATACACTGGTTCAATCCGGATCGCAGCATTTCATGATCCGGATCCCGAACACTAGTTTTACCTTTTTACTTGCTCGATCCGGATCAGGGTTTGCAATCCGGATCCCGAACGTTGATGTTTGGTGAAACTGTATGAGCGATCCGGATCAGCCATTTCGATCCAGATCCCGAACCTTTGTTTTTCTGGAAACCGTCTTTCTTGCTGCTGCAATCCGGATCGCCGAAATCCGATCCGGATCGCCGTCCGTAAAATTTCCAGAAATGGTAGGTTTTTGATCCTTATCTTCTTCCTAGGATTTCTAACCTATAAATAGACCCTATGTTTCTTTTTCTAGGGTTAAGGAAAATAGCCGTCATAATCTAATATCATCTTATACGGCCTAAGATCCACTTATAGAGAAGAAAGAAAATCATTAGATATTACTCTATGTTTCTTCATCTATATTGATTAGTTTGATTCTAGGTTTTCATACTCACATCTTGAGTTGAATCAAACTAATGAATACTTAGATGGTATTTCCTATCTATCTTTGATCTAAGTATTCGGCGGATCATCACCACCCAAAAACAACGATTTCCCCAAAATCGGCGCGTGGACTCGCGTGGCCTTGTGGATTCAAGGTGCAATCGCTCTCGTGGATTCGGAGCGAGGTACGTTCGTGGATTCGAAGCGTGCTACTGGGTGAAGACCGTGGATTCGGTCGGACGTCGTGGACTCGACGTTGGACGCCGTGGATTCGGCGTTGGACGCAGATCGTGGATTCGAGACGCGTTGCGGAACGAGCGGAGAAGATCAACTAGGAGCGTATGGTAAAAGGTTGAGTCGTCTGTGAGTACGTTAAATCACCTTGTACGTGTTTCAATTCTAGTGGATTTCACCGTGTTATCGGTCCCGTGGTTTTTTACTCCGGTTTGGAGTTTTTCCACGTAAAAATCTTGCGTGTTCTTTTATTTTTCCGCATTGGGTTTTATTGCGCAATGATTTTTTGAGTGTTTATTGTTTACACCTATTCACCCCCCTCTAGGTGTTTTTTCCCCTATTTAGATCTATATTACATATAACCCATCAAGTGGTATCAGAGAGGGAATAGGGTTGTAAACAATGGTTGAAGGTGGAAACATCAATCGACCCCCTTTCTTTGATGGAACAAATTATGCGTACAGGAAAGTACGGATGAAAGCCTTTTTAATTTCCATCGACGAAAGGGTGTAGCAATCAATTGAATTAGGATGGTCTAATCCAACTGAGATTATTTCTGATGTTCGCACCTTAAAACCTAGGTCGAAATGGACCAAGGAAGAGTTAGATTCATCTTCTTACAATGGCAAAGGAATTAATGCTATTTTTAATGCCTTATCTCAAACTGAATTCTCTCGCGTCTCGGCATGTGAGACTGCGAAAGAAATCTGGGATGTTCTTCAGGTTACACATGAGGGAACTAACCTCGTGAAGATTCAAAAGCTGCAAATGCTTATGAGCAGATTTGACTCCATTTTTATGGCAGAAAATGAATCTTTCACGGACTATTACACACGATTGCAAGACATCGTAAATTCATGTGCTAACCTGGGAGAGAAGATTCCAGAATTTAAAGTTGTAAGAAAGATCTTAAGAACTCTTCCTGAACGATTTCGCCCAAAGGTTACAGCCATTGAAACTATTAAACACCCGGACGAAATGCGTGTAGAAGAATTAGTTGGTTCATTACAAACTTATGAAATGACATTTACTACTAACTATTCTTTGGGAAAAGCATCCTCTTCTAAGTCTTCAGGTTATGCGTTGAAAACAACTAAGGAAGAAGACACGGATTCATCCTCCTCAGACGATGATGAGAACCTATCTATGGAGGACTTTGAGAAGCAACTCGCTCTCTTGACAAGGAAGTTTCGCTGCAACTTTCGAAGGGGTAATTCAAGTAAATCTCCATCCTTCGGAAAGTCGAAGAAAGGCAAGGGTTTTTCAAGTTACAAGTCAAGAAAGCAAGAGAACTTTTCAAAGGATAAGAAAAGTTCAGAGGGACAAGTCCAATGCTTCAAGTGCCGAGGATACGGCCATATCTCAACGGAGTGTCCAACTAAGAATCCGTCGAAGAAGAAAGTGATGCAAGCCGTCACTTGGGATGACAACTCAACGTCAAATGAGTCATCCTCAAGTGATGAAGAAGAAAGCGCAACGGCATTCCACGCGTCCACATCTTCACCCTTCATGTGCTTAATGGCAAGTACATCCGAGTCATTGTCCAACTCCACTGTTGAAAAGAATGCAACGGACAATGAATTGGATGATTCGGAAGGTGAGGATTTTGCTTTAGCCTACCACAGACTTTTACGGGATTCAAAGAAACCGGCTAAGCAAAACAAGGGGTTGAGAGGGAGATTGCAGGATCTCGAAGAAGAAGTAAAAAGGGTAACTTCTCTCTCGACCGATCTTGAAGTGGAAAGGGATAATCTGATAAAAGCAAATGTTTCCCTTCAAGAGTCCAATGAGCAACTCGAGAAGAATTATATAGATATGGTGAACAAAGCGAATTACTTCTTGAAGCTCTACGGCGAGGCCCGACGGGAAAAATTGGAAATGACAGAGACCATTTTCCAACTCAAGGATGACTTACAGCAATTTTCTTCTGGAAGGAGTAAGTTGGATAAACTTCTTGGTCTTGGTCAAACAAACAAGTTCGGTCTCGGATACAATCGAACTGAAGACAATTTTAGTTCGGTTGGGACAGTTTTCGTGCCCCAGTCGGTATCTCCTCCTCCGACACCGGAACTAACGACAAGCAACGACAACAAGCCTACTTCATCCTCCTCAGGATCGTCAAGTACTAAGGTATGTTTTCGTTGTAATTTTGCAGGGCACATTGAAAGAAATTGCAAGGTTGGAGCTCAAAGTTCAAATCAACCACATCTTGCAACTGCTACCAATAAGTTCACTCCCCGGAATTCAAAGAAGGACTTTTCAAAAGAAAAGAACATTGGTAGTACTTCAAACAAGACGATGACAAAAGAAAAAGATCAATCATACAAGACGTCTTCATCAAGGAAAATTTCTCAACCATTGCCAACATACTCCAAAACTCAAAAGGTTTGGGTATGCAAAGGTGAAATCCTTCCTTGTCTTTAATCGTTATACGGTTAAATGTTGTGTAGTTTATGTAGACTATTTTTCTTTCTTTTGGCCAACTCGTCAACCATCTTTGGGAGGTAAATGGTATATTTTCTTATTGGTTGATGATTTCTCTCGATATTATTGGGTAGCATTTTTAAAAGAGAAAGCTGATACTTTTGATTCTTTTCACGAGATTTGCCATCGTATTATGATTGAAAAGAATGAAAAGATCATTCGTGTTAGAAGTGATAGAGGTGGAGAATTCATAAATTCAAAATTCATTGTTTTTTGCACTTCCAACGGTATTAAGCATGAATTCTCAGCACCCTATACACCTCAACAGAATGGTGTTGTCGAGTGCAAAAACAGGGTTGTTCAAGAGATGGCACGTGTTATGCTTCACAGCCGGAATTTACCGCCACATTTTTGGGCTGAAGCTGTGAACACTGCAGTCTATGTTATTAACCGTGTTTATTTGCGTCCGGGAACGTTAAATACACCATATGAACTATGGTGTGGTAGAAAACCCAACATCAAATATTTTCGCATCTTCGGGACTCGGTGTTACAATTTACGTGACCGTGAAAATCTTGGAAAGTTTGACTCTCGAAGTGACGAAGGGATTTTCTTGGGGTATTCTACAAATAGTAGAGCATATCGGGTATTTAACTTGGAATCTAAGACGATCGTAGAATCTATAAATGTTAAACTAGATGAAGCTTTTCACTTTGCATCTGAAAAATCTACCCTCGATATCTCTCTAGATGATGATACACCTGCCATTGCATCTTCTCATAATAATACTTCCAATATTAATGATGCATCTAATGGTTCTTCAAGTTTATCTGATGTGCAGGAATCGTCTCATGTACCTCCGAGTACTCCGTTACCTCAAACTATACGCATCTCCAAGGATCATCCTAAATCAAACATCATTGGAGACCCACAAGAAGGAGTTAGAACTCGGAGGCAGTTGGTTTGTGGATTCGTTGCTACGTATCTTTAATCGAACCAAAGAACATAGATGAAGCTCTTCAGGATGACTACTGGATTAAAGCAATGCAGGAAGAGCTCCATCAATTTGAGCGAAACAAAGTCTGGGAATTAACGAAGCCTCCAAAGCAACATAATGTGATAGGTACCAAATGGATTTTCAAGAACAAGAAAAATGAGGATGGTACTATCATCAGGAACAAGGCACGATTAGTTGCTCAAGGCTACTCTCAAGTAGAAGGTATAGACTTTGATGAAACTTTCACCCCTGTAGCTAGACTCGAGTCCATTCGTATACTATTTGCTATTGCTTGTCATTTTAAAATCAAATTATTTCAAATGGACGTTAAGAGCATGTTTCTAAATGGGTTTTTAAATGAGAAAGTTTATGTGGCTCAACCGAAAGGTTTTGTCGACCATAAACAACCTAACCATGTTTTTCGTTTGAAAAAGGCTCTTTACGGTCTGAAACAAGCACCGCGAGCATGGTACGAAAGGTTGACAAAGCACCTTTTGGAGAAGGGCTATACTCGAGGGGGAGCTGACAGGACTCTCTTTGTGAAGCATTATCAAAACAATTTCATTGTGGCACAAATCTATGTCGATGACATTGTATTTGGCACAACAAGAGATAATGATGCTTCTAAATTCGCGGAGACCATGGAAAGCGAATTTGAGATGTCCATGATGGGCGAATTGACTTATTTTCTTGGATTGCAAATTAAACAAAATGATGAAGGTATTCACTTGTGTCAATCCAAGTATGCAATGGAGTTGGTTAAAAAGTTTGACTTAGAAAATTCGAAGGATTTTCCGACTCCAATGGGAACTAGCCACAAGGGACTTGGAAGTGAATCACATAGTGAGAATGTAGACGAGAAACTGTATCGAAGTATGATTGGAAGTCTACTTTACCTCACGGCTAGTCGCCCGGATATATCCTTTAGTGTTGGGATTTGCGCGAGATATCAATCAGCACCAAAGGAGGTTCACCTGAAAGCGGTGAAAAGGATCATCCGGTACATCAAAGGATCAATTAATTTCGAAATTTGGTATCCTATGGGAACTAGTTTGGACATTGTTGGATACTCAGATGCCGATTGGGCAGGATCAGTGGATGATCGGAAAAGCACGAGTGGTGCATGCTTCTATCTTGGCCATTGCCTTGTTTGCATGGCACAGTAAAAAGCAGAATTGCATAGCACTCTCGACTTGTCGAAGCGGAATACATTTCAGCGGGTAGTTGTTCAACCCAACTCATTTGGATGAAAAGTGTGTTGAGCGACTTCCGGATTTCAGCATCTTCGGTAACAATTCTTTGTGACAACACTAGTGCTATAAACATTTCTAAAAACCCTGTGTTGCACTCTAGAACAAAACACATTGAACTTAGATATCATTTTCTTAGAGAGCTAGTTGAATCAAATACTCTTCAACTTTCATATATTTCAACTGAAGATCAATTAGCTGACATTTTAACAAAACCTTTGGATCAAAAACGTTTTATTCATTTGCGTAAAGCAATTGGAATGCTTTCCTTGAAATAAACTTTTTTTTGAAACTTTTGCTTAGGTTAGGTTTTGTTTTTGTGTTTTTGTTCTTTATCTATGTTTATACATAGTACATTAATTGAGCATGTGTATTATTGACTTTACTTGCATCCTTTCATATTTAGAAATTTATTATGCTTTGGATATCATAATAATTCAGTTGATGCAATGATCATTTATTTAAATTAAACCATTTTTAATTGATCAAAGTCAATTTCTCTCTCAATGATCTCTTGGTATAGTTTTTATCTTATTTGACTATTTAGTCGAGTATGAATTCGAGATCAATCCTTGGTTGAATACTTTATATCTTAAATAATTGATAGCCAATTGAGGGGGAGTCAAAGAAAAGTAAAATGCTCAAAAGATGTGGAAAGAGTTACATCCCAATGAGGAGTGTGAAAACTACCACCACATGGAGGAAAGAGCTACCACCTCGGTCGTCCGAGTACTGTGTGCAGCTACCACATGTATACCAAGCATGGTTGTTCAATTTTTGATTAAGTAAAATGCATGATTGAAATACTTGACTCTGTCAAATTTCAAGGTTGGTATAAGGTGGGTTTTTAAAGAAAGATGCTCAAAGAGCCACTCTCTTCAACAGATTGTCTAGATACATTATATATTTATTTGGGATTTCAAACATCTATTGATCTTGGTAATTCATTTTCTTTACCATTTTAATGATTTGATAAACGCCGTACTCATAAGATCATGATAGATGTGTTTGAACTTGTTCAACTTAAAAGGTTTTAATTTCTATAAATTGTCATGTCATTATTTTGAATGTTATTGATAGATTTAACATAATTATATTTCTCTTGACATGAAACGATGATTTGTGTTTAAAGTTGATGTGCTAAAATTCTTACATACTTTTTTTCTGGATTTTATGGATTTTTTCTAAATTTTCTGAAGAAAAAGTTGCAGCTGATCCGGATCGGGTTAAGTGATCCGGATCCCGAACGCAGGCTTCTTCCTGCGGCTAGCCGATCCGGATCGAAATCTCGATCCGATCCGGATCACGGCTAGGGTTTTTAATAAGAACGAAAGGGTTTTGATTTCTTTTACCTTAATCTTTTGTTCTCAAGTCTCTAGAGCCTCTCTCTCTAGAATCTTGCACCTTGGAGCTTTCCTAACCCAAGTTCTTCGAATCCAAGTAAGTTTTATTGATCAAAATCTCGTTTTTCACAGTTTTCTCTATTTTCTTCAAAACGTGATGATTTTTCTATCTTTTTCGTTTGTGAATGGTTTTTGGTCAAATTTCTTTTGAAATAAGAACTCTGGGTAGATTAGTTTTGATTATATGCTAGGTATTCTCCTGATTAACGAATTTTTGGGCTTCGATTTCTGAAAATTCGGTTTTAGGGCATATAATAGGAATTTTTGAAAACATGCAATTGATCTATTTTTAAAATTCTTTTTGCAAAACTAATTTGATTCTTAGTCTCTCTACATGATTATGATTGTTTGGGTACAATTTTTCAAATTTTTGAAAATTAACAATTTTTCATGTGTTCTTGAGTTGGTCTTCACAGGATACATTTTTCACTAGCAATCAAAATGGTGATCACATGGATTATTTTCCTACTTGCTGCCATGGTTCATGTCAAGGACACTGTCAAGCCAAGAGGGCTAAGAAAGCAAAGAAGACTAAAGATGATTCCGATACGGATCGGAAACGGAATCATTGATTGGGATGAGCTTCAAGTTGAAGCAACAGCACCCACTGCTTCGAAAGGAAAAGCTCCTGCGGAAACATCAAAAGCTTCAAAGCCTACTGCAGCTGAAAAAGGAAAAGCCCCTATGGATCCAAATCCAGTTGGGACAAGAAGAAAAACCGGTGCAAGAAAAAGAGGCAGTGCTCAAGGAATTTCCATTGAGCAACCAGTTGCTAGACAGCCTCCTCCACAAGACTTCATCAGCTCCGCAAGAATCAAGGATTTTGAGAAGAGGGAATGCATTGGCGAGAGACATGTCAATGTCAAACCAATGAAGGAACGATCTGCAGTCTTTGGGATTTTGTTTGACCAGGTTGGTCTTGCTCAAATTTGCAACTTCCCTGAGACTACTGGGTACTGTCCACACTCAGTTCGAATGTTTTATCAGAACGCTGCAAGTCTAATTGATCACGATGATGGACGTCGAGAATTTCACACTTTGGTTAAAAATATCAAAATCAAAGTCACACCCCAACTGATTGGAGATGTGCTAGGTATGACAGCCAGAGCTGATGGACTCCATTACCTAAAAACTCAAAGCTTCAACGACAACTCCTGGAGAGTTGTAGTCAATGGAATTTGTGTTCCGGATACTTTGTCAACCGGAAATTCTGTTTTCTCTAAAGAGCTTCGACCAGAGTATCGGTATATAAACTTCATTGTCTGCTACAACATTCTTCCCAACATGAATACGAAGGTTCTTCGATGGGACAGGATGTTATTCCTTTATCTTCTTGGAAACCCGGCCGCATTGATGGGAGCAAACTTGAATATTCCTTATCTCATTTGGTCAAGGATGGCGCGGTATGTGGAACACTCTCACCCCACAGAGAGACTACCCTACCCAATGATAATCATGCGCATCCTTAGAAAGTTTAAAGTCGATACAAGCGCGAGCTCATACATGTACAGTTTGGGCACCATTAATGAGACAACAATTGTGAAGTCTCTATCGACAAAACAAGATGATCCTCCATCTCCTCCAATTCGACAAAGAGCTCGACCACAAGCAACTACTTCTACAGCTCCTGTTCCACCAGCACAGCAGGCACCTCCATCCACCTCTGATGATGATGCTTCTGTCAGCTCAATCTTTAAAGAACAACAGCGACTCTCCAACGAACAAGAACGCATGTCTGTTGAGTTCGCTGAAATGAAGGAAGATCTCAAAGAAGTCAAGAAAGAACAAGCTGTGATGATCCAAGATCTCAAAGAAGTGAAGAAGGAGCAAGCTTCCATGAATAAACGGATCAAGAAAATGTTTCAGAAGCTTGGGTGTATCAGCTCTGACGATTCTTCATGAAGTTTCCTTCTAATCTTCTCTTTTGCAGGTTCTTACGTTCTTGGTTTGTGCCCTTCAACTCTCAAGTTTTTAATTTGTATTTAAACTTTTTAACTCTCCTTGTCTTGTATTTTTGCTAACGTTTGTGACAAAAAGGGGGAGAGAGTTTAGAGAGAACTTGAACAATGATGATGTGAAACTGTGTGAATGTGTGAACATCAAGGTAAGTATCACTTCAACTTCAACTTTGGTTTTTATCTTGTGATTTTGTGCATGTCCCTACTAACTATTCGACTAACTATTTGGGCATGTAATATGACTAACAAGTTGATGTTGGACTAACACTTTGTGACATTTGGTTTTTGAATGCATAGAAGATATGTTGGTTTTTGACTATGATTCTCTTACATATCTGAATTCTCAAATGTCATGATGATCAGATAAACTCTATCTCTGTACTTGGTTTGTATGTTTCAATTCTTGAGGTATCTAACGATTCTTTTTGTCAAGAATGATTTCTTTGTGCAGAGAGTACAGATGTCTAAGTCTAGAGTCTGTTTTAGGAGTTTATCTCATGTTTTAAAATTTTTGGATCTCCATTGTAAATTTTTGTTGTATGGTGATAGCAACAAAAATATCTTTTTGAATTTTCTTTAGTGGATCTGTGTTTTGTCACGAAACCGCCAAAGGGGGAGATTGTTACGGAATTTGAGTTGGCGTAATTTCGTGAAAGGTTCAAGTCTTGAAGATTGAAGGTGAAGAAAGTTGGATCATTTAACTCAATCTCAAGAAAGAAGAATTCAAAAGGATCAGGTATGTTTAACTAAAGATTTTTGGTGATCCGAATACTTCTTGTAGTGTAGAAACACCTGGAAGAATTTTCATTGCATAAAAATCAAAAACTGGACATGGGACATGTTCAGGATCCGGATCAGACATTCCAATCCGGATCCGAAGGGTGTTCGTTCATACACTGGTTCAATCCGGATCGCAGCATCTCATGATCCGGATCCCGAACACTGAGTTTTACCTTTTTACTTGCACGATCCGGATCAGGGTTTGCAATCCGGATCCCGAACGTTGATGTTTGGTGAAACTGTATGAACGATCCGGATCAGCCATTTCGATCCGGATCCCGAACCTTTGTTTTTCTGGAAACCGTCTTTCTTGCTACTTGCAATCCGGATCCGAATCCGGATCCGATCCGGATCGCCGTCCGTAAAATTTCCAGAAATGGTAGGTTTTTGATTCTTATCTCCTTCCTAGGGTTTCTAACCTATAAATAGACCCTATGATTCTTTTTCTAGGGTTAGGAAATAGCCGTCATAATCTAATATCTCTTATATACGGCCTAAGATCCACATATAGAGAAGAAAGGAAATCATTAGATATTACTCTATGTTTCTTCATCTATATTGATTAGTTTGATTCTAGGTTTTCATACTCACATCTGATTGAATCAACAATGAATACTTAGATGGTATTTCCGATCTATCTTTGATCTAAGTATTCGGCGGATCATCACCACCCAAAAACAACGATTTCCCCAAAATCGGCGCGTGGACTCGCGTGTCCTTGTGGATTCAAGGTTCAACCGCTCTCGTGGATTCGGAGCGAGGTACGTTCGTGGATTCGAAGCGTGCTACTGGGTGAAGACCGTGGATTCGGTCGGACGACCGTGGATTCGGCGTTGGACGCAGATCGTGGATTCGAGACGCGTTGCGGAACGAGCGGAGAAGATCAACTAGGAGCGTATGGTAAAGGTTGAGTGTCGTCTTGAGTACGTTAAATCACCTTGTACGTGTTTCAATTCTAGTGGATTTCACCGTGTTATCGTCCCGTGGTTTTTTACTCCGGTTTGGAGTTTTTCCACGTAAAAATCTTGCGTGTTCTTTTATTTTTCCGCATTGGGTTTTATTGCGCAATGATTTTTTGAGTGTTTATTGTTTACACCTATTCACCCCCCTCTAGGTGTTTTTTTCCCCTATTTATCTATATACATATAACCCAACAACTTGTCGACGCAGTCCCTCTGGCTGGGCAGTTTTTTGGCAGTCACGGACACCCTAAACGTTAACCCGTCCTCTTATAGATGTGCGGCAGTAG
>CM055074.1:28403082-28458882 GCA_029204045.2 Tillandsia leiboldiana | reverse complement strand
AACTTTCGAAGGGGTAATTCAAGTAAATCTCCATCTTCGGAAAGTCGAAGAAAGGCAAGGGTTTTTCAAGTTACAAGTCAAGAAAGCAAGAGAACTTTTCAAAGGATAAGAAAAGTTCAGAGGGACAAGTCCAATGCTTCAAGTGCCGAGGATACGGCCATATCTCAACGGAGTGTCCAACTAAGAATCCGTCGAAGAAGAAAGTGATGCAAGCCGTCACTTGGGATGACAACTCAACGTCAAATGAGTCATCCTCAAGTGATGAAGAAGAAAGCGCAACGGCATTCCACGCGTCCACATCTTCACCCTTCATGTGCTTAATGGCAGTACATCCGAGTCATTGTCCAACTCCACTGTTGAAAAGAATGCAACGGACAATGAATTGGATGATTCGGAAGGTGAGGATTTGCTTTAGCCTACCACAGACTTTTACGGGATTCAAAGAAACCGGCTAAGCAAAACAAGGGGTGAGAGGGAGATTGCAGGATCTCGAAGAAGAAGTAAAAAGGGTAACTTCTCTCTCGACCGATCTTGAAGTGGAAAGGGATAATCTGATAAAAGCAAATGTTTCCCTTCAAGAGTCCCAATGAGCAACTCGAGAAGAATTATATAGATATGGTGAACAAAGCGAATTACTTCTTGAAGCTCTACGGCGAGGCCCGACGGGAAAAATTGGAAAATGACAAGACCATTTTCCAACTCAAGGATGACTTACAGCATTTTCTTCTGGAAGGAGTAAGTTGGATAAACTTCTTGGTCTTGGTCAAACAAACAAGTTCGGTCTCGGATACAATCGAACTGAAGACAATTTTAGTTCGGTTGGGACAGTTTTCGTGCCCCCAGTCGGTATTCTCTCCTCCGACACCGGAACATACGACAAGCAACGACAACAAGCTACTTCATCCTCCTCAGGATCGTCAAGTACTAAGGTATGTTTTCGTTGTAATTTTGCAGGGCACATTGAAAGAAATTTGCAAGGTTGGAGCTCAAAGTTCAAATCAACCACATCTTGCAACTGCTACCAATAAGTTCACTCCCCGGAATTCAAGAAGGACTTTTCAAAAGAAAAGAACATTGGTAGTACTTCAAACAAGACGATGACAAAAGAAAAAGATCAATCATACAAGACGTCTTCATCAAGGAAAATTTCTCAACCATTGCCAACATACTCCAAAACCTCAAAAGGTTTGGGGTATGCAAAGGTGAAATCCTTCCTTGTCTTTAATCGTTATACGGTTAAATGTTGTGTAGTTTATGTAGACTATTTTTCTTTCTTTTGGCCAACTCGTCAACCATCTTTGGGAGGTAAATGGTATATTTTCTTATTGGTTGATGATTTCTCTCGATATTATTGGGTAGCATTTTAAAAGAGAAAGCTGATACTTTGATTCTTTTCACGAGATTTGCCATCGTATTATGATTGAAAAGAATGAAAAGATCATTCGTGTTAGAAGTGATAGAGGTGGAGAATTCATAAATTCAAAATTCATTGTTTTTTGCACTTCCAACGGTATTAAGCATGAATTCTCAGCACCCTATACACCTCAACAGAATGGTGTTGTCGAGTGCAAAAACAGGGTTGTTCAAGAGATGGCACGTGTTATGCTTCACAGCCGGAATTTACCGCCACATTTTTGGGCTGAAGCTGTGAACACTGCAGTCTATGTTATTACCGTGTTTATTTGCGTCCGGGAACGTTAAATACACCATATGAACTATGGTGTGGTAGAAAAACCCAACATCAAATATTTTCGCATCTTCGGACTCGGTGTTACAATTTACGTGACCGTGAAAATCTTGAAAGTTTGACTCTCGAAGTGACGAAGGGATTTTCTTGGGGTATTCTACAAATAGTAGAGCATATCGGGTATTTAACTTGGAGCTAAGACGATCGTAGAATCTATAAATGTTAAACTAGATGAAGCTTTTCACTTTGCATCTGAAAAATCTACCCTCGATATCTCTCTAGATGATGATACACCTGCCATTGCATCTTCTCATAATAATACTTCCAATATTAATGATGCATCTAATGGTTCTTCAAGTTTATCTGATGTGCAGGAATCGTCTCATGTACCTCCGAGTACTCCCGTTACCTCAAACTATACGCATCTCCAAGGATCATCCTAAATCAAACATCATTGGAGACCCACAAGAAGGAGTTAGAACTCGGAGGCAGTTGGTTTGTGGATTCGTTGCTACGTATCTTTAATCGAACCAAAGAACATAGATGAAGCTCTTCAGGATGACTACTGGATTAAAGCAATGCAGGAAGAGCTCCATCAATTTGAGCGAAACAAAGTCTGGGAATTAACGAAGCCTCCAAAGCAACATAATGTGATAGGTACCAAATGGATTTTCAAGAACAAGAAAAATGAGGATGGTACTATCATCAGGAACAAGGCACGATTAGTTGCTCAAGGCTACTCTCAAGTAGAAGGTATAGACTTTGATGAAACTTTCACCCCTGTAGCTAGACTCGAGTCCATTCGTATACTATTTGCTATTGCTTGTCATTTTAAAATCAAATTATTTCAAATGGACGTTAAGAGCATGTTTCTAAATGGGTTTTTAAATGAGAAAGTTTATGTGGCTCAACCGAAAGGTTTTGTCGACCATAAACAACCTAACCATGTTGTTTCGTTTGAAAAAGGCTCTTTACGGTCTGAAACAAGCACCGCGAGCATGGTACGAAAGGTTGACAAAGCACCTTTTGGAGAAGGGCTATACTCGAGGGGGAGCTGACAGGACTCTCTTTGTGAAGCATTATCAAAACAATTTCATTGTGGCACAAATCTATGTCGATGACATTGTATTTGGCACAACAAGAGATAATGATGCTTCTAAATTCGCGGAGACCATGGAAAGCGAATTTGAGATGTCCATGATGGGCGAATTGACTTATTTTCTTGGATTGCAAATTAAACAAAATGATGAAGGTATTCACTTGTGTCAATCCAAGTATGCAATGGAGTTGGTTAAAAAGTTTGACTTAGAAAATTCGAAGGATTTTCCGACTCCAATGGGAACTAGCCACAAGGGACTTGGAAGTGAATCACATAGTGAGAATGTAGACGAGAAACTGTATCGAAGTATGATTGGAAGTCTACTTTACCTCACGGCTAGTCGCCCGGATATATCCTTTAGTGTTGGGATTTGCGCGAGATATCAATCAGCACCAAAGGAGGTTCACCTGAAAGCGGTGAAAAGGATCATCCGGTACATCAAAGGATCAATTAATTTCGAAATTTGGTATCCTATGGGAACTAGTTTGGACATTGTTGGATACTCAGATGCCGATTGGGCAGGATCAGTGGATGATCGGAAAAGCACGAGTGGTGCATGCTTCTATCTTGGCCATTGCCTTGTTGCATGGCACAGTAAAAAGCAGAATTGCATAGCACTCTCGACTGTCGAAGCGGAATACATTTCAGCGGGTAGTTGTTCAACCCAACTCATTTGGATGAAAAGTGTGTTGAGCGACTTCCGGATTTCAGCAACTTCGGTAACAATTCTTTGTGACAACACTAGTGCTATAAACATTTCCAAAAACCCTGTGTTGCACTCTAGAACAAAACACATTGAACTTAGATATCATTTTCTTAGAGAGCTAGTTGAATCAAATACTCTTCAACTTTCATATATTTCAACTGAAGATCAATTAGCTGACATCTTAACAAAACCTTTGGATCAAAAACATTTTATTCATTTGCGTAAAGCAATTGGAATGCTTTCCTTGAAATAAACTTCCTTTTGAAACTTTTGCTTAGGTTAGGTTTTGTTTTTGTGTTTTTGTTCTTTATCTATGTTTATACATAGTACACTAATTGAGCATGTGTATTATTGACTTTACTTGCATCCTTTCATATAATTAGAAATTTATTATGCTTTGGATATCATAATAATTCAGTTGATGCATTGATCATTTATTTAAATTAAACCATTTTTAATTGATCAAAGTCAATTTCTCTCTCAATGATCTCTTGGTATTGTTTTTATCTTATTTGACTATTTAGTTGAGTATGAATTCGAGATCAATCCTTGGTTGAATACTTTATATATTAAATAATTGATAGCCAATTGAGGGGAAGTCAAAGAAAAGTAAAATGCTCAAAAGATGTGGAAAGAGTTACATCCCAATGAGGAGTGTGAAAACTACCACCACATGGAGGAAAGAGCTACCACCTCGGTCGTCCGAGTACTGTGTGCTGCTACCACATGTATACCAAGCATGGTTGTTCAATTTTTGATTAAGTAAAATGCATATTGAGATACTTGACTCTGTCAAATTTCAAGGTTGGTATAAGGTGGGTTTTTTAAAGAAAGATGCTCAAAGAGCCACTCTCTTCAACAGATTGTCTAGATACATTATATAATTTATTTGGGATTTCAAACATCTATTGATCTTGGTAATTCATTTTCTTTACCATTTTAATGATTTGATAAACGCCGTACTCATAAGATCATGATGGATGTGTTTGAACTTGATCAACTTTAAAAGTTTTAATTTCTATAAATTGTCATGTCATTATTTGAATGTTATTGATAGATTTAACATAATTTATTTCTCTTGACATGAAACGATGATTTTTGTTTAAAGTTGATGTGCTAAAATTCTTACATACTTTTTTCTGGATTTTATGGATTTTTTCTAAATTTTTCTGAAGAAAAAGTTGCAGCTGATCCGGATCGGGATAAGTGATCCGGATCCCGAACGCAGGCTTCTTCCTGCGGCTAGCCGATCCGGATCGAAATCTCGATCCGGTCCGGATCACGGCTAGGGTTTTAATAAGAACGAAAGGGTTTTGATTTCTTTTACCTTAATCTTTTGTTCTCAAGTCTCTAGAGCCTCTCTCTCTAGAATACTTGCACCTTGGAGCTTTCCTAACCCAAGTTCTTCGAATCCAAGTAAGTTTTATTGATCAAAATTTCGTTTTTCACAGGTTTTCTCTATTTTCTTCAAAACGTGATGAGATTTTTCTATCTTTTTCGTTTGTGAATGGTTTTTGGTCAAATCTGTTTTGAAATAAGAACTCTGGGTAGATTAGTTTTGATTATATGCTAGGTATTCTCCTGATTAACGAATTTTTGGGCTTCGATTTCTGAAAATTCTGTTTTAGGGCATATAATAGGAATTTTTGAAAAACATGCAATTGATCTATTTTTAAAATTCTTTTTGCAAAACTAATTTGATTCTTTGTCTCTCTACATGATTATGATTGTTTGGGTACAATTTTTCAAATTTTTGAAAATTAACAATTTTTTCATGTGTTCTTGAGTTGGTTTTCACAGGATATATTTTTCACTAGCAATCAAATGGTGATCACATGGATTATTTTCCTACTTGCTGCCATGGTTCATGTCAAGGATACTGCCAAGCCCAAGAGGGCCAAGAAAGCAAAGAAGACTAAGGATGATTTCGACACGGAGTCGGAAACGGAATCAATTGATTGGGATGAGCTTCAAGTTGAAGCAACAGCACCCACTGCGTCGAAAGGAAAAGCTCCTGCGGAAACATCAAAAGCTTCAAAGCCTACTGCAGCTGAAAAAGGAAAAGCCCCTATGGATCCAAATCCAGTTGGGACACGAAGAAAAACCGGTGCAAGAAAAAGAGGCAGTGCTCAAGGAATTTCCATTGAGCAACCAGTTGCTAGACAGCCTTCTCCACAAGACTTCATCAGCTCCGCAAGAATCAAGGATTTTGAGAAGAGGGAATGCATTAGCGAGAGACATGTCAATGTCAAACCAATGAAGGAACGATCTGCAGTCTTTGGGATTTTGTTTGACCAGGTTGGTCTTGCTCAAATTTGCAACTTCCCTGAGACTACTGGGTACTGTCCACACTCAGTTCGAATGTTTTATCAGAACGCTGCAAGTCTAATTGATCACGAGGATGGACGTCGAGAATTTCATACTTTGGTTAAAAATATCAAAATCAAAGTCACACCCCAACTGATTGGAGATGTGCTAGGTATGACAGCCAGAGCTGATGGACTCCATTACCTAAAAACTCAAAGCTTCAACGACAACTCCTGGAGAGTTGTAGTCAATGGAATTTGTGTTCCGGATACTTTGTCAATCGGAAATTCTGTTTTCTCTAAAGAGCTTCGACCAGAGTATAGGTATATAAACTTCATTGTCTGCTACAACATTCTTCCCAACATGAATACGAAGGTTCTTCGATGGGACAGGATGTTATTCCTTTATCTTCTTGAAAACCCGGCCGCATTGATGGGAGCAAACTTGAATATTCCTTATCTCATTTGGTCTAGGATGGCGCGGTATGTGGAACACTCTCACCCCACAGAGAGACTACCCTACCCAATGATAATCATGCGCATCCTTAGAAAGTTTAAAGTCGATACAAGCGCGAGCTCATACATGTACAGTTTGGGCACCATTAATGAGACAACAATTGTGAAGTCTCTATCGACAAAACAAGATGATCCTCCATCTCCTCCAATTCGACAAAGAGCTCGACCACAAGCAACTACTTCTACAGCTCCTGTTCCACCAGCACAGCAGGCACCTCCATCCACCTCTGATGATGATGCTTCTGTCAGCTCAATCTTTAAAGAACAACAGCGACTCTCCAACGAACAAGAACGCATGTCTGTTGAGTTCGCTGAAATGAAGGAAGATCTCAAAGAAGTCAAGAAAGAACAAGCTGTGATGATCCAAGATCTCAGAGAAGTGAAGAAGGAGCAAGCTTCCATGAATAAACGGATCAAGAAAATGTTTCAGAAGCTTGGGTGTATCAGCTCTGACGATTCTCCATGAAGTTTCCTACTAATCTTCTCTTTTGCAGGTTCTTACGCTCTTGGTTTGTGCCCTTCAACTCTCACGTTTCTTAATTTGTATTTAAACTTTTTAACTCTCCTTGTCTTGTATTTTTGGCTAACGTTTGTGACAAAAAGGGGGAGAGAGTTTAGAGAGAACTTGAACAATGATGATGTGAAAACTGTGTGAATGTGTGAACATCAAGGTAAGTATCACTTCAACTTCAACTTTGGTTTTATCTTGTGTTCTGTGTGCATGTCCCTACTAACTATTCGACTAACTATTTGGGCATGTAATATGACTAACAAGTTGATGTTGGACTAACACTTTGTGACATTTGGTGTTTGAATGCATAGAAGATATGTTGGTTTTTGACTATGATTCTCTTACATATCTGAATTCTCAAATGTCATGATGATCAGATAAACTCTATCTCTGTACTTGGTTTTGTATGTTTCAATTCTTGAGGTATCTAACGATTCTTTTTGTCAAGAATGATTTCTGTGTGCAGAGAGTACAGATGTCTAAGTCTAGAGTCTTTTTAGGAGTTTATCTCATGTTTTAAAATTTTTGGATCTCCATTGTAAATTTTTGTTGTATGGTGATAGCAACAAAAATATCTTTTTGAATTTTCTTTAGTGGATCTGTGTTTTGTCACGAAACCGCCAAAGGGGGAGATTGTTACGGAATTTGAGTTGGCGTAATTTCGTGAAAGGTTCAAGTCTTGAAGATTGAAGGTGAAGAAGGTTGGATCATTTAACTCAATCTCAAGATAGAAGAATTCAAAAGGATCAGGTATGTTTAACTAAAGATTTTTGGTGATCCGAATACTTCTTGTAGTGTAGAAACACCTGGAAGAATTTTTCATTGCATAAAAATCAAAAACTGGACATGGGACATGTTCATGATCCGGATCAGGCATTCCAATCCGGATCCCGAAGGGTGTTCGTTCATACACTGGTTCAATCCGGATCGCAGCATTTCATGATCCAGATCCCGAACACTAGTTTTACCTTTTTTACTTGCTCGATCCGGATCAGGGTTTGCAATCCGGATCCCGAACGTTGATGTTTGGTGAAACTGTATGAGCGATCCGGATCAGCCATTTCGATCCGGATCCCGAACCTTTGTTTTTCTGGAAACCGTCTTTCTTGCTGCTGCAATCCGGATCGCCGAAATCCGATCCGGATCGCCGTCCGTAAAATTTCCAGAAATGGTAGGTTTTTGATCCTTATCTTCTTCCTAGGGTTTCTAACCTATAAATAGACCCTATGTTTCTTTTTCTAGGGTTAAGGAAAATAGCCGTCATAATCTAATATCATCTTATACGGCCTAAGATCCACTTATAGAGAAGAAAGGAAATCATTAGATATTACTCTATGTTTCTTCATCTATATTGATTAGTTTGATTCTAGGTTTTCATACTCACATCTTGAGTTGAATCAAACTAATGAATACTTAGATGGTATTTCCTATCTATCTTTGATCTAAGTATTCGGCGGATCATCACCACCCAAAAACAACGATTTCCCCAAAATCGGCGCGTGGACTCGCGTGGCCTTGTGGATTCAAGGTGCAACCGCTCTCGTGGATTCGGAGCGAGGTACGTTCGTGGATTCGAAGCGTGCTACTGGGTGAAGACCGTGGATTCGGTCGGACGCCGTGGATTCGGCGTTGGACGCAGATCGTGGATTCGAGACGCGTTGCGAAACGAGCGGAGAAGATCAACTAGGAGCGTATGGTAAAAGGTTGAGTCGTCTGTGAGTACGTTAAATCACCTTGTACGTGTTTCAATTCTAGTGGATTTCACCGTGTTATCGGTCCCGTGGTTTTTTACTCCGGTTTGGAGTTTTTCCATGTAAAAATCTTGCGTGTTCTTTTATTTTTCCGCATTGGGTTTTATTGCGCAATGATTTTTTGAGTGTTTATTGTTTACACCTATTCACCCCCCTCTAGGTGTTTTTTCCCCTATTTAGATCTATATTACATATAACCCATCAACTTGTCGACGCAGTCCCTCTGGCTGGGCCAGTTTTGGCAGTCACGGACACCCTACGGTAAACCCGTCCTCTTATAGATGTGCGGCAGTAGGTAGGCGCAGGTTTGACTGGACCCTATGTGGCAGTCAGTGTAGATTGGGTGACTGTATTCAAGAGTTAGTAGATGCATCATGTTTCCATCTGTTCCACTTCTTAAGCATTTAGATAGAGGCATAGTAGCTGTAGAGTTATTTTCCAGCTCTTTCCTTTCAGTATTACATTTGTTACTTTATGCCTCTAGTAGACTTAGTGGGCAGACCGTCGGTCTTGGTGGACCACTGAGAACTACTGTTGGTTGTAGTTCTCACACCCGCTGGGGGTTTTTCCCTTTCTTTTTCCTCTTCTTGTTTTTGCAGAGCCTTCTGCGGGAATTGTTGTTCCCTCTGTGGCTGATCGAGGCAAGGGAGTCGCGAGTTTGTTCCCTACCCGTCATCTGAGTATAGCTGTACCCCGTTTTATTTTGGAGCTTTTTGTACAGTCTGATAGACTTTTAGTGGCTTGTTACTGTTGAGAGTTGTATTTTGAGAGACTTTTGTAGTGAGGTTCAGACTTGTACATTTTAGACAGTTGTATTATTTTATTTCAGTAGTTTACTTTTCAGCTCTGATATCTGTATAGCTATAGTATCCTTCTTTTTGCAGGTTAGATGCTTCGTCTATACGGGGTTCACCGTATGGGCGGCGGATCTGTTGGCGAGCCCGGGGTCGCAGTTTCGACCCCGGGGCGTGACATAAAGTGTCGGGAACACGATCAATGGTGAACTCACTTCCTCTCTCAGGTGGCACCCTGGGTAACACCTCTGGAAAAACATCCTGAAACTCTCTCACAACCCGAATATCAGTAAGTGTCGGTGAAGACCACGAAACCAAATCCACTAAAGCCAAAAAGCTGTACCACCACTCTGAATCAAACCCCTTGCCTGAGTAGCGGAGACGTACATCGCGAAGAGCGTGCTTTTACACGCTTGGAAAGCTAACTCCGGGTATCCAGGTTCTCGCAAATGCACCCGTCGCCTCTACCAATCAATCTCTGCATGAAATCGTGTCAACCAATCTCTGCCAAGTACCAAGTCGAACTCTCTGATTGGAACATCCACAAAATCCCTTGGCAAACTCGATCGCCCAGTTTTATCGGGCCGGTAGGTACAAAGGTATCCGCTTTCATTGGTGGCCCCGGGGTCATAACTGATAACACACTAGGGAGGGGTCTCTCCTCACAGCCATGAGTATGAGCAAAGGTGCGCGAAATAAATGAATGAGATGCTCCGGTATCGAGTGATGTTCAAGCACAAATATCAAAAATAACCTATACTTGTAACCACATCCGCTAATGGATTCGTATCGTGCGATGTCATGGAATAAGCCCTCCCTCCTGCCTGCTACTGCTGCTGCTGTGGTGCCCTCTCTTCCCGTCAAAGGGCCGGAGGACGTCCTGCTGACGATGCTGTCACCTAGTTCCATAGGCAGTTGGATCTGAAATGTCCCTATTTCCCACACAGAAAACAAAGATCCTGCCTCTGTAGAGACGCTGTAACCATATGTGCCCCACCACAAATAATGCAGGGCCGGTCCCCTGTCTCCTGCTGAGTACGCGAATACTTGGGTGGTCGATCACCCCCTGGCTGTCCGTCTCCTGACTGTGACTGAGACCACTTCTTGTCCTTGTTGCGGTCCGAACCCTCACTTTATGCGCGGGCAAGAACTGCCCAACGCTCCACCAAAGTGGCCCTGTCGACCACCTGCTGAAAGGTATGTAGATCCGCTGCCTGAACCAGCCTGAAGGTGTCACCCCTCAATCCATCCATAAAAAGACGAGCCTTGTGAGACTCATCCCGAATAACAAAAGGAACACAGTTGGCCAACCTCACAAATTTCCGTTGATATTCCATTACCGAACGACTTTCCTGCTTGATGTTCTTTAGATCGTCCTGAAGCTGTTGTTTCACACTATCCGAGAAGAATGCCCCAAATAACATCTCTCTGGAAGTAGACCAAGAAGGAAGGGCAGTACCACTAGAAGGAGTAGGTCGCACTCTCTTCCACAAGATACGGGTTGTCCCCTCAAGAAAGTGAACAGCCAAGGGAACCCGTTCGTCCTCCTCCGTCATCAAGTCCTCGAAGAGCTTTTCCATAGTGTCCACCCATTTTTCCACCACCCACGGGTCGATTGTCTCTCCCTCAAAGATGGGTGGTTTGTATTTTCGGAACTCAGCCAAACTCGCCCTCACTATCGCCCGTTCCGTGTGCAATACCGGATCCCTTTCGGTAACGACGGCGGACAGAGTGGGCGAAGGAGTGATGACGGCCTCCCTAATCGGATCCCTAACAGTAGCACCCGGCATCGGCCCCTGGGCTGCTAGTACAGTTATATCCGGAGGTATTGTCGTCAGAACCGCTGATGCCCTCACCGTGGTAGTCTGAGTATGCGTACCATCGTCACCACCTGCTCTCCGCACATGTGCCTCAGGTAAAACTGGCTCGGGAGTAGGAAGCTGGGTAGCAATAGCCGGTATCGCCGTCTAGTGGGCCATCTGCTGTACTAACTCGGTGAGCGTGTGACGCACCTAATAGTCCCACATCGGATGTGGATGGAATTGTGATTAGGTTTATATGAGACATGGACACTAGTGATAATAACAGGGCTTAAGCATTTTGGGCTATGGTTTGGGTCCAACGAGTTATTATTGCTAGTGGGTCGGGTCGTTACATTTGGTATCGGAGCCAATAACCAGCCGGAAGTGTGCGGCGAGTCTCGGCTGAGCCTGGGTCTAGATGACAGGGCTAGCGAGACAAGTCTCACATCGTCTGGTGATCTTGGGCTGCTGTGTGTGTGTTTGGGCTGACGAGGATGTCAGGCCTAAACGGAGGGAGTCTGTGACGCCCCCAATAGTCCGATATTGGATGTGGATGGAATTGTGATTTGGTTTATATGAGACATGGACACTAGTAATAATAACCGGGCTTAAGCATTTTGGGCTATGGTTTGGGCCCAACGAGTTATTATTGCTAGTGGGTCGGGTCGTTACAGAGCACCAACAACTACTCCGATAAATCCTGAACATGTTACCGAAGCAACCGGTTCACTGCAGCCAGAGAGGCCTCGGCGGCAATCGGCCTTGCCTCATCCCCTCCTCCACCATCAACCGACGATCTAGTATGAACCATACTCTATACACATAATCAAAGGGGTCGACAAATAAAAATGTGAAACACAAGATCTTGCAAAAACCGGCAAAAATGACCATCACTAAAACTGAACGAAACCAATAACACGACTCTAAAAAACCCACGCTCTCACGTGACTGGGGACTTTGGTTATTACATTGGTTATTCCGCATGAGTTATCAAAAGCCGTGGATGTTGGACAAATGCACATTTTGGAACAAAGAAAACTGAGTGGTTGATGCCCTTTCTCTCTGATACCATTTAATCTGTCACGCCCCGGGAGAGGTTTAACAGCGAAAAACGGCTCTATTATTTTTGAAAGTCTTTCCTCCCGGTACGTGCCAAACCCGCCACATATACAAGATCTCTCTACATAAACGGACAGAGTCTCCTCTGTATATGCACAGCATCGCATAAAATACATATATCGACCACAACCAGTTTTACATGCCCAGTGTGCTAAATAAAGAGATAAGCGAGTCTTTGGATTCATACAAGAGAAGATCGCCCACTCGTCATACTCTAGTTGAAAGGATAAAACCACAAGGTTTAAAACAGTGCCCACCCGACACTCAGTTTTGAAAATAGATTTCACAACCATTTTTATCCTTTTGAAAATCTCCACATTCCACAAGCAATCATAAAGTAGTAAAACTAAATCCAAAAGACTACTAACCATCCAAGAGTCCACATGTCCCGCATCCACATCACAAGGTGTCTATGTCACACAATGTCCACATCTCACGCAAATAGTATCAACCATATGTAATGACCAAAAGGGAGGAGTAAAATGTCACCGAAATGACGAAAACCGAATCACTCCCAAGCAGTAGCCTCACTCCCGTCCCCTCCCGAACTTGTCACATGGTGGGAGTCAGTGATAAAAACAATAGGAAGGAAAACGAATAAAACGATAATTCAATGCAGCATATAGGTACGATAAAATAAATAGGACATCAAAGTGGAAACCAAAACTCTCAAGTCATCCATACCGCTTTTTCCCGTTCCCATCACGAAACCTGGGAAAAGCATCAAACCTGCTCAATCCCCGGTCTCCTCACGCCTGACTGACATAGGTATCACGGGCCCTACAGACCACTTTCCTGGAAAAGTATACCCTTGCGGTGGCCAAACCGCCGGTGTACGTGACAATGCCATGAGCCTTACGATCCCATACTCGTGGAATAAGTCGCGGTCCACCTCACAATCCCATACTGGTGGAGTAAGTCATGGTTCACCTCACGATCCCATACTCATGAAATGAACCGATAAGTCACAAAATTCGTCCATGTCCTTTACGTATGTACCGTTCCATCACAATGGCCGTGACAATGTCCTTCATGTCGTTTTAAACTAACAATACCAAAAACAACAATAAGAGGAAGAGGAGGGTTGAACACCACCGTTCAACAACATCCCAAACCTCGGTTTGGTTACCCACCTCGGCCGACAATGAAAACAAAGCTCAAAACCTTTCAAAAGTGTAGGGCCCCAAAACCCCATGTAGCTTTTTCCCGTGAATCCACTTTGTAAAACACATATCATTGGTGTGTCTGGCCCATAGTGCATCAAAGGGGTGCCACCGATGGACCCAGTGAGGTATCCAGAGCTGGATTGGCTTTTGGCTACTTTTGCCGAATTTTAGAAAGGGTTTTGGGCCAAACAGAGGTTGGATTTGGATTCAGCGCGGAAAAACGCTTAAAAATGGCTATTTGCTTGTTTGTTTCTGAGTCCGGATGCCCAAAAACGGACTCCCGGAAGTTTTCAGTGGATTCGGGTGCATGGGGGAGGCCGTAGACCGGCTGGGTGCCACGTGGCGGCCTGTTATTGGCTGGTTTACAGAGCGCGGTCCACAGAGCAGCGCCGGGTGGCGCATGGACCTGGTGCGGGGACACGTGGAGCCACAGGAGTGGCCGGCGCGTGATATGCGGTCCACGGAACCCCGCGCGGGTACATAGACCGGGCGCCGGGACACGTGGCAGCAGGTGATTGGTGGGCTCTTTCGTTGCGGTCCACGAAGGCGCACACCGGCACCTCGGGATGCGTGCGCGCGTGGGGGGCAGGCGGCGCGGCCGGCGAGGCGCGCGACCGGTTGGCGGGTCGCGCGGGCTGGCCACGTGGCGCCCAACCATTAGCGGGCGCCACCTACCCGGTTGACCGGGCGCGGGACACGTGTCGTTCCCAGGCGCGCTTGCACCGCTGTTCCGTGTTCAGGGGACACGTGTCACACCCAGGCAGATTCGTGCGCCCCTCACGTGTCACGCCACGAAGGTCTGAGGATAAGTAGAAAAGCGTATACATTTTTTTTTATGTGTAAACAACGACCTCGCCTACCGGTGCGTGTCAGACCCGCCACATATACAAATTCACTCTTTAAACGGACAGAGTCTCCTTTGTATATGCACGACGTCACATTTACAACAACATTCTTTAACCACACAATCACAGTGAACATAGCAAGGAAGAGTAATTCCATTTAATCACATCAAGAGATAAGCTACGGGTTTGCAAACGGTGTCCACCCGACACCCAGTTTTTCCAAAACGTCTACACATTCACGATAAAGCGGCTACATCTTTTGAAAGGATAAATCCAGAGGTTTTCCAAGATTGTGCCCACACGACACTTGGTTTTTAAAAAGCGTTTTCGAAACCTTTGTTTAATGTAAAACGGCCGCGAGAATTCATAACAGTATGTCAAAGTCCACAGTGTCAACTAATTAACTATTCTACATCCAATATGATCCACAATCAAGCAAATTAAACTAACAGTTAAACTAGGAAGAGATATGAGATAAACCAAAATAAGAATAACGTAGCAAAGTCTCATGCGACTAGGGTCCTCTAGACGCTGCCTCACCACCGTCCCGGTTATTTCACCTAGTCAGACCTATCACAGTGTGGGAAAGTCAGTGACAAATAAAGTAGATGTTTCAAACAATTAACAATAACTTTAAAACAAACGAACTACACCGAAACCTTTCGCTTTTCCTCATCATGAATCCACATCACTTGATTTAATTATATGGTACCTGTCGGGGGGTCGACGATCTCCCCTCGTGAACAATTGCTTTACTTACGTGATGCCTTTAACCCCTTCACGGTACTAGTGCGGCACTTTTAGCTGGCGTGAAGAGGTCCCCACCCGGCACTTTCACTTTTGTGGGGTACACGGGTCATTCAGACCACTTCTCCGAAAAAGTACACCCATGCGGAGGCCAATCCGCCTGTGTACGTGTAAGCATCCAAGAACATGATAGCCGAAACCGGCGTGTAACAATCACCGCGGCACTTAGCCGCCACGGTTAATAACAGAAGAAACAGTACATATTCATGCGAAAGGTTAAATCAATTGAAACATCTCATCTACATTATTAGATAGGTTATTATACTTTTTACGATGACATATTGCACTTATTGCAAAAGGGTACCCACCTGGTTGCGGAAAGATCGGAGCACTTGGATCTTTAACACACTCCCGCTGCGCACTTGGACCGAAAATTCCCACGGGGGAGTCGACCGATCGCACTCCTAATTCCGGTACGTGGTTCGGGGTGATCGGATTCCTCCGTCTTCTTCATCTTTCTTTCGTTTTCCCTCCTCCGGTTAGGGTTCCGCCTTTTCCTTCTCTTTTCTCCCTCGTTCTCTCCGGCTAGGATTTCTCTTTTTGCAAAAAGTGGGATTTTTTCTTTTCGTACGTACAATTAAATCCCATCTTTTAATATCTGTCACCGAATAATTAATTCTTTAATTAATTAATCCTATAGGATAAACCCACACTTTCTCGTAAAGCGTGCAGGATATTTTGCACGGATTCCGATGCATGTTAAGTCTCCGCAACTCTAAAAACCCTGTTCCGGGAGATCCCTACGTCGGATTTCAGATCCGATTATACCGTCGGTCATCATTTTTCGAGCCCTTTTACAAAAAAATACCCGTGCCACACATCGACCGACTCATGAAAACTCGATAATTCAAATTCACTAAAAAAATACTTTATTAACAGGAGGGTAAAAATTACCAGAAACGTCGTGTCATTACACCACTCACACTTTATAAGAAGTTTCGTCCTTGAAACTTAATTACAGCCCTCACTAAACAATTCGGGAAAACATTCCTTCATTTTCGATTCCAGTTCCCACGTTGCTTCGCGTTCTTCGTGGTTGCTCCACTGGACCTTTACATAGGGAATGGTCCGATTGCGTAATTTCTTATCCTCTCGTGCCAAGATCCGCACCGGTGTCTCCTCGATGCTTAATTCCTCTTGTAACTCTATAGTGTATACATCTAGGGCGTGAGAGGGGTCGGGGAGGTACTTCCGGAGCATTGAAACGTGAAACACGTTGTGGACTCGATCGAGGTTCGGCGGCAAGGCCAACCGGTACGCCATCGGGCCCACGCGTTCTAGGATCTCGAACGGTCCTACGTACCTCGGACTTAACTTTCCCCTCAGGCCGAAACGTCGGGTACCCTTTGAAGGCGAAACTCGGAGCAACACGTGCTCGCCCACCATGAATTCCAAATCCCGTCGTCTATGGTCCGCATAACTTTTCTGTCTGCTCTGGGCGGTCAGCAGCCGTTGTTTGATCAGGCGCACCTTCGCCTCGGTTTCCTTCACTAAATCCGGCCCCAAAAACTTGCGCTCTCCCAAGTCGTCCCAGCATATTGGAGACCGACAGCGGCGCCCATACAGAGCCTCGTATGGCGCCATTTGAATGCTGGCTTGGTAACTGTTGTTGTAAGCGAATTCCACAAGGGGTAGGTATCGAGACCACCCTTCGCCCAAGTCAAGTACGCATGCTCGGAGCATGTCTTCAAGGATCTGGATCACCCGCTCCGATTGTCCGTCAGTTTGCGGGTGAAAAGTCGTGCTGAAATGCAGTTTGGTTCCCATTGCTCATTGCAGGCTCTGCCAAAAGTTCGACACAAAACGCGTGTCTCTGTCCGACGTAATGGACGCCGGTATTCCATGCAACATCACTATCTCATTAATGTATGTTTGCGCCGGTCGTTCCCGAGTCCACGTCGTATGTATGGGCAGGAAGTGGGCCGATTTCGTCAAACGATCTACTACGACCCATATCGCATCATGTCCTTGTGGCGACCTCGGAAAACCGGTCACAAAATCCATCGTAATCATCTCCCAATTCCATTCCGGCACCGGCAGCGGTTGTAACTTCCCTGCTGGGCGCTGATATTCGACCTTTACTTGTTGGCACACCAGGCAATGTGCCACGAATCGGGTTACGTCTCCCTTCAACTTAGGCCACCAGAAGGTTTGCTTTATATCTTTGTACATTTTTGTTCCCCCAGGGTGCACTGCGTAGGGAGCAGTATGCGCTTCCCTCAGGATTTCCTCTTTGAGTTCCGATAGGTCCGGCACGCAAATTCGTCCTCTGAATCGTATTGTGCCATCAGGGCCTATTGCGAAATCGCCCCCTTGCTCTGAGGGTACTCTGTCTCGCACAACCTGTAACTGGGTATCTGTCGATTGTCCTTCCAAAATCTTGTCCAGCAGGGTGGGTCTGACCACCAGGGTCATGAGTTGTGCGACCGTACCCGCTGGCACTACCTCCAGTCTCAATTGCGAAAACTCTGCAATCAGACGGTCCTACTGGGTAAGGGCGTTTGTCATAGATTCCACCGTCTGTCCCTTGCGGCTCAGGGCATCGGCCACCACATTTGTCTTTAAGTAGCTCGAGCCACCACCTTTGTCGCAAGTTTAGCTCATTCTGAGTGAAAAGGTACTTGAGGCTCTGATGATCAGAATACACATTGCAGTGTGTCCCGTACAAATAGTGTCTCCACAACTTGAGGACAAACACGACTGCTGCAAGCTCTAAGTCGTGCACGGGATAATTTCTCTCGTACTCCTTCAGTTGTCTTGACGCATAGGCTATGACCTTACCCCGTTGCATAAGCACACCTCCGAGACCATTTCGCGACGCATCACAATAAACCTCATAGTCCTCCCCAGGTTCCGGTAAGGCGAGAACCGGGGCCCGCGTCAATCTGTCCTTGAGTTCTTCAAAACTCCTTTGGCATTGGTCCGTCCAGATAAACTTCTCCCCTTTTCGGGTTAGGCGAGTCAGGGGCGTGGCTATCTTGGAGAAGCCTTCCACAAAGCGCCTGTAATACCCTGCCAGACCCAGGAAGCTTCGGATCTCGGTTACTGTTGTCGGCCGGGGCTAGTCGGTGACAGAGTCTATCTTCCTTGGGTCTACTGCAATTACAGACGTCGAAACCATATGCCCCAAAAAGTCCACCTCGCGAAGCTAGAACTCACACTTTTTGAGTTTGGCGTAGAGTTTCTGATCCCGGAGGGTCTGAAGGACTATGCGTAGGTGCTCCTCATGTTCCTCATCCGTACGTGAGTAGATGAGGATGTCATCAATGAAGACCACTACGAAAAGATCTAAGAAGGGTTTGAACACCCTATTCATCATGTCCATAAATACCGCTGGGGCATTGGTGAGCCCGAACGGCATTACCGTGAATTCGTAGTGGCCGTAGCGAGTCCGGAAGGCCGTTTTGGGGATGTCCTCACCCCTAACTCTGAGCTGATGGTAGCCGGACTGCAGATCGACCTTTGAGAACACCGTTGCTCCTTGTAACTGATCGAATAGATCGTCGATCCTTGGCAGGGGGTATTTGTTCTTGATGGTGACCTTGTTTATTTCCCGGTAGTCTATGCACAAACGAAGGCTTCCGTCCTTCTTTCTTACGAACAGAACGGGCGTGCCCCATGGCGACACGCTCGGTCTGATGAAGCCTTTATCCAAAAGGTCTTCCAGCTGTGCCTTGAGTTCCTTCAACTCAGCGAAGTCCATCCTGTACGGTGCTTTGGTGATAGGTTTAGTGCCTGGGAGCAGTTCAATAGGGAAGTCGACCTCTCGTTCAGGTGGCATCCCGGGGAGTTCTGCCGGAAATACATCTGGAAATTTCCTTACGACTGGGATGTCGGAAAGCGAGGGAGTGGGTCGAGCCGCTAGGTCCACCGAGGCCAAATAGGCCACGCACCCGCCCTCTATTAATTTCCTGGCTCGAGACGCGGAGATGACGTTTAAGAAGGAAGTATTTTTACACGCCAGGTAAACGTGTTCCGGGAAACCCGGTTTCTGAAGTCGTACCTGACGTTTCTCGCAATCAATTACCGCCTGGTACTCGGTGAGCCAATCCATGCCTAGCACTACGTCGAACTCTTTTAATGGGATGACCACCAAATCCCAGTGGCAGGACAACCTTCCCAGCTTTATCGAGCAAGAAGGTGCAAAACTAGTTGCTTCAATTGGTCCCCCAGGGGTCTGGACGGTCATCAGGTCGCATAGGGGTTTACTCTCTAGAAGATGTGTATGTGCAAAGGTACGGGAGATGGAAGAGCGAGACGCTCCGGTGTCAAACAGAGTTTGAGCTCGAAAATCGGAAATTGAAGTAATACCTGCTACTACGTCCTCTGGTGGTTCCGCTCCTCGCTGGCTCATGGCGTAGACCCTCCCTCCCGGTTGGGGTCGCGCTTCCCCTTCCGTCGAGCTGCTGGGGGACGTGGGAGTACTCCCGATGGCGCTCTCCCACGTCCCTATGGCTGCAATGTCGCGGTGGAAACCGCGGAGGATGCCGCCCCCGTGTTCGAGGGGCAGTTAAACCGGAGATGCCCAGGCTTGCCGCAGCGATAACAATGGTCTTGTCTCTTGGGGCATTTTGTAACTCGGTGTGTTCCTCCGCAAATAATGCAGGGTTTGTCTACTGGCCGCTGTCCCCCCGTCGGTGTGCTCTTGGTCCCGTGTTGCGTCTTGGGGTACTTTGGGGGCCGGTTTCTGCCAGAAAAGCCCCCTCCATGGTAAGACTGTGACCGCTTCTTGTCTCGATTGTATTCCGAGCCTTCCCACCGGGCGCGTGTGACAGGAAAGCCACGTTCCACGATAGTGGCCCTATCGACTACTGCCCGGAAAGTGTGTAAGTCTGCCGCTTGGACTACTTCGAAGGTGTCGCTCCGTAGCCCGTCTACAAAAAGACGGGCCTTGTGGGATTCATCCCGTATGACGAATGGGACACAATTAGTTAATCTCACAAACTCTCACTGATATTCCATGACCGATCGATTTCCTTGCTTAATGTGTTTGAGGTCGTCTTCCATCTGTCGTTTAACACTGTTGGAAAAGAACGCTCCAAACAGTTCTTCTCTGAAAGCTGACCACAACGGTAGTGGAGTATTCATAGACGAGTCCGGGCGTACCGTCTTCCACCAAATGCGGGCGTTCCCCTCAAGAAAGTGCACGGCCAAGGGGACCCGTTCATGTTCCTCCATCAATAGGTCTTCAAAAAGCTTCTCCATGGTATCCACCCATTTTTCTACGACCCAGGGGTCGGTCGTTTCTCCCTCAAAGATGGGCGGATCTAACTTCTTGAACTCTGCCAGGTTCGTCCAAACTCGTTCACGTTCAGTTCGTTGATCTGTAGCTCCTCCTGTAGCTGCGGTACTCCCGGGAGTAGGGGTCGTCGCCGCCTCTCTTACTGAGTCTCCCGCAGTCGCTCCCGGTACGGGCCCCGAAGCTGCCGGGGTGGGGGAGTCCAACGAGGCCGTGGGTTGCTCTGCCGACACGCCCGTCATCGAGGTCTGATGGGGTGCGGCTGTAGTTGCATCACCCGCCCCTGGCGGTCCCGTAGTGGGGGCGGTCGGTTCCAGCGGAGGGATCGGAGCGTCCTCCACTGACGCAGTTGCCTGCCTCTACGTTAACTGACGGATTTGTTCCGTCAGCGTTGCCAATTGTCCGGCCATCTCTCGCAGTTGCTGTCGGAGGAGTTGGTTCTCCGCGGTGGCCGGGGCCGTATTTTCCGCACCCGCGTTATCGGTCGATGACCTAGTCCGGGCCATTATCTGTTGTATACAAAGAAACCGCGTTAACCCTAAGGCTCTGTTTGGATTGGGTATAAAGGGGGGATATCCCCCCTTTATACCCAAACAGTTTGGGGATATCCCCGTTTGGGGATATCCCCCCAAACGGGGATATCCCTCATTATTGCATGGGGATATCCCCGTTGGTTTAAACCCACCAGGTTTACCACCTTCTCCCCTCCCCCTCTCTCTCTCTCTCTCTCTCTCTCTCTCTCTCTCTCTCTCTCAGTCCTTTCCCAAGGCACTGGCAGTGCCTTGGGAAAGGCTTTTTCTTTTTTTTTTTTTTTTTTTTTTTTTTTTTTTTTTTTCTTTTAGCTTCAGGATTTTTTATTTTTTATTTTTAATAAAAAATTTAATTATAAAAAATATTTAAATTTTAAATTTAAATTTTAAATATTTAAATTTTAAATATTTAAATTTTAAATTTTATAAATTTTAATTTTTTTTATTTTTATATTTAATAAATCTAAAAATTTATTTTATTTTTAAAAATTATTAATTTTAAAATTTATACAATATTTTTATAATTTTTAATTAAAATTATTTAAAATATTTAAATTTTAATTAAAATATTTAAATTTTAATTAAAATATTTAAATTTTAATACTCCTACATAAATATTTAAATTTTAATTAAAATATTTAAATTTTACTTAATTTTTTTAATTAGAATATTTAAATTTTAAAAAATATTTAAATTATAAATTTATAAATTATTTAAAATTATTTTTTTATATTTTATAAATTTATATATATTTATATTTTATTAAAATTATGAATATATTTATATTTAATTATATTATATATATTTATAAATTTATAATTTTAAAAAATAATATTAATTTTAAAATTGTAAAATTTATATAATTTTTTTATAATTTTTGTAAAATTTATATAAATTTAAAAATTAAAATTTTTACTCCTACTTAAAATATTCTAATACATTCTTTAATTATCAAATTTATAATATACATAAAAGTAAAGGTCACATCGTCATTAATAAACAAAAAAAGTCAACTTTATACCTCTTATTCATCATTACCAATCCAAATACCTATTTTCTTATACCAGGTTTAAACCAGGTTTAAGCCTCATTCACATCCAAACACATTTTAGGTTTAAACCAGGTTTATCCCTTACTTTATACCTATACCTGGTATAACTAAACCAGGTTTAAGCCACATCCAAACGCTACCTAAGGTTACTGGCCTAACACTTGACCTACGGATGCACCTAAATTAATTCCTTTTTCCCCGTACACTCACGATCCACTGCACCTACATCTTGGTTATCTCATATTCAATTTGCTTGTGGCATCATGCACTGTGGATGTTGGTCACTGACTACTGTGGTTAAAGTTGTTTTTCTCTGATACCATTTAATCTGTCACGCCCCGGAGGTCTGAGGATAAGCGGAAAAGCGTATACATTTTTTTTTTTGTGTAAATAACGACCTCGCCTACCGGTGCGTGTCAGACCCGCCACATATACAAATTCACTCTTCAAAGGGACAGAGTCTCCTTTGTATATGCACGGTGTCACATTTACAACAACATTCTTTAACCACACAATTATAGTGAACATAGCAAGGAAGAGTAATTCCATTTAATCACATCAAGAGATAAGCTACGGGTTTGCAAATGGTGTCCACCCGACACCCAGTTTTTCCAAAACGTCTACACATTCACGATAAAGCGGCTACATCTTATGAAAGGATAAATCCAGAGGTTTTCCAAGATTGTGCCCACACGACACTTGGTTTTTAGAAAGCATTTTCGAAACCTTTGTTTAATGTAAAACGGCCGCGAGAATTCATAACAGTATGTCAAAGTCCACAGTGTCAACTAATTAACTTTCCAACATCCAATATGATCCACAATCAAGCAAATTAAACTAACAATTAAACTAGGAAGAGATATGAGATAAACCAAAATAAGAATAACGTAGCAAAGTCTCATGCGGCTAGGGTCCTCTAGACGCTGCCTCACCACCGTCCCGGTTATTTCACCTAGTCAGACCTGTCACAGTGTGGGAAAGTCAGTGACAAATAAAGTAGATGTTTCAAACAATTAACAATAACTTTAAAACAAACGAACTACACCGGAACCTTTCACTTTTCCTCATCATGAATCCACATCACTTGATTTAATTACATGGTACCTGTCGAGGAGTTGACGATCTCCCATCGTGAACAATTACTTTACTTACGTGATGCCTTTAACCCCTTCACGGTACTAGTGCGGCACTTTTAGCTGGCGTGAAGAGGTCCCCTCCCGGGACTTTCACTTTTGTGGGGTACACGGATCATTCAGACCACTTCTATGGAAAAATACACCCATGCGGAGGCCAATCTGCCTGTGTACGTGTAAGCATCCAAGAACATGATAGCCGAAACTGGCGTGTAACAATCACCGCGACACTTAGCCGCCACAGTTAATAACAGAAGAAACAGTACATATTCATGCGAAAGGTTAAATCAATTGAAACATCTCATCTACTTTATTAGACAGGTTATTATACTTTATACGATGACATATTTATTGCAAAAGGGCACCCACCTGGTTGAGGAAAGATCGGAGCACTTGGATCTTTAACACACTCCCGCTGCGCACTTGGACCGAAAATTCCGACGGGGGAGTCGACCGATCGCAGTCCTAATTCCGGTACGTGGTTCGGGGTGATCGGATTCCTCCATCTTCTTCCTCTTTCTTTCGTTTTTCCTCATCCGGTTAGGGTTCCGCCTTTTCCTTCTCTTTTCTCCCTCGTTCTCTCCGGCTAGGGTTTCTCTTTTTGCAAAAAGTGGGATTTTTCCTTTTCGTACGTACAATTAAATCCCACCTTTTAATATCTGTCACCGAATAATTAATTCTTTAATTAATTAATCCTACGGGATAAACCCACACTTCCTCGTAAAGCGTGCAGGATATTTTGCACGGATTCAGATGCACGTTAAGTCACCGCAACTCTAGAAGCCCTGTTCCGGGAGATCCCTACGTCGGATTTCATATCCGATCGGTCATTATTTTTCGAGCCCTTTTACAGAAAAATACCCGTGCATCACATCGACCGACTCATGAAAACTCGGTAATTCAAATTCACTAAAAGAAACACTTTATTAACAGGAGCGTAAAAATTACTAGAAAAGTCGTGTCATTACATCACGGGCCGACCTTCAGGACTTTCGGGCGCCCGAAAGTGGGCCGAGCGCCCGAAAGTGGGGACATGTTGGGTATTTTTGGATTTGTTCATTTGGGCCTATAAATAGGCCCAAAACTTGCTCTTTTACTCCTTTTCTGCCCAGATTTTGACAGAGAGTTCTTTAGTGAAATTCTTCTCCACCCTGTGCTACATCCACTAGAGCCTCCGTGGGATTTTTTGGTGGCATGCACTTCGAGATTTGCATTTTTTCGGCGCATCGTGACGTTCCTTCACCGGTGATCTTTTTCGTTGCGTTTCGGTGCGCGGGCTTACCCGGCCTAGTCCAAGCATCTTTTCTGGTGATCCTTACGCCCACGTTTTCACGACAGGTAGGTCTACGACTTTTATATTTTCGGCTTCTCCGTATTTCGAGGTTTTCTTGGGCTTTTCGGATCATTTCTGTGACCCCTTTTTCTGTGATGGAATTTGGACAGCACCGGGATTTTCGTGGGTTTTCTCAGCACCCGAGAGTCGGAACGAGGAGTGCAAGTACTCGATTTATATCTATGCATCGGAATAAACATCATCGTATTTTTTCTGGATTTTTCTGATGTTGCTTCGAAGGTGAAAATTATACTTTTCTGGACAGAGTACTGCAGACTTTTGATCATTGGAAGTTTCGCGTGTACCGCGATGATTAATTTGTATCTCGACCTACAGGTGTCGGAACGGGACGAGTAAGTACTCGTTTTTCATCTACTCGTCGCGAGGATCGCAACGGTGATTTTTTTGGATTTTTCTGAGGACTGCACTGAGGTGAATTTCCTTGTTTTCCGTGCTATTTTGCAAAATAGTATTTTTTGATGTGGAGTTGTCCATTTATACTGTGTGCGATCTTAGTTGTTGTAGTTCTCACATTTTGGAGGTTTGCGAGGATTGAGGATCTTGGACAGTGAGGAATCTCGTATTATTATAGTTCACGCTTGTAAAGACTCAAAATATTTTATTTTTAGTAAATAGATTAAAAGCTGAATCGTAGGCGATCTCGGGTTCAAAAGACCTATGTTGACTTATTTAGTCAATCGCCAGTGTGCGAGTTGCACGTTTTACGAGACAAAAAGGGCTACTTTCCAATCCGGACATGATCTTGGAAATCCGAGCTGACCGTTGCGATCGTCTCGTCGAACCGAGCGAGATTCATATTCAGCACTTTTCGATCTGACGGTCGGATCTTCCAGAAATCGATGAAGAAGCGAGTAAATAAATGCAATCATGGTGACAGTGCCTGTGCACAGTGTCACTTAAGTGGCCACTGTAGATGAACAGTAAACCTCAATTTCGGGACTTCGGCGGTTGCAACGCTGACTAATTCACTGTTCGGAACCCAAACATAGTAATTCAGGTAGTCGTTTTGATCCGTTTCGATGTTCTGAACGCAAGGGCGCAGTCGAAAATTCTGTTTGACGACTCTGGAATCTCGAAAAGCGCGAAAACTGTATTTTGACACAGTTATTATGGACCGAGATTTTATCCGGGCAGTTTTGCGAAAAGCAGAGATCGCTACCTGATAGGTCTCGTCGAGCCGGACGTCATGGCGCAGTCCATTTTTCGTTTCGACGACCAGGATGCCTCGAAAAGTGTGAAATATAGCAAAATACAGTCTTTTTGCATACAAATCCCTATGAAACCTGCCTCGTAAAGCGTGCCACTGCATGAGGAGGGACTTGAGTGGGAGACTTAAGTACTGTGAAGGACTGTACTGCAAATACCAAGTGTGGAGGGGTGTTATTGCAATTATGCAAGGTGACCTCGCATATATATATATATGTACGTGTGGGGTTTTGGGAAGAAAACCCTAGATCCCCCGAGCCCTCAGCCCTAGCCGCACCTGCAACAAACCTCCTCCCCTCTGCCTCACCTCCCGGAACCTCCCCGCACCGGCCGCCGCCCCCCCCCCCCAGCCGCCGGAGAAGAGGGGATCAAGATACCTCCTCCTCTCGGGTTGGAGAAGGTGAGATCCACGCAGGAGCTCCAGAGGGTCCCAACCTTCTCTGGAGCGACCATCGACGTAGCAGAAGACGAGTGGAGGTGACCCCGCGCCGCGCCGCCGCCGAGCGCCGCCGCAGGAGCGACCTTCTCCTTCCATTGCTCCGGGAAGGTAAGTTCTTGCAACTTTCTTTGTCTCTCGGGGTTTTGGGCACGACCACTGCACTCCTGACATCGAGGCCACCCTTCGGGTGAAGACCCCGCTGCAGCCGCCGTCCCGATCGCCGGCGGGAGCAACCCCGCCGGATTATCGTTCTCGTGACCGATCCCCAGCGCCACCGCCATCCGACCGGCAAACCGGAGATCATCACCATTGAATCTTCTCCCCTGAACGACTGCAGCATCTCCTCAAGAGCGGAGGGTGATCGGACGAGGATCGGGGCCAGTCGAGCGTGCCCTAGATACCGGCCTTCTTCAACCTCGGCCGAGCTCTGCCGCCCGGCGCCACCGCGGCCTCCCGGCGCCGGCCACCACTGCACCGAGCTCCGCAGCACTGAGACGGAGCTCCTGGTCCAACGCGCACCGGCCCGGAGCCACCCCGCCGGAATCCGCCATTAACAGCCACCGAGGCTTCCCCGGGCTCCGCCGCCGCGCGTCGACGGCGCCTCCTGACGCCGGGAAGTTCTGCAGGTAAGCTCATTGTATTACCTCATGGCCGAATGCAGTATTGCATGGCATCCCTAACGTCGGGATCCCTATCCCCAGAACTTGCACCCGATTGAGCTTCGGGTTGGGCTCCGGCGACCCCCGGCGGTCTGGGCATCGGCCACCCCTACAGGTAATACCTAGAGGCCCTTTATGTGCTTCCCATTTTTCGGTTTTAGGCCTAGAGCATCCCTGTAACCCGGTTCCCAATGCTGCACCCGAGCCACCCATCTCGGGTTTGCCCCCGGCCGCCGCCGCCCCCGGCCACCGGCGCCTGACCGGGCCTGAACCAGACACCTTCAGGGACCTCCATTGATCTGGTGCTCCACTTTGTGGCAGGTCTGAACCTGTGCTGCTCAAGGTGAACCCAAGCCGAGCCTTGGCTTGCGTTATTGGTGCGTCACCTAGCTCCGGCCACCTCCTCCGGCCGATCTCAGGCAAGCCTCAGGTGAGCCCTCGACCCTACCTAGTCTCCTGAATATGATGCTCCAATTATGGTTCGATTTGATCAAGTATAAGTTAAGATATTACATAGTTGTATTTGAGCCAGGGATGTGTTATGGGCCAACTCCGATTTCGGGGTCCGTGTCAGTCCAAACTGGTGAGCACGGGCTCCGTCTTGACGTAATGATCACGCTGAAACTTACGGCGCCAAGTTTGGACGCCCGGATTATCAGAACGAGTCGAAACGGATAATAAAATAGGATAATAATGCGAATTAAAATGTACTACGGACCTAATTGCAAATTAGACACACAGGCTGACTTTAGACAGTGTTTTTACACCACTAGACACTTTGTTAGAGTCCCGTGGACTCTCGCTAATCGGAAATCGGATTTGTATTCAATAAATCGACGACATTGCTCCTTTATTAGCATCGCATTACTGTTGTGTCATCGGGATGGGTTTGTGTGAGTCTATTACTGATTTTAGCCCCTTGTTCAGGGCCCAGTTGTTCAGCACCAGCCTCCCGGCAGTCTAGCGGAAGTTCGGGATCGGCCTACTTTCAGGTGGGTTTTATTTCCTTGGTTCTAGCATCTAACTCTATCATATTGGACGGGGTCAATTCTAAGCATACTGGGGTTAAATATTGATGGGTGATGGCTTATGCATGTTAATGGGTTGAGTGTGATACTTGGCACCGAACCACATTGATTGTTTTAATTCAAATATTATATGTTACCGTTCACTTCAGTAATCATTATTCTAGATGCTACGGTTTATTGCTACACATCGATAGTTACGTAGTCTCGTGTTTTGATGCTTCAGCTACCGTCTTTCCTTCGACTATGCTAATAGTAGGGCAACATGAGTTTACACGCCCCTACCTTATTCTGATTCATGCATCATGGTTACTGCTTTACTATTTCACATACACTGCGATTACTGCATTACTATTGCTCATACATTGTGGTTACTGTGCTCGAGGCTGCAACACGTGTACCCGCGGTTTGGCCACCGTGAGGGGTGCACTTTTCCGGAAAAGAGGTCGTAGAACCCGTGTATACCCACGAGGTGACGTAGTGGGGGCCCCTTATTAGCTGTGGGGTTGAGGCGCCGAGGTGCGAGCGGAGCGACCCGCCGGTTTAGTTGTCCGGCGCGGTCGCGGTGCTGCAGGTACGGTATGGGCCGTCGGTTTAGCTGTCCGACGCGCCCGGGTATTACAGGACGCAGGTGTACAGGTTGCCTTTCCTCCTTGGGAGGGTGGTTGCTCCAGTTGTCTTCACGGTTTGTTTTACTATATTCTCATGCTTTACTGTTTCTGCGTCACTGACATCCCACTTCGTGACAGGGTCCAGACGGGGAGAGAGGTAGGCGGTGGTGAGGACGGGACAGGAGCAGCCGGGTCGCTGGGGACCCTGGACTGTGTTTCTTCTTTTATTCTCGCTTTTCATTACTTTGTAGTTATGTGAGTGGTTCGCGATACCCTCGTGGGGTCGGCATGGATGTCGGTACGGGCTACATTTAGTGCCCTTGGTGCAATATTTTTCCCTTTTATTTCTATCGGCCATTTAAAAACCAAAAAAAAAAGCAGAAGCCAAAGAAAGGATTGCGAAAACCGTCTTTAAAAAAAACTTGGTGTCGGGTGGGCACCGCTTTCAAACCTTGTGGATTTATGCTGATTTTGAAAACTAGCTTTCAAAACGTAGGCGCCGGGTAGGCGCCCTTTCAAATTTGTGGATTTATCCTTTCCAAAACGATCGGCCATGTGAACTTCTTTTATCAGTTTAGAATGCTGGTGGGTTATGTATGATTGTTGTGATTGATTGGTTGCGCACGTTAGAACATGTACCGAACGCTACGCCGTGCATGTACAGGGGAGACTCTGCCCGTTTGCAGAGTGACCGTGTATGTGTGGCGGGTCTGGGCACGTGCCGGGGAAGAGGGGTTTCTTCTTTTAAAAACAAAAAAAAAAAATTTTACACATCAAATATTCAACTTTTACGAATCGTTTCCGCTAAAACAAAACCCCCGGGGCGTGACAGATTAAATGGTATCAGAGACATTCTTTCAATCACAACAGTTAGTGCCGACATCCGTGGACAACCCTCACATGCCTACATACGAATGAAATGGGTAGGGCATAGGACTGTAGAACGTGAGTGACCGAGGGGGGGGAAATGTTGAGTCCTTTCTCTCACTTTATGGTTGTTGTTAGTAGGGTAGTCTAAAGTTGACTCTTGTGATGTGTGACAGACAGGGCCCGTACTAGATCATCGGCCGGGGACACAGAGTCAGAGTCCGAGTCCCTTCCCTCGCTAAGAGGTGCGATGTACCGTTGATGATTAGCAAAGACTAAAGCCGACCTTCTTTGTGTACATTCAGATAGAGGGCCGACTCAGCCAACAACCGACGACGGGAATGGACATCGCCGACGAAGCCAATCGCCTGCTCCGCAACCAGCTGCGCGACGTGGCTGGGCAACTGCTGACTCTCGCGGAGCGCCTGAGCATGCTGACACAGGAACTCGAGGGCGTCGACCGGTTCCGGGGCGGCAGCAGAAGCGTTGCCCCTCCCGGGATGCCACCGACGGGCCCTTCCGCCGTCCAGGAGGCTACTAACCTGACCGTGCACACCAACGTAGAGCGCGCCCGGCAGGAATACTTTCGGCCCGAGTCGGCCGGGGACCCCCATCGGAGGGGCCGGGCGAGCAAACGCCCGAGAGCCGGGCAGAACCTCGGGCAGACGACGGAGGAGAGACCTAAGCCACCGAAACCGTGCGTCATATGCGGCAACGCACACCTCATGACGAGCTGCCCGTGGCGGGACGGACACTGTTTCCGATGTGGCAAGCCGGGCCACACGCGTTATGAGTGCCCTCTGAAGCCGTCTGTCAGAAGACCCCCGGCGCCGCGACATGTCGAGCCCAAGGGAACCGCCGCCCCCACCCCTCAAGGGGGCACCGATCCAGAGAGCCGACCTAATCCACGCCCGACGCAAGCACCGAAGGTCGAACGAGGGCTTAAGGGGAGCGCGCACGTGCAACCGGGATCCTGCGTCATCTGCAAGGGCGCGCACCCAGTGACGGAATGCACTTGGAGGTACCACTATTGTAACCGGTGCGGCTTGCCAGATCACAATCACCTCTCCTGCCCTCTAGGGCCCACCCCCGCCTCCGCCGCCGTGCCACCACCGCCAAGAGGAACAGAGAGCGCGGCGGCCCCCGTGCAGACAAAGAACTCGCCCGACGACCAACGATGCGCGGACTCTTTAGACAGCAAACCCCCACCCCAACACGCGGTGCGACGCTGGCCCAAGGATTGTGGGCGGACTCCCCCGGCCGCCCCGGCAGACGACGCGTCGTCCCGAAATAGGGAATGACAGGTACTTATCTCTCTTTGTTTTCTACATTTCCTTTTTCCGTTTACCTTCCCTTCCCTTGGCTTCATAGAAGCTCCGTTTGGGCCGGAGCAACCCGACCCTACCAGACCCTTGCGAGCCCTCCTGCCTTTAGCTCTACCTCTCGTTTCGTCGACCGTTCCGGTCTAGTGTGCTTACGGGCGAGGAAGCAAATCTAACCTTAGCGAGTTGCATACCGGTGCGTGAATTGCACAGTCTCCGATGCACGAAATTCTGCCTTCCCGATCCGATACCTGGGTATTTGGTTAGGAATGAGCCCTAGGGTGACTTGCGTTCGCTAGAGAGCGCAGGGTATTGGCATAGTGGTTTGGAGCCCAGGTGTGTTCCACACAGTTGAGCCTCGTTGTTCCGGTTATTAGTCGTACGCACTCTGATTTTTGGGATCGTTGTTAGTGCAGGGTTAGCCGCGGCCAGGGTTTCGGCTGTGGGCTTGATGTTTCAATGGAGCCAGAGTGCTCGGATCAGTTACGGTGGTTAAGGGTTAAATCACTATTCTCGTCGTAATCGTCCAGCTGATGGCACAGCAGTAGATGACTGCTATTGTTGCACTAGCCTCACAGTTTGCTTAGAGGTTGAACAAGTTGCTGACCCTTCGGTGTCCCCGTGTCTTAATTCGTTGGCCTATGGGCCCGATGGTAACCTTGTTTTGTGAATCGACGTGGACTCGCCTAAGTGTTAGTCATGGCGATGTTTGTGACCACGAGGTGGTAGTAATCCTTGATAAAGGTTATGTTTTTAGCACTGAGGTCGTGTTGGGAGGTATGTGATACACCTTCCGATAGGAGTTACGTCCCCAACTAGTTGTTGGCGACGGATCTAGGGTATTTCGCTGTTCCTTTGGGTAAGCACGTAGGCTGCAGGCAATGGACTATCGAAAGAACTGAGAAAATACTCTGCCCTGTAATGGGGAGTATCAGATTGGGTCTAAATTAGTAGCCTGGGAGTTGTAGATACCTTGCGACTGACTTGTAGCCCTCGAGTAAACTTTTTGAGCCTTTTCATAGAGTATGACTTCAGGATGTAAGCTTCGGGAATGAAACTCCTTTAAGTTGTAAGTTTCGGGGACGAAACTTCTTTTAAGTTGTAAGTTTCGGGGACGAAACTTCTTTTAAGTTGTAAGTGATGTAAAGACTCAAAATATTTTATTTTTAGTAAATAGATTAAAAGCTGAATCGTAGGCGATCTCGGGTTCAAAAGACCTATGTTGACTTATTTAGTCAATCGCCAGTGTGCGAGTTGCACGTTTTACGAGACAAAAAGGGCTACTTTCCAATCCGGACATGATCTTGGAAATCCGAGCTGACCGTTGCGATCGTCTCATCGAACCGAGCGAGATTCATATTCAGCACTTTTCGATCTGACGGTCGGATCTTCCAGAAATCGATGAAGAAGCGAGTAAATAAATGCAATCATGGTGACAGTGCCTGTGCACAGTGTCACTTAAGTGGCCACTGTAGATGAACAGTAAACCTCAATTTCGGGACTTCGGCGGTTGCAACGCTGACTAATTCACTGTTCGGAACCCAAACATAGTAATTCAGGTAGTCGTTTTGATCCGTTTCGATGTTCTGAACGCAAGGGCGCAGTCGAAAATTCTGTTTGACGACTCTGGAATCTCGAAAAGCGCGAAAACTGTATTTTGACACAGTTATTATGGACCGAGATTTTATCCGGGCAGTTTTGCGAAAAGCAGAGATCGCTACCTGATAGGTCTCGTCGAGCCGGACGTCATGGCGCAGTCCATTTTTCGTTTCGACGACCAGGATGCCTCGAAAAGTGTGAAATATAGCAAAATACAGTCTTTTTGCATACAAATCCCTATGAAACCTGCCTCGTAAAGCGTGCCACTGCATGAGGAGGGACTTGAGTGGGAGACTTAAGTACTGTGAAGGACTGTACTGCAAATACCAAGTGTGGAGGGGTGTTATTGCAATTATGCAAGGTGACCTCGCATATATATATATATATGTACGTGTGGGGTTTTGGGAAGAAAACCCTAGATCCCCCGAGCCCTCAGCCCTAGCCGCACCTGCAACAAACCTCCTCCCCTCTGCCTCACCTCCCGGAACCTCCCCGCACCGGCCGCCGCCCCCCCCCCCAGCCGCCGGAGAAGAGGGGATCAAGATACCTCCTCCTCTCGGGTTGGAGAAGGTGAGATCCACGCAGGAGCTCCAGAGGGTCCCAACCTTCTCTGGAGCGACCATCGACGTAGCAGAAGACGAGTGGAGGTGACCCCGCGCCGCGCCGCCGCCGAGCGCCGCCGCAGGAGCGACCTTCTCCTTCCATTGCTCCGGGAAGGTAAGTTCTTGCAACTTTCTTTGTCTCTCGGGGTTTTGGGCACGACCACTGCACTCCTGACATCGAGGCCACCCTTCGGGTGAAGACCCCGCTGCAGCCGCCGTCCCGATCGCCGGCGGGAGCAACCCCGCCGGATTATCGTTCTCGTGACCGATCCCCAGCGCCACCGCCATCCGACCGGCAAACCAGAGATCATCACCATTGAATCTTCTCCCCTGAACGACTGCAGCATCTCCTCAAGAGCGGAGGGTGATCGGACGAGGATCGGGGCCAGTCGAGCGTGCCCTAGATACCGGCCTTCTTCAACCTCGGCCGAGCTCTGCCGCCCGGCGCCACCGCGGCCTCCCGGCGCCGGCCACCACTGCACCGAGCTCCGCAGCACTGAGACGGAGCTCCTGGTCCAACGCGCACCGGCCCGGAGCCACCCCGCCGGAATCCGCCATTAACAGCCACCGAGGCTTCCCCGGGCTCCGCCGCCGCGCGTCGACGGCGCCTCCTGACGCCGGGAAGTTCTGCAGGTAAGCTCATTGTATTACCTCATGGCCGAATGCAGTATTGCATGGCATCCCTAACGTCGGGATCCCTATCCCCAGAACTTGCACCCGATTGAGCTTCGGGTTGGGCTCCGGTGACCCCCGGCGGTCTGGGCATCGGCCACCCCTACAGGTAATACCTAGAGGCCCTTTATGTGCTTCCCATTTTTCGGTTTTAGGCCTAGAGCATCCCTGTAACCCGGTTCCCAATGCTGCACCCGAGCCACCCATCTCGGGTTTGCCCCCGGCCGCCGCCGCCCCCGGCCACCGGCGCCTGACCGGGCCTGAACCAGACACCTTCAGGGACCTCCATTGATCTGGTGCTCCACTTTGTGGCAGGTCTGAACCTGTGCTGCTCAAGGTGAACCCAAGCCGAGCCTTGGCTTGCGTTATTGGTGCGTCACCTAGCTCCGGCCACCTCCTCCGGCCGATCTCAGGCAAGCCTCAGGTGAGCCCTCGACCCTACCTAGTCTCCTGAATATGATGCTCCAATTATGGTTCGATTTGATCAAGTATAAGTTAAGATATTACATAGTTGTATTTGAGCCAGGGATGTGTTATGGGCCAACTCCGATTTCGGGGTCCGTGTCAGTCCAAACTGGTGAGCACGGGCTCCGTCTTGACGTAATGATCACGCTGAAACTTACGGCGCCAAGTTTGGACGCCCGGATTATCAGAACGAGTCGAAACGGATAATAAAATAGGATAATAATGCGAATTAAAATGTACTACGGACCTAATTGCAAATTAGACACACAGGCTGACTTTAGACAGTGTTTTTACACCACTAGACACTTTGTTAGAGTCCCGTGGACTCTCGCTAATCGGAAATCGGATTTGTATTCAATAAATCGACGACATTGCTCCTTTATTAGCATCGCATTACTGTTGTGTCATCGGGATGGGTTTGTGTGAGTCTATTACTGATTTTAGCCCCTTGTTCAGGGCCCAGTTGTTCAGCACCAGCCTCCCGGCAGTCTAGCGGAAGTTCGGGATCGGCCTACTTTCAGGTGGGTTTTATTTCCTTGGTTCTAGCATCTAACTCTATCATATTGGACGGGGTCAATTCTAAGCATACTGGGGTTAAATATTGATGGGTGATGGCTTATGCATGTTAATGGGTTGAGTGTGATACTTGGCACCGAACCACATTGATTGTTTTAATTCAAATATTATATGTTACCGTTCACTTCAGTAATCATTATTCTAGATGCTACGGTTTATTGCTACACATCGATAGTTACGTAGTCTCGTGTTTTGATGCTTCAGCTACCGTCTTTCCTTCGACTATGCTAATAGTAGGGCAACATGAGTTTACACGCCCCTACCTTATTCTGATTCATGCATCATGGTTACTGCTTTACTATTTCACATACACTGCGATTACTGCATTACTATTGCTCATACATTGTGGTTACTGTGCTCGAGGCTGCAACACGTGTACCCGCGGTTTGGCCACCGTGAGGGGTGCACTTTTCCGGAAAAAGAGGTCGTAGAACCCGTGTATACCCACGAGGTGACGTAGTGGGGGCCCCTTATTAGCTGTGGGGTTGAGGCGCCGAGGTGCGAGCGGAGCGACCCGCCGGTTTAGTTGTCCGGCGCGGTCGCGGTGCTGCAGGTACGGTATGGGCCGTCGGTTTAGCTGTCCGACGCGCCCGGGTATTACAGGACGCAGGTGTACAGGTTGCCTTTCCTCCTTGGGAGGGTGGTTGCTCCAGTTGTCTTCACGGTTTGTTTTACTATATTCTCATGCTTTACTGTTTCTGCGTCACTGACATCCCACTTCGTGACAGGGTCCAGACGGGGAGAGAGGTAGGCGGTGGTGAGGACGGGACAGGAGCAGCCGGGTCGCTGGGGACCCTGGACTGTGTTTCTTCTTTTATTCTCGCTTTTCATTACTTTGTAGTTATGTGAGTGGTTCGCGATACCCTCGTGGGGTCGGCATGGATGTCGGTACGGGCTACATTTAGTGCCCTTGGTGCAATATTTTTCCCTTTTATTTCTATCGGCCATTTAAAAACCAAAAAAAAAAGCAGAAGCCAAAGAAAGGATTGCGAAAACCGTCTTTAAAAAAAACTTGGTGTCGGGTGGGCACCGCTTTCAAACCTTGTGGATTTATGCTGATTTTGAAAACTAGCTTTCAAAACGTAGGCGCCGGGTAGGCGCCCTTTCAAATTTGTGGATTTATCCTTTCCAAAACGATCGGCCATGTGAACTTCTTTTATCAGTTTAGAATGCTGGTGGGTTATGTATGATTGTTGTGATTGATTGGTTGCGCACGTTAGAACATGTACCGAACGCTACGCCGTGCATGTACAGGGGAGACTCTGCCCGTTTGCAGAGTGACCGTGTATGTGTGGCGGGTCTGGGCACGTGCCGGGGAAGAGGGGTTTCTTCTTTTAAAAACAAAAAAAAAAAATTTTACACATCAAATATTCAACTTTTACGAATCGTTTCCGCTAAAACAAAACCCCCGGGGCGTGACAACGCTTTTCGAGGTGGGTAGTTGTTGTGGACCTCATCTTTGATTTACTCACTATGAATATTAGAGTGATCCCCGTTGTTGAATGTCGATTAGTATATCGTGGTTAATATGCATGCTTGAATAGTTAGACTTGTGCTGTGTTAGTACTTAGTATTCGGATGAGATCTTTATTATCAGGGAATAACATGCTCTAATCTATGTATAAACAACGATATTTGTCTTTCTTTTATCATCATGAGGACACTTGCATGCTTGTATGGACATCTAGATACGCCACCTTTTACTGCTACACTATCATTGGAATTTGACTTAGGAGAAACCATGTTGGCACCTCTTCTCCTTTTATTGTGATACATGTGGTATTGCTCGGGTTGAGCAGGGTTGTAGGATAGTGTAGCCGGGTTTATTGAGTGGGTTTGTCATACCAGATTGTGGGTTGTGGGGTATTACGGCGACGGCGAATATTGGGCGGTTGACCGGATGTTTACTTGTGCACTAGATTGGGGATCGGATTTCTCTAGTGGATGGAGTTTTCCACTTATTGAGTATTATTGCATTAGATTGGGGGATCGGGTTATCTTTAGTGGAGGGGTTTTCCCACTTCGATCATTGTCATGATCCAGTCCTGCTACAGTGAGATATTGAGACATGGTTATTGTACTTGTGAGATATGATTACTTTACTCGTGTGGGCCGCTCCCCTCGAGTGCCCCTCCGGAGTGTGCGACCGTGCCGGGCAGAAGCCGGTCTATTACTTACTTTTGGATGCGACCGTACCGGTTAGAAGTCGGTCTGTATCCCGCGCATGGGTTCTTGAGTTCGACAGCAGAGCAGGCAGTGCCAGTTTTTACTGGTCGTTAGATTGGATTTATTCAGTCAGGCACTTTCACTGATGCATTATTGTAGTTACACCTTCTGGCTCTACAATTGGAGGCATAGTAGTGGTAGCTTCATTTTCTTTTAGCAGTACCGCTTATAGCTTACCACCTCTCATTTCCTTTTTGCCTCTAGTAGACCTAGTGGGCCCGTCAGAGCTGAGTCTTAACCCACTTGGGGAGGCTACTGTTTTTATAGTAGTTCTCACCCCCATCGTCTTTTTCTTTGTTTCTCCCTTTGTTTTGCAGAGTCCTCTGCGGGAGTTGCTGGGCCGTCAGCATCGGGTCGATCTAAGAGGATAGCAGACTAGATAGAGTATCCACCCGACAGTTGCTAGCTGGACTTTTCATGCACCCCTATCTTCTCAGACAGTTTTATTGTACTTTATTTTGGGTCTGGCATTAGCCAGCTGTTTGTATATTTGTGTTGAGCTGTGAGAGATACTTGTATTTATTTACAGTTGTTCTCTACTTTATTTCTAGCTTTAGTCTGAGATGTAGTAGTTTTAGTTCAGCTCTGATTTTATGCTCTTTTATTATTATCTGTTTTATCTGAGTAGGTTACCAGCGCTTCGTGTACGCGGGAGATACCGTGTGCATGGCGGATCTGTAGACGGGCCCGGGTTTTGGTTTACACCCGGGGCGTAACAGATTAGGTGCTATCAGAGGTTAGGGATAGGTTAGTTGGGACTTAGGAAACCCTAGGCTTTTTGGGCATACCCTAGGATGATAGGGCGTGAGTGCCGTGATATTTCGCGAAAGTCGGTGATTTATTTTGTTGACTCTTCCGGTGAGCGAAGAGGGATTGTCATATCCTATTTCTGGTGGATAATTATGTTGGCTGCAGACAACATAAAGTTACAGGAATAGGGGGATGCCTTTGACTTTCGCTAGATTGGGTCGAGCGTGATTTTTGTTACTGATGTATGGTTTCTTGTGGCAGGATGCTTCCTCGACGCCAGATCCCTACCCGGGGTACTTCTATACCCCCGGATGAGTAGGAGCAGTCCAGACCTACGGAGCTTAGTGAGTTGAGGGCCTTGGTGGCCCAGTTGGCTGAGAGTACTCGCCGACAGGAGCAGAGGATGGATCAGTTTCTTGCCCAGAGAGAGGCGCCGCCCTCGGCTGTTTCTGAGGCCCCTGCACCACCAGTTGTACTATCTGTGCTGACGGCACCATCGTCTAGTAGCGGGGCTCCGGGAGCAATCCAGCCTTTGACATCGGATGAGGAGCAGGATATCGCTGACAAGCTCACCAAGTTTTGTCAGCGAGGACCGCCTAGATTTTCGAGGCGTGATGCATAGCCCTGGGAGATTGGGATGTGGCTATCAGCGATGGAGAAGCTATTCAGGGACTTCATCATCGATCCGAGGTACCGAGTTCATATGGCGGTGCACTGTTTGAATGGTGATGCAGATGCCTTGTGGCATCGGGTAGAGCCACTGGAGTTTCAGATTACCTAACAGCTACCTTGGGCCGAGTTTCGACGGATGATATTGGATACCTACTTTTCGACCAGCGTGAAGAGAAAACTGGAGGATGATTTGAAGAACCTTTAGCAGGGCGACCGACCGGTTCAGGCATATTATCAGGAGTTTATGCAGTTGCTCAACTGCGTGCCATTCGTCGCTCGTGATGGTCCCCATCAGGTGGAGTTATTTGAGCCAGGCCTCCGTACCGAGATATACACTTTAGTGCATGCTCAAAGGCTCCAGACTCTTGAGGAGGCAGCGGAGCATGCCCAGTGGGTTAAGAGAGAAGATCATGTGGTTGCCAAGCGAGGTGGTATGGTCGCGCAGAGCTCCAATAGGAAGCGACCAGCACCAGATGTGTAATATCACAGATTTTTTGTAACGTCTTACCCTCCTGCTAATAAAGGTTTTGTTTGAAGTAATTGATGAAACGGGTTTACTTAAGTGGATAATTTTGAGGTGCGGGTATTTTTCTGCGATAGAGCTCGGAAAACGGAGAACGACGGTGCGATCGGATCCGGATTCCGACTTACGGAACCCCCAGAAAGGAGTGGTTAGGATCGCGTTAGCCAGGGGGTGCATCGAAATCCATGAAAGTGATCGTGCACGCTTTTCGAGGAGATAAGGGATTATCTCTAGGGAATTATCTTAAAGGAATTATCTTTAAGGAATTACCTTTAAGGAATTATCTTTAAGGAATTATCTCCAAGGATTAATTAAATAATTAATTAATTAGAGATTGAAATCCGACGTATGGATTCTCCGTAATTGGGTTTTGAGGATCGCGGTAACCGTAGTGTGCATCGGAATTCGTGCAAAAGATCGGGCACGCTTTTCGAAGAGATAAGAAATTATCTCTTATGAATTAATAATTATTAATTAATTATTAATATCCGGATGTGGGTTTAAAGTACGTATAAATTATCTCTTTCCGGAGGGAAAGGAGGAAACCCTAACCGGAGAGAAAAGAGAGAAAAAGAAAAGAAAAAGGAAACCCTAACCGGAGAGAAAAGAGAGAAAAAAGAAAAGAAAAAGGAAACCCTAACCGGAGAGAAAAGAGAGAAAAGAAGGAAAAAGGAGAAAGGAAAAGGAAACCCTAACCGAAGGAAAAAGAAATAGAGAAGAAAGAAGCGGAGGAACCCGATCGCCCCGATCGACGTGCCGGAGACCGGAGAACGAGACATCACCGCCAACGGAGGGCGGATCCGGATTCTCACAACCGCGAAGAACGGAGATCGGGATCGCGTTGCCTCCTCTATCGGAAAAAGGTTAGGAATCGTTATTTCTCTCCTTCGTCGGTTTAATAGTGGGTTTTTCCGTGTTCTTTAGAGATAGGTTTAATCGGTATATTGATCACGGGTTTTTGATTGATTTTGATCGGTGATTTGTTCGTGTTTTGACCGAGTTTAACCAATGGGTTTTAATCGGTCTTGATCGGAAGTTTGATCGGGTTACCGATCGACGTTTTGTTCGGCCTCCGATCAATGCTTTTCGTCGGAGCGATCCGGGATTTTTGTTTGGGTTATTTTGCGTGTTTCGTCGGAGCATAGGGGAGTTAACGGGAGGCCGCCGCCGTCATTACCATGTTCGCGGGGTCGTCGCCGGAGCCGCGCGGGGGGAAAAAATGGAGAAAACAATGCGAAACGGGGTGTTACTGTTCACCCCGTACGGACCAAAAGCTGCGCGGTCCACACGCCGGGCGTGCACCCGGCGCACGCCCCCGCGGCCTGGAGGCGCAGACCCGGTGCACGGCCGCGTGCGCCAGATCGGCCCGCAACTGCGCGGTCCACACGCCGGGCGTGCTCCCGGCGCACGCCTTCGCGGCTTGGGGGCGCAGACCTGGCGCATGGCCGCGTGCGCCAGCCCAGCCCGCAAGCGCGGTGCACGCCTGGGCGTGCACCCGGTGCTGCCGCCGCGGCCGGGAACAGGTGAACCCGGCGCGCGCTTCTTACCGTCCGCGGCCCGGCCCAAGGCTGTGCGGTCTACCGCACAGCGCGCCCCCGGTCTGCGGCGCCACCACCCTTGGCCGCAGACCCGGTCCAAGCTCGGTTCCGTGCACCAGCCTCCAACGGAAGACTCCGGTAGCTCCGTTTTCGGCCCGTTTCGCATCGTTTTTGAGTGTTTTTGAGCACGACGATATTTTTAACAACGATGTAGTTCTTTCAGGAAAGTTTTTGGGTCGACGATTTTTGGTTGGACGACACGGTCCGCTTGGCACTGTGATTTTGGTTTTTCGTCGATCTATTGTTACAGTGGTCGGGACCACTGTTTTGCCTGTTTAGGGTAAAAGTGTTAAAAGGTGTTTTTGGTTATGTTATTAGGCCGTGTGAAGTTCTGATTGCCTAGGAGGGACATGGGCGCGGTCGTTTATCTTCATTCAGGTGGGTACTTTTGGTTATTACCGGTGTAGAGTCGTTCCCGAATATTTGTTTTGGTAAAGTAGATATTGTTGGTAATTTGACTAACCCCATAGCATGTGAATCCCACTTAATATGTTAATCAAAGCAGCTGCGGTCGCAGAATCGTTATTCTGACTAAAGCGGCTGTGGTCGCAACACTGTTCTTACACTCATATTGCTTACACACACACCGGCGGCTTGGCCACCGCACAGGGTGTATTTTTCCGGAAGGATGGTAAGTTGTTTTACCCGTGTACCCCACAATGAGAGGTTAGTGGGGACCCCTCAAGGAGAGGCGACTGCTACTTGGGCAGTGGAGGGGTTGGACGCACCAAGAAAATGAGTACGGTATTCTGGGGTTGGGGCCCAACTTGTTTTGTGACAGGGATTTAGCGGTACATGATGGGGAAGTAAATTCTCCGATGTATCGGTTTGTCTTTTCAGTTATTGCATTTACCGTTTACATCTACTTTATCAGTCACTGACTACCCACACTGTTAGAGGACCCTAGCCCTTGAGGCTATTAAACTCTACAGTTACGGTTATCTTTTATTGCGTATTGGTTAGTCTAGCTGTGTTTACTTGTGCATGGTTTCTTGTGGATGTTGAAATGAGGATTCCGTGTAGAATTATATTTTCTTATTTGCGAATGTAAGATGTGTAATTGCGGCTCGTTTTAAAGTACAAACATGGTTTCAAAAGCATTTTCAAACCAAGTGTCGTGTAGGCACTGATTTCAAAACCGTGGATTTATCCTTTCAAGTAATGTGGCCGCTTAAAAGAGTTTGCGAAAATGTTTTGGAAAACCGGGTGTCGAGTGAACACCGACTTTCAAACCTATGGGTTTATGGTGTAGTTTCAATATGATAAATGTGAATGTATGGTTAAGTATAGTCTCTCCTCATTGTCGCTCATTGTTTGCATGGTTAAAGTGTTTGTCGTGTTCAGAACGCCGTGCATATACAAAGAAGGCTCTGCCCATTTGGGGAGTGAATTTGTATATGTGGTGCGCACCGGAGACGAGGTTCATTTAAGAAAAAAAAAATTGATACGTTTTCCACTCTTCTAGAACCTCCGGGGCGTGACAGATTATATGGTATCAAGGAAAACGACTTTAACCATGGTGATCGGTGACCAACATCCACAGAGTGTAATACCACAAGTAACTAACCAATTCGATAACCAAGTTGTAGGTGAGTAAAATACGAGCGTGAGCGCAGGGAGAAAGGGATAGAGTCCCAGTGTTCATAGGTCAAGGGGCTAGACCAATTAATTCTAGGACTAACTTGGTTTCTTTGTATGCACGGTTAATGGCCCGAAACCGCTCTTCAATCGATGGTGCAGAAGAGGATACGACGGTTCTGGCAACAGTGGAGAATCGGCTACTCCAACAACGGATTACGCGACATGGCTTAGCGCTTTCCTTTTTTGTTAGGAAAGACGAACCCCACACGGCTCGCCTTCACAAGGATGGTCTACATAGCGACACTATTCGGGTAATACCAACCAGGTGGGTTGAGTCCGGTCGAGGTCTGTGGCGCTGTGTATGTACGCTTTAAGTGAATCGGTTGCGTACCTCTAAAAGCTCGAGCTTTTGGGGTTGACGGTTAGCGCCCACGATCCGACATTTGTGACTTAGTGGTGTCACTGCTAAGAGAATTCGAGGGGATACTCGGAAGGGATGGGCTTACCGAGTAACAGGTGCTAGTCGATTGCGAGAAACCGAGCGTGCCATCGTGGGGCACACCCGTTCTATTCGTACGGAAGAAGGATGGGAGACTACGATTGTACATCGACAATCGGGGAATGGATAAGGTCATAGTAAAGGACAAAACCCTCACCTCGGATGGAGGACCTATTCGACCAACTACCAGGAGCGACGGCGTGTTCAAAGATTGATCTGCTGTCCGGCTATCGCCAGGTTAGAGTCCGGAGAGATGACATACCGAAATAGTCCTTCGAACTCGGTATGGTCATTACGAGTTTACGGTTATACCGTTTGGGCTCATTGTCGCTCCAGCGGTGTTCATGAAAGTGATGAACAGGATCATTGAACCTTTCTTAGACTAGTTTGTAGTGGTCTTTATATATGACATCCCGATCTACGCGCACGGACAAAGAGCACGAGGAACACCTGCGAGTGATCCTCCAGACCCTCCGGTACCAGAAAGTGTATGCCAAACTCCAAAAGGGGTGAGTTCTGGCTCCGCGAGGTAGACTTGTTGGGACACGTAGTCTCAGTGTCGGGAATAGTGGAGGACCCGACGAAGATAGAATCCGTGACCGACTGGGCTCGGCCAACGACGGGGACAGAAATCCGAAGCTTTCTAAGACTGGCGGGGTACTATAGACGTTTCGAGGAAGACTTCTCAAAGATAGCCGCTCCCGTGAATCGACTAACCCGGAGGGAGAAATTCGTCTGGTCAACCCAATACCAGAAGAGCTTCGAGGAACTTAAAGACAGACTCACACGGGCACCGGTACTCACATTGTCGCAGCCCGGTGAGGACTACGAGATCTTTTGTGATGCATCTCGAAGTGATCTTGAAAGCATATTGATGCAACAAGAGAAGGTCATACCTTACGCATCAAGACAGCCCAAGGATTACGAGCAGAACTACCCTACACACGACTTGGAGCTCGCGGCAGTCGTGGTTGCCTGAAAGCTCTGGAGACATTACCTCTAAGGGGCTCACTGTAACGTGTTTTCCGATCACCAGAGCCTCAAAGACCTATTTACACGGAAAGAACTGAACTTACGGCAAAGGCAATGGCTTGAACTACGAAAGGACTACGATTTGTCCATCCACTACCACCCCGGGAAGGCAAATGTGGAGGCCGACGCCTTGAGCCGGAAGGGACAGACGGGGGGAAACGGCATTGAGCACCCTTACCCAACAAGATCGTCTAATTGCAGAATTCTCGCAATTGAGACTGGAGGTAGTGCCAGCAGGTGCAGTTGGGAAATATCTGTCCTTGGTGCTGAAGCCTACGCTAAACGAAAGGATCATGGAAGGCCAAACAACGGACACGCAACTACAACTGGTGCGGGACAGAATATCCTCGGAGCAAAGTGGGGATTTTACGATTGGCACGGATAATGCAATAAGGTTCCGGGGACAAGTTGGCGTGCCTAGCGTGCCAGAATTGAGGAAAGAAATTCTGACGGAAGCGCATAATGCACCCTATATTGCGCATCCCGGAGGTACAAAGATGTGCAAAGACCTGAGGCAGACCTTTTGGTGGCCCAAATTGAAGAATTATGTGGCGCAATTCGTGGTGCGATGTTCGGTGTACCAACAGGTGAAAGCGGAACATCAGCGACCGGCGGAAAAACTACAACCATTGCCCATACCTGAGTGGAACTGGGAATGGATTACTATGGACTTCGTAACCGGTTTTCCGCGATCGCAACAAGGACATGACGCGATATGGGTCATTGTGGACCGTCTGACGAAATCGGCCCACTTCCTACCGATTCACACGACGTGGAGCGGAGATCGGCGAGCGCAGACCTATAACGATGAGGTGGTGAGACTGCATGGAATACCGTCATCGATAACTTCTGATAGGGACACGTGCTTCTTGTCGAACTTTTGGCGGAGTCTGCAGTAGGCTCTGGGGACCAAGCTGCAGTTTAGCACGGCATTCTGCCCGCAGACGGACGGGCAATCGGAACAAGTGATCCTGATTCTCGAAGATATGCTTCTGTTACGGAATTTGAGTTGGCGTAGTTTCGTGAAAGTTTCAAGTCCTGAAGATTGAAGGTGAAGAAAGTTGGATCATTTAACTCAATCTCAAGAAAGAAGAATTCAAAAGGATCAGGTATGTTTAACTAAAGAATTTGTGTGATCCGAATACGTCTTGTAGTGTAGAAACACTTGGAAGAATCTTTCATTGCATAAAAATCAAAAACTGGACTTGGGACATGTTCAGGATCCGGATCAGGCTGTTCGATCCGGATCCCGAAGGTGGTTCGTTCATACATCGTCGCAATCCGGATCGTAGTCTCTTGATCCGGATCCCGAACGTTGAGTTTACCATCTACCTTGAACGATCCGGATCTTGCTTCGCAATCCGGATCCCGAACGTTGATGTTTGGTGAACTGTATGAACGATCCGGATCGTAGTTACATGATCCGGATCCCGAACCTTCGTTTTTCTGGAATTGGCTGTTTCGTTATGACGATCCGGATCTCAGTTATCACGATCCGGATCGCCGTCCGTAAAATTCCAGAAATGGCAGGTTTTTGATTCTTATCTCCTTCCTAGGGTTTCTAACCTATAAATAGACCCTATGTCTTTCTTTCTAGGGTCAATCCACATAGCCGTCATTTTCATATATCATCTTATACGGCTATAGATCCACATATAGAGAAGAAAGGAAATCATTAGAGAATACTCTATGTTTCTTCATCTATATTGATTAGTTTGATTCTAGGTTTTCATACTCACATCTTGAGTTGAATCAAACTAATGAATACTTAGATGGTATTTCCGATCTATCTTTGATCTAAGTATTCGGCGGATCATCACCACCCAAAAAACAACGATTACCCCAAAATCGGCGCGTGGATTCGCGTGTCCTTGTGGATTCAAGGTTCATTCGCTCTCGTGGATTCGGAGCGAGGCACGTTCGTGGATTCGAAGGGTGCTATTGGGTGAAGACCGTGGATTCGGTCGGACGTCGTGGATTCGACGTTGGACGCCGTGGATTCGGCGTTGGGCGCAGATCGTGGATTCGAGAAGCGTCTGGATGCGAGCGGAGAAGATCCTCTAGAAGCGTATGGAAAAGGTTGAGTCGTAAGTGTGTACGGTAAATCACCTTGTACGTGTTTTAATTCTAGTGGATTTCTGCCGTGTTATCGGTCCCGTGGTTTTTTACTCCGGTGATGGAGTTTTCCACGTAAAAATCTTGCGAGTTATTTTCATTTCCGCATTGGGTTTTTTATCGCAACGATTTTTGAGTGTTTATACGTTTACACCTATTCACCCCCCTCTAGGTGTTTCTTCCCCTATTTAGATCCGTATTATATACGACCCAACAAGTGGTATCAGAGCGGGAATAGGGTTGTGAACAATGGTTGAAGGTGGAAACATCAATCGACCCCCTTTCTTTGATGGAACAAATTATGCGTACTGGAAAGTACGGATGAAAGCCTTTTTATCTTCCATCGACGAAAGGGTGTGGCATTCAATTGAATCAGGATGGACTAATCCAACTGAACTTATCTCTGATGTTCACACCTTAAAACCTAGGTCGAAATGGACCAAGGAAGAGTTTGAGTTATCTTCTTACAATGGCAAGGGAATTAATGCTATTTTTAATGCCTTATCTCAAACTGAATTCTCTCGCGTCTCGGCATGTGAGACTGCGAAAGAAATCTGGGATGTTCTCCAGGTTACACATGAGGGAACTAACCTCGTGAAGATTCAGAAACTGCAGATGCTTACGAGCAAGTTTGACTCTATTTTGATGGCAGAAAATGAATCTTTCACGGACTACTATACACGATTGCAAGACATCGTAAACTCATGTGCTAATCTGGGAGAGAAGATTCCAGAATTTAAGATTGTAAGAAAAATCTTAAGAACTCTTCCTGAACGATTTCGCCCAAAGGTTACTGCCATTGAAACTATTAAACACCCCGGACGAAATACGTGTAGAAGAATTAGTTGGTTCATTACAAACTTATGAAATGACTTTTAATACTAACATTCTTCTGGAAAAGCATCCACTTCTAAGTCTTCAGGTTATGCGTTGAAAACAACTAAGGAAGAAGACGCGGATACATCCTCCTCGGACGATGACGAGAACCTTTCTATGGAGGAATTTGAGAAGCAGCTCGCTCTCTTGACAAGGAATTTTCTCCGCAACTTTCGAAGGGGTAATTCAAGCAAATCTCCATCCTTCAGAAAGTGGAACAAAGGCAAGGGTACTCCAAGTCACAAGTCAAGAAAGCAGGAGAACTTCTCAAAGGATAAGAAAAGTTCAGAAGGACAACTGGAATGCTTCAAATGTCGAGGCTACGGCCACATTGCAACGGAGTGTCCTACAAGTATCCGGCAAAGAAGAAGGCGATGCAAGTCGTCACTTGGGATGACAACTCAACATCAAATGAGTCGTCTTCAAGTGATGAAGAAAAGAGCTCCACGGCATTCCACGCGTCCACATCTTCACCATTCATGTGCTTTATGGCAAGTACGTCTGAATCATTGTCCAACTCCACTGTTGAAAAGAATGCAATGGACAATGAATCGGATGATTCGGAAGGTGAAGATTTTGCTCTAGCCTACCACAGACTTTTGAGGGACTCAAAGAAGTGGCTAAGCAAAACAAGAGTTTGAGAGGGAGATTGCATGATCTCGAAGAAGAAGCAAAAAGAGCGACTTCTCTCTCAAACGCTCTTGAAGTGGAAAGGGAAAACCTGATAAAAGAAAATGCTTCCCTTCAAGAGTCCAATGAGCAACTTGAAAAGGAACATACAAATCTGGTGGATAACGCGAATCACTTTTCAAAGCTCTACAACGAGGCTCGACAGGATAACCTGGAAATGACAAAGACCATTTTCCAACTCAAGAATGACTTACAGCGATTCTCTTCAGGAAGGAGTAAGTTGGATAGACTTCTTGGTCTTGGTCAATCAAATAGGTTCGGCCTCGGGTACACTCAAACTGGAAACAGTCCGAGTTCGAGTGGGACAGTCTTTGTGCCTCAGTCGGTATCTCCTCCTCCGACATCGGAATTCAAGACAAACAACGACAACAAACCTACCTCATCCTCTTCGGAATCGTCAAGCTCAAAGGTATGTTTTCGTTGTAATTTTGCAGGGCACATCGAAAGAAATTGCGAGATTGGAGCTCAAGAACAAATCAACCACATCTTGCAATTGCTACCAATAAGCTCACTTCCCCGGAATTCAAGGAAGGATTTTTCAAAAGGAAAGAACATTGGTAGCACCTCAACAAGACGATGACAAAAGAAAAAGATCAATCATACAAGACGTCGTTTTCAAGGAGAATCTCTCAACCTTTACCAACATACTCCAAAACTCAAAAGGTTTGGGTATGCAAAGGTGAAACCCCTCCTTGTCCTTAATCGTTCTACGATTAAATCTTGTATAGTTTGTGTAGACTATTTTCTTTTCTTCTTTTTCTTTTGGCCAACTCGTCAACCATCCTTGCAAGGTAAATTGTATATTTTTTTCTTATTGGTTGATGTTTTCTCTCGGTTTTCTTGGGTAGCATTTCTGAGAGAGAAAGCTGATACGTTTGACTCTTTTCATGAGATTTGCCATCGTATTATGATTGAAAAGAATGAAAAGATCATTCGTGTTAGAAGTGATAGGGGTGGAGAATTCATAAATTTAAAATTCATTGACTTTTGTACTTCAAATGGCATTAAACATGAATTCTCGGCACCCTATACACCTCAGCAGAATGGTGTTGTTGAGCGCAAAAACAGGGTTGTTCAAGAGATGGCGCGTGTGATGCTTCATAGCCGGAAATTACCGCTACATTTTTGGGCTGAAGCTGTGAACACCGCTGTCTATGTCATTAACAGAGTGTATTTGCGCCCAGGAACCTTGAATACACCATATGAGCTGTGGTTTAGTAGAAAACCGGATATCAAGTACTTTCGTATCTTCGGGAGTCGATGTTACATCTTACGTGACCGTGAAAATCTTGGAAAGTTCGACTCTCGAAGTGATGAAGGGATCTTTTTGGGTTATTCTACGAATAGCAGAGCATATCGAGTATTTAACATTGAATCTAAGACGATCGTAGAATCTATAAATGTTAAAGTAGATGAAGCTTCTCATTTTGAATCTGAAAAATCTACCCTCGATATCTCTCTAGATGATGATTCTCCTGCTAGTGCATCTTCTCATAATAATACTTCCAATATTAATGATGCATCTAATGGTTCTTCTAGTTTATCTGATGTGCAGGAATCATCTCGTGTACCTCCGAGTACTCCGTTTCAACAAACGCAACGAATCTCCAAGGATCATCCGGAATTGAACATCATTGGAGATCCACAAGAAGGAGTTAGAACTCGAAGGCAGTTGGTTTGCGGATTTGCTTGCTACGTATCTTTAATCGAACCAAAGACAATAGATGAAGCTCTTCAGGATGACTACTGGATTAAAGCAATGCAGGAAGAGCTCCATCAATTTGAGCGAAACAAAGTCTGGGAATTAACGAAGCCTCCAAAGCAACATAATGTGATAGGTACCAAATGGATCTTCAAGAACAAGAAAGATGAAGATGGTACTATCATCAGGAACAAGGCACGACTAGTTGCTCAAGGCTACTCTCAAGTAGAAGGTATAGACTTTGACGAAACTTTCGCCCCTGTAGCTAGACTCGAGTCCATTCGTATATTGTTTGCTATTGCTTGTCATTTTAAAATCAAATTATTTCAAATGGACGTCAAGAGCGCATTTCTAAATGGGTTTTTAAATGAGGAAGTTTATGTAGCTCAACCGAAAGGTTTTGTAGATCATAAACAACCTAACCATGTTTTTCGTTTGAAAAAGGCTCTTTACGGTCTGAAACAAGCACCGCGAGCATGGTACGAAAGGTTAACAAAGCACCTTTTGGAGAAGGGCTATACTCGAGGGGGAGCTGACAGGACTCTCTTTGTGAAGCATTATCAAAATAATTTCATTGTAGCACAAATCTATGTCGATGACATTGTATTTGGTGCAACAAAAGATAATGATGCTTCTAAATTCGCGGAGACCATGGAAAGCGAATTTGAGATGTCCATGATGGGCGAACTGTCTTATTTTCTTGGATTGCAAATTAAACAAAATGATGAAGGTATTCACTTGAGTCAATCCAAGTATGCACTGGAGTTGGTCAAAAAGTTTGATCTAGAAAATTGTAAAGATTTTCCAACTCCAATGGGAACTAGCCACAAGGGACTTGGAAGTGAATCACATAGTGAGAATGTAGACGAGAAACTGTATAGAAGTATGATTGGAAGTCTACTTTACCTCACGGCTAGTCGCCCGGATAGATCCTTTAGTGTTGGGATTTGCGCGAGATATCAATCAGCACCAAAGGAGGTTCACCTGAAAGCGGTGAAACGGATCATCCGGTACATCAAAGGATCAATTAATTTCGGAATTTGGTATCCTATGGGAACAAGTCTGGACATTGTTGGATACTCAGATGCCGATTGGGCAGGATCAGTGGATGATCGGAAAAGCACGAGTGGTGCATGCTTCTATCTTGGCCATTGCCTTGTTGCATGGCACAGTAAAAAGCAGAATTGCATAGCACTCTCGACTGCCGAAGCGGAATACATTTCAGCTGGAAGTTGCTCAACTCAACTCATTTGGATGAAAAGCGTATTGAGTGACTTCCGCATTTCAGCATCTTCGGTAACAATTCTTTGTGACAACACAAGTGCAATTAACATTTCTAAAAACCCTGTGTTGCACTCTAGAACAAAACATATTGAACTTAGATATCATTTTCTTAGAGAGCTAGTTGAATCAAATACTCTTCAACTTTCATATGTTTCAACTGAAGATCAATTAGCTGACTTTTAACAAAACCTTTGGATCAAAAACGTTTTATTCATTTGCGAAAAGCAATTGGTATGCTTTCTTTGAAATAAACTTCTTTTTGAAACCTTTGCTTAAAATAGGTTTTGTATTTGTTTTGTTCTATTCAATATCTATGTTTATACATAGGATAGTAATTGAGCATAGATCTTAATTGACTTTAATTGCATCTGTTCACACATTAGAAATTTATTATGCTTTTGCCATCATAATATTTCTTTGTTGCAATGATCGTTTATGTTAATTAAATCATCTTCTAAAGTGATCAAAGTCAATTTCTCTCTCAATGATCTCTTGGTATAGTCATTATCTTATTTGACTGTTTAGTCGAGTATGAAATCGAGATCAATTTTTGGTTGAATACTTTATATCTTAAATAATTGATAGCCAATTGAGGGGGAGTCAAAGATAATGTAAAATGCTCAAAAGATGTGGAAAGAGTTACATCCCAATGAGGAGTGTGAAAACTACCACCACATGGAGGAAAGAGCTACCACCTCGGTCGTCCGAGTATTGTGTGCAGCTACCACATGTATACCAAGCATGGTTGTTCAAATTTTTGATTAAGTAAAATGCATGTTGAAATACTTGACTCTGTCAAATTTCAAGGGTTGGTATAAGGTGGGATTTTAAAGAAAGATGCTCAAAGAGCCACTCTCTTCACAGATTGTCTAGAAATATTATCTACCATATTTGGGATTTCAAACATCTATTGATCTTTGTATTTCATTTTCTTTACCGAATTGATTATTTGATAAAGGCATTACTCATAAGATCAAGTTAGATGTAATTGAAGGTGTTCAACTTTAAGGGATTTAATTCTTGTAAATTTTCGTTTCATTTTTGGATATTACTGATAGATTTGGCATAATCTAATTCTTGTTGTGTGAAACGATGCTTTTTGTTTAAAGTTGATACACCTTTGTGCTTACAATCTTTTTCTGGTTTTTCTTGAATTCTCTGAAATTTTTTCTAAAGAAAAAGTTGGGGCCGATCCGGATCGGGCAAGGTGATCCGGATCCCGAACGCAGGTTTTCTCCTGCGGGCTGACGATCCGGATTGGACCTGCCGATCCGGATCCGAACGTAGTTTTTTCACTGCGGGTAGCCGATCCGGATCGCAAGCTCGGAGGATCCGGATCGCGGCTAGGTTTTTATAAAGAACAAAAGGGTTTTGATTTCTTTTACTCCAATCTTTTGTTCAAAAGTTTCCAGAGCGCTTCTCTCTAGATTTCATCCTCCTTGGAAGCTTTCTAACTCAAGTTCTTCAGTTCCAAGTAAGTTTTATTGATCAAATCTCGGTTTTTCACCGTTTTTCTCTTTTCTCCTCAACGTACGAAATTCTTGGATCGATTTTGTTTGTGGATGGTTTTTGATCAAATTTCTTTTGAAATAAGAACTCTGGGTTGTTTAGTTTTGATTATATGCTAGGTTTTCTCCTGATTAACGGATTTTTAGGCTTCGATTTCTAAAATTTCGGGTTTAGGGCATATAATAAGGATTTTCGAAATTCATGCAATTGATCTATTTTAAAAGTCCTTTTGCAAAACTAATTTGATTCTTAGTCTCTCTACATGATTAGATGTTTGGGTACAATTTTTCAATTTTGAAAACTAAGAATTTTTGTGTTCTTGAGTTGGTCTACTCAGGATTCCTTTTCTCAAGAAACCATTAGCAATGGTGATCACTTGATTGTTTTTCTACTTGCGGCTATGGTTCATACGAGAGACACCGTCAAGCCCAAGAGGGCTAAGAAGGCTAAGAAAGCGAAGAAGGCTAAAGATGATTTCCGATACAGAATCTGAAACGGAATCAATTGATTGGGATGACTGCAAGTTGAAGCAACGACTGTTCCGACTGCTTCAAAGGGAAAAGCACCTGCAGAAACATCGAAGGCTCCGCCTACTGCTGCTGAAAGGGAAAGCTCCCAATGGAAGAAACTTCTGGGAAGACAAGAAGAGAAAGTGTTGCTCGCAAGAGAGGAAGTGCTCGAGGAATCACCATTGAGCAACCAGCTGCTGACAAGCACCTGCACAAGACTTTGTCAGCTCGGCTAGAATAAAGATTTTGAAAACAGAGAATGCATTGGAGAAAGGCATGTTGATGTAAAAGCCTTAACGCAACGTTCTCAGAGACGTTCTGGACTTTGTTTGACCAGAGAGGTCTTGCTCCCATTTGCGATTTCCCGGAGACCACTGGGTATTGTCTTCACTCAGTGAGGATGGTTCATCAGAATGCCTGCTATCTAGTTGATCAGGAAGCGGGCGTCGGGATTTTCAACATTAGTCAAGAATGTCAGAATCAAAGTAACGCCTCAGCTAATTGGTGAAGTACTAGGGATGGACGCCCGAGCCGATGGCACTCATTACCTGAAGAATCAAAACTTCAACACCTCTCCTGGAGAGTGGTAGTTGATGGAATCTGTGTTCCAGATACTCGGGTCGACAGGAAACTCACGTTTTCTCGAAAGAACTACGACCTGAGTACCGCATCTTAAAATCTTATTGTTTGTTACAATATTATTCCAAACATGAACACAAAGGTTCTTCGGTGGGAAAGATGATATTCCTTTATCTACTTGGAACCCCGCAGCAGCAATGGGAGCTAACGTAAACATTCCCTACATCATCTGGTCAAGGATGGCACGATATGTGGAGCAAGCTCATCCGTCAGAGAGACTACCTTTTCCAATGATCATCATGCTCATTCTTCTCAAATTTAAAGCTGACACAAATTCGAGTTCCTATCTGCACAGTCTAGGAACGATCAATGACACGACAATTGTAAAGTCTCTTTCGACGAAGCCAGATGAACCTTTCATACCTCTTCACCGGCAACGAGAACAACGACACAAGCAACAACCTCTGCACCGGCAGCAGCTCCTCCAACTCAACCAGCACCTCCGGCACAAGAAGCACCACAATCAACTTCTGATGATGATGCTTCTGTTACCTCAATCTATAAAGAACAGCAAAGGCTCTCCAACGAGCAAGAACGTATATCAAATGAAACTGATTGAGGTAAAGGAAGAAATAAAGAAAGTAAATAAAAATCAATCAGCAATGAACAAGCGACTAAGAAGATTTTCCAAATCCTCGGCTGTATCAGTTCAGACGAGTCTGAATGATCGTATCCTTCTAATTTCTGTTTATTATGCACAATGTTTAAATCCTACTGTTGTGCAGGTTTTTAAGTTTTAATTTGAGTTTTTAGTTCTCGAACTTAAACTGTTAGCCATTCTCTCCACTTCTGTAATTTTTGGCTTTATTTGTGACAAAAAGGGGGAGAGAGTTTAGAACAATGAGAGAGTTTAGGACAATGATTGAACAATGAACAATGATTGTGAAAATCTTGATGATGAAGATTTTGTATACATCAAGGTAAGTATGATCTCAACTTCAACTTTTGGTTTTTATCTTGTGATTTGTTGCATGTCTCGACTAACTATTTGCTAACTATTTGGGCATGTATATAACTAACAAGTTGATGTTCACAAACAAGTTTGTGACACTTGGTTTTTGATTGCATAGAAGATATGTTGGTTCTTAACTCTGATCAATTACATATCTATATATATATTAGTTTGTCACAAACATGTTCATGACATTGGTTTTTACGTGCAAAGAAGATATGTTGGTGGTTTTTTTTTTTTTTTTTAACTATGATCAGTTTACATATCTGAATATAAATGTCATGGTAAGTATAAATGAGTTTAAACTTCATCTCTGTTTGTGGTTTTTGAATGATACAAAATTCTTGAGGTATCTAACGATTTCTTTTGTCAAGAATGATTTCTTTTTGCAGAGAGTACAGATGTCTAAGTCTAGAGTCTGTTTTAGGAGTTTAACTCATGTATTGTATTTTGGATCTCCATTGTAAATTTTTGTTGTATGGTGATAGCAACAAAAATATCTTTTTGAATTTTCTTTAGTGGATCTGTGTTTTGTCACGAAACCGCCAAAGGGGGAGATTGTTACGGAATTTGAGTTGGCGTAGTTTCGTGAAAGTTTCAAGTCCTGAAGATTGAAGGTGAAGAAAGTTGGATCATTTAACTCAATCTCAAGAAAGAAGAATTCAAAAGGATCAGGTATGTTTAACTAAAGAATTTGTGTGATCCGAATACTTCTTGTAGTGTAGAAACACTTGGAAGAATCTTTCATTGCATAAAAATCAAAAACTGGACTTGGGACATGTTCAGGATCCGGATCAGGTTGTTCGATCCGGATCCCGAAGGTGGTTCGTTCATACATCGTCGCAATCCGGATCGTAGTCTCTTGATCCGGATCCCGAACGTTGAGTTTACCATCTACCTTGAACGATCCGGATCTTGCTTCGCAATCCGGATCCCGAACGTTGATGTTTGGTGAACTGTATGAACGATCCGGATCGTAGTCACATGATCCGGATCCCGAACCTTCGTTTTTCTGGAATTGGCTGTTTCGTTATGACGATCCGGATCTCAGTTATCACGATCCGGATCGCCGTCCGTAAAATTCCAGAAATGGCAGGTTTTTGATTCTTATCTCCTTCCTAGGGTTTCTAACCTATAAATAGACCCTATGTCTTTCTTTCTAGGGTCAATCCACATAGCCGTCATTTTCATATATCATCTTATACGGCTATAGATCCACATATAGAGAAGAAAGGAAATCATTAGAGAATACTCTATGTTTCTTCATCTATATTGATTAGTTTGATTCTAGGTTTTCATACTCACATCTTGAGTTGAATCAAACTAATGAATACTTAGATGGTATTTCCGATCTATCTTTGATCTAAGTATTCGGCGGATCATCACCACCCAAAAAAACAACGATTACCCCAAAATCGGCGCGTGGATTCGCGTGTCCTTGTGGATTCAAGGTTCATTCGCTCTCGTGGATTCGGAGCGAGGCACGTTCGTGGATTCGAAGGGTGCTATTGGGTGAAGACCGTGGATTCGGTCGGACGTCGTGGATTCGACGTTGGACGCCGTGGATTCGGCGTTGGGCGCAGATCGTGGATTCGAGAAGCGTCTGGAGCGAGCGGAGAAGATCCTCTAGGAGCGTATGGAAAAGGTTGAGTCGTAAGTGTGTACGGTAAATCACCTTGTACGTGTTTTAATTCTAGTGGATTTCTGCCGTGTTATCGGTCCCGTGGTTTTTTACTCCGGTGATGGAGTTTTCCACGTAAAAATCTTGCGAGTTATTTTCATTTCCGCATTGGGTTTTTTATCGCAACGATTTTTGAGTGTTATACGTTTACACCTATTCACCCCCCTCTAGGTGTTTCTTCCCCTATTTAGATCCGTATTATATACGACCCAACAGCTTCAGTTGTGTGCTGATCTGGTGGTGGATGGCCGGTACCTACCCCTCGTGGATATTGCCTACATTAATAGCTATCAAGCTAGTGTTCCAGCATGGCCCCATACGAAGCTTGTACGGACGCCGATGTCCGTAGCCTATTTGCGGGACGACTTTAGGGTGCGTAAGCCTCTTGGGGCCGAGACTCGTAGAGGAAACGAGGCAAGGTTTCGCCTTATCAGCTGCATTTGTTGACCGCCCAGGCCGGCATAAAAGTCATACCGACAAAGGCGACGAGGATCAGAACTTGG
>CM055074.1:28324317-28402982 GCA_029204045.2 Tillandsia leiboldiana | reverse complement strand
GACAAGCAACGACAACGCCTACTTCCATATTCCCCTCCTCGGGATCGTCAAGCACTAAGGTTTGTTTTTTCGTGTAATTTTTGCAGGGCACATAAGGAGAAATTGCAAGATTGGAGCTCAAGATCAAATCAATCACATCTTGCAACTGCTACCAATGAGTTCACTCCCCAAATCAAGAAGGATTTTCAAAAGAAAAGAACATTGGTAGTCTTCAAACAAGACGATGACAAAGAAAAAGATCAATCATACAGACGTCTTTCATCAAGGAAATCTCTCAAACATTGCCACATACCTAAAACTCAAAAGTTTGGGTATGCAAAGGTGAAATTCTTCCTTGTCTTTAATCTTTCTACTTTAACGTTGTGTATTTATTTAGACTACTTTTTTTTTCTTTTGGGCCGACCCGTCAACCATCCTTGGGAGGTAAATGGTATATTTTCTTATTGGTTGATGTTTTCTCTAGGTATTCATGGGTAACATTTTTAAAAGAGAAAGCTGATACTTTTGATTCTTTCACGAGATTTGCCTTCGTATTATGATTGAAAAGAATGAAAAGATCATTCGTGTTAGAAGTGATAGAGGTGGAGAATTCTAAATTCTAAATTCATTGACTTTGCACTTCCAACGGCATTAAGCATGAATTCTCAGCACCCTATACACCTCAACAGAATGGTGTTTGTCGAGCGCAAAAACAGGGTTGTTCAAGAGATGGCACGTGTTATGCTTCACAGCCGGAATTTACCGCTACATTTTTGGGCTGACACCTGTGAACACTGCAATCTATGTTATTAATCGAGTTTATTTGCGCCCGGGACGTTAAATACACCATATGAACGATGGTGTGGTAGAAAACCCAACATCAAATATTTTCGCATCTTCGGGAGTCGGTGTTACATTTTACGTGACCGTGAAAATCTTGAAAAGTTTGACTCTCGAAGTGACGAAGGGATTTTCTTGGGGTATTCTACAAATAGTAGAGCATATCGGGTATTTACACTTGGAATCTAAGACGATCGTAGAATCTATAAATGTTAAAGTAGATGAAGCTTTCCACTTTGCATCTGATAAATCTACCCCTGATATCTCTCTTGATGATGATACTCTGTAAGTGCATCTTCTCATGATATACTTCCAATATTAATGATGCATCTAATGGTTCTTCAAGTTTATCTGATGTGCAGGAATCATCTCATGTACCTCCGAGTACTCCATTACAACAAATGTTACGCATCTCCAAGGATCATCCTGAATCAAACATCATTGGAGACCCACAAGAAGGAGTCAATACTCGGAGACAGTTGGTTTGTGGATTCGCATGTTATGTTTCCACGATCGAACCAAAGAACGTAGATGAAGCTCTTCAGGATGACTACTGGATTGAAGCAATGCAGGAAGAGCTCCATCAGTTTGAACGCAACAAAGTCTGGGAATTAACGACGCCTCCGAAGCAACACAATGTGATTGGTACTAAATGGATTTTTAAGAACAAGAAAAATGAGGATGGTACCATCATCAGGAACAAAGCACGTTTAGTTGCTCAAGGCTACTCTCAAATAGAAGGTATAGACTTTGATGAAACGTTCGCCCCTGTAGCTAGACTCGAGTCCATTCGTATCTTATTCGCTATTGCTTGTCACTTTAAATAAAACTCTTTCAAATGGACGTTAAGAGCGCGTTTTTAAATGGGTTTTTAAATGAGGAAGTTTATGTGGCTCAACCGAAAGGTTTTGTAGACTGTAAACTACCTAACCATGTTTTTCGTTTGAAAAAGGCTCTTTACGGTTTAAAACAAGCACCGCGAGCATGGTACGAAAGGTTGACAAAGCACCTTTTGGAGAAGGCTATACTCGAGGGGGAGCAGATCGGACTCTCTTTGTGAAGCATTATCAAAATAACTTCATTGTTGCACAAATCTATGTCGATGACATTGTGTTTGGAGCAACAAAGGATAATGATGCTTCTAAATTCGCTGAAACCATGGAAAGCGAATTTGAGATGTCTATGATGGGCGAACTGATATACTTTCTTGGATTGCAAGTGAAACAAAATGGTGAAGGCATCCATCTGTGTCAATCCAAGTATGCAAAGGAGTTGGTAAAGAAATTCGGATTAGAAGATTCTAAAGATTTTCCTACTCCTATGGGAACTAGCAATAAGGGATTAGGAAGGGAATCTCTTAGTGATAATGTAGACGAGAAACTCTATCGCAGCATGATTGGAAGTCTACTTTACCTCACAGCTAGTCGCCCGGATATATCGTTTAGTGTTGGGATTTGCGCGAGATACAATCAGCACCAAAGGAGGTTCACCTGAAAGCGGTGAAACGGATCATCCGGTACGTCAAAGGAACTGTAAACTTCGGAATTTGGTATCCTATGGGAACAAGTTTAGATATTATTGGATACTCAGATGACGATTCGGCAGGATCTGTGGATGATCGGAAAAGTACGAGTGGTGCATGTTTTTATCTTGGCCATTGTCTTGTTGCATGGCATAGTAAAAAGCAAAACTGCATTGCACTCTCGACTGCCGAAGCGGAATACATCTCAGCGGGTAGTTGTTCAACTCAACTTATTTGGATGAAAAGCGTGTTGAGCGACTTCCGGATTTCAGCAACTTCGGTAACTGTTTTATGTGACAACACAAGTGCTATAAACATTTCAAAAAACCCTGTGTTGCACTCTAGAACAAAACACATTGAACTTAGATATCATTTTCTTAGAGAGCTAGTTGAATCAAATATTCTTCAAATTTCCTACATTTCAACTGAAGATCAATTAGCTGACATTTTAACAAAACCTTTGGATCAAAAACGTTTTATTCATTTGCGTAAAGCAATTGGAATGCTTTCCTTGAAATAACCTCTTTTTGAAACTCTTGTTTAGGTTAGGTTTTGTTTTTGTGTTTTTGTTCATTATCTATGCTTAGACATAGAACATTAATTGAGCATTAGTTTTATTGACTTAACTGCATCCTTTTATATATTTAGAAATCTATTATGCCTTAGATATCATAATATTTCATTTGATGCAATGATCATTTATGTCAATTAACTCATCTTTGTTTTGATCAAAGTCAATTTCTCTCTCGATGATCTCTTGGTATAGTTTTTATCTTATTTAACTGTTTAGTCGAGTATGAAATCGAGATCAATATTTGGCTAAATACTTTATATCTTAGATAATTGATAGCCAATTGAGGGGGAGTCAAAGAAAAAGTATTATGCTCAAAAGATGTGGAAAGAGTTACATCCCAATGAGGAGTGTGAAAACTACCACCACATGGAGGAAAGAGCTACCACCTCGGTCGTCCGAGTACTGTGTGCAGCTACCACATGTATACCAAGCAAGGTTTTTCAAGTTTGATTAATTAAAATGCATGTTGAAATACTTGACTCTGTCAAAATTTTAAGGTTGGTATAAGGTAGGATTTTTAATGAAAGATGCTCAAAGAGCCACTCTCTTCAATAAACTGACTAGATATATTTTCTAATTTATCTGGGATGTTAGACATCTATTGATCTTTGTATTTCATTTTCTTTACCGAATTGATGATTTGATAAAGGCATTACTCATAAGATCAAGTTAGATGTAATTGAAGTTGTTCAACTTTAAGGGATTTAATTTTTATAAATTTTCGTTTCATTTGTTGGATGTTATTGATAGATTTGGTATAATCTATTTCTTGTTGTATGAAACGATGATTTTCGTTTAAAGTTGATACACAAAAGTGCTTACAATCTTTTTCTAGTTTTTCTAGAATTTCTCTAAAATTTTCTAAAGAAAAAGTTGGAGCCGATCCGGATTGGACCTGCCGATCCGGATCCCGAACGCAGATATTCTTCTGCAGGCAGCCGATCCGGATTGGACCTGCCGATCCGGATCCCGAACGCAGTTTTTCACTGCGGGTAGCCGATCCGGATCGTAATCACGAACTGATCCGGATCGCGGCTAGGGTTTTATATAGAACAAAAGGGTTTTGATTTTTTTTACTCCAATCTTTTGTTCCAAAATTTCCAGAGCTTCTCTCTCTAGATTTCATCCATCTTGGAAGCTTTCAAACTCAAGTTCTTCAATTCCAAGTAAGTTTTATTGATCAAAATCTCGGTTTTTCACAGTTTTTCTTATTCCTGCTCAAAACGTGATGAATTTCTTGTATCAATCTCATTTGTGGATGGTTTTTGATCAAATTTCTTTTGAAATAAGAACTCTGGGTAGATTAGTTTTGATTATATGCTGGGTATTCTCAAGATAAACGGATTTTTGGTCTTCGATTTCAAAAATTTCGGTTTTAGGGCATATAATGGGAATTTTCCAAAATCATGCAATTGATCTATTTTTAAATTTCCTTTTGCAAAACTAATTTGATTCCTAGTCTCTCTACACGATAATGATTGTTTGGGTACAATTTTTCTAATTTTTGAAAATTAACAATTTTTTCGTGTTCTTGAGGTGTTACTCACAGGATTTCTTTTCACAAGAGACCAATAGCAATGGTGATCACCTGGAACATTTTCCTTCTGGCTGCTATGGTACATTCGAGAGACACTGTCAAGCCCAAGAGGGCTAAAAAGGATGAAGTCAATTGGGATGAGTTGTCAGATGATGAAACACATCCTGGAAAATCGCCACAGAAAACATCTGTTGCATCGAAAGGGAAAGCCCGTGCAGAGACATCAAAGGAAAAGGCTCCGCCCACTGCTACGGAAAAAAGGAAAAGCACCAATGACCTCTTCATCCATATTAAAAAGAAAAAGACTCGCTCGACGACCTGGACGAGCTCGAGGTATTGAAATAAATGAACCATGTCAAGAGAATCCAAAGAATAACTCTCAAATTAACACTGAATCTGAAGACGAAGAAGATTGGGACACATTTCTTGATGAAGTACAACAAGGTATTGATGAAGAAAATAAGGTTTACCTAAAGAACAAGAAGCTACTGAAGTCTTCCTCGATACTTAAGCAGCAAGCAAGGAAAAAGAATGTGCCAAGCAATGAACCTCTTGACAATTCACATTCTTTGCCAAGAAGATCTCCTCGGAATGAAGGACAGACTGCTCCGTCAATCGTCACACAACGTTCTTCAAATTCCAGAAGAATTGACCAAAAGGAAAACCTGGAGTCTTCCATCAAACAAGAACAAGACAAAATGGCTCTAGGACTCAGAAAGATGTCCAAGGACATACATCAGATGAAACAAGAGTGTTCCACGATTTCGGGAATGCTTAAAGGATTTTTGAAAAAGCTGGGCTGCACGAGCTCTGAAGACTCTGCCTCAGATGATTGGCTTGTGCTGATTTCTAATAATTTTCTTTTGTGCAGGTCCTTAATTTGTAGTTTTAAGTTTTTGTTCTCAAACTTTTAGTACTTGAACTGTTAACTATTCTCTCCATTTTGGTATTTTTTTGGCTAACTTTTGTGACAAAAAGGGGGAGAGAGAAGTATAAACAATGATACTATGATACAATGGTTACTGAGAAAACTTGAAACTATAGAGGTAAGTATAACCTCAACTTGAAAGGTAAGTAGAACTTCAAACCTCAACTTGAAAGGTGAGTAGAACTTCAACTTTCGGTTTTCATTTGTGTTTGAATGCATGCCTCGACTAACTATTCGACTAACTATTTGGGCATGTAATATAACTAACAAGTTGATGTTCACTAACATGACATTTGGTGATTGATTGCATAGAAGATATGTTGGTGTTTTAACTATGATCAGTTTACATATCTGAATGTATAAATGTCATGGTAAGTATAAATGAGTATAAACTTCATCTCTGTGTGTGATTTTTGAATGATATAAAATTCTTGAGGTATCTAACGATTTCTTTTGTCAAGAATGATTTCTTTTGCAGAGAGTACAGATGTCTAAGTCTAGAGTCTGTTTAAGGAGTTTAACTCATGTATTTTATTTTGGATCTCCATTATAAATTTTTGTTGTATGGTGATAGCAACAAAAATATCTTTTTTGAATTTTCTTGACTGGATCTATGTTTTGTCACGAAACCGCCAAAGGGGGAGATTGTTACGGAATTTGAGTTGGCGTATTTCGTGAATTCGGCTAAGTCTTGAAGATTGAAGGTAAAGGAAGTTGGATCATATAACTCAATCTCAAGAAAGAAGAATTCAAAAGGATCAGGTATGTTTAACTTAATATCTTTGGTGATCCGAATACTTCTTATAGCGTAGAAACACTTGGATGGATTTGTTATTGCATAAATATCAAAAACTGGACATGGGACATGTTCAGGATCCGGATCAGATTGTTCAATCCGGATCCCGAAGGTGGTTCGTTCATACACCAGTTCAATCCGGATCGTAGCTTCCCTTGATCCGGATCCCGAACATTGAGTTTACCATTTTATTTGAACGATCCGGATCAGGCTACTGCAATCCGGATCCCGAACGTTGATGTTTGGTGAACTGTATGAACGATCCAGATCAAGCACTTCGATCCGGATCCCGAACCTTCGTTTTTCTGGAATCTGTTTTTCTCGCTACTGCAATCCGGATCGCCGATCTCCGATCCGGATCGTCGTCATGTAAAAACTCCAGAAAAGGATAGTTTTTGATCCTTATCTTTTTTCAAGGGTTTCTAACCTATAAATAGACCCTATGATTCTTTTTCTAGGGCTAATCCACATAATAGAAAAAGTGGCCATCATCTTTTATACGGCCTCAGATCCACATATAGAGAAGAAAGGAAATAACTAGATTAATTCTATGTTTCTTCATCTATATTGATTAGTTTGATTCTAGGTTTTCATACTCACATTTTGAGTTGAATCAAACTAATGAATACTTAGATGGTATTTCCTATCTATCTTTGATCTAAGTATTCGGCGGATCATCACCACCCAAAAAACAACGATTTACCCCAAAATCGGCGCGTGGACTCGCGTGGCCTTGTGGATTCAATGTGCAACCGCTCTCGTGGATTCGGAGCGAGGTACGTTCGTGGATTCGAAGCGTGCTACTGGGTGAAGACCGTGGATTCGGTCGGACGTCGTGGACTCGACGTTGGACGTCGTGGATTCGGCGTTGGACGCACATCGTGGATTCGAGAAGCGTCGTGGAGCGAGCGGAGAAGATCAACTAGGAGCGTATGGAAAATGTTGAGTCGTTTGTGAGTACGGTATATCACCTTGTACGTGTTTAATTCTAGTGGATTTCACCGTGTTATCGGTCCCGTGGTTTTTTACTCCGGTTTGGAGTTTTCCACGTAAAAATCTCTTCGTGTTATTTATTTTTCCGCATTGGGTTTTTATATCGCAAAGATTTTTGAGTGTTTATGGTTTACACCTATTCACCCCCCCTCTAGTTGTTTTTTCCCCTATTTAGATCCTATTATTCATATAACCCAACATTATGCTCCAGCGAGCAGGCCATCTTCTTCCTACCCCACCGACTATCGGCCTCCAGCACAGAGCAGGCGAGTATATGCCGCCCAGTTAGAGGACCTCTCAACAGCCGACCAGGTGGTGGCAGGTATTACATTACTTTCTGGCATTAGGACTCGTACCTTGTTTGATACTGAAGCACCGCATTCTTTTATTAGTCGAGGATTTGCATCCCTTTATGGTATAGAGATAGAGTCCTTGTCGCATGCATTAGAGGTTCGGATTCCAGATCATGTTTTGCATGTCGAGGAGTATTGTGAGGCTTGCCCGGTACAGTTGGGATCTTGGATCTTGCCGGCAGACTTGCTTGTCTTGCGGCAGCTCCAGGATTTTGATGTGGTACTAGGTATGGATTGGTTATCGCGGTATTTTGCCACTATTGACTGCAGGGAGAGGACGGTGACTCTCCGCGAGCCAGGACAGGAGGAGTTTATCTTCAGAGGTTGCCAGGGCACGTTGTTCCCAGCGACTATTTCTTCGGCGAGAGCTAGGCGGATGATGAGCAGAGGTTGTACTGCCTTTTTGGCTACTATCGTAGAGGTGCCTACGGTGGCACTGGGACTCGAGGATATCCCTATTGCCCGTGAGTTTCCAGATATGTTTTCCTTTGAGTTGATGACTATGCCGCCGGAGAGGGAGATAGAGTTTGTGATTGACGTGGTTCCGGGAACCACGCCAATCTCGAAGGCACCTTATCGGATGGCGCCTGCTGAGTTGAGAGAGCTAAAGGCACAACTACAGGATCTGATGGACAAGGGTTTTGTTAGACCCAGTGTATCGCCGTGGGGGGCACCTATTTTATTTGTGAAGAAGAAGGATGGCTCGCTTCGATTGTGTGTGGATTATAGGGAGTTGAACAAAGTGTCCATCCGAAACAAGTATCCATTACCGCGGACCGACGATTTGTTTGATCAGCTACAGGGAGCTTCGGTGTTTTCGAAGATTGATCTCCAGTCCAATTACCACCAGCTGAGGGTGAGGGCCTAGGATATCTCCAAGACGGCATTCAGATCTCGGTACGGGCATTATCAGTTCACGGTGATGCCATTTGGTTTGACGAATGCCCCTGCCGCATTTATGGATTTGATGAACCAGATATTTCAGCCGTATTTGGACCGGTTTGTTGTAGTATTTATTGATGATATATTGATTTACTCCTAGAGTGATTTGTAGCATGAGGACAGCTTCTGCGAGAGAAGAAGCTATATGCCAAGCTTAAGAAGTGCGAATTTTGGCTCCGGGAGGTCGCCTTTTTGGGCCACGTAGTTTCAGCTACAGGAGTGGCGGTTGATCCGGCCAAGGTGGATGCTATTCGAGATTGGTCGAGGCCGACGACTGTCACCGAGGTGCGGAGTTTTCTAGGTTTGGCTGGCTATTATCGTCGATTTGTGGAGGGCTTTGAGAAGCTTTCCACTGCCCTCACACGTCTGCCCAGGAAAGAGGTTAAATTTATTTGGAGTGAGACTTGTCAGAGCAGGTTTGAGGAGCTGAAACAGAGGTTGATGACGGCTCCGATCCTTGCTCTCCCGGTCATGGGAGAGGGATTTGTGATCTACAGCGACGCCTCTCACAGTGGTCTGGGTTGTGTACTGATGCAGCATGGTAGGGTAATTGCCTATGCTTCACGGCAATTGAAGGACTATGAGAAAAATTATCCTACTCATGATCTTGAGTTGGCAGCAGTCGTGTTTGCTCTAAAGTTGTGGCAACATTATTTGTATGGAGAGCACTGCGAGATTTACACTAATCATAAAAGCTTGAAGTATCTGTTCACTCAGAAGGAGTTGAACTTGAGGCAACGCCGGTGGTTAGAGTTGTTAAAGGATTATGACGTGAGTATCCTTTATCATCCCGGCAAAGCCAATGTCGTGGCAGATGCTTTGAGTAGGAGGACGAGTCTGAGTATGATGATTTCGCAGCAGGCATCGTTAGTTGAGCGGATGAGATGGTTGCAGATTGAGGTTGTATCCCCTGGGGTCTCTGCTAGATTTATGTCTTTGGTCGTGCAGCCCACTCTGTTGGACAGGATTAGAGAGAAACAGAGTGAGGACCCCCACTTGATGAGAATTCGAGGTCAGATTCAGACTGAGTTGACAGGGAATTTTTCAGTTGATGCTTCGGGAGTACTGCGGTACAGGGACCGAGCTTGTGTGCCTATGGATTCAGAGATTCGAGAGCAGATCTTGAGAGAGGCCCATTATACACCTTATACCATTCATCCTGGTGGGACTAAGATGTATAAGGACCTCAAGCCACATTTTTGGTGGAGTGGTATGAAGAGAGACATTGGGAGATTCGTGGCTCACTGCTTAACTTGTCAGCAAGTAAAGGCTGAGCATCGTGTACCCGCTGGCAAGTTGCAAAGTCTCCCAATCCCCGAATGGAAATGGGATTATATCACCATGGATTTTGTCACTGGACTGCCGAGAGCACAGAGTAGAGCTGATGCGATCTGGGTAGTCGTGGATAGACTCACCAAGTCCGCTCACTTTCTACCGGTGCAGGTGACTTGCCTTTGGAGAGATAGGCACAGTTGTACTTAGCTGAGGTGGTGAGATTGCACGGTGTACCCGTCTCGATTGTATCAGATAGAGACCCGAGGTTTGTCTCGCATTTCTAGAGGAGTTTATAGACAGCCTTGGGGACGCAGCTCCAATTTAGCACATCATTCCACCCACAGACCGATGGACAGTCTGAGCGCACCATACAGACCCTCGAGGATATGTTGAGAGCGTGCGTCCTGAATTTTGGAGGAGGGTGGTACCGACACTTAGGATTGGTTGAGTTTGCGTACAACAACAGCTATCAAGCGAGCATTCAGATGGCTCCGTTTGAAGCGTTGCAAGGACGCAAGTGTTGGTCACCCCTATATTGGAGTGACGTGGGTGAGAGGAAGACTTTGGGTCCTGATCTACTATCAGAGGCAGAGGAAAAGGTCAGATTGATACGATGACATCTGGAGACCGCCCAGAGTCGACAGAGGAGTTATGCTGATACCCGACGGCGAGACTTAGAGTTTCTGGTTGGTGATCATGTCTTCTTGAAAGTCTCGCCTTCGAAGGGGGTCCGGAGATTTGGAGTTCGTGGGAAGCTTAGTCCCCGGTTTATTGGACCCTTTGAGGTGCTGGAGAGAGTTGGCCCTGTTGCTTATCGAGTTGCTCTTCCTCCATGCCTGGCAAGAGTTCATGATGTGTTTCACGTCTCTGCTCTGAGGAAGTATGTATTTGATCCTGCGCACGTGATTGACTTCACCCCACTGGAGATTGGGGTGGACCTTGGGTACGAGGACCGCCCGTTGCGGATTCTGGCAAGCGATGTGAGAAAACTGCGCAATCGAGTGATACCTTATGTGAAGATTTTATGGAGCAACCACGAGGAGCGGGAGGCCACTTGGGAGCTGGAGGAGGTGATGCGGGATACCTATCCTTTCTTGTTTGAGGCTTCTAGCTGAGGTACGTTTGTCTTGTTTCTTAGTTTCGTGGATGAAACTTCTTTTTATTGGGGGAGGATATAGGGCCCCAAAACCCCATGTAGCTTTTTTCCATGAATCCATATTGTGAAACACCTATCATTGGTGTGTCTGGCCAATAGTGCATCAAAGGGGTGCCACAGATGGACCCAGCGAGGTATCCAAAGCTGGATTGGCTTTCGGCTGCTTTTGCCGAATTTTAGAAAGGGTTTTGGGCCAAACAGAGGTTGGATTTGGATTCAGTGTGGAAAAAAGTGTGAAAACGGCTATTTGCTTGTTTGTTTCTGAGTCCGGATGCCCAAAAAGGACTCCCGAAAGTTTTCAGTGGATTCGGGTGCATGGGGGAGGCCGTAGACCAGCTGGGTGCCATGTGGCGGCCTGTTATTGGCCGATTTACAGAGCGCGGTCCACAGAGCAGCGCCGGGTGGCGCATAGACCCAGCGCGGGGACACGTGGTGCCCCAGGAGTGGCCGGCGCGTGATGCGCTGTCCACGGAACCCCGCGCAGGTGCATAGACCGGGCGCGGGGACACGTGGCAGCAGGTGATTGGTGGGCTCTTGCGGCACGGTCCACGGAGGTGCACACCGGTGCCTCGAGACGCGTGCGCGCGTAGGGGGCAGGCGGCGCGGCCAGCGAGGCGCGCGACCGGTCGGCGGGTTGCGCGGGCTGGCCACGTGGCACCCAACCATTGGCGGGCGCCACCTACCCGGTTGACCGGGCGCTGGACACGTGTCGTCCCCAGGCGCGCTTACACAGCTGTTCCGTGTTCGGGGGACACGTGTCACACCCAGGCAGATTCGGGCGCTCCTCACAGGCCGACCTTCAGGACTTTCGGGCGCCCGAAAGTGGGCCGAGCGCCCGAAAGTGGGGACATGTTGGGTATTTTTGGATTTGTTCATTTGGGCCTATAAATAGGCCCAGACCTTTCTCTTTTACTCCTTTTTTGCTCGGATTTTCACAGAGAGTTCTGTAGCGAAATTCTTCTCCACCCTGTGCTGCATCCACTGGGGCTTCCCTGGAATTTTTGGTGGCACGCACTTTGAGATTTGCATTTTTTTGGCGCATCGAGACGTTCCTTCACCGGTGATATTTTCTGTCGCGTTTCGGTGCGCGGGCTCCCTCGTCCTACTCTGACCATCTTTTTGGGTGATTCTTGTGCCCACATTTTCACGACAGGTAGGGCTATGACTTTTGTATTTTCAGCTTCTCCATATTTCGAGGTTTTCTAGGGCTTTTTGGATCATTTCTGTGAGCCCTTTTTCTGTGATGGGATTTGGACAGCCCCGGGGTTTTTGTGGGTTTTCTCAGCACTCGAGAGTCGGAACGAGGAGTGCAAGTACTCGATTTATATCTATGCGTCGCAAGAAACATCGTCGTATTTTTTTTGGATTTTTCTGAGGTTGCTTCAAAGGTGAAAATTATACTTTTCTGGACAGAGTACTGCAGACTTTTGATCATTGGAAGTTTCGCGTGTACCGCGATGATTAATTTGTATCTTGGCCTACACGTGTCGGAACGGGACGAGTACGCACTCGTTTTTCATCTACTCGTCGCGAGGATCACAACGATGATTTTTTCGGATTTTTTTGAGGACTGCACTAAGGTGAATTTCCTCGTTTTTTGTGTTGTTTTGCAAAATAATATTTTCTGCTGTGGAGTTGTCCATTTATGCCGTGTGCGATCTTAGTTGCTGTAGTTCTCGAATTTTGGAGGTTTGCGGGGATTGAGGATCTTGGGCAGCGAGGAATCTCGTATTGTTGTAGTTCACGCTTTTCGAGGTGGGTAGTTGTTGTGGACCTCATCTTTGATTACTCACTAGGAATATTAGAGTGATCCCCGTTGTTGAATGCCGATTAGTATATCGTGGTTAATATGCATGCTTGTATAGTTAGACTTGTGCTATGTTAGTACTTAGTATTCTTATGAGATCTTTATTATCCGGGAATAGCATGCTCTAATCTATGTATGAACAATGATATTTGTCTTTCTTTTATCATCATGAGGACACTAGCATGCTTGTATGGACATCTAGATAGGCCACCTTTTACTGCTACACTATCATTGGAATTTGACTTAGGAGAAACCATGTTGGCACCTCTTCTCCTTTTATTGTGATACATGTGGTATTGCTCGGGTTGAGCAGGGTTGTAGGATAATGCAGCCGGGTTTATTGAGTGGATTTGTCATACCAGATTGTGGGTTGTGGGGTACTACGGCGACCGCGGACATTGGGCGGTTGACCGGATGTTTACTTGTGCACCAAATTGGGGATCGAATTTCTCTAGTGGATGGAGTTTTCCACTTATTGAGTATTATTGCATTAGATTGGGGGATCGGGTTATCCACTTCGATCATTGTCATGATCCAGCCTTGCTACAGTGAGATATTGAGACATGGTTATTGTACTTGTGAGACATGATTACTTTACTCGTGTGGGTCGCTCCCCTCGAGTGCCACTCCGGAGTGTGCGACCGTGCCGGGCAGAAGCCGGTTTATTACTAATTGTTGGATGCGACCGTACCGGTTAGAAGTCAGTCTGTATCCTGCGCATGGGTTCTTGAGTTCAACAGCAGAGCAAGCAGTGCCAGTTTTTATTGGTCGTTAGATTGGGTTTATTCAGTCAGGCACTTTCATTGATGCATTCTTATAGTTACACCTTCTGGCTCTGCATTTAGAGGCATAGTAGTGGTAGCTTCATTTTCTTTTAGCAGTACCGCTTATAGCTTACCACCTCTCCTTTCCTTTTTGCCTCTGGTAGATTTAGTGGGCCCGTCAGAGTTGAGGTTTAACCCACTAGGGGAGGCTACTATTTTTATAATAGTTCTCACCCCTATCGTCTTTTTCTTTGTTTCTCCCTTTGTTTTGCAGAGTCCTCTGCGGGAGTTGCTGGGCCGTCAGCATCGGGTCGAGGTAAGAGGATAGCGGACTAGATAGAGTGTCCACCCGACAGTTGCTAGCTAGACTTTTGATGTACCCCTATCTTCTCAGACAGTTTTATTGTACTTTATTTTGGGTCTGGCGTTAGCCAACTGTTTGTATATTTGTTGTGAGCTGGGAGAGATACTTGTATTTATTTACAGTTATTCTTTACTTTATTTCCAGCTTTAGTCTGAGATGTAGTAGTTTTAGTTCAACTCTGATTTTATGCTATTTTATTATTATCACTTTTATTTGAGCAGGTTACCAGCGCTTCGTGTACGCGGGAAATACCGTGTGCACGGCGGATCTGTGGACGGGCCCGGATTCTGGTTTACACCCGGGGCGTGACAAAAAGCCTCCGCAACTTTGTCTGGAAGAAAATGACGGACCTCTCGGTGGCGATAGAAGAGTTCGGGCTCCCACCACTGCGTTGGCGGTACCTGCAAAGAAAAATGTGCAAAAACACCTCCTGATGGTAAAACGCACCAAAAACGACATCAAAAACACAACCGGAAGTCAATTCCGAAAATCGTGGGTCAAACCCAGAATTCCGACGGCGAAAACGGCAATAAAATCGCTTGACAGAGGGACCTTGGTGGCGGCGCGGAGCAACGGTGTCACGTCCCGAGTTTCGAAAGGCAGGCTAAATTTTTTTTTTTTTTTTTTTTTCAAATCAGAGTTTAAAGCAATTCATGGCATGCGTAGATCGCCACATGTATATAAAATTTTCAATCCCCTTGGACTGAGCCTTTCCTATACATGCATGGCTAAGCACTTACAGCCATCATCAAAGTAGTTTACACTACGCATACATTCTTTAACAATTAACTAGCCTTTAAGTAATTTATTACTTTGAACATTTAATAATATCATAATGTGCAGATGAATATAAAAATTGGCATCTGTAATAACATCAGAGGGGACAGTTCTATCGCGACAGCCTCACCAACACGTCCCGACATTCCAGCATCCGACCGACCTGAAAAATGGCCACCCAGGGGTGTGAGATACAGCCTCACTAGTGCGGCTGGTTCGGTCAGAGGAGCCTGGGCGACCTCCATTGGTGTGGTCGGCTGTTGCGTCAACTGACGTACCTGTTCCGTGAGGGCCGCTAGTTGCCCGGCCATCTCTCGTAGCTGCTATCGGAGAAGGTGACTCTCTGCGGCCATTGGTTCTGCATTTTCTGCCCTTGCATTCTCAATTGACGACCTAGTCCGGGCCATTATCTGCTGAATACAAAGAAACCAAGTCAACCCTAGACTTAACTGGTCTAACACCATGACCTACGATCAACTAGGGACTCTATCCCCTCCCCAAGACACTCACGCTCTACGCACCTATTCTTGATTATCTTATCGGTTAGTGGCTAGTGGCATTGCACTCTGTGGACGTTGGACTCCGACTACCGTGGTTAAAGTCGTTTTTCTCTGATACCATATAATCTGTCACGCCCCGGAGGTTCTAAATAAGCAGAAAAGCGTATACATTTTTTTTGAAAACAACCCCGCCTACCGGTGCGCGCCAGACCCGCCACATATACAAATTCACCCCGCGAACGGACTGAGTCCCCTTTGTATATGCACGGCATCACAATCATAATACATACTTTAACCACACAGTCACGTTGAGAGCCAAAGAGGGGAATTACAATTTATCACAACTACTAACATTAACACAAGTTTGAACGAGGATAAAGCCACAAGTTTGCCAAATCGGTGTCAACACGACACTAGGTTTTTAAAACGTTTTCACAATTTCATTTTCGGCGGCAATATAACTTCGAAAGGATAAATCCACGGGTTTGTAAAGCAGTGCCCACACGACACTCAGTTTTGAAAACATTTTCGCAATCATTTTCCCGTCAAAGCAGTGCCCACACGACACTCGGAGCATAAAATATTGGCCACATTGGGAAACGCACGGGCAGACAACACAGACCAGGCGGCGGGGCTAGACAACCCCCCGCGCGGCGAACGTTGCAAAAACAATCCCACCCCCGTGTGGCCGAACACCCTCGCGCGTCGCCTCTCGCGGCCGGCAGGCCACGCGACGCGTGCGCCGCATGCGGGCGGCGCCCCGCGTGGCACCAGCTCGCGCGAGAGCTGTCGCCGACGGGCGGCGCCCCACGCGGCACCTTCCCGCGCGGGCGCCGCTGCCTGCGGGCGGCGCCCCGCGCTGCAGCAGGTCGCACGGGCGCGCGCCACCTGCGGGCGGCGCCCCGCGCAACAGTAGGTCGCGCGGGCGCACGTCGCCTGCCCGCGGCGCCCCGCGCGGCAGCAGGCTGCGCGGGTGCGCACCGCCTGCGGGCGGCGCCCCGCGCGGCACAAGGCCGCACGGCGCGCACTGCCTGCGGGCGGCGCCCCGCGCGGCACAAGGCCGCGCGGCGCGCGCCGCCTGCGAGCGGTACCCCGTGCGGCAGCAGGGCCGCGCGGCGCGGTGTCTGCGGCAATGCCCGCGCGGTTCCGTTCCATGCGGCGGCGGCGGCGGTTCGCCCCGGCGCTGCGGCGGCGGCAGAACGGCGACGAAACCACGACGCCTACGACAATGACGAGAACACGAAAATTAAAGCCGCATACCTTGATCTACTGGAGAAGACGACCCTATCCCGTTCTTTGCGGTGGTGGGAATCCGGATCCGCCCTCCGATGACGGTGACGTCCCGTTCCTGGCTTCCGTCACGTTGATCGAAGAAGGTGGAAGATCCGCTCTCCGATGATGGTGACGTCTCGTTCCCGGCTTCCGGCACGTTGATCGGAGAAGGTGGAAGATCCGCTCTCCGATGACGGTGACGTCTCGTTCCCGGCTTCCGGCACGTTGATCAGAGAAGGTGGAAGATCTGCTCTCTTTTCTCTCTTTTCTATCTCTGAACTAGGGTTTTGTTTGGTCTTCGGCACGCACAAGAGGGAAGGGTTAGAGGAGGCCGTCTTTTAAAACTAGGATTTCTTTTTTTTGGTAAATGGGGTATAATTATCTTTTATTATTAATTTATTTATTTTATTTTTCCTTTTCAAATGTACATATAAAGGAAAAATCCCCATATCCGGTACTCTAAGGATATTCTTAATTTTTGTTACAAGAGATAAAATCACCACCTCCTCGAAAAGCGGGCCAACTCTTAGCACGATTCTGGTGCACACTATGGATACCGCGACCTTCAAAACCCCATTTCGGAAGATCCGTAAGTTGGATTTCAGATCCGATCGTAGTGCCGTTCACCGTTTTTCGGGCTCTATCATAGAAAAATACCCACATGCGCCAACGTTCTACCCAAAAAAACTCGATAAAATAAGCCCCTAACAACCAATTTATCTCGAAAGGGATTAAAGAAATGCAGGATAGGTCGTGACATTACATCACTCACCCCTTAAAAGAAGTTTCGTCCTCGAAACTTAACCACAACCCACGCCAAACGAGTCTGGAAGACACTCCCTCACATTCGATTCCAATTTCCAAGTCGCTCTGCGCCTTTTAAGATTCCTCCGTAGCACCTTCACATAGGGAATACTCCGGTTGCATAACTTCTTGTCTTCTCCTGTCAAGATCCATACTGAATTCGTAAACGCTACTCAACTACCCTCCACCAAGCTTCTTGCCCACGACGACGAAAAGAGAAAAAAATGAGCAGAAGGCGTTCCTACAAGCTAGGTTCACAAGTTCCGGCGAGCCCGGTTCCCGGAGACGCACTTGGAACTTCAAGCAGTCAACTACCGCTTAAAGATTTCTATGACCGTTGGTCCCCAAGCGCTACGCCGATAACCCTTAACGGAAACCCAACTAGTTCTTAGAGCCTAAAAGCCTGCCCCACCCTCGCAGGCCAGGAAGGAACAAAGCCACCTGCCTCGAGGGGTTGCCCAATAGTCCGACCGAACTTATTTCTACGATGGGGGTCTCTTCTAATAACTAAAGGTAGGGGCGAAAACACAAAGCGAGGTGAAAGAGTGGGATGCTCAGGTGTTGACACAAAAGTTCTAGCACGATAATCTGAGACTCGAGTATTACCTGCTACCACGGCCTCCGGTGGGTCCGTATAGACTGTCCCCCACCCCCGATTGCGGCCGCGCTTCCCCCTCCTATTGCTGCGACGAAGGTGTAGGAGCTGCTGAGGATGATGTCCCCGTTTTCAAGGGGCAGTTGAAACGGAAGTGCCCCGACTTGCCGCAACGAAAACAGTGGTCTTGCTTCTGGGAACATTCGGTCACCTGGTGTATTCCACCGCAAATGATGCAAGGCTTCTCCACAGGCCTTTGTCCTCCCGTCGGCGCGTTCTTGGTTCCTTGTTGTGATCTCGAACGTTTAGGGGGCCGGCTCCCATTGGAATGCTCTCCTCCGGAATAAGGCTGAATTCGTTTCTTATCCCCGCTGTGTTCCGAGCTCTCCCGTCGGGCTCGTGTAACCGCAAATCCGCGCTCCACTGTGGTGGCTCTATCGACCACCTTCTGGAAGGTGTGCAAACCCGCCGTTTGCACAACCTCGAAGATATCGCTCCGCAAATCATCCACAAAAGACGGTCTTTGTGAGATTCATCTCTTATGAAAAAGGGGACACAATTGACCAACCTTAAAAATGCCCGTTGGTACTCCATAACTGTCCGACTTCCTTGCTTGATGTGCTTCAGGTCATCCTCCATCTGTTGTTTGACGCTGTTGGAGAAAAATGCCCCAAACAGTTTTTCTCGGAACGTGGGCCATGATGGAAGGGCGGCGCCCTCCGAGGGGTCCGGGCGCAATGTCTTCCACCACATGCGGGCGTTTCCCTCATGGAAGTGGACTGCCAAGGGGACCCGTTCATATTCCTCCATAAGAAAATCTTTGAAAAGTTTTTCCATGGTGTCTACCCATTTTTCCATGACCCAAGGATCGGTCGTCTCTCCCTCAAACACGGGTGGGTCGTACTTCTTGAAGTCCGCCAAGTTCGCTCTCACCCTGTCCCGTTTGGTTTGTCGGATAGGAGCTTCCCCTGCAGCGGCGGCGGACACTCGGGGAGTAGGCATCACCACAGTCTCTCTCAAGGGGTCTCCAGCAGCGGCTCCCGGCGTAGGTTCCGAAGTCACCGGTGTTGGTGCTACCGAAGGCGCTGTTGGCTGAACAGACAGTATCCCGGTTGTCGTGGTCTGAGGAGGAGCGGCTATAGTCTCGCTGTCCGCCACCGGCGGTCCCGTCACAGGTGCGGCTGGTCCGGGCAGAGGAGCCTGGGCGACCTCCACTGGTGTGGTCGGCTGTTGTGTCAACTGACGTACCTGTTCCGTGAGGGCCGCTAGTTGCCCGGCCATCTCTCGTAGCTGCTGTCGGAGAAGCTGACTCTCCGCGGACGTTGGTTCTGCATTTTCTGCCCTTGCATTCTCAATTGACGACCTAGTCCGGGCCATTATCCGCTGAATACAAAGAAACCAAGTCAACCCTAGACTTAACTGATCTAACACCATGACCTACGATCAACCAGGGACTCTATCCCCTCCCCAAGACACTCACGCTCTATGCACCTATTATTGATTATCTCATCGGTTAGTTGCTAATGGCATTGCACTATGTGGATGTTGGACTCCGACTACCGTGGTTAAAGTCGTTTTTCTCTGATACCATATAATCTGTCACGCCCCGGAGGTTCTAAATAAGCGGAAAAGCGTATACATTTTTTTTTGAAAACAACCCCACCTACCGGTGCGCGCCAGACCCGCCACATATACAAATTCACCCCGCGAACGGACGGAGTCTCCTTTATATATACACGGTGTCACAATCACAATACATACTTTAACCACATAGTCACGTTGAGAGCCAAAGAGGGGAATTACAATTTATCACAACTACTAACATTGACACAAGTTTGAACGAGGATAAAGCCACAAGTTTACCAAATTGGTGTCAACACGACACTAGGTTTTTAAACGTTTTCACAATTTCATTTTCAGCGGCACTATAACTTTGAAAGGATAAATCCACGGGTTTGTAAAGCAGTGCCCACACGACACTCAGTTTTGAAAATGTTTTCGTAATCATTTTCCCACTTGAAAACATGCCGCATGCAAGACAAATAGAAATATATTAAAGATGGTCCAACACTACGTCAAAAGCTCAATCCAACATCCACATAGTTCCACAATAAAGGTAACAACAAAACTCACTAACCAAATAACCAAGATAATCAACAGTAAGGAAAGGAAGTGTCACTAGCCCCGAACGGGCTAAAACCCTCAATTCACAGCCTCACTGTCGTCCCGGGTCCTACCCTCGACCTAACCTGTCACAGTGTGGGAAGTCAGTGACAAATAGAGTAGATGTAAATAAGTACAATGCGGTAAATACTGAAATAAAAGCAAACCGATAGATCAGAGCATCCAAACTTTCCCTCATGAATCCCCCGCACCCCCTGTAAATCGACACAAAGCACCTGCCAAAAGGTCTAAAGACCTCGGGTAAAAGTGAACAACATGCTCTCATCTTTGTGCTTTAACCCCTCCACGGTACTTGTGCAGCACCGTAAGTAACCGCGAGGCGTCCCCACCACGACACTTTCACCTTTGTGGGGTACATGGGTCATCGAACCACTTCTCCGAAAAAGTACATCCATGCGGTGGCCAAACCGCCCGTGTACGTGTAAGCAATCTTCAGCAGAATGACCGTAGTCAATGCGTAACGTAGAGCACCGCGACGCTCAATCGCAACAGATAGTAATAAAGAGGGATACTAATGCGAAAAGGGGTTAGACAATAATAATTAGCACCTCTACTCTACTCTTACATATTACGAGATGAAACCATACTTCAAAACACAACAAAGGTACCCACCTCAAGTCGCGTCGACGGAACGCCTGAAACCGTCCAGCGCCCTTGCACGATTCTCGGACCCCTAAAAGTCCCAACAAAATGTTAGAAAAGCCTAATTTAGAAACTAGCCCACCCAAGTATTAAATCGGACAAGGAAAGGCGCGGGCGGACAACGCAGACCGGGCGGCGGGGCTAGACAACCCCCCTCGTCGCGAACGTTGCAAAAACAATCCCACCCCCGTGTGGCCGAACTCCCTCGCGCGTCGCCGCTCGCGGACGGCGCCCTGCGTGATGGCAGGCCACGCGGCACGTGCACCGCTTGCGGGCGGCGCCCCGCGCGGCACCTGCCCGCGCAAGCACTGTTGCCTGCGGGCGGCGCCCCGCGAGGGCGCCGCTGCCTACGGGCGGTGCCCCGCGCGGCAGCTGGTCGCGCAGGCGCACGCCACCTGCCCGCGCGGGTGCCGCCGCCTGCGGGTGGCGCCCCGCACGACAGCAGGTCGCATAGGCGCGCATCGCCTGCCTGCGGAGCCCCGCGGAGCACAAGGCCGGGAGGCGCACGCCGCCTGCCGGTGGCGCCCCGCGCGGCACCTGCCCGCGCGGGCGCCGCTACCTGCCGGCGGCGCCTCACGCGACAGCACGCCGCGCGGGCGCTCGCCGCGCGGGCGCTCGCCGCCTGCGGGCGGCGCCCCGCGCGGCACAAGGCCGAGCAGCGCGCGACGCCTGCGAGCGGTACCCCGCGTGGCAGCAGGGCCGCGCGGCGCGGTGTCTGCAGCAATGCCCGCGCGGTTCCGTCCAGCGCGTCGGCGGCGGCGGTTCGCCCGGGCGCTGCGGCGCCAGCGGAACGGCGACGAAACCACGATGCCTACGACAATGATGGGAACATGAAAATTAAAGCCGCATACCTTGATCTACCGGAGAAGACGACCCGATCCCGTTCTTTGTGGTGGTGGGAATCCGGATCTGCCCTCCGATGACGGTGACGTTTCGTTCCCGGCTTCCATCACGTTGATCGAAGAAGGTGGAAGATCCACTCTCCGATGACGGTGATGTCTTGTTCCCAGCTTCCGGCATGTTGATTGGAGAAGGTGGAAGATCCGCTCTCCGATGACGGTGACATCTCGTTCCCGGCTTCCGGCACGTTGATCGAAGAAGGTGGACGATCCGCTCTTCGATGACGGTGACATCTCGTTCCCGGCTTCCGGCACATTGATCGGAGATGGTGGAAGATCCGCTCTCTTTTCTCTCTTTTCTATCTTCGAACTAGGGTTTCATTTGGTCTTCGGCACGCACAAGAGGGAAGGGTTAGAAGAGGCGGTCTTTTAAAACTAGTGTTTCTTTCTTTCGGTAAACGGGGTATAATTATCTTTTATTATTAATTTATTTCTTTTATTTTTCATTTTCATATGTACGTTTAAACGAAAAATCCCCATATCCAGTACTCTAAGGATATTCTTAATTTTAGTTGCAAGAGATAAAATCACAACCTCCTCGAAAAGCGTGCCAACTCTTAGCACGGATTCTGGTGCACACTATGGATACCGCGACCTTCAAAACTCCATTCCGGAAGATCCGTAAGTCGGATTTCAGATCCGATCGCAGTGCCGTTCACCGTTTTTCGGGTTCTATCATAGAAAAATACCCGCATGCGCCAGCGTTCTACCCAAGAAAACTCGATAAAATAAGCCCCTAACAACCAATTTATCCCGAAAGGGATTAAAGAAATATAGGATAGGTCGTGACATTACACACTATGCACATAAAGCTTAAACCTGAATCTTTTCCAGATTCCCGTAAACCACCAAAAATTCGCCGATCGGTCAACTTTGACCCGATCCGCGTCTACGGATTTCCGAATTCAGCGAAACTTGACGTGCAACCCTGGGACGCTTCACTAAAGACATTCGGGCAATAACATACTGTTGGGTGCATCTTCTAAACTGGACCGGTGCCAAAATTACCAAAATACCCCCGTAAAACCCCTTTTGGTTTTGGGGAGTCCCCAGCAATAAACCAAGGCTGCTGGATCCTCCAAGACTATGTTGGGAATATCAGATAGCAATACATTAATCGCTGCAATTTATCGAATTGCGCGATTAATGCCGAGTTGCTGATTAATCGACGATTTTGCCGATTTACGATCCGATAACCGATTTCTACTCAACAAAAGCCATCGAATCTCCAACGAAAAGCTTAGAGATCATGGGCACACAGCTCAAGACAACCCATGATGTCACAATTGCATTTAGACACCTAGTGTTTACTAAAATCGCTCATATAAATTTTCGCTCATATAAATTTTCAAAGCATTTTTAAATGGAACCAATGCCACCAGTAGATGGGCCTCGACATTCTGAGCCCCTTGCTCACCATTTGGGAGCATCATGAGACCCGAGGACAACTTCCGATCAACCTTTACTTATGTAATTTAGATAAACTTGTAATTTTAACTAATTCACTTGCTCCACAGCCCAACTAAGGTGAGCATCATGCGTAGGAGGTCCAAGAAACTCAGAGGCCCACCCCCATGAATCTGCAAAGCTGTTGGAACAGCTTAACGGCCAACAATACCCATTATAGGGCTTGGCACACTTGATTAACCAATCCCATCAGTCCTTCTTTGGACAGAGGTGAGCATCAACCTCATGGGATGGAGTAGATGCTATGGTTCGTTGTTCTGAAGTTAATTTGTTGCTGGATCACTTTAAGGATCAACCTTTCTCACTCTAGGGATTAGTATGCTAGATTTAACAAACCACTAGGTCATTTCCCAAAAGAAGGTAAGCATCAAGCTCCTGGGACTGAGGGAAGTTGAGGGCTCACCACCCGAGGCTTGCGGACTGGCCGGAGTAGCCGTCGGAGCAAGCTCGGCCATGGCCAAGTGCTCCATGGCTCGGGCTTGGGCCAACTTGACAGAATCTTTGCTCTGGTGGCCGACAAAGTCAAGCACCAGCCTCAGTTGTCACGCTCCAGGGTCGAAACTGCGACCTGGGCCCGCCAACAGATCCGCCGCCCATACGGAAAGCCCCGCATGGACGAAGCGTCTAACCTGAAAAAGATAATACTACAGCTATCCAGATATCAGAGCTGAAAAGTATACTACTAAAATAAGAAAAATACATCTCCAAATAGTACAAGTCTGAACCTCACAACATAAGTCTCTCAAAAGAAATAAAACTCAAAAGTAACCATGTCACGCCCCGAGTGTAAACCGGAACCCGGGCCCGTCTACAGATCCGCCGTGCACACGGTATTTCCCGCGTACACGAAGCGCCAAACCTGCTCAAATATAAGAGATAATAATAAAAGAGCAATAAAAACAGAGCTGAACTAAAAACTAATACATCTCATACTGAAGCTGGAAATAAAATACAATACATCTGTATAAATGATACATCAGTCTCTCCCAGCTCACCAAAATAAATACAACCTGCTGGCAAAAGCCAGTCCCAAAAGTAACGGTACAACCGTCTGAGGAAACATGGGTACACCAACAGTCCAGCTAACTCGCTCATCCTGCCACGAGATCTATCTACTCAGCCGTCCTCTCTCCTCGACCCGCCGCTGAAAGCCCAGCAGCACCCGCAGAAGACACTGCAAAACAAGGGAGAAGAAAAAGAAGAAAGAAGAATGGGGGTGAGAACTACTAGTAAACCAGTAGCCTCCCCTAGTGGGTAAAACCTCAAACTCTGACACACCCACTGGGTCTACCAGAGGCAAAAAGGAAAGAAGAGAGGTAAGAAATGAAACCGCTGAAAAAGAAAAATCTACCACTACTATGCCTCTAAAATACAGTCCTAGACTGGAATAACCGTATGCAACAATAACCAACCGTCCCAGATGAACCCAATCTGTACCGCCCTCATCATCGGGCAAGTAAGCCGCGCCGATGTGATAACAAAATTCCTGCTGCTGCCCTCATCATCGAGCAAATAAGCCGCGCCGATGTGATAGCAAAACTGTCCATAACTGTTTGGCCCCGGCCTCCGCAGGGGATCTCGAGGGGAGCGACCCACACGAGGAAAGCATCACCGGGCAATAACCGCGCCGGTGTAATAAGTATCAAAAGAATGACTGGATCAATATAAAACCCCAGTGGAACACACCCCTCCACTAAAAGAAAACTGATCCCCAATCTGATGCATAAGTGATCATCCGGTCAATCGCCCAAAATCCGCGATCGCCGCAATACCTCACAATCCACAACCAAGTCTCACCACCGACCTCCGGTCAACCGCCCAATATCCGCGGTCGTCGGAATAACCCACAATCACAATCATGTCCCACATCCGACATCTGGTCAACCGCCTACTATCCGCGGTTGCCACAAAACCCTCTAGTCCATAATCATTCCCTATCACCGATGTCCTATAACCGACATCCGGTCAACCGCCCAATATCCGCGGTCGCCGCCAAAATCCATAATCCATAATCCAGGCCCCGGCTATACTATCCCAAACCCCTGCTCAAACCCGAGCAACAAATACCACCTGACTAACGAAAGGAGAAAAGAAACAAACAAGGTTTCTCCTAAGTCAAGTTCCAGCATGAAAGTGTAGCGATAAAAGATGGCCTATCTAGATGTCCATACTAGCATGCAAGTGTTCTCAAGGAAATATAATTTAAGTCATTGATCATTAACAGTATCCACCTATGCATGTCACCTACCCTCAAGTAGAACCACTAACAGGATAATCATATAGTCCAAAATAAATATTCCATTCCACATGCAAGGTTAAACGCTATCAAAGCAACCCAATCCCCACACAGGCATGCATAAACCCAACCCCGATCATGATTAATCAAGATGTCCAAGTAAAGGGGGTCACTCTAATATTCCTAGTGAGCATGTCAAAATAGAGGTAAGCAACAACCACCCACCTCGAGCGCTAAGTCCTGGTCCCAACGGTGAAGTCCACGCCCGGTCTAAACAATCACCACAACACTGCGCAAAGCACCTCAAAAGGACATACACAATTAACATACAATGCTCACACAAAATCTGTCCCAAACACAACAGTCCATAGTTTTGCCTTTTAACCTACGAGATCTGCTCAAAAAATTCCAGGAAAAATACTGTCACGATCCTCGCGACGAACCGGTCGAAATGAGTACCTGTACGTTCAAATCCGAGTTACCTACACTGAGATACAAATTCGACAAGGGAACCACCCCGAAATAAACCAATCACAAAATCTGAATCACAAGGTTCTGTCAACAGGAACTTTTCACCTTCGGGAAAAATTCAGAAAATTCCAAGAAAATTTGGAGATATTCCACGCGATGTGTAGATGCAAAACTCCTTTTGAATCATCCCAATCCGGTGCCTGTGCGCGAAGATATCGTCAAAATACTGCAGCGCTGTCCAAAACTCCACCCCAGAAAATGAGGTCACAAGATGATCCGAAAAACCCATGAAAAGCTCGGAATGGGAAAAACTAGTAAACACGGGAAACGTAGCCCTACCTGTCTTGAAGCCAACGTCGCAAGAATCGCCTCAATCAGAGGTCGGAGTAAGCCGGGGGAGTCCTCACACCCAAACCGCGATGAAGGAGACCACAAATGAACGAGCGTCGCGCCGCGCCGTAAAAATGGAAACCTCGGGATGCGTGCAGCAGAAAAATCCAGAAATCTGCAGATGGAACCAGCTCTGGGAGAGAAGGAAATCTTGTGAAGACTGCACTGTGAGAAGATGGGCAGAAAAGGAGATAAAAGTGCTGTTCTTGGCCTATTTATAGGCTAGGAAAACAATCCACTTAATTCCCATTGTGTCCCAAGATTCGGGCGCCACACAGGATTCGGGCGCCCGAATCCGTTGCGCGACTCCAAACGTAGAACGCCCGAATCGTCCACACAGTGCCACGTAGCCACAAAATAGCGGACAACCAAAGGGGCCTATCGCCTTGCGCCACGTGGCCCACCGCATCGCCGACGCGTGGCGCCCCCAACGCGCGGGAAACCGCGGTCAGCGCCCACGTGCCGCCTGCCAGCGCCCCCTTCCAACCCTGCCGGGCACGTGCCCCGAGGCCACCCGCACCCGTTCGGTGCACCGAGCGCGCTACACCGCACCAACAACAGGCCGCCACGTGTCCACCCCGGTCCACCGTGCGCCCCGCGCTCTCCGTAGACCGCGCCCCGCGGACCGGCCCACTCCCGAGCCGCCACGCGTCCAGCCCCCGGTACACTCCCGCCGCATGGACCGGGCGGCCCGCGGCTCTGCCCGCCGCGCTGCCCGCGGCTGCGCCGCCGCGCTCCGCCGCTGCCCGCCGCCGCCGGCGCTGCCCGCCGGCCGGAACAGTAACCCCAAGCCTCGAAAAACGCGCTTTTGCATCCGGACTCCGAAAAATACAAGTAGGTAGTCCATTTTCACCGTTTTCGCGCACTGAATCCAAATCCGATGTCCGATTTGCCAAATTCCAACTCCAAAATTTGCCGAAGGCATCCGGAAAGGTGTTCTTTTGTCCAAACTTCGCGCTGAGCTCAATTTTAATATCCGTTTTGCACGAAACCACTTCTAAAGATCCGACGGAGTCAACCGATCACCCACGTGATCCATTTAAGCCCGAAGTCCGCCACTTGTGTCCAATTGGTGCACAAACACCTCCAACGCACCCCGTAGGCCTCCAGAAGCCACCCAACGCACTGCAACAGCTCTGCAGAGATCCAGGTCATCACAAACCATCTACTATAATCCAGCAGACTGTACTAAAAATCGCCAAAGAGGGGGGTACTGCTACTCTCCAAGACAGGTAGGAAACTAGCTCGCGACTCCCTCATCTCGATCAGCAACAGAAGGATCAGCAACACCCGCAGAAGACTCTGCAAAACAAAGAAGAGGAAAGAGGAAGGGGGGGAACCCTTAGCGGGTGTGAGAACTATACCAACACGTAGTTCTTAGTGGGTACCGCCACCAAGCCCCGATGGTCTGCCCACTAAGCCTACTAGAGGCATAAAGTAACAGATGCAGTACTATAAAGGAAAGGCCGAAAATAACTCTACAGCTACCATGCCTCTATCTAAATGCTCAAAGGGTGATACAGATGAAACATGATGCATCGACTCTAACCCAATATACTCAATCAACCCAATCACAGTGACTACCACATAGGGTCCAGTCAAACCTGTGCCCACCTACTGCCATTACATTCATGAGGGACTGGACTTACGTCGGGCGTCCGTGACTGCCTAAAAAAGGCCCAGCCAGAGGAACTGCGTCGACAAGTCGCGATAGTAAAGTAACAGGCTCTGCTCCAGAGTGGCACTCGAGGGGTGCGACCCCACCGAGGAAAGTATCTGCGCATCTCTGTCGAGCTCAATATGGCTCATACAGGCTATAATCCAAATCCACGATCAATAAGATCGACAGTACTTAAATCACATCTCTAACTCACTGGCTGGAAATACTCGACAGTCGGGACCGCCGTCAACCCAACGGCTCCCCAAATAGGACATCAACCCAACATGCAAACTCACTAGCTGGGTATACTCCATAGCCAACAACAATGAAGGGTCCGAAAACCCCGAAAGACTAGAACCTACAACCCAAATCAAACAAGAACAGGCTCTAGGCATAGCCTCTCGTTGTTCTCGACCGAAAGAAAAAGGCAGCCCTTAGAATCCAGATCACTCGAACTCTCTCGGGTGAAGAAGTTTACAGAAAAGATGATATTTATTACCGAAAACTATTTTCACTCGAACCCACGCGGGGTGAGGACTAAAAGTAGTTCCTTTTTGTAAAACCATCTTGATTTAAGGAAACCCATTTTAATAAATTTTAGCTGTTTTAGGAAAATCAGTTAGAAAATAAGTTTTATTCCCAAACCCCGAAGGGCTAATGCCTTCGCCCAATCAGACAAGAACATACTCCGGCGACCCTTCGACATTTGGAAGAAAAATATTGGTTTACCGAAATCATGTGTGTCCAAAAAGGTTCTGGATTCAAGGTCCTGCTATCACTGGTACACCACTGCCACGAACACAGTGGCAACAAACAAATCGAAGAACTCGACAACCCAGGACCACCGTTTACCCAAACGGCTCCCGCCACTGGTACAAGACTAGCTACATCTACCAGACTCCACTCGACCCCCAAGCACGAGTGCAACATGCATCCTATACTAAGAGAAATTCCGACCACTCAGCCCACTACGCGAGCGAGGAAAACACTATGTCCAGGGATAGAATGTAAAGTGTGGATGTCTAAAGCATAAATAAACCTAGCCCAAGTGAGAGTTTTCTACTAGTCTGGTTGAACATACATCAAATGACAGGGTGCTAGGTCAAGTTTCAATAATAACATTTGTTAATACAACTAGGAAGCATTAGTCGACATGAACTCAGTAACAACACAAGAAAGTATCATCTCTCACTCTAACATGCTCCCTAACTCTCTCGCAATCATGAATGCAATTCTATTCAAGAGAATTAGAGAACAGTCCACCGGTTTTGGAGACGAAACAACCCACCTGAAAGTGCGCATCGATCCAAGGTCCAAACTGAACATGGATAATCCTCATATTCCCACGATTCTAACGAGCCCAAAAACACCTGAAAACTCCTCTTGGGCACAAAGATACAGTCCAAGCATCGCGGTAAGCAAAAATCCCCACGATCACAAATCTGCGGAAAGATCAGTCCAAAAGAATCCAAAATATCACCAGTGAGATGAGATCCAAAAATTCCAATAAAAATATGGCTGCGATCCAAGCGTAGATATCGATCGACTCCTCAAGGGCCGAAATCCAATAATCGAGCACTGAGATAAAAATCGAACATGCTCGGGGGGTCCAGGAAAACCAGCAGCAAGAAAGGGGTTCAAAGATGCTCCGAATACCCCAATAAAAACCCAAAACTGAGAGGAGTGGTAAAAACAGAAAACGAAGATCTACCTCTCGTGGAACAGATGTCGCAGAAATCGGCTAAAACCTCTCTTCTGTCAGCCCTGGGGAGCTTGCGGAAGAAATGTCGACGAAAAACCTCGGTAACGAAGGCGCGTCGAAGCTCGCGATGTCGAGAAGAACGTAGATAGCACGATTCCCAGAAATCTCCAGGATCTCAAAAGTTGAAGAATACTCGAGGAGGAACTTCCCTGTCGAAATTGGGCTCAAGAGGGCTCGGGAAAAGCCCTCAAGAGAGAACACCAAGTCCCGTTGGCTGGTCCCGGTGCACGCCAAGTCCCGTGGACCGGCCTGCCCGCCGCCGCACACGCTCTGCCGCCTGCCCGTCGCCGCCGGTGCTGCCCTGGCCTGCCGGAACAGTAATTCATGCCTCGAAATCTGTGTTTTGGCATCCGGGCTCCGAAAAATATAAGTAAATAGTCCATTTTCATCATTTTCGTGCGCTGAGTCCAAATCCGATGTCCGTTTTGCCAAATTCCACTTCTAAAATTTGTCGAAGGCATCTAGACAGGTATTCTTAATCCAAATTTCACGCTGGGTCCAATCTTGAGGTATGATTTGCGCGCAACCATCTCCAACACACATCATAGGCCTCCAGAAGCCACAATTCACTCTGTAAGACCTTCGTAGAGATCCGAGTCATCACATCCTCCCCTACTAAAAGAAAGTTTCGTCCTTGAAACTAACAAACCCCAACGGGAGTCTCAAACAGAAGGGTGGGTATCCATCAACACCGTCTCCAGCTCCCCAGTCGCCACTCGCTCCTCGTGATTGCTCCTCAACAACAACATGTACGGCATGGCCCTGTTGCGTAATCCCCTCATCACACGAGCCAGAATTCGCAACGGGCGTCCCTCGTACTCTAAACACTCACGGATCTTAAGTGGAGTGAGTCAATCATGGGCGAGGGATCCAAAACACAACACCACTGAGTTAGGATGTGGAAACACGAGGACTTCCAACAAATTGCGGGGAAAAGTAACAAGCTGAAAAAGCAAACCCTCAGTACTAACTCGTCCAAATCTACTCGAAGTACGCCATCACAACCAAACAAGAAAGGTAAAGGCCCCACCATCAGGAACGTCATCAACTCTAACTCTCAATTTGGAAAGCAGCCGAAAATAACGAAAAGTTCAAAAATTACGAAAGGTCGGTGCCCTCGCCACAATCAAACAAGAACAGGTTCGGGCACTGTCTCCATTTCTGGAGTAGCATTTCGAAGTTTTCGTCCCGTTCGTAAGTTTCAGTAAAAAGGCGAGAAAAAGGGAGAGAAGTGTTGAAGCCGTTCCTGCTGTGGCTACAAAAGCGAAAGCTACGATCTCACCGTGACCTCTAGGGACACAACCTCTAGTTCTAATCGTCACATCTGCTCAAGTGGTGGCATCTGTCCACTGCCGCTAAAGCCATCGTTGTGGGAAGGGTACTTCGGCAACCTGTGAAAATGAACTCCTCCTGTCCAACTCGCGGAAGGGTCACTGTTCTCATTCCACAATCAGTCGTCGCATGATATCACGCCAACCAGTCCATCCCGTGGGTTCAGTCAGAGTCTCGGAGCTGCCACCAAACCGTCACGTCTGCCGGTATAATCCTAGGTCTCAATTGCCTAGTGATTGTGCTCCACAACCTCCTTTACTCGTAGGATCCAATCGAGAATCTAAACCACTCATACAAATAGCAATAATCCTATCTCTTATCTATACAGAGATGAAAATGCTCTACTAACATATGTAGGAAATGCGGCGATACCAATATGCTCCAGCTCAACTGGCTGTAAGTAAAATCATACCTACGACGACACGATCCGCTGCCGGGGTGTCCTCCACCTGGGCTGCGTAAACCCGCCCACTGGGCGCTGAAGGTCGTCGCTCTGTCTGTCTTGACGTCATAGCCCAATCTGTCTGGCGGTGTACCGTAGGGGCATCCGCTTCCTGAACAGGCAATTGGGGAAGCTGTAGCGATAGGTCGAACTGACAAAATCGCTCGGGGGCATGCTGCTCTGAAAATGTCCTAACTCTCCACATAGGAAGCACCGTCCCTGTCTCCAGTCACACTGCGGCGGTGAATGAGGTCCACCGTAAATAACACACCGATCCTCTCGCTGGTGGTGGTACTGTTGCTGCCGGGGGTACTGCTGCTGAGACTGCTGTCGCTGCTGATACTGCGGCTGCTGCTGGGGTCCACCAGATCTCTAGCGCCTCTGGAACCCACGATCCTCAGGGTGAAATTGTGAAGGTCTCGGCGCTAGTCATCTGTCCCCCGTCAACAGGCATTGGGCGCTTCACGCCCGAACTCCCACCTGGGGCTCTGTCCCGCTCAGTCATGACCTCATTCCCTCGTTCCACATGAAGGGCCTGCTCCATCGAGGCGTCCAAAGTCTGCAGTCTGCGTGACCGAACAAACTAATAGATATCCCCGCTCGAACAAGTAAATCCGATGCGCCTCGTCCCTGGCCGCGTGTAGTACACTGTCCAATAGCCGGTTGAAATCCACGATGTACTCCTATACAGAACGGTCTCCCTGTTGGAGGTTCTTCAAATCCTCTTCCAGCTTCTGTCTAACACTCTCTGGGAAGAAAGCTCCAAGAAGAAGGTTGCGGAACTCCGCCCATGTAAGCAGCTGGGTCCCAGGCGGACCGACAAGTCGCACTCGGCGCCACCAAGTCTCAGCATTGTGCTCCAACAAGTTTGTTGCCAAAAGAACCTGAAACCGCTCCTCAACAAAAAGGCTCTCAAAAAGTCGCTTCATCGCTGTGATCCAAGACATTGCCTCCCACGGTTCCCAAGCTCAATCCTGCGAATCGGGGTGGATCAGACTGTCGGGACTAGCTTCATCAATCGATGATGTCCCAAAGCTCATCTACTATCAGCTATCCACCCTGCCTCGGTGCCTCGGCACTACTCGTCGGCACGGAGGGGGCTGCTCGCTTAATCAGTGCCACTGGTACAGCTGGAAATGCCACTGCATGGGAAGAAAGTACTAGAGGACACTCAGGCGGTGCTGCAACTGGCTGCGCTCTCTGCTCCGAAAGGCGCATCAAACGTTCCATGGCCTCCTCTTGGCATCGGACAGCCTCCGACATCTGTGCCATATGGGCCTGTAACTCCTGGGTCTCGCTCTTGTCACGCCTCGGCGTCGAAACTGCGACCCGGGCTCGCGAACATATCCGCCGCCCATACGGGAAACCCCGTATATACGAAGCGACTAACCTGCAAAGAAAGATACTACACTATACAGATATCAGAGCTGAAAAGTAAACTGCTAGAAATAAAATAAATACAACCCAAGTCCTCACAAATACATAAGTCTCTCAACTGAAAAAGAAAAAGTACAAGTCTGAACCTCACTACAAAGGTCTCTCAAAATAAAACTGTCAAAAATAAAAAGGGGGTACATCTACTCTCTCTGGAGGACAACTGGCAGGGATCTATCTCGCGACTCCCTCACCTCGATCAGCAGGATCAGCAACTGGAGTAGCAGGAATCGGAGTAGAGGTCCCTGAGGAAAAATACACCACGGCGGGTGTGAGAACTATATCCCATAGTAGTTCTCAGTGGGTGCCGCCAACAAGCCCGACGGTCTGCCCACTAAGTCTACTAGAGCCATGAAGTAACAAATGTAATACTGAAAGAAAAGAACTGGAAAATAACTCTACAGCTACTATGCCTCTAACTAAATGCTCAAGAAGTGGAACAGATGGAAACATGATGCATCTACTAACTCTCAAATATAATCACCCAATCTACACTGACTGCCCCATGGGGTCCAGTCAAACCTGCGCCCACCTACTGCCGAACATCCACAAGAGGATGGGTCTACCGTAGGGTGTCCGTGACTGCCAAAACTGGCCCAACCAGAGGGACTGCGTCAACAAGTCGCGATAGCAAAGTAACAGGCCCAACTCCGGAGTGGCACTCGAGGGGCGGGACCCCACCGAGGAAAGTATCAACGCATCTCTGTCGAGCTCAATGTGGCTCATGCAGGCTATAGTCCAAATCCACGATCAACAAGATCGACAAAAACCAATATCGCATCTTTAACTCACTAGCTGGAAATATCCAACAGCTAGGACTACCGTCAACCCAACGGCTCCCCAAAACAGAAAACCAAACTCACAGGTAACACAGGAAGGACCAACACCATAAGGGTTCGAAAATCCCGATAGGTTGGTGCCTAGAACCCCAATCAAACAAGAACAGAATCCAGGCTCCGCCTATCGAAGTTTCCGACCCCCTTACAGTTCGGGAACACAACTCCCTCGGTAAAACATGCGGAGGAAACCAACCAGAGCCCGAAAGTTCCAATGGACCAACACCTACAACCCTATCAAACAAGAACAGGTTTCAGGCATGGTCCCCGTAGCTTTCGTCCTGAAACAGAAACAGAAAAGGCCCCCAGAAAGAATAACGGCTCGACATGCAACTCACTAGCCAGGTATACTCCACAACCGGCAACAATGAAGGGTCCGAGAACCCCGAAAGACTAGAACCTACAACCCAAATCAAACAAGAATAGGCTCTAGGCATAGCCCCTCGTTGTTCTCGACCCAGAGAAAAGGCAGCCCTTAGAACCCAGACCACTCGAACCATCTTGAGTGGGTAAGTTTATAGGAAAAGGTGACATTTATTACTGAAAGCCATTTTGATCTAAGAGAAATCTATTTTTTTTAATGTTTTTTAGTTTTTTTTAGTAAAACAATTTGAAAACAAGTTTTATATCCAAACCTCGAAGAGCTAATGCCTTCGTCCAATCAAACAAGAACAGACTCAGGCGACCCTACGATGCTTGGAAGAAAACATTGGTTGACTAAAAATCATGTGTGTGTCCAAAAAGGTTCTGGGTTCAAGGTCCTGCTATTACTAGTAAACTGCTGCCACTAACACAGTGGCGACAATGAAATAAAGAACAAAACATCCCGGGATCACCGTTTACCCAAACGGCTCCCGCCACAGATAACAGACTAGCTACAACTACCAGACTCCACTCTGCTCCCAAGCACGAGTGTAACATGCATCCCACACTAAGAAGAACTCGACCACTCGGCCCACTACCCGGGCGAGGTTGACACTATGTCCAGGAATAGAGTAAAAAGTGTGGATGTCTAAAATATAAATAAACCTAGCCCAAGTGAGAGTTTTCTACTAGTCTGGTTACACATGTAACATATGACGGGGGTGCTAGGTCAAGTTCCAAGATAACAATAATTTAACAGATTGTAGGAAGTAGAAGAATCACATGATCATCAAATAACACTAGGAATATCAACTCTCACATTATAGCTTGCTATAAGGTACACACACAACTATGCATAATCCTATGTCAATAGAATTAGTGTACGGTCCATAGATCTTGAAGACGAGGCAACCCACCTGATATGCTAAACTGTCCCAAGTCCAACAGCTGAGAATTCCCAGGAACAAATATCTCTAATTTTCTCCAGTTCCAACGGGCTCAGGAATGCCCTCAAACTCTCCTGTGTACAACAAAAGGTCCACAGTTACACTTTATTCCAAAAATATCCAAGTACAAACTATCTGCGGTAACAGTCCCAAAAATGTGATATTTTCGCCTGCAGAAAGGACTTTGAAAAATCCAACAAAAATACTGCCGCAATCCTCGCGTCGAGCCCTTCGAAACGAGTACCTGCACGTCCCAATCCGAGCCCCGTAGACCGAGTTACAAATTCCACAACACGGTGAGCGCGAAACCCCACAACATAACAACTGTAATACCATGCACAGATAAGGAGGAAAACATATACCTTCGGGCAAGCCTCAGAAAAATACCAAAAAAATACGACGATGATCCTTGCGACGCGTAGATGCAAAAAGTGTATAGGCACGCCTCAATCCGATGCCCAAGCGCGAAGATATCCTCGAAACAATCAGCATTGTCATAGAAATCCTCATAGAAAATGGGGTCCCAGTAAGCTTGGAAAAACTCCAATAAAAACCCGAAATAAGGGGGAGCTCAACACATGAGAATCCAAGCCCTACCTGTCGCGGATCCAACGGCGCAAGAATCGCTAGAAAAGGTGATCGGAGTAGGCTGGGGGAGCTCGCGCACCGAAATGCGACGGAAGGAAACACCGACGAAGAAACGTCGCAATGCGCCAAAGAAATGGAAACCTAGAAAAGCGTGCCACGTAAAATCCCAAAAATCTTAAGGTGGATGCTGCACAGGGTGAGGAGCAACTTTGCTAAAGGGTCCGAGGCGAGAGGAGGCTCGAAAATGTGGAAAAAAAAGAAGAAGAATGCGGCTCGGGTCCTTAAATAGGCCACACAAAACATTTCAAATAATGCCATTGATGTCCTAGGTTCCTGGCGCCGGAATCAATCGGGCGCCAACAGTGCGCCGAATCCACTGTCCCGCGGAGCGCCCGTATCTATCCGGTTCCGCCGCGTCACCCGCCAAACAGCGAACAGCCGATCCGGCCATCCACCGAACGACACGTGGCCACCGCGGACGCCGACGCGTGGCGCACACTCGCGCGGGAAACGCGGTCAACGCGCGCCTGCGCCGCCGCCTACAGTCCTCTGCACGCACGCTCCTCGAGGTCGGCTACACCAGCTCCGTGGACCTGGTCCACTGCACCGGCCTACCGCCTTCTGCCACGCGTCTCTTGGCAAACCAATGGGAAGGTGACACGTGGCACACGCTCCCGTGCACCGCGCGCCTGCCTACTCGCCCGCGCGCCTGCCCGCACCCGCGCGCTGCCCGCGCCCGCTCCGCCGCCTGCCCGAGCCCGCCGCCGCCGCGCTCCGTCGCTGCCCGCCGCCGCCGCCGCTGCCCGCTGATCGCCGGAACAGTGCCAAGTGCCTCGAAAACCGTGCGCGTCATCCGAGCTCCGAAAAATCCAAGTAAATAGTCCATTTTCATTGTTTTCGCGCGCTGAATCCAAATCCGATGTCCGTTTTGCCAAATTCCAACTCTAAAAATTACCGAAGGCATCCGAAAAGGCGTTCTTTTGTCCAAACTTCGAGCTAAGTCCAATTTTAATATTCATTTCGCGCGAAACCACTTCTAAACATTTGACAGGTCCTCCGATTACCCACGTGATCCCTTTTTAAGCCCGAAGTCCAACACTTGTGTCCAAATTGCGCACAAACACCACTGACACACCACGTAGGCCTCCGCAAGCTGCCAAACAACCAGTAAACCCATCGCAGAGATCCGGGTCCTCACAGCTCTGCTCTGATAGCTCTGCCTCCCACTGCTCGGGTTCCTCATCAGATGCGGGGTGTGCCCTCCTCACTGCCCGACGTCTCAGGGGCATCGTAGTCCACTGCACAATAACAAACATCAGGACACAACAACCATTCGACCCAATCCAGCGAAAGTCTAGGACATGTCATCCATTCCATAGCATTATGTTGTCTGCAGCCAACATAATCGCTTAGGAGAATAAACATGTCAATCACTTATCCCATCCCTTGGGAAAGACATAAAACTCAATCAGGACTCTCGCTATAAGTCACGACTCTTACGTAATCATCCTAAGATACATCCACATGCCTAGGGTTTCTAAGTTCATAATAACCTACAACCTAGGCTCTGATACCACTCTAATCTGTCACGCCTCAGGGTCGAAACTGCGACTCGGGACCGCCAACAGATCCGCCGCCCATACGGAAAGCCCCGTATAGACGAAGCATCTAACCTGCAAAAGATAATACTACAGCCATACAGATATCAGAGCTGAAAAGTATACTACTGAAATAAAAAAAATACATCTCCAAATAGTACAAGTCTGAACCTCACAACATAAGTCTCTCAAAAGAAATAAAACTCAAAAGTAACCATCTACTATAATCCAGCAGACTGTACTAAAAATCGCCAAAGAGGGGGGTACTGCTACTCTCTAAGACAGGTAGGGAACTAGCTCATGACTCCCTCACCTTGATCAGCAACAGAAGGATCAGCAACACTCGTAGAAGACTCTGCAAAACAAAGGAGAGGAAAGAGGAAGGGGGGGACCCCCAGCGAGTGTGAGAACAACACCAACACGTAGTTATCAGTGGGTACCGCTACCAAGCCCGACAGTCTACCCACTAAGTCTACTAGAGGCATAAAGTAACAGATGCAGTACTATAAAGGAAAGGCTGGAAATAACTCTACAGCTACCATGCCTCTATCTAAATGCTCAAAGGGTGATACAGATGAAACATGATGCATCGACTCTAACCCAATATACTCAATCAACCCAATCATAGTGACTACCACATAGGGTCCAGTCAAACCTGTGCCCACCTACTGCCATTACATCCATGAGGGACTGGACTTACGTAGGGCGTCCGTGACTGCCTAAAAAAGGCCCAGCCAGAGGGACTGCGTCGACAAGTTGCGGTAGTAAAGTAACAGGCTCTGCTCCGGAGTGGCACTCGAGGGGCGCGACCCCACCGAGGAAAGTATCTGTGCATCTCTGTCGAGCTCAATATGGCTCATGCAGGCTATAATCCTAATCCACGATCAACAAGATCGATAGTACTCAAATCACATCTCTAACTCACTAGGTAGAAATACTCGACAGCCGGGACAACCGTCAACCCAACGGCTCCCCAAATAGGACATCAGCCCAACATGCAAACACACTAGCTGGGTATACTCCACAGCCGACAACAATGAAGGGTCCGAAAACCCCGAAAGACTAGAACCTACAACCCAAATCAAACAAAAATAGTTTCTAGGCATAACCTCTCGTTATTCTTGACCCAAAGTAAAAGGCAGCCCTTAGAATCCAGATCACTCAAACCCTCTCGGGTGAAGAAGTTTACAGAAAAGGTGATACTTATTACCGAAAACTATTTTCACTCGAACCCACGCGGGGTGAGGATTAAAAGTAGTTCCTTTTTGTAAAACCATCTTGATTTAAGGAAACCCATTTTAATGAATTTTAGCTGTTTTAGGAAAATCAGTTCGAAAACAAGTTTTATTCCCAAACCCCGAAGGGCTAATTCCTTCGCCCAATCAGACAAGAACAGACTCCGGCGACCCTTCGATATTTGGAAGAAAAATATTGGTTTACCGAAATCATGTGTGTCCAAAAAGATTCTTGATTCAAGGTCCTGCTATCACTGGTACACCACTGCCACGAACACAGTGGCGACAAACAAATAGAAGAACTCGACAACCTGGGACCACCGTTTACCCAAACGGCTCCCGCCACTGGTACAAGACTAGCTACATCTACCAGACTCCACTCGGCCCCCAAGCACGATTGAACATGCATCCTACACTAAGAGAAATCCCGACCACTCAGCCCACTGACCGGGCGAGGAAAACACTATGTCCAGGGTTAGAATGTAAAGTGTGGATGTCTAAAGCATAAATAAACCTAGCCCAAGTGAGAGTTTTCTACTAGTCTGGTTGAACATACATCAAATGACAGGGTGCTAGGTCAAGTTTCAATAATAACATTTGTTAACACAACTAGGAAACATTAGTCGACATGAACTCAGTGACAACACAAGAAAGTATCATCTCTCACTCTAACATGCTCCCTAACTCTCTCGCAATCATGCATGCAATTCTATTCAATAGAATTAGAGAACCGTTCACCGGTTTTGGAGACGAAGCAACCCACCTGAAAGTGCGCGTCGATCCAAGGTCCAAACTGAACATGGATAATCCTCAGATTCCCATGATTCCAACGAGCCCAAAAATACCTGAAAACTCCTCCTGTGCACAAAGATACAGTCCAAACATCGCGGTAAGCAAAAATCGCCACGATCACAAATCTGTGGAAAGATCAGTCTGAAAGAATCCAAAATATCACCTACGAGATGATCTCCAAAAATTCCAATAAAAATATATCTGCGATCCTCGCGAAGCGTAGATGTCGATCGAGTCCTCAAGGGCAGAAATCCGATAATCGAGCGCAGAGATAAAAATCGAACAAGCTCGGGGGGTCCAGGAAAACCAGCAGCAAGAAAGGGGTTCAAAGATGCTCCGAATACCCCAATAAAAATCCAAAACTTGTTAAGGAATTTGTTTTGGCGCATTTCGTGAAAGTATTAAGTCTTGAAGATTGAAATGAAGAAGGTTGGATCATATACCTCATAAATCCACCTATAGAGAAGAAAGGAAATCAATAGATTTAATCCTATGTTTCTTCATCTATATTGATTGATTTGATTCTAGGGTTTCATACTCATATTTTGAGTAGAATCAAATCAATGAATACTTAGATGGTATTTCCGATCTATTTCTAATCTAAGTATTCGGCGGATCATCACCACCCAAAAAAACAACGATTTCCCCAAAATCGGCTCGTGGACTCGCGTGGCCTTGTGGATTCAATGTGCTACCGCTCTCGTGGATTCGGAGCGAGGTACGTTCATGGATTCGAGACGTGCTGCTGGGTGAAGACCGTGGATTCGGTCAGACGTCATGGATTCGACATTGGACGCAGATCGTGGATTCGAGAAGCGTTGCGGAGCGAGCGGAGAAAATCAACTAGGAGCGTATGGAAAAAGGTTGAGTCGTCTGTGAGTACGGTATATCACCTTTGTACGTGTTATAATTCTAGTGGATTTCACCGTGTTATCGGTCCCGTGGTTTTTTACTCCGGTTTGGAGTTTTCCACGTAAAAATCTTGCGTGTTATTTTTTATTTCCGCATTGGGTTTTATTGCGCAACGATTTTTGAGTGTTTAAACGTTTACACCTATTCACCCCCCTCTAGGTGTTTTTTCCCCTATTTAGATCCATATTATACATAACCCGACAAGTGGTATCAGAGAGGGAATTGGGTTGTAAACAATGGCTGAAGGTGGAAACATCAACAGACCTCCGTTCTTCGATGGAACAAATTATGCGTACTGGAAAGCACGGATGAAAGCATTTCTTATTTCCATCGACGAACGGGTGTGGCAATCTATCGAGTTAGGATGGTCAAATCCAACTGAAGTTATTGTTGATGTTCACACCATCAAACCTAGGTCGAAATGGACCAAGAAAGAGATAGACTTATCTTCTTACAATGGCAAAGGTATCAATGCTTTATTTAATGCCTTGTCTCAAACTGAATTCTCTCGCGTCTCAACATGTGAGACTGCGAAAGAAATCTGGGATGTTCTTCAAGTTACACATGAGGGAACTAACCTTGTGAAGATTCAAAAGCTGCAAATGCTTACGAGCAGATTTGACTCTATTTTCATGGCAGAAAATGAATCATTCACAGACTACTATACACGATTGCAAGACATCGTAAACACATGTGCTAACTTGGGAGAGAAGATTCCAGAATTTAAAATTATAAGAAAGATCTTAAGAACTCTTCCTGAAAGATTTCGTTCCAAGGTTACGGCCATTGAAACTATTAAACACCCGGACGAAATCCGTGTAGAAGAATTAGTTGGTTCATTAAAAACATATGAAATGACATTTCCTACTAACTATTCTTCTGGAAAAGCATCTACTTCTAAGTCTTCAGGTTTTACGTTGAAAACTACAAAAGAAGAAGATGCGGATTCATCCTCCTCAGGCGACGACGAGAACCTATCTATGGAGGACTTTGAGAATCAGCTTGCTCTCTTGACAAGAAATTTTCGCCGAAACTTTCGAAGGGGTAATTCAAGTAAAACTTCATCCTCCGGAAAGTGGAAAAAAGGCAAAGGTTTTTCAAGCCAAAAGTCAAGAAAGCAAGAAAATTTTTCAAAGGATAAGAAAAGCTCAGAAGGACAAGTCCAATGCTTCAAGTGCCGAGGATACGGCCATATCTCAACGGAGTGTCCAAATAAGAATCCGTCCAAGAAGAAGGCGATGCAAGCCGTCACTTGGGATGACACCTCAACGACAAATGAGTCATCTTCAAGTGATGAAGAGAACAACGCAACGGCATTCCACGCGTCCACATCTTCACCCTTCATGTGCTTAATGGCAAGTACATCCAACTCACTGTCCAACTCCACTGTTGAAAAGATTGCAACGGACGATGAATCGGATAATTCGGAAGGTGAAGACTTTGCTCTTGCCTACCATAAACTTCTGAGGGATTCAAAGAAACTGGCAAAGCAAAACAAGAGTTTGAGAGGGAGATTGCAGGATCTCGAAGAAGAAGCAAAAAGGGCAACTTCTCTCTCAAACGCTCTTGAAGTGGAAAGGGATAATCTGATCAAAGTAAATGTTTCCCTTCAAGAGTCCAATGAGCATTTCGAGAAGAATTATGTAGATATGGTGAACAAAGCGAATTACTTCTTGAAGCTCTACGGCGAGGCTCGACAGGAAAAAATGAAAATGACGGAGACCATTTTCCAACTCAAGGATGATTTAAAGCAATTTTCTTCTGGAAGGAGTAAGTTGGATAAGATTCTTGGTCTTGGTCAAATAAACAAATTCGGCCTCGGATACAATCGAACTGAAAAAAATTTTAGTTCTGTTGGGACAGTCTTTGTGCCCCAGTCGGTATCTCCTCCCCCGCACCGGAATTGACGACAAACAGCGACAACAAACCTACTTCACCCTCTTCGGGATCATCAAGCACTAAGGTATGTTTTCGTTGTGGTATTGCAGGGCACATAAGAAGGAATTGCAAGAATGGAGCGCTAAGATCAAATCAAGCACAGCTTGCAACTACTACCAATGGGTTCATTTCCCGCAAATCAAAGAAGGATCTTTCAAAAGGAAAGAACATTGGTAGTACATCAAACAAGACGACGACGTCAAGGAAAAGAGATGGATCAATCAAGACGCTTTCACCAAAGGTATCAACTTCACAATCATTTCCGACGTACTCCAAAATTCAAAAGGTTTGGGTACGCAAAGGTGAAATCTTCCCTTGTCTTGTTGTTCATACTTCTTTACACGCTTATGATAATTCATCTTGGTATTTGGATAGTGGTTGTTCTCGTCACATGACCGGTGACAAAAACAGTTTTCAAACTTTAGAGAAAATCTCCGGAGGACATGTTGTTTTCGGAGACGGTCGTTCTTCCAAAATTGTTGGAAAAGGAACTATCGCTATTCCAGATGGCCCGGTTCTAAACAATGTTTTATTTGTAGAAAGCCTTAAGACTAACCTCATCAGTATAAGTCAACTTTGTGACAATGGGTTCTCAGTTAATTTTTCTTCTGTAGAATGTGTTGTAACTGATAAGGACCAGGTATTCTTTTTAAAAGGGGTTAGATCGGAAAATAATTGCTATGTTGTTTCAAACAAAATTTCTGAAAAATGTAACCTAGTTTCTTTGGATAATGAAACTGTTTGGCATGAAAGACTAGGTCACATGAATTTTAAAGAACTAGCAAGGATTTCAAATAAGAACGTGGTTAAGGGGGTTCCTAAACTTTTATTTAAAGAAAACATTGTGTGTGGTGGTTGTCAAAAGGGAAAACAATCAAGAGTTGCACACAAGAACTTGAACCACGTCGGTACCAAACGGCCCTTGGAATTACTGCATATGGATTTAATAGGGCCGACTTGTCAACCATCTTTGGGAGGTAAATAGTATATTTTTCTTTTGGTTGATGATTTCTCTAGGTATTCATGGGTAACTTTTCTAAAAGAGAAAGCGGATACTTTCGACTCTTTTCATGAGGTTTGTCATTGTATTATGAATGAAAGAAATGAAAAGATCGTTCGTGTTCGAAGTGATAGAGGTGGAGAATTTATTAATTCTAAATTTAATGATTTTTGCACTTCCAATGGGATAAAACATGAATTCTCAGTACCCTATACACCTCAGCAGAATGGTGTTGTTGAGCGCAAAAACAGGGTTGTTCAAGAGATGGCGCGTGTGATGCTTCATAGCCGGAATTTACCGTTATATTTTTGGGCTGAAGCTGTGAACACCGCTGTCTATGTAATTAATCGAGTGTATTTGCGCCTTGGAACTTTAAATACACCATATGAGCTGTGGTTTAGTAGAAAACCGAATATCAAATATTTTCGTATCTTTGGGAGTCGATGTTTTATTCTGCGTGATCGCGAAAACCTTGGTAAGTTCGACTCTCGAAGCGACGAAGGGATTTTCATGGGTTATTCTACTAACAGTAGAGCATATCGGGTATTTAACTTGGAATCTAAAACGATGGTAGAATCTATAAATGTTAAAGTAGATGAAGCTTTCCACTTTTCATCTGATAAATCTACCCTTGATATGTCTCTAGATGATGATACTCCTGTAAGTGCATCTTCTCGTAATAACTCCTTCAATAAAGTTGTTGCATCTAATGGTTCTTCAAGTGTATCTAATGTGCAGGAATTATCACATGTACCTCCGACTACTCCGTTACCGCAAACGCTACGCATCTCCAAGGATCATCTGGAATCTAACATTATTGGAGACCCACAAGAAGGAGTTAGAACTCGGAGACAGTTGGTTTGTGGAGTCGCATGCTACGTCTCCATGATTGAACCAAAGAACATCGATGAAGCTCTTTAGGATGACTACTGGATTGAAGTATGCAGGAAGAGCTCCATCAGTTCGAACGAAACAAAGTCTGGGAATTAACAAAGCCTCCGAAGCAACACAATGTGATTGGTACTAAATGGATTTTCAAGAATAAGAAGAACGAGGATGGTACCATCATCAGGAATAAAGCACGCTTAGTTGCTCAAGGCTATTCTCAAATAGAAGGAATAGACTTTGATGAGACGTTCGCCCCAGTTGCTCGACTCGAGTCAATACGTATATTATTCGCTATTGCTTGTCATTTTAAAATAAAACTCTTTCAAATGGACGTTAAGAGCGCATTTTTAAATGGGTTTTTAAATGAGGAAGTTTATGTGGCTCAACCGAAAGGTTTTGTAGACTATAAACAACCTAACCATGTTTTTCGTTTGAAAAAGGCTCTTTACGGTCTAAAACAAGCACCGCGAGCATGGTACGAAAGGCTAACAAAGCACCTACTGGAAAAGGGCTACACTCGAGGGGGAGCAGACCGGACTCTCTTTGTGAAGCATTATCAAGATAATTTCATTGTAGCACAAATCTATGTCGATGACATTGTATTTGGTGCAACTAGAGATAATGATGCTTCTAAATTCGCTGAAACCATGGAAAGCGAATTTGAGATGTCCATGATGGGGGAACTAACATACTTTCTTGGATTACAAGTAAAACAAAATGAAGAAAGCATTCATCTATGTTACGGAATTTGAGTTGGCGTAGTTTCGTGAAAGGTTCAAGTCTTGAAGATTGAAGGTGAAGAAGGTTGGATCATTTAACTCAATCTCAAGAAAGAAGAATTCAAAAGGATCAGGTATGTTTAACTAAAGATTATTGGTGATCTGAATACTTCTTGTAGTGTAGAAACACCTGGAAGAATTTTTAATTGCATAAAAATCAAAAACTGGTGTTCGGACATGTTCAGGATCCGGATCAGAGCCAGCGATCCGGATCCCGAAGGTTGTTGTTTCATACATTACTTCAATCCGGATCGCAGCATCTCACGATCCGGATCCCGAACGTTGAGTTTTCTGAATTGTATGAACGATCCGGATCAGGCATTCCGATCCGGATCCCGAACGATTGTTTTTCTGGAAACCGTCTTTCTTGCTACTGCAATCCGGATCGCCCAAATCCGATCCGGATCGCCGTCCGTTAAAATTTCAAAAATGTTAGGTTTTTGATTCTTATCTCCTTCCAAATGTTTCTAACCTATAAATAGACCCTATGACTCTTTTTCTAGGGTTAAGGAAAATAGCCGTCATAATCAAATATCATTTTTACGGCCTAGATCCACATATAGAGAAGAAAGGAAATCATTAGATAATACTCTATGTTTCTTCATCTATATTGATTAGTTTGATTCTAGGTTTTCATGCTCACATCTTGAGTTGAATCAAACTAATGAATACTTAGATGGTATTTCCGATCTATCTTTGATCTAAGTATTCGGCGGATCATCACCACCCAAAAAACAACGATTTAACCCAAAATCGGCGCGTGGATTCGCGTGTCCTTGTGGATTCAAGGTTCAACCGCTCTCGTGGATTCGGAGCGAGGCACGTTCGTGGATTCGAAGGGTGCTACTGGGTGAAGACCGTGGATTCGGTCGGACGTCGTGGATTCGACGTTGGACGCCGTGGATTCGGCGTTAGGCGCAAATCGTTGATTCGAGAAGCGTCGTGGAGCGAGCGGAGAAGATCCTCTAGGAGCGTATGGAAAAGGTTGAGTCGTAAGTGTGTACGGTAAATCACCTTGTACGTGTTTTAATTCTAGTGGATTTCGCCGTGTTATCGGTCCCGTAGTTTTTTTACTCCGGTTTGGAGTTTTTCCACGTAAAATTCTTGCGTGTTATTTTTATTTCCGCATTGGGTTTTTTATCGCAACGATTTTTGAGTGTTTATACGTTTACACCTATTCACCCCCCTCTAGGTGTTTCTTCCCCTATTTAGATCTATATTATATATAACCCAACAAGTAGTATCAGAGCGGGAATAGGGTTGTAAACAATGGTTGAAGGTGGAAACATCAATCGACCCCCTTTCTTTGATGGAACAAATTATGCGTACTGGAAAGTACGGATGAAAGCCTTTTTAATTTCCATCGACGAAAGGGTGTGGCAATCAATTGAATTAGGATGGTCTAATCCAACTGAAATTATCTCTGATGTTCGCACCTTAAAACCTAGGTCGAAATGGACCAAGGAAGAGTTAGATTCATCTTCTTACAATGGCAAGGGAATTAATGCTATTTTTAATGCCTTATCTCAAACTGAATTCTCTCGCGTCTCGGCATGTGAGACTGCGAAAGAAATCTAGGATGTTCTTCAGGTTACACATGAGGGAACTAACCTCGTGAAGATTCAGAAACTGCAAATGCTTACGAGCAAGTTTGACTCTATCTTGATGGCAGAAAATGAATCTTTCACGGACTACTATACACGATTGCAAGACATCGTAAACTCATGTGCTAACCTGGGAGAGAAGATTCCAGAATTTAAGGTTGTAAGAAAGATCTTAAGAACTCTTCCTGAACGATTTCGCCCAAAGGTTACAGCCATTGAAACTATTAAACACCCGGACGAAATGCGTGTAGAAGAATTAGTTGGTTCATTACAAACATATGAAATGACATTTACTACTAACAATTCTTCTGGAAAAGCATCCTCTTCTAAGTCTTCAGGTTATGCATTGAAAACAACTAAGGAAGAAGACGCGGATACATCCTCCCCAGACGATGACGAGAACCTTTCTATGGAGGAATTTGAGAAGCAGCTCGCGCTCTTGACAAGGAAGTTTCGCCGCAACTTTCGAAGGGGTAATTCAAGTAAATCTCCATCCTTCGGAAAGTCGAACAATGGCAAGGGTACTTCAAGTTACAAGTCAAGAAAGCAAGAGAACTTCTCAAAGGATAAGAAAAGTTCAGAGGGACAACTACAATGCTTCAAATGTCGAGGCTACGGCCACATTGCAACGGAGTGTCCCAACAAGTATCCGGCAAAGAAGAAGGCGATGCAAGTCGTCACTTGGGATGACAACTCAACGTCAAATGAGTCGTCTTCAAGTGATGAAGAAAAGAGCACCACGGCATTCCACGCGTCCACATCTTCACCCTTCATGTGCTTTATGGCAAGTACGTCCGAGTCATTGTCCAACTCCACTGTTGAAAAGATTGCAACGGACAACAAATCGGATGATTCGGAAGGTGAAGATTTTGCTCTAGCCTACCACAGACTTTTGAGGGATTCAAAGAAAGTGGCTAAGCAAAACAAGAGTTTGAGAGGGAGATTGCATGATCTCGAAGAAGAAGCAAAAAGGGCAACTTCTCTCTCAAACGCTCTTGAAGTGGAAAGGGAAAATCTGATAAAAGTAAATGTTTCCCTTCAAGAGTCCAATGAGCTTTTTGAGAAGGAACATACAAATCTGGTGGATAAAGCGGATCACTTCTCAAAGCTCTACAACGAGGCTCGACAGGATAACCTGGAAATGACAAAGACCATTTTCCAACTCAAGGATGACTTGCAGCGATTCTCTTCAGGAAGGAGTAAGTTGGATAGGCTTCTTGGTCTTGGTCAAACAAATCGGTTCGGCCTCGGGTACACTCAAACTGGAAACAGTCCAAGTTCGAGTGGGACAGTTTTTGTGCCTCAGTCGGTATCTCCTCCTCCGACACCGGAATTCAAGACAAACAACGACAACAAACCTACTTCATCCTCTTTGGGATCGTCAAGATCTAAGGTATGTTTTCGTTGTGGTGTTTCAGGGCACATAAGAAGATATTGCAAGACGGGAGTCAAACGCTCACCTCAAACACCTCTTGCAATGACTACCACAAAGGTGATTCCTCGGAAATCAATTGCAAATCAATTGAAGGAAAAGAACCTTGGTAGTTTACCGCGCAAGACGACTTCATCAAGGAGCAGCAATCGTTTTAACAAGACGCTTTCACCTAGGCATATAACTTCACGACCATTACCGACGCATTCCAAAAAGGTTTGGGTGCGCAAAGGTGAAATCTTTCCTTGTCTTGTTACCAATGTTTCCTTGCATGCATATGATAGTTCGTCTTGGTATCTGGATAGCGGGTGTTCCCGTCACATGACCGGTGACAAAAATAGTTTTCAAAATCTTGAGAAAATCTCCGGAGGACTCGTTGTTTTCGGAGACGGTCGATCTTCCAAAATTGTTGGAAAAGGAACAGTAGCTATTCCAGATGGCCCGGTTCTAAATAATGTGTTATTTGTTGATGGTCTTAAGACTAACCTCATAAGCATAAGTCAACTTTGCGACAATGGTTTTTCAGTTAACTTTTCATCTGTTGAATGTGTTGTAACTGATAAGGACCATGTCTTCTTTTTAAAAGGGGTTAGATCTGAAAACAATTGCTATGTTGTTCCTAATAAAATTTCAGAAAAATGTAATCTAGTTTCTTTGATTAATGAAACAATTTGGCATGAAAGGCTAGGTCACATAAATTTTAAGGAACTTGCTAGAATTTCAAACAAGGACGTGGTCAAGGGGGTTCCAAAACTTCTATTTAAACAAAACGTTGTGTGTGGTGGTTGCCAAAAGGGGAAACAGTCCAGGACTGCACACAAGAACTTGAACCACGTTGGTACAAAACGGCCTTTGGAACTTTTACACATGGATTTAATGGGGCCAACTCGTCAACCATCTTTGGGAGGTAAATGGTATATTTTCTTGATGATTGATGATTTCTCTCGATATTCTTGGGGTATTCTACAAATAGCAGAGCATATCGAGTATTTAACTTGGAATCTAAGACGATCGTAGAATCTATAGATGTTGAAGTAGATGAAGCTTTTCATTTTGGATCTGGAAAATCTACCCTCGATATCTCTCTAGATGATGATTCACCTGCCATTGCATCTTCTCATAATAATACTTCCAATATTAATGATGCATCTAATGGTTCTTCAAGTTTATCTGATGTGCAGGAATCATCTCATATACCTCCGAGTACTCCGTTTCAACAAACGCTACGAATCTCCAAGGATCATCCGGAATCGAATATTATTGGAGATCCACAAGAATGAGTTAGAACTCGGAGGCAGTTGGTTTGTGGATTCGCTTGCTACGTATCTTTAATCGAACCAAAGAACATAGATGAAGCTCTTCAGGATGACTACTGGATTAAAGCAATGCAGGAAGAGCTCCATCAATTTGAGCGAAACAAAGTCTGGGAATTAACGAAGCCTCCAAAGCAATATAATGTGATAGGTACCAAATGGATTTTCAAGAACAAGAAAAATGAGGATGGTACTATCATCAGGAACAAGGCACGATTAGTTGCTCAAGGCTACTCTCAAGTAGAAGGTATAGACTTTGATGAAACATTCGCCCCTGTAGCTAGACTCGAGTCCATTCGTATACTATTTGCTATTGCTTGTCATTTTAAAATCAAATTATTTCAAATGGACGTTAAGAGCGCGTTTCTAAATGGGTTTTTAAATGAGGAAGTTTATGTGGCTCAACCGAAAGGTTTTGTAGACCATAAACAACCTAACCATGTTTTTCGTTTGAAAAAGGCTCTTTACGGTCTGAAACAAGCACCGCGAGCATGGTACGAAAGGTTGACAAAGCACCTTTTGGAGAAGGGCTATACTCGAGGGGGAGCTGACAGGACTCTCTTTGTGAAGCATTATCAAAGCAATTTCATTGTAGCACAAATCTATGTCGATGACATTGTATTTGGCGCAATAAGAGATAATGATGCTTCTAAATTCGCAAAGACCATGGAAAGCGAATTTGAGATGTCCATGATGGGCGAATTGGCTTATTTCCTTAGATTGCAAATTAAACAAAATGATGAAGGTATTCACTTGAGTCAATCCAAGTATGCAATGGAGTTGGTTAAAAAGTTTGACTTAGAAAATTCGAAGGATTTTCCGACTCCAATGGGAACTAGCCACAAGGGACTTGGAAGTGAATCACAAAGTGAGAATGTAGACGAGAAACTATATCGAAGTATGATTGGAAGCCTACTTTACCTCACGGCTAGTCGCCCGGATATATCCTTTAGTGTTGGGATTTGCGCGAGATATCAATCAGCACCAAAGGAGGTTCACCTGAAAGCGGTGAAAAGGATCATCCGGTACATCAAAGGATCAATTAATTTTGGAATTTGGTATCCTATGGGAACTAGTTTGGATATTGTTGGATACTCAGATGCCGATTGGGCAGGATCAGTGGATGATCGGAAAAGCACGAGTGGTGCATGCTTCTATCTTGGCCATTGCCTTGTTGCATGGCACAGTAAAAAGCAGAATTGTATAGCACTCTCGACTGCCGAAGCGGAATACATTTCAGCGGGTAGTTGTTCAACCCAACTCATTTGGATGAAAAGTGTGTTGAGCGACTTCCGGATTTCAGCATCTTCGGTAACAATTCTTTGTGACAACACAAGTGCAATTAACATTTCTAAAAACCCTGTGTTGCACTCTAGAACAAAACATATTGAACTTAGATATCATTTTCTTAGAGAGCTAGTTGAATCAAATACTCTTCAACTTTCATATATTTCAACTGAGGATCAATTAGCTGACATTTTAACAAAACCTTTGGATCAAAAACGTTTTATTCATTTGCGAAAAGCAATTGGAATGCTTTCCTTGAAATAAACTTCTTTTTGAAACCTTTGCTTAGGATAGGTTTTGTTTTTGTTTTGTTTTGTTCATTATCTATGTTTGTACATAGGACATTAATTGAGCATAGATCATAATTGACTTTAATTGCATCTTTTCGCACATTTAGAAATTTATTATGCTTTTGCCATCATAATATTTCACTGTTGCAATGATCATTTATGTTAATTAAATCATCTTCTAAGTGATCAAAGTCAATTTCTCTCTCAATGATCTCTTGGTATAGTCATTATCTTATTTGACTGCTTAGTCGAGTATGAAATCGAGATCAATTTTTGGTTGAATACTTTATATCTTAAATAATTGATAGCCAATTGAGGGGGAGTCAAAGAAATGTAAAATGCTCAAAAGATGTGGAAAGAGTTACATCCCAATGAGGAGTGTGAAAACTACCACCACATGGAGGAAATAGCTACCACCTCGGTCGTCCGAGTATTGTGTGCAGCTACCACATGTATACCAAGCATGGTTGTTCAATTTTTGATTAAGTAAAATGCATGTTGAAATCCTTGACTCCGTCAAATTTCAAGGTTGGTATAAGGTGGGTTTTTAAAGAAAGATGCTCAAAGAGCCACTCTCTTCAACAGATTGTCTAGATAAATTATCTACCATATTTGGGATTTCAAACATCTATTGATCTTTGTATTTCATTTTCTTTACCGAACTGATGATTTGATAAAGGCATTACTCATAAGATCAAGTTAGATGTAATTGAAGGTGTTCAACTTTAAGGGATTTAATTTTTGTAAATTCTCGTCTCATTTTTGGATATTATTGATAGATTTGGCATAATCTAATTCTTGTTGTATGAAACGATGATTTTTGTTTAAAGTTGATACAGAATTGTGCTTACATACTTTTTCTGGATCTTATGAATTTTTTCTAAATTTTTCTGAAGAAGAAGTTGGAGCCGATCCGGATCGGGCAAGCTGATCCGGATCCCGAACGCAGGCTTCTTCCTGCGGCTGGCCGATCCGGATCGAAATCTCGATCCGATCCGGATCACGGCTAGGGTTTTAATAAGAACAAGAGGGTTTTGATTTCTTTTACCTTAATCTTTTGTTCTCAAGTCTCTAGAGCCTCTCTCTCTAGAACTATTGCACCTTGGAGCTTTCCAAACTCAAGTTCTTCAAATACAAGTAAGTTTTATTGATCAAAATCCCGTTTTTCACAGTTTTTCTCTATTTTCTTCAAAATGTGATGAGATTTTTCTATCTTTTTCATTTTTGAATGGTTTTTGGTCAAATTTCTTTTGAAATAAGAACTCTGGGTAGATTAGTTTTGATTATATGCTAGGTATTCTCCTGATTAACGGATTTTTAGGCTTCGATTTCTAAAAATTTCAGTTTTAGGGCATATAATAAGGATTTTCGAAAATCATGCAATTGATCTATTTTTAAAAGTCATTTTGCAAAACTAATTTGATTCTTAGTCTCTCTACATGATTATGATTGTTTGGGTACAATTTTTCAAATCTTTAAAAATTAACAATTTCTCATGTATTCTTGAGTTGGTCTTCACAGGACTTCAATCTTCTTAAGGCATTTGGATCAATGGAATTCTCATGGATCATTCTTTTGTTGGTCACAATAGTGCACACTCGGGCCACAAACAAATTAAAAAGAGCTAAGAAAACACAACAAAAAGGTGAGTTTCTTCTGATCAGTGACACAGAAGTGGAAGCAGACTGTCAAGAGGTAGATTGGACTGAATTGACAGATGATGATGACTCATTGACTGAACAAAAAGCTTCCGATGGATCAAAAGGAAAGGGACCCATGGACAAAGGAAAAGCACCTATGGCTAAACCAACCATCTCTGTGAAAAGAAAACGAGTAACTAGACGCTTTGGACTACGACGAGACGCTGATATTAACACGCCGATAGTTCCTAACTCCCCGCCTCGCGTGGAAGGAGTGTTCGTCAGCATGGATCGCCTTCGAGCGTTTGAACGTCGTGAATGCATCGGTGAACGTCATGTCAACATTGAAGCTCTCCGAAATCACTCACCTGAGTTTGGAACCTTGATTGAGCAAGCTAATCTCATCCAAGTCTGCCGATTCCCCGAACTACTTGGGTATTGTTTGTATCGTGTAAGAACCTTTTACACGAATGCAAGACATCTTCGAGAAGATGAAAATGGATCAATGCTTTTCTATACAAATATCCAAGGGATGAAACTTAAAATCACTCCGGAGCTAATTGGCGAAGTCCTTGGAATGGAATCTAACACATCGGGACTCAACTTTTTGAAAGGAAGAAGTTTGACGAATGCCTTGTGGCGAACAGTGATAGATAAAATTTGTTTGGAAGGAACGAAATCAGCTAATGGTAAAAGTGTAAAATCCAAACATCTTCGACTGGAGTACCGATTTCTAAATTTCATCACGTGTTACAACATTCTACCTAACATGCAGACTAAGGTCGTGAGATGGGAGAGACTGCTGTTCCTATATCTCTTAGGTCATCCCTCTGAGGCTGTAGGATTGAACATGAATATCCCCTACATAATTTGGAATAGAATGTCAAGATATATTGTGCATCCTCATCCTTCTGAGCGACTTCCGTTTCCGTTAATCATCATGAGGATCTTACAAAAGTTTGACATTGATATAAGCTCGACATCTTATCAACACTGTTGGGGGATGATAGATGAGTCAACGATTGTGAAGTCACTTCACAAATTACCATATGTTACTCCGACACATTCCACTAGAAAGAAACCTTGTGTCGGCACCTCGGCCTCACCGTCTCAACAAGCATCAGAACAAAGGCGAATGTCTGAAGAACTCGAGATCATAACGGCATCCCAAATTACATTGACCAAGAAAGTAAATTCAATGAGAAAATTGATCAAGAACATGTTCACTAAGATGGGATATAGTGCGTCTGAGGACTCAGACTCGGATAACTAAGTTGTGCTTTAACAATTTTTGTGCAGATTTGTGCAGGCTTTTATCTTTTTAGATTTTAGTTCAGTTTTTAGGACTTACTCTTAGTTCTAGTTCTTACATTTCGGAACAATTTTTGAAATTTTTAACTCTCCTTAAATTTTTATAATTTTGGCTTTGTTTGTGACAAAAAGGGGGAGAGAGTTTAGAGAGAACTTGAACAATGATTGAACAATGATGATGTGAATGTGTGAACATCAAGGTAAGTATCACTTCAACTTTGACTTTGGTGAAGGGTAAGTATCACAACTTTGGTTTTTATCTTGTGATTTGTTGCATGTTCCTACTAACTATTCGACTAACTATTTGGACATGTATTATTACTAACAAGTTGTTTGATTACTAACAAAGCAAAGTTATGACATTTGGAATTTTATTGTTTAGAAGATATGTCAATGTTTGATTGTGATCTTATTACATATCTGAATCACTCAATGTCATGGTGAGCATAAACTCTATCTCTGTTAGGTTTTGAATGCTAAATATTCTTGAGGTATCTAACGATCTCTTTTTGTCAAGAATGATTTCTTTGTGCAGAGAGTACAGATGTCTAAGTCTAGAGTCTGTTTTAGGAGTTTATATCTCATGTTTTTAAATTTTTGGATCTCCATTGTAAATTTTTGTTGTATGGTGATAGCAACAAAAATATCTTTTTAAATTTTCTTTAGTGGATCTGTGTTTTATCACGAAACCGCCAAAGGGGGAGATTGTTACGGAATTTGAGTTGGCGTAGTTTCGTGAAAGGTTCAAGTCTTGAAGATTGAAGGTGAAAAAGGTTGGATCATTTAACTCAATCTCAAGAAAGAAGAATTCAAAAGGATCAGGTATGTTTAACTAAAGATTATTGGTGATCCGAATACTTCTTGTAGTGTAGAAACACCTGGAAGAATTTTTAATTGCATAAAAATCAAAAACTGGTGTTCGGACATGTTCAGGATCCGGATCAGAGCCAGCGATCCGGATCCCGAAGGTTGTTGTTTCATACATTACTTCAATCCGGATCCCGAAGGTTGTTGTTTCATACATTACTTCAATCCGGATCGCAGCATCTCACGATCCGGATCCCGAACGTTGAGTTTTCTGAATTGTATGAACGATCCGGATCAGGCATTCCAATCCGGATCCCGAACGATTGCTTTTCTGGAAACCGTCTTTCTTGCTACTGCAATCCGGATCGCCCAAATCCGATCCGGATCGCCGTCCGTTAAAATTCCAGAAATGTTAGGTTTTTGATTCTTATCTCCTTCCAAATGTTTCTAACCTATAAATAGACCCTATGACTCTTTTTCTAGGGTTAAGGAAAATAGCCGTCATAATCAAATATCATTTTTATGGCCTAGATCCACATATAGAGAAGAAAGGAAATCATTAGATAATACTCTATGTTTCTTCATCTATATTGATTAGTTTGATTCTAGGCTTTCATACTCACATCTTGAGTTGAATCAAACTAATGAATACTTAGATGGTATTTCCGATCTATCTTTGATCTAAGTATTCGGCGGATCATCACCACCCAAAAAACAACGATTTACCTCAAAATCGGCGCGTGGATTCGCGTGTCCTTGTGGATTCAAGGTTCAACCGCTCTCGTGGATTCGGAGCGAGGCACGTTCGTGGATTCAAAGGGTGCTACTGGGTGAAGACCGTGGATTCGGTCGGACGTCGTGGATTCGACGTTGGACGCCGTGGATTCGGCGTTGGGCGCAGATCGTGGATTCGAGAAGCGTCGTGGAGCGAGCGGAGAAGATCCTCTAGGAGCGTATGGAAAAAGTTGAGTCGTAAGTGTGTACGGTAAATCACCTTGTACGTGTTTTAATTCTAGTGGATTTCGCCGTGTTATCGGTCCCGTGGTTTTTTTACTCCGGTTTGGAGTTTTTCCACGTAAAAATCTTGCGTGTTATTTTTATTTCCGCATTGGGTTTTTTATCGCAACGATTTTTGGGTTTTTCCACGATTTTTTATCTATATTACATGTAACCCAACAATCTATGTCAATCCAAGTATGTAAAGGAGTTGGTGAAGAAATTCGGATTAGAAGATTCTAAAGATTTTTCGACTCCTATGGAAACTAGCAATAAGGGATTAGGAAGTGAATCTCTTAGTGAAAGTGTAGACGAGAAGCTTTATCGCAGTATGATTGGAAGTCTACTCTATCTCACGGCTAGTCGCCCGGATATTAATAACCGCGAGTTTATTTTTCCTTTTTGGTCCTCCCTTTAAATTGTTATTGAACCTTTTCGACTAAGGGGTCTGGGGTGTGATTTATTTTCCCCTTCGTTCTGGGCAGACCGTCGGGGCTCGCGGGTATTTTTGGATAATAAAGCTCGCGAAACGGAGACGGGCGGCGCGATCGGTTTCGGATTCCCATTCCGGAATCTCCCGAAATAAATTCCGGAAGTTTTGTACGGTCCAGGCGACGTCCACAAGTACCGAGGCAGACCGGACCCTGGTTCGCCCCCAAATCAATCTGTCGCATTGCTTGAGGTTTGGGTTTGAATCACCCCAGTTCATATTCAACCAATCTTTTATTTCCCAATTTGGTTTAGTCCGACTGTGCCAAAACAACTATTTAATTTTGACGCTTGGGGATTAGGTTTTAGGAACCCCCCTTCTTTTTCCTCTTACCGTAACGCAAGATACCACGAGCGCGGACAAGAGCGTTTCTTCCCAAACCCTCCTCTTCGCGTGGATCTGCGTGGAGCACCGCGGCGGAACGATCGAGGAAAGGAAAGACCACCGCCCAACCTTTTTCCCCGGAACCGGCCACGCAAGAACGGACGATCCCTCCTCCCCCAACCATCGTCATCGTAACCAAGGTGAGACGGAGGTTTTACGGTTCTTGGTAAATTCTAGGTTTCTTCTTATTGGTGGTTTTCGGAAAAAAAAAAAAAAGGGGAGGGACCACAAGCGACGGATTCTTCGGAATCCGGCGCGTGTGCGAAATCCCCCCCCCCCCCAAGCGAGCGGCGTACCGTGTGAGCCGCACGGGGCTGGGCACGCACCCAGTCCCGCATGCGGAATGTGAGCCACACGGGGCTGAGCTCGCACCCAGCCCCGCATGCGGGCTGTGGCCGCACGGGGCCGGGCACGCGCCCAGCCCCCGTGCGGGGGGGGGGGGTGACCCGCACGGGGCCGGGCACACGCCCAGCCCCCGTGCGGGGGTGGCCGCACGGGGCCGGGCACGCGCCCAGCCCCCGTGCGGGGGTGACCCGCATGGGGCCGGGCACACGCCCAGCCCCCGTGCGGGGGTGGCCGCACGGGGCCGGGCACGCGCCCAGCCCCCGTGCGCGGGTGACCCGCACGGGGCCGGGCACACGCCCAGCCCCCGTGCGGGGGTGGCCGCACGAGGCCGGGCACGCGCCCAGCCCCCGTGCGGGGGTGACCCGCACGGGGCCGGGCACACGCCCAGCCCCCGCGCGGGGGTGGCCGCATGGGGTCGGGCACACGCCCAGCCCCCGTGCGGGGGTGACCGCACGGGGCCGGGCACGCGCCCAGCCCCCGTGCGGGGGTGACCCGCACGGGGCCGGGCACGCGCCCAGCCCCCGTGCGGGGGTGGCCGCACGGGGCCGGGCGCGCGCCCAGCCTAACGTGCGGGGGTGAACCCGCACGGGGCTGGGCACGCGCACAGCCCCGTGTACGGGCGGAGAGCCGCTCGGGAACGGGCGCCGAACCGACGGGTCATGCCGCGGGACCGATCGGGGGAGGCGGTTTGACCGTGTTTTTATCCGAGTCTTGATGCTGACGTTTCCTTGCGGCAGGTGTGTGAGCCCGGACGAGCGTGTCGGGACGCGAGGAAAGTCGAGCCTCGATCGCTACAAGTGACAGGTAGGTTTTATTTACTTTGTCCTAGCCTCTAACTTCATCTTGTTGGACGGGGTCTATTCTAAGCGTACTGGGGTTAAATAGCGAGGGGTGATAGCTTATGCATGTCAGTGGGTTCTTCGTAGTAACTAGCGTCGGTTTCCGACGGTTGCCCTCTCTTTAATATTTATATGTTGGCGGGCCACCTTCGAGTGCGCGTATTACTACCTTGCTTCTGATTATACACTTTACCGCATTGCTCTGGTTATTTATATTATGATGCTAACATGATGGTGACTATGGTTTCTTGGCTCGAGGCTGCAACACGCGCACCCGCGGTTTGGCCACCGCAAAGGGTGCGCTTTTCCGAAAAAGTGGTCGTTGACCCGTGTATACCCACAGGATGGAGTGGGACCCCTTTAGTTGTGGGGCTTGGATGCGCCAAGGTGTGAGCGGCGCGACCCGTCGGTTTAGTTGTCCGGCGGGGGAGCGGTGCGACCCATTTGGTTTAGTTGTCCGACTTGGGCGCGGTGCGATCCGTCGGTTTAGTTGTCCGGCGGGATCGGGTATTGCAGGTTCACAGGTGGTTGATTTCACTTTTCCCTTGCGGGGGGTGGTTGCTCCGGATAGGCTACGGTTGGACGTTGTTTTCTTTACCTGCTTTACTATTATCATTGTTATCTAGTCGCTGACTTCCCACTTTGCGACAGGGTCCTACCGGGGGGGAGAGTTAGGCGACGGTGAGGCCGCGGCGAGAGATTCGGGGTCCCTGGAGACCTGAACAGTATTTTTATCTCTTTCTTTCGCATTCCATTTGCTATTTGTAGATTGTGGACGGTTCTCGATACCCTCGTGGGGTCGGTGTGGATGTCGGTATGGTGACTGTTTAACTTTCTTGTCTTTCCTTATTTCTCTGTTGGCCGTTTTGGAAAATAAAAAGAGTAAACCAAAGAAAAGATTGTGAAAACTTCTATTTCAAACCTCGGGTGTCGTGTGGGCACCGCTTTCAAAACCCTGAGTTTATGTTGCTTTCAAAAATAGGTTTCAAAATCTAAGTGTCGTGTGGGCACTACTTTCCAAGACCCTGAGTTTATGTTGCTTTCAAAATGGGTTTTCAAAATATGGGTGCCGGGTGGGCACCGTTTCAACCTTGTGGATTTATCCTTTCAAACTGAACGGCCGTGAGCCTTATCCAACGCATTGTGAATGGTTGTATGTTCTGGATTGTTGTGATTGATCGTTTACTGCCTTAATGAACATTGTACAAACCGTTACGCCGTGCATATGCAGGGGAGACTCTGTCCGTTTGTAGAGTGATCCTGTATATGCGGCGGATCTGGGCACGTGCTGGGGAAGAAGGTTTTCAAAAAAAAATTTACTACCTTTTGTAATTCGTTTCCGCTAAAAATAATCCCCCGGGGCGTGACAGATTAAGATGGTATCAGAGACTTGCTTTCAATCACAACAGTCGGTGCCGACGTCCACAGGAATACCCACTTAACTACAAAGGAAAGGAATGGATAGGTCGTAGGAGAGTAGGACGCGAGTGATCGAGGGAAAAAAAAAATAATAATAATAATAATAAGTCCGAGTCCTCTTCTCTCGACAGATGGTTCGTTGCCCCGTCGCTAATTGGCAAAGGCTAAAGCTGACTTTCTTCGTGTGTATACAGATAGAGGGCCGACTTAGCAAGCAACCGGCGACGGAAATGGACCTTGCCGACGAAGCCAATCGCCTGCTCCGCAACCAGCTGCGCGACGTGGCTGGGCAACTGCTAACTCTCGCGGAGCGCCTGAGCTTGCTGATACAGGAGCTCGAGGGCGTCGATCGATTTCGGGGCGGCAGTGGAGGCGTTGCCCCTCCCGGGATGCCACCGATGGGCCCTCCCACCTTCCAGGAGGCTGCTAACTTGGCCGTGTACACCAACGTAGAGCGCGCCCGGCAGGAATACTCGTACCCCGAGTCGGCCGGGGACCCCCATCGGAGGGGCCGGGCGAGCAAACGCCCGAGAGCCGGGCAGAACCTCGGGCAGAGGACGGAGGAGAGACTCAGGCCACCGAAGCCGTGCGTCATATGCGGCAACGCACACCTCACGACGAGTTGCCCGTGGCGGGACGAGCACTGCTTCCGGTGCGGCAGGCCGGGGCACACGCGCCAGGAGTGCCCTCTGAAGCCGGCTGTCAATAGACCCCCGGTGCCACGACACGTTGAGCCTAAGGGAACTGCTGCCCCCACCCCGCAAGGGGGCACCAATCCAGAGAGCCGGCCAAACGCGCGCCCGAAGCAAACACCGGAGGACGAGCGAAGGCTCAAGGGAAGCGCGCACGTACAACCAGGGTCCTGCGTCATCTGCGAAGGAGCGCACCCAGTAACGAAATGCACTTGGAGGTACCACTACTGTAACCGGTGCGGCTTGCCAGATCACACTCATCTCTCCTGCCCCCAGGGGCCAACCCCTGCCTCCGCCGTCGCGCCACCACCGCAGGGAGGAACAGAGAGCACTGCGGCCCCCATGCAGGCAAAGGACTCACCCGGCGACCAGCAATCCGCGGACTCCTTCGACAGCAAACCCCTACCTCAACACGCGGTGCGAAGCTGGCCCAGGGGTTGTGGGCGGGCTCCCCAGGCCACCCCGGCAGGCGACGCGTCGTCCCAAAATAGGGAATGACGGGTACTTATTTTATTGTTTGGTCTTCTTTTCTGTCTTTTCCTCCTTCTCTTGTCTAGATAGGAGCACCCTATGGGCCGGAGCAACCCGCCCCTACCAGTCGGAAGTGTGCGGCGAGTCTCGAGTGATCTTGGGCTGCTGTGTGTGTGTGTTTGGACTGACTAGGACGTCAGGCCTAAACGGGGGTGGGGGGGGGGGGGGGGGGGGGGGGGGTTGTTTTACGGGTGGGTTAGTGGTTGTCAAAGGAGGGTTACTTGGGCGCTGTGGCACGCCGGGTTTGGTTGGCGCAACCCGGGATTCGTGAGGGTAATAGTGTAAAAATTTTTCCCCTCCTTTGTTGTCGGGTTAGTGTGGGTTTTTACGGGCTGTCGATCCGGGTTGGGGGTAGGACCGAGGTACCTCGACGCATCACGAGACTGTGGTTGCCGATTGCCCAACGCCATAGGAGGCGGTCCGCGAACCAGCGGCGTCATAACAGGGAACTCCAAGTTGTGGAGCAGCCACACTCGGGTTAATTTTGACCAAGAAAGGGGAAAAGCTTCTATGGACGGCTACGTGCCAAGAGAGCTTCGGAGAACTTAAAAGGAGGCTAACCAGGACGCCTACTGGTACTACCAACCCCCGGGGAGGATTATGAAGTGTACTGCGACGCATCGGGGATCGGCCTTGGGGGGTGTATTGATGCAACAGGGGAAAGTAATAGCCTATGCATCCAGGCAGCTGAAGGATTATGAAAGGAGCTACCCGATACACGATCTGGAACGGGCCGCACTGGTCTTTGTTCTAAAGTTATGGAGACGCTATCTCTTCGGTGTCCACTGTAACATCTTTTCAGACCACCAGAGCCTCAAGTATTTGTTCACCCAGAAGGAGCTAAATTTACGGCAGAGGCGGTGGCTTGAATTATTGAAGGATTGCGACCTAACAATCCAATACCACCCCGGGAAAGCAAACGGGGTGGCGGACGCTTTGAGCAGGAAGGGACAGCCGGAGGAGGCGTCGGTACGCGCGATGACTGAATAGAGCACCTTGATTGCGGAATTTTCACGACTGAAGTTGGAGGTAGTACCAGCGGGCACTGTTGCCCAACTGACAGCGTTGGTGGTCAAGCCGACGTTTTTCGAGAGAATCCGAGAAGGGAAACTGGCGGACCCGTACTTACAGCTCGTGCGAGACAAGATCCACCCGGACCAGGAGAGCGACTTTGCAGTGGAAGGCGACGGCACCCTACGGTTCCGCAGACGGTTCTGCGTGCCGGATTCGTCGGAGTTGAAGGAGGAAATTCTGACAGAGGCACACCGGGCCCCTTATGCGGCACATCCAGGGGGCACGAAGATGTACAGGGACCTCAAACAGATCTACTGGTGGCCCAAAATGAAGGGGGACGTCACCCGACGCGTGGCTCATTGCCTAGTGTGCCAACAAGTAAAGGCCGAGCATCAGCGACCAGCGGGGAAGTTACAGTCTTTACCGGTGCCAGAGTGGAAGTGGGATCAGATTACCATGGACTTTATCACGGGTTCCCCACGCTCGCAGCAGGGCCACGACGCAATTTGGGTCGTAGTCGACCGGTTAACCAAGTCAGCACACTTTCTGCCAATCCATACGACCTGGACCCGAGAACGGTTAGCCCAAGCTTACATCAGCGAGATCGTGAGATTACATGGAGTGCCGGCACCGATCACCTCGGACAGAGACACGCGCTTCGTCTCGAAGTTTTGGCAGAGCCTTCAGCGGGCCATGGGGACCAAACTACAGTTCAGCACAGCCTTCCACCCCCAGACAGACGGACAGTCGGAGCGTGTGATACAACCCCCGAAGACCTGCTTCGCGCCTGTGTACTAGACTGGGGGATCGGGTGGTCACGTTACCTACCCCTCGTGGAATTCGCCTACAACAACAGCTACCAGGCCAGCATCCAGATGGCGCCCTACGAGGCCCTATATGGGAGGCGCTGCCGATCCCCGATTAGTTGGGATGATTTGGGGAGAACGGAAATTCTTGGGACCCGGTTTAGTGGAGGAGACGGAGGAGAAGGTACGCCTTATACGACAGCGCCTGCTGACCGCCCAAAGTCGCCAGAAGAGCTGCGCGGACAAAAGGCGCCGCGACCTGGAATTCCAAGTAGGAGAGCATGTTTTCTTGCGGGTCTCGCCGTCCAGAGGAGTTAAGCGGTTCGGACTGAGGGGCAAGCTGAGCCCACGGTTCGTGGGGCCGTTCGGGATCTTGGAGCGAATCGGCCCGGTTGCTTACCGCCTTGCCCTACCGCCAAACCTCGACCGAGTCCACGACGTCTTCCACGTCTCGATGCTCCGGAAGTATCTCTCCGACCCCTCACACATCCTGGATGTTTCTACGCTCGAACTCAAGGAGGACCTAAACTTCGAGGAAACCCCTGTGAGGATCCGGGCAAGGGAGACCAAATCGCTGCGAAACCGAGCTATCCCTTACGTGAAGGTACTCTGGAGCAACCATGAGGAGCGAGAAGCAACTTGGGAGCTGGAATCAAGGATGAGGGAGTGCTACCCCGACCTTTTCACCATCACCCGGGTTTGAGTTTCGAGGACGAAACTCGTTTTTTAGAGGTGAGTGGTGTAATAACCGCGAGTTTTTTTTCCTTTTTGGTCCTCCCTTTAAATTGTTATTGAACCTTTTCGACTAAGGGGTCTGGGGTGTGATTTATTTTCCCCTTCGTTCTGGGCAGACCGTCGGGGCTCGCGGGTATTTTTGGATAATAAAGCTCGCGAAACGGAGACGGGCGGCGCGATCGGTTTCGGATTCCGATTCCGGAATCTCCCGAAATAAATTCCGGAAGTTTTGTACGGTCCAGGCGACGTCCACAAGTACCGAGGCAGACCGGACCCTGGTTCGCCCCCAAATCAACCTGTCGCATTGCTTGAGGTTTGGGTTTGAATCACCCCAGTTCAGATTCACCCAATCTTTTATTTCCCAATTTGGTTTAATCCGACTGTGCCAAAACAACTATTTAATTTTGACGCTTGGGGATTAGGTTTTAGGAACCCCCCTTCTTTTTCCTCTTACCGTAACGCAAGATACCCCGAGCGCGGACAAGAGCGTTTCTTCCCAAACCCTCCTCTTCGCGTGGATCGGCGTGGAGCACCGCGGCGGAACGATCGAGGAAAGGAAAGACCACCGCCCAACCTTTTTCCCCGGAACCGGCCACGCAAGAACGGACGATCCCTCCTCCCCCAACCATCGTCATCGTAACCAAGGTAAGACGGAGGTTTTACGGTTCTTGGTAAATTCTAGGTTTCTTCTTATTGGTGGTTTTCGGAAAAAAAAAAAAAGGGGAGGGACCACAAGCGACGGATTCTTCGGAATCCGGCGCGTGTGCGAAATCCCCCCCCCCCAAGCGAGCGGCGTACCGTGTGAGCCGCACGGGGCTGGGCACGCACCCAGCCCCGCATGCGGAATGTGAGCCGCACAGGGCTGAGCTCGCACCCAGCCCCGCATGCGGGCTGTGGCCGCACGGGGCCGGGCACGCGCCCAGCCCCCGTGCGGGGTGGGGGGGGGGGGGGGGGTGACCCGCACGGGGCCGGGCACACGCCCAGCCCCCGTGCGGGGGTGGCCGCACGGGGCCGGGCACGCGCCCAGCCCCCGTGCGGGGGTGACCCGCACGGGGCCGGGCACACGCCCAGCCCCCGTGCGGGGGTGGCCGTGTCACGCCCCGGGGTCGAAACTGCGACCCGGGCTCGCCAACAGATCCGCCATCTGTACGGAAACTGTCGTACAGACGAAGCGTCTACCCTGCAAAAGATCTATAGCTAAACATGTATCAGAGCTGAAAAAGAAACTATAGCTATCATGTCTCAATCATCATGCTCAAGAAAGCTATGCTAATGATGAAAAGTGCATACACTCGCTACTGCTAACATGCTTCAAGTATCATGCTCAAAGGAAATCTCATCTATGAACATGCTATGCATACACCACTCACACACGAGGTGCTCAATCGACCCAATCGAACTGACTGCCACATCGGGTCCAGTCAAGCCTACGCCTCCCTAGTATATCAACATAGGGTGACCAATCGGACTAACTCGCTATCGAAAAGTGGCCCATACAGGCTATAGTCGAAATCCACGCTCTCCCTCAGAACGGAATAGACTCAAGCTCCTCACATCTCGCACAACGGTCAAAGTACTCTCAATGATCCGGGACCACCGTCAACCCAACGATTCCCAACAACACTAGCACTGGTCTAACACAGCTATAAGACACCCCTCAGCCCCCAGGCATGAGTGCAACAATAAAAGTACCTGACCAAAGATAACCCAATCAATCCACCAGTAAAAACCGGTACTGCCTGCTCTGCTGTCGAACTCAGTAACTGATCGGCACACGGCTCGATCTCAAAGTAAGTAACGGACCGGCACACGGCTCGGTCGAAATATAAGTAACAGACCGGCACACGGCTCGGTCAAGCCTACCTCCGGAGTGGCACTCGAGGGGAGCGACCCGCACGAGTAAAGTGTCTCAGTAACAAGTATCTCTGTCAAGTATCTCAATATAGCAGGCTATGATCCACGATCAAATAGATCGGAAACTCAAATGCTCCAACGACACAACTCAGTCGGGAAAACCCTCCACGACTCGATCAGGAAGTGCCCAACACTCTCACAGCTATGTCGGAGAACCACCTCCCCGACTAAATCTGATATGCACGACCCATAATTTAGAAAACCTCATCGATCCCAACAAAAGCTCACACTCATATGACACTAGAAACTCATCTCACAAATCTCTAAAAAAATCCCCTCGGCCCCCTGGCACGAGTATACAAGCATAACGGGCCACCTGGACCTATGTCATACCCCTGGCGAACTCATAATTTAAAAACCACTTTGAAAATATTGATTTTCCTTAAAACGGGTTTTCTCGATTTTTAAAACGATCCAGGTGTAAAGATGATGCCAACAAAACGTGAAATCTAGTGTCATATAGTATCAGGAGTATGCTAAAAATGATCTGGGGTTCCAATAACTTTTACAGAAAATTCCAGGCAACTATCAGATTTAGTAATAGTGAAAAATAGCACTCTAGACATGAACAAACTGCATTCAGAAGCATTAAAGGGCATTTCATAAATTTTGGAAGAAATTCCAACCCACCTGGAACGCATTCCGCAGGCAATTGCTGAAGTCGGTGAAGTGCAACCAGCTCAAAAGAAAGATCTGCTGAAGTTGCTTCAACGGCGCATGGTTGCTTTTACCTCTGCCACAAGCTTATTGCACACCAAGTGCTCACAAGAAACATTAACAATTCCCACTGTAAATTAAATTAAAGTTCATCATCAAAAGGTAATTCCACAATACATATTCATATCACTCACAAGTCCATTAGTACAATCCAAGGTTCTCAATACTCACAAATCGGCTCCCAGCACAAGGTAAATCCCATAGCTCAATTCTTATGCTCACAAAACAACTTACACAATCCACACACTCACAGCACCAACACACTTCACGAAATGCCCACCTTAGGCTCACATCCTGTTCACATAAAAAGTGCCATTATACCATCCATCCACAATTCAACTCTCCGCATATAAATCCACAGCATAAGAGGGAACCCACAGTACACTTAAGCTCCAATTGTACACTAAATATTTGAAGTCCACATACACACAATCCCTTAATTCCACCCACACACACCACCAGCTCCAAAAGCACACACTAAAACACTCACAAGGTTCACCTCAATCCAATCAGCCAAGCTAATAAAACCATAAACTCACACACACAAGTCTGCAAGCTCCACTATTCACACAAAGTCCCACAGTGCACTCCCTGCTCTTATGCATACAAACAAAGCCCAAAATTCACATAAGGCTCACAACTTACACAAAAGGATCCTCTCTCTCTAGCTCCAATGCCTTGAGCCAATATAATCATCATCATCATCATCATCATCATCATCATCATTAATCATCATCATCATCATTAATCATCATCATCATCATCATCATCATTAATCATCATTACAGCACACACCTTATACACACCCAGCACAACCGAGCCTCCAAGCTGTCGCGGCTTCGTGCATCGGAAACAACCCCATCGGCCAAGCGGCGCCAAATCTGCATCACAAACAGCAAGAGACGGGAAGAAAATCCAAAATCAGCCCTGCACTGTGAAGAGCGCACGTCCGATGGCAAGGAAAACAGCCTCGGCCGTCGAAAACGCCGCGCGCACGCCCACGGGGAAGCTCCCTGTGCCAGAGCTGCAGCGCGATGCGCTGCCGCCGCTGCCGCCCGGAACCTGGGCCTGCCGCACGGCGCCCGCCCGCGCAGCCCCCATGAGCGCTGCGCAGCGCCCGCAGCGGCGCCCCGCGCGCGCCCTGCGCTGCGCGGCGCCCGCCCGCGCAGCGCCCATGCGCGCTGCGCGGCGCCCGCAGCGGCCCCCGCGCGCTCCCTGCGCTGACCTGCTGCGCGCGCCCCCAGTGCGCGCGCAGCACCGCTGCCTGCTGCGCGCGGCGCCCATGGGCGCCCGCGCAGCACCAAGGCCAGCCGCGCGCGGCGCCCTTGCGCGCCCGCGTGGCTCCCTGCTGCGGCCACCCCGCACGCATATGGACAACAGTCCAAGCCACCCCACTCGACCACAACTCCAAACACCAAGAAAAAAACCCAAAACGAACCAAGCTCTCACTCTCTCTCTAAAAAAACTGCACATACCTCGAATGCGTTCGACGCGCGCGCGCTCCGCTCGGCTTCACACGGCCTCAAGCATAAGGTCTGCACCAATCTTCTCTCACCCATTCCTCTCTTCTCCTTCCTTCTCTTCTTCTCTTTTCCTTCTTTTCTCTCTCTCTTCTCTTGCTCTGTTTCATTGCATTTCCTCTGTTTCTAGCTTTTGTAGGAGACGATGACGTGGCGAAATAATTAGCATAGGGCTAATTAAGTGGGTGGCAGCTGTACGAAGGGTTTAAATAATTCTCTCAAGCAAAACCCAAAATATCTAATCCACTAACATGCATCAACATCTTAATTCCATTCTTCTCTTTCTGCTTTCCTAATACTTCACAGACATAGCCAACTAATTAATTAAATTAATAAAATAATCCATTAAAAGCCCACGCCAACTCACTTTTTGTCCTCGGGGCCTCCGCCCAGTCCGGAACCTCCCGAACTCCGCTGTAATCTGAAAATACACGTGTCCACAGCTTTTTCTCCTCAAAAAGCTCAACCGTTGAGTCGGGATGCTCAATCCAAAAACCGGCTCCAAAATTGCCAGTTCCGACTCACTTTTCGCCTTCGGGTCCTCCGCGTCAGTCCGGAACCTCCCGAACTTTGCTGTAATCTGAAAATACACCTGTTCCCAGTGTTCCCCAATTTTCTGCACTCCACTGTGAAGTCGGTATTTCCAATTCCGGTCCTCAATCAGTGCGCCATGCCCGGAAAAATCCCGACTCAAGCTGGGGCTTCCGCGTTGATCCGAATCAACCCGACATCATCTGTAAACACCAAGCAACATACCCAAGGCAAATCCTCCGCACCACACCATCTTGCGTGGTCGGCGCGCCATCCGGAAGCCCGGTATTCTACACTCTCCCCTCCTTAAAAAGGTTTCGTCCTCGAAACCCAAAATAAGTCCATAACTCGGGAGGGGAACACTCAACTCATCTTCAGGCTCTCAAGTGGCCGTTCTTACTTATCACAATGGCTACACTGAACCTTCACCAAAGGTAGATCTCGACTGCAAAATTCCTTTGTCACATAAGAAAGATCCGCATCTTTCAAAACAATTTACAGGGGAAGTAGTTCAACATCAGGAAACAATGGTCAAATTCCAACTCTCAAATCTCAAGTTCCAAAAAAAAGGCAACCACGAATCGAAGACCTCATTCCAAGGTTGCACGCTCGCCTAACCAAGGCGCACTGACCATAAAGTCCTTGCCGGGATAATGATATGCCATAAGATCAATCTTACCATTCCGGTAACTCTGACCCCCGGCGTTGCCTCAACCAAGTCCTCCTGAGTAATCAAGTACTTCAGGTTCGAGGGTCTGTGGTTAACTTCATGCTCTCTCTATCACTGGCAAACATTTACATCCATGCTGGTATCCTCCTCAGCTCTAACTCATCCAAGTTACACTGGCCTTGCATACCTCAAGAACTTCTGACCTCTGTCACTATCAGAGGCTAATTCCCAACGGCATCATCTCTTCGTTGGGCCCTCTGACACACTTGCCGCTGAAAACACAAGGTCCTTAAAACAATATCCTTCAGAGTCAAAAGCATGCTCTCTAAACTAGACATCCAACTTCTTCTCTCTCGAAAGTTGCAGCACTCTCTCCAAGTGCTCCTCAGGCTCTATGTCGCCTCGGAAATAAATCCCAAGTTCCATGACGGGTACGGCTACCCACCCGTCCAAAAACAACTGGAACACTCGATTCCTCAAATCCTAAAGGCAGCAGGGCGTCAATCAATCCATTTGATTGTGCTGTAAGCTCACAATGCCCCTACTGGGTCCTGAACACTAACGAGGCACAGCCCTCGGCTGTATGGTTCCACAAAGCTATCTATCTCACAAAGGGGCATCTGCCGAAAGGCAATCCAACCCTGTCTGGGCTCGAACCATCATAGAACCCTCACCGTCGTGTACCCACAACGTGGCATCATTGCCGCGTACCAACGGCATGGCAACAACCCCGTGAATCTACAGTGTGACAACCTACACAAGTATCAATCTCTCAGATCTTCACTGTCGTACTCCCACGACATGGTACTGGGTCACATAGACCCCTCGATCCAACAGAAACCACAACTGCGCTATCAGCTCTCACTCTCTGTCTCGCAGGTGATACTCCAATAGGTGCTACCATAGTCGGCGCAGTTTCCAAAACCATGTCAATCACTATCTCAATCTCAATCTCACTAGACGGCGGCTTCAATACCAGCTCAGGTAGACTCATACCCGGCATCACATGAGCGATAAGGATATCCTTTATTCCTGGTGCCGCCGTAGGCACCTCCTCTTCAGTCGCTAACAAAGCGATACGACCACGACTCAACCTCTATCGTGCTCCAGCATCCCCTAAAACACACTCCTCCTGACCAGGTCCACGGAGGGTCATTGTCCTATCTCGACAATCCATGATAGCACGACAATGGGATAACCAATCCCTTTCCAACCTCATATCAACATCTCGAAGCTGAGGTAGGACTAACAACTCGATGGATCCAATCCAAGGTCCAACTGCACTGTGCAGGACTGGCACACTCATCCATGTGCTATACGTGATCTGTAACCTGATCCTCACGTGAACAAGCGGTGACGGCATCAACATGCTCTAACTCCGATGACCACAAGGAAAACCATACCTGGTGAGACGCGATCCACTATTCTGGCGTCCTCTAACCGATTGCACAAACTCACCCACTAAAAGCTGGTGGCCATCGCTCAAACTGCCCCGGCATCACGGCTCTATCAGCCTATCAGCAAGTCGGATGAACATCTTCATCCGGAAGGGGTAGTGGGGGTGCCGTCGCAAGCGGCAATTCCATGAGCGCTACTCGGGGACACTCTACCTAAAATGTCCTGACTATCCACAGGAAAAGCATCGCCCCTGCCTGAGGTCACACTATGGCGATGAATACGGCCCATCACAAATGACATACTCATCCTGGCACTGCTGCTGGTGCCTCAAGTATCGAGAACCTCCTGGTCTCTGTCTCCTCTGAGACTCATGACCCAGAGACTGGAATCATGGCAACCTTGATGCACTCGACCGCCCCAAAATCAGGCGATACTGGACGCCTCTCTCCGGAGCTGATCACTGACCGCGGTCAATCCATCGAGTATGCATCCTTGCTGCATCAAAAGTCGGCGCTCGCCGAAAATACACAAAGAGATAGATATCCTGATGCAGTCCCCTCTCAAACATAATCAACTTTCTGGGCCCCATCCTAGGCGACATGGGGTACTCTGCTCAACGATCGTAGAAACTCACTCCAAGTCTTCAACTGCGCTCCCGGTGGTCCAACAGGACGAACTCGACGCTACCATCCTTCGGCGTCCTTATCCAAAAGTGCACAACCAAGTGCACCAGATGCTTCTCCTGGATGAACAATTCTTCTAATAACTTTTCCATAGCAGCTATCCAGTTCTCGGCCTCCCCAGGCTCCAAACTCTATCCCGAAAACTGCAGGGGATGGAACTGGATGAAGTAAACAACCGGTCAGCAACCTCTCGCTGCTTCTGCACCATCCGTGGTGCGATCAGGGTCGAAATCGACGATGTCGCGGCCGGAAGTACTACTGGCGATACCCCGGGAGATGCTCTCTGCTCAAGCATGTGCATCAAGCGCTCCATGTTCTCTTCCTGGCGCCGCATCGCCTCAATGTCTGGGCTACTGGGGCCTGTAACTCTCAACCTCACTCTGCTCTACCCATTTAGCCTCCCGCTGTTCGACTCCTCATCCCAGGTCAAACACGCCCTCGCCACTGCACGGCGTCTCGGAGCATCAAAACCACTGCAACATAACAAACATTAGGACCAAGAACTCTCACGACCCGATCAAACGAAAGTCTAAAACATGTTACCCCTACTAAAGGATTATGTTGTCTGCAGCCAACATAATCATCTTTAGAGAAATAACAGGTAAGATCACTCGCCCCAATCTCTGGGGGAGACACAAACTCAATCAGGACTCTCGCTAAAGTCACGTCTCTCACGACAGTCATCCTACTGTCCAACCAATAGCCTAGGGTCTCTAAGTCCTCAACGACCTATATACCTAGGCTCTGATACCACCCTAATCTGTCACGCCCCGGGGTCGAAACTGCGACCCGGGCTCGCCAACAGATCCGCCATCTGTACGGAAACTGTCGTACAGACGAAGCGTCTACCCTGCAAAAGATCTATAGCTAAACATGTATCAGAGCTGAAAAAGAAACTATAGCTATCATGTCTCAATCATCATGCTCAAGAAAGCTATGCTAATGATGAAAAGTGCATACACTCGCTACTGCTAACATGCTTCAAGTATCATGCTCAAAGGAAATCTCATCTATGAACATGCTATGCATACACCACTCACACACGAGGTGCTCAATCGACCCAATCGAACTGACTGCCACATCGGGTCCAGTCAAGCCTACGCCTCCCTAGTATATCAACATAGGGTGACCAATCGGACTAACTCGCTATCGAAAAGTGGCCCATACAGGCTATAGTCGAAATCCACGCTCTCCCTCAGAACGGAATAGACTCAAGCTCCTCACATCTCGCACAACGGTCAAAGTACTCTCAATGATCCGGGACCACCGTCAACCCAACGATTCCCAACAACACTAGCACTGGTCTAACACAGCTATAAGACACCCCTCAGCCCCCAGGCATGAGTGCAACAATAAAAGTACCTGACCAAAGATAACCCAATCAATCCACCAGTAAAAACCGGTACTGCCTGCTCTGCTGTCGAACTCAGTAACTGATCGGCACACGGCTCGATCTCAAAGTAAGTAACGGACCGGCACACGGCTCGGTCGAAATATAAGTAACAGACCGGCACACGGCTCGGTCAAGACTACCTCCGGAGTGGCACTCGAGGGGAGCGACCCGCACGAGTAAAGTGTCTCAGTAACAAGTATCTCTGTCAAGTATCTCAATATAGCAGCCTATGATCCACGATCAAATAGATCGGAAACTCAAATGCTCCAACGACACAACTCAGTCGGGAAAACCCTCCACGACTCGATCAGGAAGTGCCCAACACTCTCACAGCTATGTCGGAGAACCACCTCCCCGACTAAATCTGATATGCACGACCCATAATTTAGAAAACCTCATCGATCCCAACAAAAGCTCACACTCATATGACACTAGAAACTCATCTCACAAATCTCTAAAAAAATCCCCTCGGCCCCCTGGCACGAGTATACAAGCATAACGGGCCACCTGGACCTATGTCATACCCCTGGCGAACTCATAATTTAAAAACCACTTTGAAAATATTGATTTTCCTTAAAACGGGTTTTCTCGATTTTTAAAACGATCCAGGTGTAAAGATGATGCCAACAAAACGTGAAATCTAGTGTCATATAGTATCAGGAGTATGCTAAAAATGATCTGGGGTTCCAATAACTTTTACAGAAAATTCCAGGCAACTATCAGATTTAGTAATAGTGAAAAATAGCACTCTAGACATGAACAAACTGCATTCAGAAGCATTAAAGGGCATTTCATAAATTTTGGAAGAAATTCCAACCCACCTGGAACGCATTCCGCAGGCAATTGCTGAAGTCGGTGAAGTGCAACCAGCTCAAAAGAAAGATCTGCTGAAGTTGCTTCAACGGCGCATGGTTGCTTTTACCTCTGCCACAAGCTTATTGCACACCAAGTGCTCACAAGAAACATTAACAATTCCCACTGTAAATTAAATTAAAGTTCATCATCAAAAGGTAATTCCACAATACATATTCATATCACTCACAAGTCCATTAGTACAATCCAAGGTTCTCAATACTCACAAATCGGCTCCCAGCACAAGGTAAATCCCATAGCTCAATTCTTATGCTCACAAAACAACTTACACAATCCACACACTCACAGCACCAACACACTTCACGAAATGCCCACCTTAGGCTCACATCCTGTTCACATAAAAAGTGCCATTATACCATCCATCCACAATTCAACTCTCCGCATATAAATCCACAGCATAAGAGGGAACCCACAGTACACTTAAGCTCCAATTGTACACTAAATATTTGAAGTCCACATACACACAATCCCTTAATTCCATCCACACACACCACCAGCTCCAAAAGCACACACTAAAACACTCACAAGGTTCACCTCAATCCAATCAGCCAAGCTAATAAAACCATAAACTCACACACACAAGTCTGCAAGCTCCACTATTCACACAAAGTCCCACAGTGCACTCCCTGCTCTTATGCATACAAACAAAGCCCAAAATTCACATAAGGCTCACAACTTACACAAAAGGATCCTCTCTCTCTAGCTCCAATGCCTTGAGCCAATATAATCATCATCATCATCATCATCATCATCATCATCATTAATCATCATCATCATCATTAATCATCATCATCATCATCATCATCATTAATCATCATTACAGCACACACCTTATACACACCCAGCACAACCGAGCCTCCAAGCTGTCGCGGCTTCGTGCATCGGAAACAACCCCATCGGCCAAGCGGCGCCAAATCTGCATCACAAACAGCAAGAGACGGGAAGAAAATCCAAAATCAGCCCTGCACTGTGAAGAGCGCACGTCCGATGGCAAGGAAAACAGCCTCGGCCGTCGAAAACGCCGCGCGCACGCCCACGGGGAAGCTCCCTGTGCCAGAGCTGCAGCGCGATGCGCTGCCGCCGCTGCCGCCCGGAACCTGGGCCTGCCGCACGGCGCCCGCCCGCGCAGCCCCCATGAGCGCTGCGCAGCGCCCGCAGCGGCGCCCCGCGCGCGCCCTGCGCTGCGCGGCGCCCGCCCGCGCAGCGCCCATGCGCGCTGCGCGGCGCCCGCAGCGGCCCCCGCGCGCTCCCTGCGCTGACCTGCTGCGCGCGCCCCCAGTGCGCGCGCAGCACCGCTGCCTGCTGCGCGCGGCGCCCATGGGCGCCCGCGCAGCACCAAGGCCAGCCGCGCGCGGCGCCCTTGCGCGCCCGCGTGGCTCCCTGCTGCGGCCACCCCCGCACGCATATGGACAACAGTCCAAGCCACCCCACTCGACCACAACTCCAAACACCAAGAAAAAAACCCAAAACGAACCAAGCTCTCACTCTCTCTCTAAAAAACTGCACATACCTCGAATGCGTTCGACGCGCGCGCGCTCCGCTCGGCTTCACACGGCCTCAAGCATAAGGTCTGCACCAATCTTCTCTCACCCATTCCTCTCTTCTCCTTCCTTCTCTTCTTCTCTTTTCCTTCTTTTCTCTCTCTCTTCTCTTGCTCTGTTTCATTGCATTTCCTCTGTTTCTAGCTTTTGTAGGAGACGATGACGTGGCGAAATAATTAGCATAGGGCTAATTAAGTGGGTGGCAGCTGTACGAAGGGTTTAAATAATTCTCTCAAGCAAAACCCAAAATATCTAATCCACTAACATGCATCAACATCTTAATTCCATTCTTCTCTTTCTGCTTTCCTAATACTTCACAGACATAGCCAACTAATTAATTAAATTAATAAAATAATCCATTAAAAGCCCACGCCAACTCACTTTTTGTCCTCGGGGCCTCCGCCCAGTCCGGAACCTCCCGAACTCCGCTGTAATCTGAAAATACACGTGTCCACAGCTTTTTCTCCTCAAAAAGCTCAACCGTTGAGTCGGGATGCTCAATCCAAAAACCGGCTCCAAAATTGCCAGTTCCGACTCACTTTTCGCCTTCGGGTCCTCCGCGTCAGTCCGGAACCTCCCGAACTTTGCTGTAATCTGAAAATACACCTGTTCCCAGTGTTCCCCAATTTTCTGCACTCCACTGTAAAGTCGGTATTTCCAATTCCGGTCCTCAATCAGTGCGCCATGCCCGGAAAAATCCCGACTCAAGCTGGGGCTTCCGCGTTGATCCGAATCAACCCGACATCATCTGTAAACACCAAGCAACATACCCAAGGCAAATCCTCCGCACCACACCATCTTGCGTGGTCGGCGCGCCATCCGGAAGCCCGGTATTCTACAGGCCGCACGGGGCCGGGCACGCGCCCAGCCCCCGTGCGGGGGTGACCCGCACGGGGCCGGGCACACGCCCAGCCCCCGTGCGGGGGTGGCCGCACGGGGCCGGGCACGCGCCCAGCCCCCGTGCGGGGGTGACCGCACGGGGCCGGGCACGCGCCCAGCCCCCGTGCGGGGGTGACCGCACGGGGCCGGGCACGCGCCCAGCCCCCGTGCGGGGGTGACCCGCACGGGGCCGGGCACGCGCCCAGCCCCCGTGCGGGGGTGGCCGCACGGGGCCGGGCGCGCGCCCAGCCTAACGTGCGGGGGTGAACCCGCACGGGGCTGGGCACGCGCACAGCCCCGTGTACGGGCGGAGAGCCGCTCGGGAACGGGCGCCGAACCGACGGGTCATGCCGCGGGACCGATCGGGGGAGGCGGTTTGACCATGTTTTTATCCGAGGCTTGATGCTGATGTTTCCTTGCGGCAGGTGTGTGAGCCCGAACGAGCGTGTCGGGACGCGAGGAAAGTCGAGCCTCGATCGCTACAAGTGACAGGTGGGTTTTATTTACTTTGTCCTAGCCTCTAACTTCATCTTGTTGGACGGGGTCTATTCTAAGCGTACTGGGGTTAAATAGCGAGGGGTGATAGCTTATGCATGTCAGTGGGTTCTTCGTAGTAACTAGCGTCGGTTTCCGACGGTTGCCCTCTCTTTAATATTTATATGTTGGTGGGCCACCTTCGAGTGCGCGTATTACTACCTTGCTTCTGATTATACACTTTACCGCATTGCTCTGGTTTTTTATATTATGATGCTAACATGATGGTGACTATGGTTTCTTGGCTCGAGGCTGCAACACGCGCACCCGCGGTTTGGCCACCGCAAAGGGTGCGCTTTTCCGGAAAAGTGGTCGTTGACCCGTGTATACCCACAGGATGGAGTGGGACCCCTTTAGTTGTGGGGCTTGGATGCGCCAAGGTGTGAGCGGCGCGACCCGTCGGTTTAGTTGTCCGGCGGGGGAGCGGTGCGACCCATTCGGTTTAGTTGTCCGACTTGGGCGCGGTGCGATCCGTCGGTTTAGTTGTCCGGCGGGATCGGGTATTGCAGGTTCACAGGTGGTTGATTTCACTTTTCCCTTGCGGGGGGGTGGTTGCTCCGGATAGGCTACGGTTGGACGTTGTTTTCTTTACCTGCTTTACTATTATCATTGTTATCTAGTTGCTGACTTCCCACTTTGCGACAGGGTCCTACCGGGGGGGAGAGTTAGGCGACGGTGAGGCCGCGGCGAGAGATTCGGGGTCCCTGGAGACCTGAACAGTATTTTTATCTCTTTCTTTCGCATTCCATTTGCTATTTGTAGATTGTGGACGGTTCTCGATACCCTCGTGGGGTCGGTGTGGATGTCGGTATGGTGACTGTTTAACTTTCTTGTCTTTCCTTATTTCTCTGTTGGCCGTTTTGGAAAATAAAAAGAGTAAACCAAAGAAAAGATTGCGAAAACTTCTATTTCAAACCTCGGGTGTCGTGTGGGCACCGCTTTCAAAACCCTTAGTTTATGTTGCTTTCGAAAATAGGTTTCAAAATCTAAGTGCCGTGTGGGCACTACTTTCCAAGACCCTGAGTTTATGTTGCTTTCAAAATGGGTTTTCAAAATATGGGTGCCGGGTGGGCACCGTTTCAACCTTGTGGATTTATCCTTTCAAACTGAACGGCCGTGAGCCTTATCCAACGCATTGTGAATGGTTGTATGTTCTGGATTGTTGTGATTGATCGTTTACTGCCTTAATGAACATTGTACAAACCGTTACGCCGTGCATATGCAGGGGAGACTCTGTCCGTTTGTAGAGTGATCCTGTATATACGGCGGATCTGGGCACGTGCTGGGGAAGAAGGTTTTCAAAAAAAAATTTACTACCTTTTGTAATTCGTTTCCGCTAAAAATAATCCCCCGGGGCGTGACACGGATATATCCTTTAGTGTTGGAATTTGCGCGAGATATTAATCAGCACCAAAGGAGGTTCACCTGAAAGCGGTGAAAAGGATCATCCGGTACATCAAAGGAACTTTGAATTTCGGAATTTGGTATCCTATGGGAACAACGCTTGACATTATAGGATATTCAGATGCCGATTGGGCAGGATCTGTGGATGATCGGAAGAGCACGAGTGGTGCATGTTTTTATCTTGGCCATTGCCTTGTTGCATGGCATAGTAAAAAGCAAAACTGCATTGCACTCTCGACTGCCGAAGCGGAATATATTTCAGCAGGTAGTTGTTCAACCCAACTCATTTGGATGAAAAGTGTGTTGAGCGACTTCCGAATTTCAGCAACTTCGGTAACAATTCTTTGTGGCAACACAAGTGCTATAAACATTTCAAAAAACCCTGTGTTGCACTCGAGAACAAAACACATTGAACTTAGATATCATTTTCTAAGAGAGCTAGTTGAATCAATATTCTTCAAATTTCCTACATTTCAACTGAGGATCAATTAGCTGACTTTTTAACAAAACCTTTGGATCAAAAACGTTTTATTCATTTGCGTAAAGCAATTGGAATGCTTTCCTTGAAATAACCTCTTTTTGAAACTTTTACTTAGGTTAGGTTTTGTTTTATGTTTTTGTTCATTATCTATGCTTCGACATAGAACATTAATTGAGCATGTGTATTATTGACTTTAATAGCATCTTTTCGTCCTATTTAGAAATTTATTATGCCTTGGATATCATAATAATTCATTTGATGCAATGATCATTTATGTCAATTAAATCATCTTTGTTTTGATCAAAGTCAATTTCTCTCTCAATGATCTATTGGTATAGTTTTTATCTTATTTGACTATTTAGTCGAGTATGAAATCGAGATGAATTTTTGGTTGAATACTTTATATTTTAAATAATTGATAGTCAATTGAGGGGGAGTCAAAGAAAAAGTGTTTATGCTCAAAGATGTGGAAAGAGTTACATCCTAATGAGGAGTGTGAAAGCTACCACCACATGGCAGGAAAGAGCTACCACCCTCGGTCGTCCGAGTACTGTGTGCAGCTACCCACATGTATACCAAGTATGGTTGTTCGGTTGATTAATAAAATGCTTTTTGGAATACTTGACTCTGTCAAATTCCAAGGTTGGTATAAGGTGGGATTTTATTGAAAGATGCTCAAAGAGCCACTCCTTACAATAAATTGACTAGATATATTATCTAACTTATGCTGGGATTTCAGACATCTATTGATCTTGGTATTTCATTTTCCTTTACCAAATTGATGATTTGATAAAGGCATTACTCATAAGATCATGTTAGATGTGATTGAAGTTGTTCAACTTTAAGGGATTTAATTTTTATAAATTTTCATTTCATTTGTTGGATATTGTTGATAGATTTGACATAATCTAATTCTTGTTGTATGAAACGATGATTTTCATTTAAAGTTGATACACAAAAAATGCTTACATACTTTTTCTGAATTTTGTGGAATTTTTCTGAATTATTCTGAAGAAAAAGATGGAGCTGATCCGGATTGGACAAGCCGATCCGGATCCCGAACGCAGGTATTTCCTGCGGGTAGCCGATCCGGACTGGATTCACGATCCGATCCGGATCGCGGCTAGGGTTTTATATAGAAACAAAAGGGTTTTGATTTCTTTTACTTCAATCTTTTGTTCCTAAGTCTCCAGAGCTTCTCTCTCTAGAATTCATCCATTTTGGAGCTTCCAAACTCAAGTTCTTCGATTCTAAGTAAGTTTTCTTGATCAAAATCTCGGTTTTTCACAGTTTTTCATGCTTTTCATCGAAACGTGATGAAAATTTTGTATCTTTTTCGTTTGGATTGGTTTTTGATCAAATTTCTTTTGAAATAAGAACTCTGGGTAGATTAGTTTTTGATTATATGCTAGGTTATTCTCTGTTAACGCCGAAGTTTTTAGGCTTCGGATTTCTAAAAATTCGGTTTTAAGGCGGGATTAATAGGAATTTTTGAAAATCATGGGAATTGATCATATTTTAAAAATTCTTTGTGGGAAAACTAATTTCGATCTTAGTCCTCTACACGATAATGTTTTAGGTGTATTTTTTCAGTTAATTTTTGAAATAGACAATTTTTG
>CM055074.1:28240656-28324217 GCA_029204045.2 Tillandsia leiboldiana | reverse complement strand
GGACACTAGTAATAATAACTGGGCTTAAGCATTTTGGGCTGTGGTTTGGACCCAACAAGTTATTATTGCTAGTGGGCCGGGTCGTTACATTTGGTATCAGAGCCAATAACCAGCCGGAAGTGTGCGGCGAGTCTCGGCTGAGCCTGGGTCTAGATGATAGGGCTAGCGAGACAAGTCTCACATCGCCTGGTGATCTTGGGTTGTTGTGTGTGTGTTTGGGCTGACGAGGACGTCAGGCCTAAACGGGGGGAGTCTGTGACGCCCCCAATAGTCCCACATCAGATGTGGATGGAATTGTGATTGGGTTTATATGAAACTTGGACACTAGTAATAATAACTGGGCTTAAGCATTTTGGGCTATGGTTTGGCCCAACGAGTTATTATTGCTAGTGGGCCGGGTCGTTACATGTGCTTTCTTCTTCATCACTTGAGGATGACTCATTTGACGTTGAGTTGTTATCCCAAGTGACGGCTTGCATCACTTTCTTCTTCAACGGATTCTTAGTTGGACACTCCGTTGAGATATGGCCGTATCCTCGGCACTTGAAGCATTGGACTTGTCCCTCTGAACTTTTCTTATCCTTTGAAATGTTCTCTTGCTTTCTTGACTTGTAACTTGAAGTACCCTTGCCTTTCTTCGACTTTCCGAAGGATGGAGATTTACTTGAATTACCCCTTCGAAAGTTGCGGCGAAACTTCCTTGTCAAGAGAGCGAGTTGCTTCTCAAAGTCCTCCATAGAAAGGTTCTCGTCATCGTCTGAGGAGGATGTATCCGCGTCTTCTTCCTTAGTTGTTTTCAAAGCATAACCTGAAGACTTAGAAGAGGATGCTTTTCCAGAAGAATAGTTAGTAGTAAATGTCATTTCATAAGTTTGTAATGAACCAACTAATTCTTCTACACGTATTTCGTCCGGGTGTTTAATAGTTTCAATGGCTGTAACCTTTGGGCGAAATCGTTCAGGAAGAGTTCTTAAGATCTTTCTTACAACCTTAAATTCTGGAATCTTCTCTCCCAGGTTAGCACATGAATTTACGATATCTTGCAATCGTGTATAGTAGTCCGTGAAAGATTCATTTTCTGCCATAAAAATGGAGTCAAATCTGCTCATAAGCATTTGCAGCTTTTGAATCTTCACGAGGTTAGTTCCCTCATGTGTAACCTGAAGAACATCCCAGATTTCTTTCGCAGTCTCACATGCCGAGACGCGAGAGAATTCAGTTTGAGATAAGGCATTAAAAATAGCATTAATTCCCTTGCCATTGTAAGAAAATGAATCTAACTCTTCCTTGGTCCATTTCGACCTAGGTTTGATGGTGCGAACATCACCAATAAATTCAGTTGGATTAGTCCATCCTAATTCAATTGATTGCCACACCCTTTCGTCGATGGAAATTAAAAAGGCTTTCATCCGTACTTTCCAGTACGCATAATTTGTTCCATCAAAGAAAGGGGGTCGATTGATGTTTCCACCTTCAACCATTGTTTCTAACCCTATTCCCGCTCCGATACCACTTGTTGGGTTATATGAAATATAGATCTAAATAAGGAAAAAAACACCTAGAGGGGGGTGAATAGGTGTAAACAATAAACACTCAAAAAATCATTGCGCAATAAAACCCAATGCGGAAATAAAAATGAACACGCAAGATTTTTACGTGGAAAAACTCCAAACCAGAGTAAAAAACCACGGGACCGATAACACGGTGAAATCCACTAGAATTGACACACGTACAAGGTGATTTAACGTACTCACAGACGACTCAACCTTTTACCATACGCTCCTAGTTGATCTTCTCCGCTCGTTCCGCAACGCGTCTCGAATCCACGATCTGCGTCCAACGCCGAATCCACGGCGTCCAACGTCGAGTCCACGACGTCCGACCGAATCCACGGTCTTCACCCAGTAGCACGCTTCGAATCCACGAACGTACCTCGCTCCGAATCCACGAGAGCGGTTGAACCTTGAATCCACAAGGACACGCGAGTCCACGCGCCGATTTTGGGGAAATCGTTGTTTTTTGGGTGGTGATGATCCGCCGAATACTTAGATCAAAGATAGATAGGAAATACCATCTAAGTATTCATTAGTTTGATTCAACTCAAGATGTGAGTATGAAAACCTAGAATCAAACTAATCAATATAGATGAAGAAACATAGAGTAATATCTAATGATTTCCTTTCTTCTCTATATGTGGATCTTAGGCCGTATAAAATGATATTTGAATATGACGGCTATTTTTCTTTTATCGGCTTCCCACTAGAAAAATGAATCATAGGGTCTATTTATAGGTTAGAAACCCTAGGAAGGAGATAAGAATCAAAAACCTACCATTTCTGGAATTTTTACGGACGGCGATCCGGACCGGATTTGGGCGATCCGGATTGCAGTAGCAAGAAAGACGGTTTCCAGAAAAACGATGGTTCGGGATCCGGATCGAAATGGCTGATCCGGATCGTTCATACAGTTTCACCAAACATCAACGTTCGGGATCCGGATTGCAAATCCTGATCCGGATCGTGCAAGTAAAAAGGTAAAACTAGTGTTCGTGATCCGGATTATGAGATGCTGCGATCCGGATTGAACCAGTGTATGAACGAACACCCTTCGGGATCCGGATTGGAATGTCTGATCCGGATCCTGAACATGTCCCATGTCCAGTTTTTGATTTTTATGCAATGAAAAATTCTTTCAGGTGTTTCTACACTACAAGAAGTATTCAGATCACCAAAAATCTTTAGTTAAACATACCTGATCCTTTTGAATTCTTTTTTCTTGAGATTGAGTTAAATGATCCAACCTTCTTCACCTTCAATCTTCAAGACTTGAACCTTTCACGAAATTACGCCAACACAAATTCCGTAACAAGTTCAACTATGCTATACAGATATCAAAGCTGAAAGAAACTGCTAGAAATAAAACTATATACAAACCAAGACCTCACCAAAATACAACAGTCTCTCGAGTAGTAGAAAATAAATACAACTCTATACCTCACTACAAAGTTCTCTCAACATGAACTCTCAAAAGTAATAAGGGTACATCTACTCTCTGGACGATGACTGGTAGGGAACTATCTCGCGACTCCCTTACCTCGATCAGAAGAAGCAGCAACAGGAGCAGCAGGAACCGGAGTAGAAGTCCTTGTGGGGAAAACACCACGACGGGTGTGAGAACTACGTCCCAAGTAGTTCTCAGTGGGTGCCGCCAACAAGCCCGACGGTCTGCCCACTAAGTCTACTAGAGGCATAAAGTAACAATATAATACTGAAATGGAAGGGCTGGAAAAGTAACTCTACAGCTACTATGCCTCTATCTAGATGCTCAAGAAAAGAAACAGATGGAACATGATGCATCTACTAACACACACAGTAAACTCACCAAATCTAAACTGACTGCCTCAAAGGGTCCAGTCAAACCTGCGCCCACCTACTGCCGCACATCCTCAACAGGACGGGTCTACCGTAGGGTGTCCGTGACTGCCACTAACTGGCCCAGTCAGAGGGACGGCGTCGACAAGTCGCGATAGCAAGTAACAGGCCTAACTCCGGAGTGGCTCTCGAGGGGAGCGACCCCACCGAGGAAAGTATCCGCGTATCTCTGTCGAGCTCAAATATGGCTCATGCAGGCTATAGTCCAAACCACGATCAACAAGATCGACCAACAACACCAACTCTCAACCACAGGCTGGAAAACCACACAGCTGGGGCCACCGTCCACAAGACGGCTCCCACAACAGAACACAAAACTCACAGGAAAGACCGACACCATAAGGGTTCGGAAACCCGATAGACCGGTGCTAAGAACCCTATCAAACAAGAACAGACTCTAGGCTCCGCCTATCGAAGTTCCCGATCCCCTTATAGTTCGGGAAAGCAAAACCTCGGTACGACACGCAGAAAATACCAACAGGGCCCGAAAGTCCCGGGAGACCTACACCTACAACCCTATCAAACAAGAACAGGTTCCAGGCTCGGCCCCCGTGGCTTTCGTCCCGACAAAGGAACGGCCCCTAGAACCCAGATCACTCGAATCCTTTCGAGTGGGGAGATTTACAAGAAAAAGGTGACATTTGTTATTGAAAATCATTTGATCTAGAAGAAATCCATATTTAATGATTTTAGTTCTCTTTAGAAAACAGTTAAAAAAATAAGTGTTTTACCCACGCCCCGAAGGGCTGATGCCTTTGTCCAATCAAACAAGAACAGACTCCAGCGGCCCTTCGATGCTTGGAAGAAAACATTGGTAGACTAAAAATCATGTGTATGTCGAAAAGGGTTCTGGATTCTAGGTCCGGCTATCACTAGAAAACTACCGCCACTAACACAGTGGCGACAACCCAAACAGGGGAAAACCAGATCTCCCGGGTCCACCGTTTACCCCAAACGGTTCCCGGTACAGACAAGCGAACCACTGCATCTACCAGACTCCACTCTGCTCCCAAGCACGAGTGTAAATGCATCCCACACTAAAAGAAGTCCCGACCGCTCGGCCCACTACCCGGGCGAGGATAACACTAAGTTCAGGAATGCAACATAAAGTGTGGATGTCTAAACATAAATAACCCTAGCCCAAGTGAGGGTTTTCTATTGGTCTGGTTACACATGCAACATATGACGGGGGTGCTAGGTCAGGTTCCAACATAACAAATATTTAACATGATAGTAGGAAGCAAGAGATCACAAGATCGACAGATAAAACAAGGAACAATAATTCCTAAACTCTAGCATGCTACCCAAGTCCAATCACTATCATGCATGATTCTATATCAATAGAATTAGAGCACAGTCCATAGATCTTGAAAGCAAGCCACCCACCTGAAAACGCTAACTGTCCGGAGTCGTACAGCTGAGAAAACCAGGAAAATAACAACCCTATGTCCAACAGGTCCTGCACAGTCCACACTCCCTCCTGGGTACAACATAAGGCTACAGTTATACTTTAATCCCAAAATCTGCCAAGATTTACTACACTGAAAACACAGCCGCAAAGATGCGATTATTTCACCTGCTGAATGTGCTCGAAAAATTCCAAATAAAATATTCCTGCGATCCTCGTGTCGATAGCTTCGAAACAAGTGCCTGCACGCCCAATTCCGAGCACCGTAGGCCAAGTTACAAATTCCACAGTATCGGTGCGCAAAATCCCAAAACCATCCAACTGTAAACTCTTGTACAGATAAAAGGAAAAGTGTATACCTTCGGGAAGGTCTCCAAAAATTCCAAGAAAAATCCACGATGATCCTCACGTCGAGTAGATGAAAAAAGTCTATAAGCACATCCTGATCCGAGACTCGTGAGCGGAGATCTCCTCAAGAGAAGGTGCTACCCTCACCAAAATCTCACAGCAAAAAGTGTCCCAGTGAGCACGAGAAAACTCCTCGAAAAACACGAAATCTGAAAATGTGCGAGAAACCGAAAATCGTAGCCTCACCTGTTATGAATCCAGCAGCGAAGAAATCGCTCGAAAAGATCGTCGGAGTAGGTCGGGGGAGCACGTACACCGAAGAGCGACGGAAGAAGCACCGAAGAAAGAACGTCGCGCCGAGCCAAGAAAATGAGAATCTCGAAAAGCGTGCCCCCAAAAATCCCCAAACTCTGTAGATGGAAGCTACACTGCGAGAGGATCAACTTTCCTGAAGAGCTCCAGTCGGTTTGAAGCTCGGAAGTGCCAAAAAGTCGAAGAGGAAGAGAGCTCGGGCCTTTAAATAGGCCGCAGGAACAAATGGGAAAATTCCCGATTTGTCCCAAGATTCGGGCGCACCCGAACTTTCGGGCGCCCGAATCCGGGCGCACCCGAACTTTCGGGCGCCCGAATCCGGGCGCAAGGGCGGGTTACTGTAGCCGCCCGGAACTTTTCCGTGCCGCCACGTCACCCGCACAACGAACAGCTGTGCGGGGCGCGCCGGGAGTGGCCACGTGGCACTCCCGGTGACCGACACGTGTCCCGCACAGCAAACAGCTGTGTGGGGCGCGTGTGGTGCCGCCACGTGGCACCTACCCGGTCAAACTGGGTAGGTGGTACCCGCCAGTGGCAGGGCGACACGTGGCCCTGCCATTGTCGCGGTCACACGTGCGGGCAGGGCGCCGCCTGACCGCCTGCCACGCACGCGCCCCGAGGCGCACGCCTGCGACCCCGTGCGCCGCGCCTCGTGAGCCCGCGAGTAGCACGCCGACACGTGTCCCCTGCACCCGGTCCACGCACCCTACTTCGCGTTCCGTGGACCGCGCCGCGTGCACCGACCAATCGGGGACTGCCACGTGTCCACCCGCCTTGGTCCATGCACCGCCGCGCCTCCCAGTAGACCGCGCATCACAAGCTTGCCAATCAGGCGGCGCCACGTGTCCATGCGCCGGGTGCGTGCACCCAGCCGCGCCCCTCTGTGGACCGAGCGCTGCGGACCGGCCCAATCACAAGCCGCCACGTGGCAGCCGGCGGTCCACGGCCCCTCCCATGCACCGAAATTCAGCGAAAACTTCCGGGAGTCCGTTTTTGGGCATCCGGACTCAGAATCAAACAAGCAAATAGACGTTTTCAAGCGTTTTTCTGCGCTGAATCCAAATCCAACCTCTGATTGGCCCAAAACAAAATCGACACTTCGGCAAATGCAGCCGAAGGCCAATCCGGCTGTGGACAACACACAGGGTCCATCTGTGGCATCCCTTTGATGCACTATGGACCTGATACACCAACACTAGGTGTTCTACACCACGGTTCATGGGAGAAGCCACACGGGGATCAGGGTCACCACAAGGTCTTCACATCCTCCTCCGCTAAAAGAAAGTTTCGTCCTCGAAACTAACACAACTCAAAAGGGAGTCTCAAATACCAAGGGTAGGTACCCATCATCACCGTCTCCTGCTCCCAAGTCACCACTCACTCCCCGTTATTACTCCTCAACAACAACAATAGCCAGTACGGCATGGCCTGGTTGCGTAATTCTCTCATCTCACAAGCCAGAATTCGCAATGGGCGTCCCTCGTACTCCAAACACTCACAGATCTCAAATGGAGCGAGTCAATCATGGGCGAGCGATCCAAAAACATAACACTCCTGAGCTGAGACGTGGAAAAACCACGGGAATTCCATCAAAGAAGCTGGGGGGAAAAAGGAACGATCAACCAGTGCAGCACGCACCAAAACTACTCCCAGGTGCCAACTCAGTGTAGTAGCCGCTGGTTTAAAATGTTTTTGGGTCTACTTTTGGTTTCGTTTATTTCGCAATTCATTTCGGGGGCTGGAGGGTGATCGAATAATTCCTAGTTTCCGGAAAGACCGTCGGGGCTCGCGGGTATTTTTAGTTAATAAAGCTCGCGAAACGGAGAATGGCGGCGCAATCGGTTTTGAATTCCGACGCCGGAATCTCCCAGAATAAATTCCGGAAGGTGGCTAGCGGTTCAGGTGGTCAACGCGGTTTTTCAGGCAGACCGGACCCTGGTTCGCACCCGACTTATTACCCGATTTTGACTTGAATTGGGTTCATTCCCATTCCCCAACTTAACCGCTCCCGCCAACTTAACCGCTCCCGCCATCTTAACCGCTCCCGCCTTTTTCCGGTCGTGCAACTTCCCACAACCCACAACTCCCCACAACCCCCCCAACTTCCCACAACCCCCCAACTTCCCACCACTCCCCCCAACTTCCCACCACTCCCCACAACTCCCCTGCGTACGAAACCCCAAGGGCAACGAGAACCCACTTCCCCAACCTTTCAGTTTCCCAACCAAACCTTACTGTTTCCCAACCGGTCGAGTAGAGAAGCAAGGCGGAACGGGTGAGGAGAGGGAAGATCGCCGGCATACCCTTCATGCAAGAACAGGACGAGCATCCCCTAGATCAACCCTAGTCGACGAAACCAAGGTGAGCATAGGTTAGGGTTCTTGATTTAGGCTTTTCTTGGTTCTCTTAGGAAAAAGGGAGGAGGGGAGTCGGCACCATCACCGGAGCCACGCATGCGGGCGGCGCCGCATGAGGGCGGCGCCGCGTGCAGCCGCATGCGGGCGGCGCCGCATGCGGGTGGCGCCGCATGCGGGTGGCACACCGCATGCGGGTGGCGCCGCATGCGGGCGGCGCCGCATGCCCCCGCATGCGGGCAACGCCGCATGCGGGCGGCGCCGCATGCGGGCGGCACCGCATGCGGATGCGGGCGCCGCCGCATGCGGGCGGCTCCGCATGCGGGTGCGGGCGGCACCGAATGCGGGCGGTGCCGCATGCGGGCGCCGCCGCATGCGGGCGACTCCGCATGCGAGTGCGGGCGGCACCGCATGCGGGCGGCGCTGCACGCGGGCGGCTCCGCATGCGGGTGCGGGCGGCACCGCATGCGGGCGGCGCCGCATGCCCCCACATGCGGACAGCGCCGCATGCGGGCGGCACCACACGCGGGCGGCACCGCATGCGGGCAGCGCCGCATGTGGGCAGCGCCGCGCGCACCCACAAGTGGGAAGCGCCGCATGTGGGTGACGCCGCGTGCGGACGGCGCCGCACGCAGGTAGTACGCCGCCCAGCCGCGCGGGGCCGGACGCGTACGTGTACGAATTGTGCGCCGGGTGTTCTAGTCTTTAATCTTACAGAGTCTTAAATTTCTGACTCCTGTATGACAGGTTCTTGTAGGTCCGGGCGGGCACCCGAGACGCGGGAGAACCTAGCATCGATCAGGAGCGCGACAACGAAAAGGTGGGTTTACGGTCGAGGCTGAGTATAGTGTTAGTATTCCGAAAGGGATTTTTATTGTTAATCGGTACTAACGCTGACGGTTTCTATGATGTACTATATTACCCCGTGTCTTGGTTACTTATGCTCGAGTTGCGACACGCGCACCCGCGGTCTGGCCACCGCAAAGGGTGCTCTTTTCCGGAAAGGCGGTCTTCGACCCGTGTTACCCACGAGGGGATGTAGTGGGGCCCCCGTAGGTGTGGGGTTTGAGGCACCAAGGTGTGAGCGGTGCGACCTGTCGGGATTGGTGCCCGACGAGGTCAGGTGTGCGACCCGCCGGGATTGGTGCCCGACGAGGTCAGGTGTGCGACCCGCCGGGATTGGTGCCCGACGAGGTCAGGTGTTACAGGTGTTACCGGGGTTACAGGTGTCACAGGTGGTACAGGTGGTTGCGAGTTACCGTTACGAGTAGAGTGGTTGCTCCGGCTAGTCTTACTTTTGTGGCTTGGTATTACTTTACTGCTTTAGTATTGTTATTATGATAGTGTCGCTGACTACCCACTCTGTGACAGGTACCTCCAGGGGGTAGAGGTAGGCGACGGTGAGGCCGAGGTGGAAGCAGTCGGGCTGTGGGAGCCCTAGTATGCTGTTTTCTTTACTTTCTCTGCATTTCATTTTGTATTGTAGGTTACTGTGTGGTTCTCGATACCCTTGTGGGGTCGTGTGGATGTTGATTACTTTCGTTCTGGTTATGCACTACTGTTTCCTTTATTGTTCCCGTTGGCCGTTTTCTAAACAAACCAACTAGAAAACAAAAGAAAAAGGACTTCGAAAACTGTTTTCAAAAGTCTAGGGTCGGGTGGGCCCGTTTTCCAAACCTTGTGGATTTATGCCGTTTTCCAATCTGTTTTCAAAACCTAAGGCCGTGTGGGCCAGTTTTCAAAACGGTGAGTTTATACGTTCAACTTGACTGGCCACGGGTATTGTTTCGTCTTCATGCACCGTACTACTTCGAACTGTTGTGATTAAATGGAAAATGATTGCTTGTGTTCGACTATTGTAACAGCCGCGACGCCGTGCATATACAGAGGAGACTCTGCCCGATTTTCGAGTAAATCTGTATATGTGGCGGGTCTGGGCACGCGTCGGGAAAGGAGGTTTTTAAACAAAAAAAAATTGTACGCACCTTACGCTTACTTTGGTGTATCGTTTCCGCTAAAATAAAACCCCCGGGGCGTGACAGATTAAGATGGTATCAGAGCCTTTGCTTTAATCACAACAGTGACGGCCCAACATCCACCGAGATATCACACTTAACTACGTATAAATGTCACGCCCCGAGTTTAAAAACCAGCGTCTAATTTTTTTTTTTTTTTTTTTTTTTTTTTTTTTTTTTTTTTAAATCAGAGTTTAAAACCGACCTGGGCGCAACAGACCGCCACATATATAGAAGAGTCCCAATCCCACTGGGGATTGAGCCCTTTTCTATATATGCACGGCTCACTTGGCATACAACCAGAGTACTAACTACGTACATATACTAAGCAAGATTAAATTACAATATCAATACTTCTCAATTACATTGCATTACATTTGATACAACAAATAATTAAATACTTGTTCTTATCGGCTGTCCAGGGTCAAGCTCTATCTCGTGATCTCACCAACTTGTCCCGACATCTCAACACCCACTCGACCTGAAAAACAGTCACCCGAGGGTGTGAGACACACCGGAGTGTATCCCAGTGGGCACGACGAGCCGAGAAATAGCAGATCGTACCTACTGGTATACAATGCTAGAGGATAGTAATAGATCAGGGGTTAGGGTAAAGCAGATATATAACTGGTGCTGTAAAGAAAGTAAAACTCATAATTTGGGAGATAACTTTAGCAGAATTTAAAACATGTATCAGGATAATAAACACATCAAGGAGTTAGGACAATCAGCAAGATAACAATGGAACTATAATCAGAGGCATCACATAGAATCATATAAAGCAACTTAACAACTCATGCATCAAATAGATGAAAACGCAAAGACCCAATCACAAGCTACCATATTGGCCTTCACAAGACCTCAGGCGAGGCTGCCCTCTTGGCACCACCTGGTTGACATTCCCCAAACTAGGGTCACGGGTTGCCTCAGCTAACCACTTTACCGGTAAAGAACATCGCTACGGGTAGCAAATCCGCTGATATTCGTGAAGTACAACGGTGCGGGCGAATCATATGCAAATGCTCAAGCTCACGGTCCACTGACCGGGTAATCGGCAATAAGCCGGGAAATCCCCACTGGGATGCAATGACAAGATCAACTGAAACTCAACACTTATGCAGGAACACTCATCAATAAATCTCAACTCATATGCAAGATCAAGGCAAATATCTCTCAACAGAAGCTCACAGATAAACTCAACTCAACCACACAAACCAACCAAATGATACAAAACTTAAACACATATTTTAAGAAAACTGTTTTGAAAAGTCCAAACCTCGAAGAGCATTGCCCTTGTCCTATCAAACAAGAACAGACTCAGGCGACACTACGAAGCTTGGATTTAAGTCCAAACCTCGCAGAGCAGTGCCTTTGTCCTATCAAACAAGAACAGACTCCGGCGACCCTACGAAGCGGGGTAAAACCTCAGTTAAATAAATCTATGTGCTCAGAGAGGTATCATTTGATCAGCAGAACAAACAGGCTCACTAATCAACCATGAAAATGTCCGAGTAAAAGTATAAATACTAGAGGTGCTATGGACAATCATGTAAGGCAAAATAGAACAGATAACAGGCATAGATCAGGCAGATAGCAGATATAATATAATCAAAGAAAGGCAGGCTCAAAGTAATGTTTAAGCTATCAAAAACAGGGATCCAACCAGTATCGCACCCCAGAGGGCCGAACTGATAAAACCCGGACCGAAGATAACCCACCTGATATAACGTAGGCAATTAATCTGTAATCCTCTAAATGCTCAACTCCAGGTGCAAACTGAATCAACCTGGATCAAAAATCACCAATCAGGGATCAATTCAGTCCCGCTAACTCTAACCTAAGCCCATATCAATTTAAAACCTTCTTAGTTATTCTAACTGTAACCTAGACACCGTAAAATCGACGATTTTGCCGATTCTCGGACTGTCATCCGATTTCCGCTCAACGAAAGCCGATGGATTCCCAACGAAAAGCTTAGGAATCATTTAAATATTTTACTAACTAGTACACATTGTCTATTTTGCATTAAAACCCCTAAAGTTTCCAAAAATTACACTTTAGTGCCTTTTTAGCACTGTTTTCGCTCGTTCTTTCAACTGGAAAATCATTTTAACATTCCGTCACTTCCAGCAGGCTACATTTTTCATGCTGAACACCGTGCTCACTAATTTGCAGCAGCACGGAACCCGAGGCAAACTTCGGGCCATAAAAACCCTCTCTAACATAGCCCAAATGAATTTTTGTTTCTCCGGGACTTCTAACACTATTTCTAACGCGAGCATCGTGTTCAGTGACCCCAAATTAGCCTAGGGCACACTATCGCGGCTTCGCAAACAGCCCGGAACCATGTTTTATTTAAACATTTCACTAAAAGGTTGATTCAACTACATCTTTTAATTTAAACTTCAAACCAGCAAACTTTGTATATGAAAAGGTCTTTAAATATTGCAAGGATCACAGGGCTCACCCTAGTTGCAGCCCAGATCTGCTGGTTCAACCAGAACCAAAGCCATGCACTCAAACAAGTTCATAAAGCACCAAACTTTAATCCACACAAAATCACTTTGATCTGAAGTGAGCACTAAGCTCAGGGGATAAGTTTGAGCATCTTTTATATTCATAACTTTGTCCAATTCCCATTATTTCTTCATTCATGCATTTATACAAACACTTGGTGGGCAACATTTACATACAACCACACAAACACCAATCCCAGGTTGATCTCTGCAAACACTGAACCAAATGCTATAAGACTTGGAGGGAAATGATCTATATAACTCTCTCTACCTTCTCTGCAAGCCTGGGCCAAGTTTGCATGGATGGAATGGTCGGGGCAACGAAGAAGATGAAGTGTGCTTGTTTTGAAAATCGTGACCATCCAACCAAAACATCTGGGACCCAACCACTTGGCCATTTGGACGCTAAAACACACAACAAACTCACCTGGACCCGTGTCCGGCGACAGGGCACGGCGGCGGCGCGGCTGGAGAAAGCTCGGTTTCGAGCTCCTCCACCTCTAATGGCGGAATTTTACAGAGGCAACCTGGAGCTCTATAACTTAGAGGGAAGGCTCCCTGGGTCACCACGAAGCTTCCCAACCATCTCCCCCCCGGCCGGAAGTGGCCGGAGCTCCGGCGGCCGCAAAGTTATCAATTTCGGGTTCATCCATGGCCGCATCATTTTGATGCTGCATGGGTGCCATGCAAATGCATGGGAGAACTCCTCTCATTCACAGTAAGGCTTCTGGGTAGGTGGCCGGCGTCGGAGAGGGCCGCCGGCGCCGGAGCAACAAGCTCGGCCGAGTGCAAGAAAACCCGAAAGCTAGGGCACGAATCTGCCACTCAATGGGACAACCATACTCCATCAAATTTGGTGGATTTGGTCCTCTCCTCCTACAGTCCAAGCACACCAATTTTGGTGCGTTTATATTCAGCGGTTGCCGAGTTCTTTAGGGGCGGAGCTAGGTTAGGTTTCCGGCGACCCATTGTGGCCGCCGGCTAACCATGCTGCATGGGACCTCGGGGCTTTGCAGGGAGGAAGCTAAGGACCTAAGAAGTCCACTGCTAATGGTCCGGGGTGCTAGAAACCGTTGGTTAAGGACCCTCACCTTAGCCGAGCTCGGGGAAGAAGGAGGAAGCCGGATTCTTGGTTCCCTCACTACGCGCGGCCAAGGCTTGCTCCAGCAGGGTCCTCCAAGCACCAGGAACTCCTCAGACACCTCCCAATCCAACTTTGAAGAGATCCCGTCCAACTTCACACCTCGTCGGAGAAAGGAAGAAGAGGAAAGTGGCTGCGGCGGCACTCGGCGGCGGCTGGGGTCGGGTACACCAGGGCTCGGTTGCGGCCTCTTAATGAAGCTCTCAGAGGAAGGTTGGCTAATCCCTATGGCTTTGGTTGATCTCTCCTTCACAACTCAAGGGAAACTCCAAACTAGGCTTCTTACCTTTAACCCCGGCGACCCGAGCGGCCGGCCGTTTCGGCAGCTGAAGGGACGCGGCGGTTGCGAGCTGGAGAGGCTGGTGGAGCTTCAGTTACGAAGGGGAAGAGGCAGGGTACACTCCAACACGTGAATACAAGTGTTTAAATGCACATTTGCACAAAACCCCCTACACAAAGATCCTAAAACTCTAAGGTCCCTCTGTAGGTGACAAATGCACCCAGCACCCCAACTTATAAGCCTCATAATTTTTGGTACATAAAATATTAGGGTTTCTTCAAAAATACCCACTTTTTCAATGTATTTCACGCTTTTCGAGGCACTCGAGTCGCCGAAACTGAAAATGGACTTCGCCACGACGTCCGGCTCGTCGAGACCTTCAAAATAAGCTAATCATTTGTTTGATTTGGTGCTCGTATGAAATCTCGGGCCATCTTGTTCTGTATGTCGCAAACCGACGCACGCACTTCGATGCACACGGGTCGCCAAACGCGAAATCCGTCAGTGCCATTGCGCTCAGAACGTCGAAATTAGCTAGGATCCATTACTCATACTCCTATGTTAAAATTCCAGATAGTGGTTCGACCATTCATGATCACAAGGGGTTAAAAATTCAAAGGTTACTATTCACTTAAGTCGCGGGCCCACTTTTTGATTTCTGATTTCTGGAAGATCCGACCGTCGGATCGAAAACATATGAATATGAAACTTCTATGCTTCGACGAGACGATCGCAATGGTGATCTCGGATTTTCCAGATCAGACCCCGATCAAAAGTCGATATTTCTGGGCCCACTATTGGCCCACTAACACTCCACTTTTGCCAAAATGACAAATTTAAACATTTAAAGGCAAACAGAGACTTTCAAATTCTAGATTTCTACATCACCCACAACTTTTAAAAAGTTTCGTCCCCGAAACTTAACAAAACATACTTTAAAAGTTTTCTAAATATTAACTTATTACATCGTTGCTTCAACATTTCAAGCTCCCGATGGGCCTTCCCCTGACGGCTCGCCATGCTGTGTCAGAGCATAGACCCGTCCTCCCGTCACTTGGCGGGGTCCCTCAGTTTGGCGCGATGAAGGACGACTTGAGGCAGCCACGCTCTGGGTTGGCGCTGGAGGCCGGGCAGCAAGAGGTGGCACAGCCAATGCTGGTGGGTTCGCAGCAGATCTCCGCGGGCAGTTAGCAGAGATATGGCCAGGCTGACCACAATTATAGCATCTTCCGTGGCGCAGGTCGCAAGTCATGGGTTGATGATCTGCCCCGCAGAAGACGCAAGACCTCGCCCTATGTTGACGATTGAAGTTCCGAGAACCACTGGCTTGGTTCTGATTTCCTTGGGGTCTAGGGGGTCTTCTATTTGATCCAGATGATCCCTCCCCATTTCCAGCGAACTGTCGCTTCATCCCTTTTCCTTTATCCATCGCTGCCCGCTCAGCCCGGGAGATTTTTAATTCAGCCTCAATGGCAAGGCAGCGCTCGATGCATTCGTCGTAGTCGGTGATCAAATGTGAAGACAACTGACGACGGATCTCGGGTCGCAGGCCTTGAGTGAATAATCTAACCTTGCGACGCTCGTCCTGCACCGCTTGTGGCACCAGGTCAGCAATTTTCGTAAATTCTTCTTCGTACTCCCTCAGGGTGTGGTCTCCTTGGCGCATGTTTTCCAAGTCCCGCTCCAATGCTTCTCGTGCTGTCTCCTTTAGGTAGCGGTGGTACAGAGCCACCCTAAATTGCTCCCACGTAGGCTTAGGGGCTTCAGGAGAAAAATTGTGGCGTTGGTAGCGCAGCCACCACATGCTTGCGCTGACACCGAGGCAATGTACCCCCAGTGTCACTTTGTCTTGCTCCTCAGTGTCCAAGTCTCTAAACAGCTTCTCCATGTGGTTAAGCCATTCTTCAAGGGCCCAAGGGTCCTTTTCACGGCCTGAGAATTCTTGGGGCTTGAATTTATTAAATTCCAGCAGGACTCCCCTGACTCTTGATCTTTCTTCCTTGTACGTTGCTCTGGCAGCTTCCAGGGCCGCAGGACTGTTAGGATCATTGCCCCCCGCAACCCCGGGAGCATTTACAGTTGCAGCAACGGCTACAGATGTAGCCGATTCAGCCGGTGGTACTGATGTAGGAGGAACAAGAGGTCCCTCAGTCGCAGAGGCTGGTGCTGCAGGTGGTGCAGGTGCAGCAGGAACATTGGCCTCCCGCTGCATATACTGTTGTATCATTGCAGCCATTTGAGCCAACTGATCCTCAAATCTTTGCATTCTGTCGGGGATCTCTGGGCCCCCACTTTCAGCAGTTGCTTGGGCAGCCCCTCGACTCGTGCCAGCCCCATGACCACGACCAGCACCACGCCGAGTGCGAGCCATAACTGCAATAGTTGATAATTAAATTTAGTACGGTCGACCCACAACTTTTGTTTTGGCCTATCAGACTTAGAACACTACCCAGCGCTCTCTCGTAACATGAGTCATCCTAGGGTTCGTTCCTAGCCAAAACTAGACATTGCGTTTCCTATTTCTCTGATACCATCTAATCTGTCACGCCCCGAGTTTAAAAACCAGCGTCTAAATTTTTTTTTTTTTTTTTTTTTTTTTTTTTTTTTTTTTTAAATCAGAGTTTAAAACCGGCCAGGGCGCAACAGACCGCCACATATATAGAAGAGTCCCAATCCCACTGGGGATTGAGCCCCTTTCTATATATGCACGGCTCACTTGGCATACAACCAGAGTACTAACTACGTACATCTACTAAGCAAGATTAAATTACAATATCAATACTTCTCAATTACATTGCATTACATTTGATACAACAAATAATTAAATACTTGTTCTTATCGGCTGTCCAGGGTCAAGCTCTATCTCGTGATCTCACCAACTCGTCCCGACATCTCAACACCCGCTCGACCTGAAAAACAGTCACCCGAGGGTGTGAGACACACCGGAGTGTATCCCAGTAGGCACGACGAGCCGAGAAATAGCAGATCGTACCTACTGGTATACAATGCTAGAGGATAGTAATAGATCAGGGGTTAGGGTAAAGCAGATATATAACTGGTGCTGTAAAGAAAGTAAAACTCATAATTTGGGAGATAACTTTAGCAGAATTTAAAACATGTATCAGGATAATAAACACATCAAGGAGTTAGGACAATCAGCAAGATAACAATGGAACTATAATCAGAGGCATCACATAGAATCATATAAAGCAACTTAACAACTCATGCATCAAATAGATGAAAACGCAAAGACCCAATCACAAGCTACCATATTGGCCTTCACAAGACCTCAGGCGAGGCTGCCCTCTTGGCACCACCTGGTTGACATTCCCCAAACTAGGGTCACGGGTTGCCTCAGCTAACCACTTTACCGGTAAAGAACATCGCTACGGGTAGCAAATCCGCTGATATTCGTGAAGTACAACGGTGCGGGCGAATCATATGCAAATGCTCAAGCTCACGGTCCACTGACCGGGTAATCGGCAATAAGCCGGGAAATCCCCACTGGGATGCAATGACAAGATCAACTGAAACTCAACACTTATGCAGGAACACTCATCAATAAATCTCAACTCATATGCAAGATCAAGGCAAATATCTCTCAACAGAAGCTCACAGATAAACTCAACTCAACCACACAAACCAACCAAATGATACAAAACTTAAACACATATTTTAAGAAAACTGTTTTGAAAAGTCCAAACCTCGAAGAGCATTGCCCTTGTCCTATCAAACAAGAACAGACTCAGGCGACACTACGAAGCTTGGATTTAAGTCCAAACCTCGCAGAGCAGTGCCTTTGTCCTATCAAACAAGAACAGACTCCGGCGACCCTACGAAGCGGGGTAAAACCTCAGTTAAATAAATCTATGTGCTCAGAGAGGTATCATTTGATCAGCAGAACAAACAGGCTCACTAATCAACCATGAAAATGTCCGAGTAAAAGTATAAATACTAGAGGTGCTATGGACAATCATGTAAGGCAAAATAGAACAGATAACAGGCATAGATCAGGCAGATAGCAGATATAATATAATCAAAGAAAGGCAGGCTCAAAGTAATGTTTAAGCTATCAAAAACAGGGATCCAACCAGTATCGCACCCCAGAGGGCCGAACTGATAAAACCCGGACCGAAGATAACCCACCTGATATAACGTAGGCAATTAATCTGTAATCCACTAAATGCTCAACTCCAGGTGCAAACTGAATCAACCTGGATCAAAAATCACCAATCAGGGATCAATTCAGTCCCGCTAACTCTAACCTAAGCCCATATCAATTTAAAACCTTCTTAGTTATTCTAACTGTAACCTAGACACCGTAAAATCGACGATTTTGCCGATTCTCGGACTGTCATCCGATTTCCGCTCAACGAAAGCCGATGGATTCCCAATGAAAAGCTTAGGAATCATTTAAATATTTTACTAACTAGTACACATTGTCTATTTTGCATTAAAACCCCTAAAGTTTCCAAAAATTACACTTTAGTGCCTTTTTAGCACTGTTTTCGCTCGTTCTTTCAACTGGAAAATCATTTTAACATTCCGTCACTTCCAGCAGGCTACATTTTTCATGCTGAACACCGTGCTCACTAATTTGTAGCAGCACGGAACCCGAGGCAAACTTCGGGCCATAAAAACCCTCTCTAACATAGCCCAAATGAATTTTTGTTTCTCCGGGACTTCTAACACTGTTTCTAACGCGAGCATCGCGTTCAGTGACCCCAAATTAGCCTAGGGCACACTATCGCGGCTTCGCAAACAGCCCGGAACCATGTTTTATTTAAACATTTCACTAAAAGGTTGATTCAACTACATCTTTTAATTTAAACTTCAAACCAGCAAACTTTGTATATGAAAAGGTCTTTAAATATTGCAAGGATCACAGGGCTCACCCTAGTTGCAGCCCAGATCTGCTGGTTCAACCAGAACCAAAGCCATGCACTCAAACAAGTTCATAAAGCACCAAACTTTAATCCACACAAAATCACTTTGATCTGAAGTGAGCACTAAGCTCAGGGGATAAGTTTGAGCATCTTTTATATTCATAACTTTGTCCAATTCCCATTATTTCTTCATTCATGCATTTATACAAACACTTGGTGGGCAACATTTACATACAACCACACAAACACCAATCCCAGGTTGATCTCTGCAAACACTGAACCAAATGCTATAAGACTTGGAGGGAAATGATCTATATAACTCTCTCTACCTTCTCTGCAAGCCTGGGCCAAGTTTGCATGGATGGAATGGTCGGGGCAACGAAGAAGATGAAGTGTGCTTGTTTTGAAAATCGTGACCATCCAACCAAAACATCTGGGACCCAACCACTTGGCCATTTGGACGCTAAAACACACAACAAACTCACCTGGACCCGTGTCCGGCGACAGGGCACGGCGGCGGCGCGGCTGGAGAAAGCTCGGTTTCGAGCTCCTCCACCTCTAATGGCGGAATTTTACAGAGGCAACCTGGAGCTCTATAACTTAGAGGGAAGGCTCCCTGGGTCACCACGAAGCTTCCCAACCATCTCCCCCCCGGTCGGAAGTGGCCGGAGCTCCAGCGGCCGCAAAGTTATCAATTTCGGGTTCATCCATGGCCGCATCATTTTGATGCTGCATGGGTGCCATGCAAATGCATGGGAGCACTCCTCTCATTCCCAGTAAGGCTTCTGGGTAGGTGGCCGGCGTCGGAGAGGGCCGCCGGCGCCGGAGCAACAAGCTCGGCCGAGTGCAAGAAAACCCGAAAGCTAGGGCACGAATCTGCCACTCAACGGGACAACCATACTCCATCAAATTTGGTGGATTTGGTCCTCTCCTCCTACAGTCCAAGCACACCAATTTTGGTGCGTTTATATTCAGCGGTTGCCGAGTTCTTTAGGGGCGGAGCTAGGTTAGGTTTCCGGCGACCCATTGTGGCCGCCGGCTAACCATGCTGCATGGGACCTCGGGGCTTTGCAGGGAGGAAGCTAAGGACCTAAGAAGTCCACTGCTAATGGTCCGGGGTGCTAGAAACCGTTGGTTAAGGACCCTCACCTTAGCCGAGCTCGGGGAAGAAGGAGGAAGCCGGATTCTTGGTTCCCTCACTACGCGCGGCCAAGGCTTGCTCCAGCAGGGTCCTCCAAGCACCAGGAACTCCTCAGACACCTCCCAATCCAACTTTGAAGAGATCCCGTCCAACTTCACACCTCGTCGGAGAAAGGAAGAAGAGGAAAGTGGCTGCGGCGGCACTCGGCGGCGGCTGGGGTCGGGTACACCAGGGCTCGGTTGCGGCCTCTTAATGAAGCTCTCAGAGGAAGGTTGGCTAATCCCTATGGCTTTGGTTGATCTCTCCTTCACAACTCAAGGGAAACTCCAAACTAGGCTTCTTACCTTTAACCCCGGCGACCCGAGCGGCCGGCCGTTTCGGCAGCTGAAGGGACGCGGCGGTTGCGAGCTGGAGAGGCTGGTGGAGCTTCAGTTACGAAGGGGAAGAGGCAGGGTACACTCCAACACGTGAATACAAGTGTTTAAATGCACATTTGCACAAAACCCCCTACACAAAGATCCTAAAACTCTAAGGTCCCTCTGTAGGTGACAAATGCACCCAGCACCCCAACTTATAAGCCTCATAATTTTTGGTACATAAAATATTAGGGTTTCTTCAAAAATACCCACTTTTTCAATGTATTTCATGCTTTTCGAGGCACTCGAGTCGCCGAAACTGAAAATGGACTTCGCCACGACGTCCGGCTCGTCGAGACCTTCAAAATAAGCTAATCATTTGTTTGATTTGGTGCTCGTATGAAATCTCGGGCCATCTTGTTCTGTATGTCGCAAACCGACGCACGCACTTCGATGCACACGGGTCGCCAAACGCGAAATCCGTCAGTGCCATTGCGCTCAGAACGTCGAAATTAGCTAGGATCCATTACTCATACTCCTATGTTAAAATTCCAGATAGTGGTTCGACCATTCATGATCACAAGGGGTTAAAAATTCAAAGGTTACTATTCACTTAAGTCGCGGGCCCACTTTTTGATTTCTGATTTCTGTAAGATCCGACCGTCGGATCGAAAACATATGAATATGAAACTTCTATGCTTCGACGAGACGATCGCAATGGTGATCTCGGATTTTCCAGATCAGACCCCGATCAAAAGTCGATATTTCTGGGCCCACTATTGGCCCACTAACACTCCACTTTTGCCAAAATGACAAATTTAAACATTTAAAGGCAAACAGAGACTTTCAAATTCTAGATTTCTACAATAAATGAAATGTGCAGGGTTTAAGGGTTAGGACGTGAGAGATCGGGGAGGGGATTTGTAGATAATGTTCCTTTTCTCTCTCGATTTTACGATGGTTCATCTAGCAGAGGTGAGTGCTAAGCTTTGGTTGGTGTGTCTGTACAGACAATGGTACGGACCAGAGCGTCGGCCGAGGAGGTAGGGACAGATGCGACGACATCAGCAGCTGCAGAGAACCAGCTCCTGCGGCAACAATTGAGGGAGATGGCGGGGCAGATGGCGACCCTTACGGATCGTGTGCGTCAATTGACGCAGCAGCAATCGGTCGCTCCCGCCCCTCCACCGGAACCAATTCCACCGGCCGCAGCACCGCAAGCGACAGGGGCTGGGGTAGGGGCAGCCCCTCTACCGGCAGCAACGACCGGGCTAGCATCTACCCAGACCACGGCGCCGATGGCAGCACCCGCATCAGCGCCCGTGGGGCCGGCGCCGGGGGCTCTCGGCGGGAGCGCCTCCGCGGCCGCCGCCGTCGCCGGGGAAGGGACGGTTACGCGGGTGGAACGAGAGCGAGTGCGGGCCAATCTGGCGGATTTCATGAAGTTCGAACCACCCACGTTCGAGGGGGAGACGACTGATCCCTGGGTAGTCGAAAAGTGGGTGGGATCGATGGAAAAGTTGTTTGAGGACCTACTCATCGAGGACCCCGAGCGCGTTCCCCTGGCAGTTCACTTTTTGGAGGGAAACGCTCGTCTATGGTGGAAGACGGTGCGCCCGGATCCCACCCAGGGCACCGTGCTTCTATTGTGGACGACGTTCAAGCAGGAATTGTTTGGGGCCTTCTTCACAAATAGCGTCAAGAAGAAACTGGAGGACGACCTGAACCACATTCAGCAAGGGAGCAAGACAGTTATGGAGTGTCAGCGCGAATTCGTGCGCCTGGCAAATTGCGTCCCTTTCGTTATAAGGGACGAACCCCACAAGGCGCAACTGTTCGTGGATGGGTTGCGAAGTGATATTTTCCAGGTGGTTCAAGCCGCTGATTTGCATACGTTCCAGAAAGTGGTCGACCGGGCCACTGTCGTAGAGCGTGGGTAGGTGCAACACACTCGTTCATTTCTCGCGAGTACGTGTTTTCGCATGACCTCGAGGAAACACCTCTCCAAAGCCGGTTGACGGTCCAGACCGCGGGTGGGACACTGGAGGCGACTAGTTTGGTGGCCACTTGCCCGATTAAGCTAGGGCGGCTACTTTGCCCTTAGGATTTAATAGTGATTCCCTTGAAGAAGTACGACGTTGTTTTGGGCATGGACTGGCTCTCAAGGTACCAAGTGCTTATCGACTGCGATAAGCGGATGGTGCAACTACAAGAACCAAGTTTCCCTAAGAATGCGTACCTGGCGTGTAAGAGCACCTCTTTCCCGGCAGTCATTTCAGCGGCTCGAGCCAGGAGTCTGGTAGAGGGTGGGTGTGTAGCCTATTTGGCATCGGTGGATCTGGTTACCCGACCCTCGACGACACCTTCAGACATCCCAGTGGTGAGGGACTTTCCCGACGTCTTTCCGACGGAGCTGCCCGGGATACCCCCTGAAAGAGAGGTGGTGTTCCCTATTGAACTCTTGCCAGGTACTCAACCTATAACGAAGGCGCCCTACCGAATGGCCTTCGCGGAGTTGAAGGAGTTAAAGGCGCAACTGGAAGACCTCTTGGACAAAGGGTTTGTCAGGCCGAGTGTGTCACCCTGGGGCGCACCGGTGCTTTTTGTACGGAAGAAGGATGGAAGCCTGCGACTCTGCATCGATTACAGAGGAATAAACAAGGTCACGGTGAAAAACAAGTACCCCTTGCCCAGAATCGACGACCTCTTCGACCAACTACGAGGAGCGACGGTCTTTTCAAAGATTGATCTTCAGTCAGGCTACCACCAGCTTCGGGTTCGGAACGAGGACATTCCGAAGACCGCTTTCCTGACTCGGTATGGCCATTACGAGTTTACGGTCATGCCGTTCGGACTTACGAACGCCCCCGCGGTCTTTATGGACATGATGAACCGGGTCTTCAGACCATTCTTAGACCGGTTCGTGGTGGTCTTCATCGATGATATACTAATCTATTCATCCACCGACGAGGAGCACGAGGATCACTTACGAACGATTCTCCAAACCCTCAGGGAGCAGAAGCTGTTCGCTAAGCTCAAAAAGTGTGAGTTCTGGCTACGCGAAGTGGGATTCCTGGGGCATGTGATCTTGGCAAAGGGAATCACCGTGGACCCCAAGAAGGTGGAATCGGTGATCGACTGGCAGCCGCCCACGACGGTGACGGAGATCCGCAGTTTCTTGGGGCTGGCGGGGTATTATAGACGCTTTGTCGAGGGTTTCTCGAAGATTGCGGCCCCTTTAAACCGGTTGACCAAGAAAGGAGAAAAGTTTGTATGGACGGCCAAATGCCAGGAAAGTTTTGAAGAACTCAAAAGAAGGCTAACCGAGGCACCAATTCTTGTACTACCAACACCCGGTGAGGACTATGAGGTGTACTGCGACGCTTCGAGAATCGGCCTTGGGGGTGTTTTAATGCAGCAGGGGAAGGTTATAGCCTATGCGTCTAGGCAACTAAAGGACTATGAAAGAAACTACCCAATACACGATTTAGAGCTGGCTGCGGTGGTCTTCGTCCTGAAGTTATGGAGACACTATCTCTTTGGTGTCCATTGTAACATCTTCTCAGATCACCAGAGTCTTAAATACCTATTCACCCAAAAGGAACTAAACCTGCGGCAGAGGCGGTGGCTTGAATTACTGAAGGATTACGACCTAACGATCCAATATCACCCCGGGAAAGCAAACGTAGTAGCGGACGCTCTGAGCAGGAAGGGGCGATTGGAGGGAGGACCGGTAGGTGCGATAACTGAGCAGAGCAGCTTGATCGCGGAATTTTCACGACTAGGGTTGGAAGTAGTGCCAGCAGGCATGGTTGCGCAACTTCTAACTTTGGTGGTCAAGCCAACACTGCTAGAAAAGATTCGAGAGGGACAGCAGGCGGACTCGCACTTACAGCTCGTAAGAGACAAGATCTCACCGGATCAGGAAGGTGACTTTTCAATGGAAGGCGACGGCACTCTACGGTTCCGCGGGCGGATTTGCGTGCCGGATACCCCGGAATTGAAGAAGGAAATTCTGTCTGAGGCACACAGCGCCCCTTATGCAGCGCATCCAGGAGGCACAAAGATGTACAGGGACCTCAAGCAGACCTTCTGGTGGCCCAAGATGAAGAGGGATGTAACTCGATTTGTAGCTCATTGCCTAGTGTGTCAACAGATAAAGGCGGAACATCAACGACCGGCGGGAAAGTTACAACCCTTACCGATACCGGAGTGGAAGTGGGATCATATCACCATGGACTTTGTCACTGGGTTCCCACGTTCACAACAAGGACACGACACATTATGGGTTGTGGTGGACCGGCTAACTAAGTCAGCGCACTTCCTGCCGATTCACACAACCTGGACCAGAGAGCGGTTGGCTCAAGTCTACCTCAGCGAGATTGTAAGACTGCATGGGGTACCGGCATCGATCACATCAGACAGAGACACGCGTTTTGTCTCAAAGTTTTGGCAGAGTCTGCAACAAGCCTTGGGGACTAAATTGCACTTCAGCACAGCCTTCCACCCTCAGACAGACGGGCAGTCGGAGCGAGTGATACAGACGCTAGAGGACCTGCTTCGGGCCTGTGTACTCGATTGGGGAGTCGGTTGGGAGCGTTACCTACCACTTGTAGAATTCGCTTACAACAATAGCCACCAGGCCAGCATCCTGATGGCACCCTACGAAGCCTTATACGGGAGACGCTGCCGATCCCCGATCTGTTGGGACGACTTGGGAGAACGGAAGTTCTTGGGACCCGACTTGGTGGAAGAAACAGAAGAGAAGGTGCGCCTCATCAGACAGCGCTTACTAACCGCCCAGAGTCGACAAAAGAGCTACGCGGATCGAAGACGCCGCGACTTGGAGTTCCAGGTGGGAGAACACGTGTTTTTGCGGGTCTCGCCGTCCAGGGGAATCAAGCGATTCGGGTTGAAAGGCAAGCTAAGCCCGCGGTTCGTGGGGCCATTCGAGATCCTGGAGCGGATTGGCCCAGTGGCTTACCGCCTTGCCCTACCACCGAACCTCAACCGGATTCATGACGTGTTCCACGTTTCGATGCTTAAGAAATACCTCCCCGACCCGTCGCATGTTCTAGACGTCTCGACACTCGAACTAAAGGAGGACCTAAGCTTCGAGGAAACCCCTGTGCGAATACTAGCAAGAGAAAGCAAGACGCTTCGAAACCGAGACATCCCCTATGTGAAGGTGCACTGGAACAACCACGAGGAGCGGGAAGCGACGTGGGAACTAGAATCGAAGATGAGGGAGGGCTACCCCTATCTCTTTACCGCGAACCAGGATTGAGTTTCGAGGACGAAACTCGTTTTAAGAGGTGAGTGGTGTAGTAGCCGCTGGTTTAAAATATTTTTGGGTCTACTTTTGGTTTCGTTTATTTCGCAATTCGTTTCGGGGGCTGGAGGGTGATCGAATAATTCCTAGTTTCCGGACAGACCGTCGGGGCTCGCGGGTATTTTTAGTTAATAAAGCTCGTGAAACGGAGAACGGCGGCGCAATCGGTTTTGAATTCCGACGCCGGAATCTCCCGAAATAAATTCCGGAAGGTGGCTAGCGGTTCAGGTGGTCAACGCGGTTTTTCAGGCAGACCGGACCCTGGTTCGCACCCGTCTTATTACCCGCTTTTGACTTGAATTGGGTTCATTCCCATTCCCCAACTTAATCGCTCCCGCCAACTTAACCGCTCCCGCCAACTTAACCGCTCCCGCCATCTTAACCGCTCCCGCCTTTTTCCGGTCATGCAACTTCCCACAACCCCACAACTCCCCACAACCCCCCTAACTTCCCACAACCCCCCAACTTCCCACCACTCCCCCCAACTTCCCACCACTCCCCACAACTCCCCTGCGTACGAAACCCCAAGGGCAACGAGAACCCACTTTCCCAACCTTTCAGTTTCCCAACCAAACCTTACTGTTTCCCAACCGGTCGAGTGGAGAAGCAAAGAAGGAGCGGGTGAGGAGAGGGAAGATCGCCGGCATACCCTTCACGCAAGAATAGGATGATCATCCCCTAGATCAACCCTAGCCGACGAAACCAAGGTGAGCATAGGTTAGGGTTCTTGATTTGGGCTTTTCTTGGTTCTCTTAGGAAAAAGGGAGGAGGGGAGTCGGCACCATCACCGGAGCCACGCATGCGGGCGGCGCCGCATGAGGGCGGCGCCGCGTGCAGCCGCATGCGGGCGGCGCCGCATGCGGGCGGCGCCGCATGCCCCCGCATGTGGGCAACGCCGCATGCGGGCGGCGCCGCATGCGGGCGGCACCGCATGCGGATGCGGGCGCCGCCGCATGCGGGCGGCTCCGCATGCGGGTGCGGGCGGCACCGCATGCGGGCGACTCCGCATGCGGGTGCGGGCGGCACCGCATGCGGGCGGCGCCGCGTGCGGGCGGCGCCGCATGCGGGCGGCGCCGCATGCCCCCGCATGCGGACAGCGCCGCATGCGGGCGGCACCGCACGCGGGCGGCACCGCACGCGGGCGGCACCGCACGCGGGCGGCACCGCATGCGGGCAGCACCGCATGTGGGCAGCGCCGCGCGCACCCACAAGTGGGAAGCGCCGCATGTGGGTGACGCCGCGTGCGGACGGCGCCGCACGCAGGTAGTACGCCGCCCAGCCGCGCGGGGCCGGGCGCGTACGTGTACGAATTGTGCGCCGGGTGTTCTAGTCTTTAATCTTACAGAGTCTTAAATTTCTGACTCCTGTATGACAGGTTCTTGTAGGTCCGGGCGGGCACTCGAGACGCGGGAGAACCTAGCATCGGTCAGGAGCGCGACAACGAAAAGGTGGGTTTACGGTCGAGGCTGAGTATAGTGTTAGTATTCCGAAAGGGATTTTTATTGTTAATCGGTACTAACGCTGACGGTTTCTATGATGTACTATATTACCCCGTGTCTTGGTTACTTATGCTCGAGTTGCGACACGCGCACCCGCGGTCTGGCCACCGCAAAGGGTGCTCTTTTCCGGAAAGGCGGTCTTCGACCCGTGTTACCCACGAGGGGATGTAGTGGGGCCCCCGTAGGTGTGGGGTTTGAGGCACCAAGGTGTGAGCGGTGCGACCTGTCGGGATTGGTGCCCGACGAGGTCAGGTGTGCGACCCGCCGGGATTGGTGCCCGACGAGGTCAGGTGTGCGACCCGCCGGGATTGGTGCCCGACGAGGTCAGGTGTTACAGGTGTTATCGGGGTTACATGTGTCACAGGTGGTACAGGTGGTTGCGAGTTACCATTACGAGTAGAGTGGTTGCTCCGACTAGTCTTACTTTTGTGGCTTGGTATTACTTTACTGCTTTAGTATTGTTATTATGATAGTGTCACTGACTACCCACTCTGTGACAGGTACCTCCAGGGGGTAGAGGTAGGCGACGGTGAGGCCGAGGTGGAAGCAGTCGGGCTGTGGGAGCCCTAGTATGCTGTTTTCTTTACTTTCTCTGCATTTCATTTGGTATTGTAGGTTACTGTGTGGTTCTCGATACCCTTGTGGGGTCGTGTGGATGTTGATTACTTTCGTTCTGGTTATGCACTACTGTTTCCTTTATTGTTCCCGTTGGCCGTTTTCTAAACAAACCAACTAGAAAACAAAAGAAAAAGGACTTCGAAAACTATTTTCAAAAGTCTAGGGTCGGGTGGGCCCGTTTTCCAAACCTTGTGGATTTATGCCGTTTTCCAATCGGTTTTCAAAACCTAAGGCCGTGTGGGCCTGTTTTCAAAACGGTGAGTTTATACGTTCAACTTGACTGGCCACGGGTATTGTTTCGTCTTCATGCACCGTACTACTTCGAACTGTTGTGTTTAAATGGAAAATGATTGCTTGTGTTCGACTATTGTAACAGCCGCGACGCCGTGCATATACAGAGGAGACTCTGCCCGATTTTCGAGTAAATCTGTATATGTGGCGGGTCTGGGCACGCGCCGGGAAAGGAGGTTTTTAAACAAAAAAAATTTGTACGCACCTTACGCTTACTTTGGTGTATCGTTTCCGCTAAAATAAAACCCCCGGGGTGTGACACTCAGCCAGGGCGACCCGAAACCCACCCACACGATCATCCAATAAGAAAATGAGCCCTAACAAGGTGGGTGTAGAGTTATTATAGGATCCACAAGGATCTAAATAGGTACTATCAAACAACTAGAGGGGGGGTGAATAGGTGTAATACTTAAAAACTCAATCTCAGTGCAAAATAAAAACCAATGCGGAAAATAAAAATAGCACACCGAGATTTACGTGGAAACTCCAATCCAGGAGAAAAACCACGGGACCAACACGCAATAACAATCCAATAAGAATAGAAGAATAACAAGGTGATTACCGACTCCACGGACTCAAACCCCTCCTTCAGCTTCTTCGGACCTTGCGCTGACCGGTTGGATATCCACGCAATAACAATCCCTAAGAAAAGAAGAATAACAAGGTGATTACCGTCTCCACGGATTTAACCCCTCCTTCAATTTCTTGGACCTCGCGCTCCACCAATTTTGCACGCCCACTGCACACGTTCGAATCCACGAACGCCACTCGAATCCACGAGCACACGTTTCGAATCCACGAAACGCCTTTAGCACACCGAATCCACGATGCCACGTCGAATCCACGACGCAAACTCAGTCGATAAGAATATTGACTTCGATGGTGATCCTTTGCTTAGATTCTCATTGAGGAACCGTAGAAGAAATCTCTAAGCAAAGATTAGATCAATTCGACAAAAGATATGTTCTTGAAAGAACCATCGAATTGACCTAAAAGAGGCTATAAAGAAGATCGATAAAAACCTAGCCTCTAGGGTTGCTCTCAAGTGTTTTTCGAAATTGATCGGCCGTAGCTCCCACCTTTTTGAGAAACCCTAAATGTCTATTTATAGTTTAGAAACCTTTGGAAAGAGATAAGAATCAAAAACATACCTTATCTGGAAATTTTCAGGACGGCGATCCGGATCGGATTTACTGCGATCCGGATCGTCGTAACGAGATTGACGATTCCAGAAAACCAAGGGTTCGGGATCCGGATTGCAAGGTCCGATCCGGATCGTTCATGCAATTCAGCAAAGTCCCATGTTCGGGATCCGGATCGGAATGGCCTAGGATCCGGATTGAAATTGCCAATGAACAAGTACCCTTCGGGATCCGGATTGCAAGGTCTGATCCGGATCCTGAACATGTCCCATGTCCAGTTTTTGATTTTTATGCAATTAAAAATTCTTCCAAGTGTTTCTACACTATAAGAAAGTATTCGGATCACCACAATTATTTAGTTAAACATACCTGATCCTCTTGAATACTTTCTTCTTGAGATTGATGTAACTGATCCACAATTCTTCAACTTCAATCTTCAAGACTCAAGACACTGAGTGCCAACATGAGCTCTTGTTGAATCTTTTCTAAGTCTTTGATTGCTGATTGACAATTTGATCCCTTTAAGACTCCGACTCAACTCACTGACTTGACTCACGAAATATGCCAAGACCAAAATGCCGTAACAGTGGGGTCCTCACTCGGTCACTCTCGAATCCTGACCATCCGAGTGGACTGCTCCAGCGTAGTCTACCATCAAAAGGGACCCTCAGGGACACAACCTCCAGCCCTGTTCACCTCAACAGTTCCACACAGCGTCAGCTGTGGAATCATCAAACTCAACCCCAGACAGCTCTCCAGCTCAAGGTATCCGCCACTATAGTGGCCCTGTCGGGGTGATCCTGGATGTCCAACAAAATCTAACTGCAACTCCACAGCCACTATGGGAGGCATCACTATAACTCGCAAATCCAACTCCCATCACTAGCAATGCAAAAATTGGTGCTGGTATCAGTTTCATCATCCATTCGCCAAGCTTTCTTGGCACTGCCCAGTCCAAGAAGCTCCTCACCTCCACAATAAATGTTGGTCTCGGCCAATTCTCGAATAGCATCCATTTTGGCCGGATTTCCATAGCTGCTCCTATGGCTAGAATAAGGTGGCCCAAGAAGGTATGTTTCTGAAGCTAAAACTTGCACCTCAACAACTTGGCATACAGCTTCTTCCACACAGGCATTGTAGCACCATCCACAAGTGCTCCTCATACTCCAAGTCCCTCTGGGAGTAAATCAAAATATTCCTGAAAAATACCGCTACGAATCCGTCCAAGTACAGCTGGAACATACAATTCCTCAAATCATAAAGGCGGCAGGGCATTAGTCAATCCAATTGGCCTCACTATGAGCTCATAATGCCCCTACCGTGTCCTGCACGCCATCCTGGCAAAGTCCTCAGTTGTATGATCCCAAATAGATACTTGCATCATAAACAAACAACTGCCGGAGTATAACTCCATCAAAAGGTCCTAAATAAAACCTGGACCTGCCCGCGCTCAAACCCTAAGAGAACCCTCACCGTCGTGTATCCACGACGTGGCATCACCACCGTGTATCAACGGCGTGGCACTAGGTCAAACAGACCCCTCGATCCATCAGATCCTGCAACTGCACTAACAACTCCCTCAACTTTACAGGTGATATCCAATGAGGTGCTATCGAGGTTGGTGCGGTTCCCGGAACCACGTCAATCGCAATCTCAATCTCCCTAACCGGTGGCATCATCATCAGCTCAGGTGGAATTACACTCGGGATCTCACGGGCGATAGGAATATCCTTTAGTCCCGGTGCCGCCGTAAGCACCTCTCACACTGTCGCTGCAACCTGTGTGCTCTAACTGTCTCTACAAACAGTCGCCGTAAGCACCTCTCACACTGTCGCTGCAACCTGTGTGCTCTAACTGTCTCTATAAACAAGCCTCCTCTTATCTGCCTCGCAGAAGGTCACAGTCCTCTCTCTCCGCAGTTAAACATCATGTGGTACTGCGCCAACCAATCTCAAGCACTGGGCCAAAACACCGAACTGCCACAGATACCAATAAGTCTGCCGGTATAACTCGCGGTCTCAACTACACTGGACATGATCTACAAGCCTCCTCCACATGCACAACACCAACAGGAACTTGTACCTCTAGTGCATGTGGTAACGACTCCGCCTCTAGTCCATGCAGGAATGCAGAGTGCTCTAACTCAGACTGATGTAATGAAATCATACGTGCGACAATCCGATCCACTGCCGTGGCGCCCTCCAACCAGGTGGCACAGACTCATCCACTCGATGCAAGTGGTCGTCACTCAGTCTGCCTGAAAATATTTAGACTAACCACATAGGGAGCACGACCTCTGCCTCTACTCACACTGAGGCGACGAATTTGGTCCTCTGCAGATGACAAATCCACACTACCGCTACTGCTGATATAAATGTTGATGCTGCCATCGGGATCCACCCGACCTCTGGCGTCTCAGAATCCACAATCCAGGGAAAAGAAATCAGGAATGCCTCTACCGGCCGATCTATCCTCCATCACATAGAGCCAAGCGCCTCTATCCAGAACTCGCCTCTGGCGGCAGATCCCTATCCAAAGGAACTGCAGCGCCATGCTCCATACACAACGCCTACTCCATCGAGGCATCCAATATCCTTAACGGAGGGACCGAATAAGCTGAAAGGTATCCTGGCGCAATCCACTCCCAATCACACATACCCTCTGCGCCTTGTCCCTCTAAACATGGAGCACGCAGTTAAGCAACTGCGTAAACTCCTTGACACAAGGAGGCTCTCAAATAGTCTCTCCATCACCACCAACCACGCCTCTGCCTCCAAAGGCTCCAAACTCAATCCTACGAATCAGAGTGGTTCATATGCCAAAACTGGCTCAATAGATCGATCATATCCCACAACTCATATGCTGTCAGCAATCCACCCTGTCTTAGTGCCTCGGCACCAAACATTGGCACGGAGGGGGCTACTCAGTGCTCCGACAACTGTGTCACCTAAACCAACTGCTCACTCCGCCGCTGATATGCCTCAACAATCCTGCCATCTGGGTCCAGAGCTCTCTGACCTCAATCTAGGTATCCGGCCCAAAATCTAACCGCTCAGGCCCAACTGCTACGATAAGGTGCGCACGGGTCAAAACCCAGCATCGGGGAGACACCGCTCACCACGACAAAACCACAAAACAGCACACAACCACTCGACCCAATCTAGCGAAAGTCTAAAGTATGTCACCTAATCCACAGCATTATGTAGTCTGCAGCCAACATAATCACTTAGGAGAATAAACATGCTAATCACTTATTCCGTCCCTTAGGAGTGGCATAAAACTCAATCAGGACTCTCGCCATAAATCACGACTCTCACGAAGTCATCCAAGGGTCAAACCATAAGCCTAGGGTTTCTAAGCCCACCATGACCTACAACCTAGGCTCTGATACCACTCTAATCTGTCACGCCCCGGGGTCAAAACTGCGACCCGGGCTCGCCAACAGATCTGCCTGACTCCAAGATCCCGGCTACACTATCCCAAATCCCTGCTCGATCCCGAGCAATATGAACCACAAGACTGTCAAAAAAAGGAGAAAAGAAACAAGGATGGTTTCTCCTAAGTCAAGTCCCAATCATGAAAGTGTAGCAGTAAAAGATGGCCTATCTAGATGTCCATACAAGCATGCAAGTGTCCTCAAGGAAGATAGAAGTACGAGTATGTCAAAAGTAGCTCTACATAGGTATAACCAACATGCTAAAATCGCTAATGAACTACACCTGTCCATAATCCACGATCCATAATAATTTCTCAGAGTAGTACCCGCACACCGCCGACACACCACATAGGCCTCCATAAGCTGCTGATGCAACAGTAATCCTTACGTGGGAATTCGGGTCCTCACAAGCAGCGCCCGTTTGCGTGGCCCAACCACTGGAAAAAGGCCAAGTACCGATGGTGGCACAACTGGTTGGCCTCCGCGGGCCACCGCCTCCCCAGGCGCAGCCGGCGATTCCGATACCCCAGGCCGGACTCACCGAAATGGCTGGGGGCAGAGAAGTCTAGCAGGTCCCTCCATAGGGACCACATCAAAATCAGGCGAACCGCCAAGGCCCGCCACCTCTTTTGGCTTAGCCGGCGGCCCTGGTATCGCAAGCCATGTTCACCGCAACGGCTGGGGCCAGAATAGATGGGTGGGTCCCCCTTCCGAGACCTCCTCAATAGCAAGTTGGCCAATATGGGCCAACGCCTCCTCAGACGCAAGCAACATACCCAGCATTCCCAGAGAAGCCCGACGAAGTACGAGCTCAGGTGAAGGAGGTTATCTACAACACCTCCGGCATGAAGGCTGGGTAGGCGACACGACCAATATTTAGGCCCCCGCATGCTGCGCAAGTGAGCACGGTCGACCACAAAGGGAAAGGGCCGGTACAGGGGCTCGAGTCTCCCGCGGAAAGGGAGTCGCCCTATGACAGGTTTCTGCTTTGCATCCGATGTAAGGCCAAAATGACAGGCGGAGATTGGAATGCCTTACTCACCAAGATACCTAAGGAGACAAAGAAACGGCTTGCCTTCATCGACCTTGGTGCCGGCACGGATCACCAGGCTCACCGGCCGAAACCGAAATCGGCCAGAGAATCCGACAGACAGTCTTCTGGAAAAGATGACAAGAAAGAGGAACGAGACTCTCGCATCTAGAGAGTTTCGCGAGGAACCTACGGCCAAAAGAAGCCAAGGCCGACCCCAGCCGGCCGGAAGGGATGGCGGATCCCACCACAGGGGCAAGATCCCCATCGTGGCCGCTATAATGGCCGGGTCCAGGGTGGCACACATGACCACGAGGTGGTAGCGACCTTGATATAGGTCATACTATCGACATAGGGATTGAGTTGAGAGGTATGCGGTATACCTTCTGATGAGAGTTGTGACCCCAACTAGATGTTGGCGACAAATCTATAGTATTTCACTTTTCTTTTGATAGGCACGTTGGCTGCAGACAACGTATTGTCAAAAGAGCTGAGAAAATACTCTATCTTATAAATGGGAATATCCAAATTGGATCTATTTGTGTAGCCTTTGGAGTTGTTTCCCGACAGTGTTGGTACAATGCGACTGATTGTCGTTGTGAATATGTTGGGCCTGCATCCTAATTAGTGGGTTGTCAAGCTTGCTTTTCAAATCCTGAGTATTCGAATAAGTTCGATATTGGGAACACCTTTGTTAAGCTATAGAAATTGGATAACATGTCCAAACCAGATCTGTTAAGTTTTGTGAATGACAAAATCTAGTCTGAATATTTGGGGAGTTAAAGAAATTGACCAAGTTCATAGTTTCTTGGTCTGGTTGGGCTATTATCAGCAATTGTCAAGGGGCTTTCCAACATTGCCGCCCCGATAAATCGTCTGACAAGAAACAAAGGAATAAGATGATCCCCTATGTGAAGATACAATAGGAGAATCTTGAGAAACGCGAAGCGACTTGGGAGTGCGAGTCTGACATGCAGGAGCATTTTCCTCATTTATTTGATTCTTAGTTGTATTTAAGTTTCGGGGACGAAACTTCTTATAAGGTGTGGGTGATGTAATAATCGAGAAATTTAAAATTCAAATGAATAAAGTTTTTGAGTTCAGAAAAGTTTCAGTGGCTAATGACGACTGTATTAGCCGATACAGTTGTAACAGTGGATGACTTAAAGGTAAATAGTATCACTATAAGTTAAATAGCCCCTCGGCCGACATCGGCCAATCGACCGTCTGGAGTCCGAATCGGACGATCCAGATACCCAATTTGAACAATTTCACCATTATGAGAACAATGGTGCAGTCCGTTTTTATGTTTGGTGAGCCTAGGGCATCGTAATGCGTGCCAAATTGTAAGTTGCACTGAACAAGATGGATCGAGAATTTATCGAAGTGCAAACTCGAGAAACCAAACACGCTACCTAAAAGGTTTTGTCGAGACGGACGTCGTGGTGAAGTCCGTTTTTTTATTTGACGACCCTAGTGCCTCGTAAAACATGAAAAATAGTGAAAAATAAGGGTTTTTCCTAAAGAACCCTAATATTTTATGTACCATCTTGATTGGGAATTCTTGGGGAGGGACATCTCTACAAAAGTGAGCTATATATGGGAGCTCGGGGTCTAGAGGGCTTTGTGTAGGGACTAAAGTGAAAAAAAATGCAAAAGATACACTAAATGCATAGATGGCCCTTGGGAGCCCGAGCCTCCACCATTACTCAGACTAGAGTCCCACCACAGCCTCCTCAGCTTCCCTCTCATCTTCCCCAAGCGACGCCTGCCTCTCCCCATACGTGCTTGGCCGGGAAAACCAAGCCCCAAGGTGTATAGACTTGGGCTCGGGTTGAGAGAGGAGAAGATACACCAAACCTCACTCTCCTCATCTCTGATCCTCTGGAGATCTTTGTTGGGTTATATGTAATAAGGATCTAAATAGGGGAAAAAACACCTAGAGGGGGGTGAATAGGTGTAAACGTATAAACACTCAAAAATCGTTGCGATAAAAACCCAATGCGGAAATAAAAAATAACTCGCAAGATTTTTACGTGGAAAACTCCATCACCGGAGTAAAAAACCACGGGACCGATAACACGGCGAAATCCACTAGAATTAAAACACGTACAAGGTGATTTACCGTACACACTTACGACTCAACCTTTTTCATACGCTCCTAGAGGATCTTCTCCGCTCGCTCCACGACGCTTCTCGAATCCACGATCTGCGCCCAACGCCGAATCCACGGCGTCCAACGTCGGATCCACGACGTCCGACCGAGTCCACGGTCTTCACCCAATAGCACCCTTCGAATCCACGAACGTGCCTCACTCCGAATCCACGAGAGTGGTTGAACCTTGAATCCACAAGGACACGCGAATCCACGCGCCGATTTTTGGGGTAAATCGTTGTTTTTGGTGGTGATGATCCGCCGAATACTTAGATCAAAGATAGATCGGAAATACCATGTAAGTATTCATTAGTTTGATTCAACTCAAGATGTGAGTATGAAAACCTAGAATCAAACTAATCAATATAGATGAAGAAACATAGAGTATTCTCTAATGATTTCCTTTCTTCTCTATATGTGGATCTAGAGCCGTATAAAATAAGATATGAATATGACGGCTATTTTCCTTTTTTTAGAAAAGGAGTCATAGGGTCTATTTATAGGTTAGAAACCCTAGGAAGGAGATAAGAATTAAAAACCTACCATTTTTGGAAATTTTACGGACGGCGATCCGGATCGGATTAGCTGTGATCCGGATCGTCGTAACGAGTCAGGTAGTTCCAGAAAAACGAAGGTTCGGGATCCGGATCGAAGTGCTTGATCCGGATCGTTCATACATGTAATAACTCAAAATATTTTATTTTAATAAATAGTCTAAAAGTGAATTTTGACCTGGTTTTTGAATTCAGAGGACCTATGTTGATTTATTTAGTCAATTGCCAGTGTGCGAGTTGCACGTTTTACGAGACAAAAAGGCTACTTTCCAATCCGGACATGATCTTGGAAATCCGAGTTGACCGTTGCGATCGTCTCGTCGAACTGAGCGAGATTCATATTCAGCACTTTTCGATCTGACGGTCGGATCTTCCAGAAACCGATGAAGAAGCAAGTGAATAAATGCAATCATGGTGACAGTGCCTGTGCACAGTGTCACTTAAGTGGCCACTGTAGATGAACAGTAAACCTCAATTTCGGGACTTCGGCGGTTGCAACGCTGACTAATTCACTGTTCGGAACCCAAACATAGTAATTCAGGTAGTCGTTTTGATCCGTTTCGATGTTCTGAACGCAATGGCGCAGTCGAAAATTCTGTTTGACGACTCTGGAATCTCGAAAAGCGCGAAAACTGTATTTTGACACAGTTATTATGGACCGAGATTTTATCCGGGCAGTTTCGCGAAGATCAGAGATCGCTACCTGATAGGTCTCGTCGAGCCGGACGTCATGGCGCAGTCCATTTTCCGTTTCGACGACCGGATCACCTCGAAAAGCGTGAAACACGTCGAAAAAGGCGTATTCTGCATTCTAATCCCTATTAAACGTGCCTCGGAAAGCGTGCCACTGTATAGGGAGGGACTTAAGTGGGAAACTAAAGTGCTGTGAGGGACTGGGTTGTAGAATACTGGAGCTAGAGGGGCTAAAATGCAATTTTGGCAATTAACCCTATATAGCAACCCACGAGCTAGGGTTTTGTAAACCCCACGCCATAGCACCCTTGCCTTAGCCGCACCTGCAACAAACCTCCTCCCCTCTGCCTCACCTCCCGGAACCTCCCCGCACCGGCCGCCGCCCCCCCCAGCCGCCGGAGAAGAGGGGATCAATTTACCTCCTCCTCTCGGGTTGGAGAAGGTGAGATCCACGCAGGAGCTCCAGAGGGTCCCAACCTTCTCTGGAGGGACCATCGACGTAGCAGAAGACGAGGGGAGGTGACCCCGCGCCGCGCCGCCGCCGAGCGCCGCCGCAGGAGCGACCTTCTCCTTCCATTGCTCCGGGAGGGTAAGTTCTTGCAACCTTCTTTGTCTCTCGGGGTTTTGGGCACGACCACTACACTCCCGACATCGAGGCCACCCTTCGGGTGAAGACCCCGCTGCAGCCGCCGTCCCGATCGCCGGCGGGAGCAACCCCGCCGGATTATTGTTCTCGTGACCGATCCCCAGCGCCACCGCCACCCGACCGGCAAACCGGAGATCATCACCGTTGAATCTTCTCCCCTGAACGACTGCAACATCCCCTCAAGAGCGGAGGGTGATCGGACGAAGATCGGGCCCGCGCGGAGAAGCCCTAGAACCCGGTTTCTTCAAGCTCGGCCGACCTCGGCCGTCCGGCGCCGCCGCGGCCTCCCGACGCCGGCCACCGCTGCACCAAGCTTCGTGGCGCGGAAACGAAGCCTCGGGTCCAAGTCGCACCGGCCCGGAGCTCGCCGGCCGGAAACCGCCATTAACGGCCACCAAAGCCTCAGCCGAGCTTCTCCACCGTGCCTTGCCGGCGCTCCCCGTTGCCGGGAAAGGGTCCAGGTAAGCATGTATGACCTGTAGGAGTCCTCCCAAGGTGTTGCATGCGGAGTTTAACGTCAGGGTTTCGACTGTAGGAATTGCACCCGCGTTTCATCTAACTCCGGTCTCCGGCGATCCCCGGCGGGCTGGGTTTCGACCACCACTACAGGTAAGACCTAGATGCCACCCACATGAACTCCATCATTTTGGTTTAGGCCTGGTACACTCCCCTTTTGCTCGGTTCAAACCTTGCATCCGAGTATTGTCTTCGGGTTGGCCTTCGGCCGCCGCCGCCTCTGGCCGCCGGGGTTCGACCCCACATGGACAAAAATTCTTCTGGGACTTGTTGTGACATGGTGCTCCACTTTGTGGTAGGTCTGAACCAGGTTTGCTCCAAGGCACCCAAACCGAGCTCCTTGAGGATTAGGGTGTTGCTCCGGCCACTATTCCGGCCAAGCTCAGGCTAGCCTCAGGTGAGCCCCATGATCCTTATCAGTTATTTAACACCATGCTCCAGTTAATTGACAGATTGATTATATATAATTTAAGTTTGGGCTTAGTTGCTATTTGGACCTTAGAACATTATGGGCCAACTTTGTATCGGGCTTGGTCTCAGCCCAATACCTGTAAGCACGGCCTGGGTCTCGCCGTAATGAACACGCTGAAACTTACGGCGTCAATTTTGGACTCCCGGATTTTGAGAACGAGTCGAAACATCGGATTAATGCATAACTTTAGGCAAATTAAAATACATTTTGGACTAAAATGCGATTCGGACTTGCTGGCTATCTTTAGACAGTGTTTTCTTACACCACTAGACACTTTGTTAGAGTCCCGTGGACTCTCGCTAATCGGAAATTGGATTTGTATTCAATAAAATCGACGACATTGCCCCTTATTAGCATCGCATTACTGTTGTGTCATCGGGTTGGGTTTGTGTGAGTCTATTACTGATTCTAGCCCTTGTTCAGGGCCCAGTTGTTCAGCGCCAGCCTCCCGGCAGTCTAGCGGGAGTTCGGGATCGGTCTACATTCAGGTGGGTTGTTTTTACTTTATTCCTAGCCTCTAAATTCTATCTTATTGGACGGGGTCTATTCTAAGTGTACTGGGGTTACATAATGACGGGTGATAGCTTATGCATGTTAGTGGGTTCGCTATAATGACTAGCGTCGTTTGCCGACGGTGCTCTTCTTTTTCAACCCTTATATGTCAGCGGGCCACCTTCGGGTGCGCGCAGTATTACCTTGTTTTCGATTATGCACTTTACCTCATTATTCTTATTGTGATACTGACATGATGGTGGTTACGGTTACTTGGCTCGAGGTTGCCACACGCGCACCCGCGGTTTGGCCACCGCAGAGGGTGCGCTTTTCCGGAAAAGAGGTCGTAGAACCCGTGTATACCCACGAGGTGACGTAGTGGGGGCCCCTTATTAGTTGTGGGGTTGAGGCGCCTAGGTGCGAGCGGAGCGACCCGCCGGTTTAGTTGTCCGGCGCGGTCGCGGTGTTGCAGGTACGGTATGAGGCCGTCGGTAGTGGACCGACGCGGCCGGGTATTACAGGATGCAGATATACAGGTTGCCTTTCCTCCTTGGGAGGGTGGTTGCTCCAGTTGTCTTCACGGTTTGTTTTACTATATTCTCATGCTTTACTGTTTCTGCGTCACTGACATCCCACTTCGTGACAGGGTCCAGACGGGGAGAGAGGTAGGCGGTGGTGAGGACGGGACAGGAGCAGCTGGGTCGCTGGGGACCCTGGACTGTGTTTATTCTTTTATTCTCGCTTTTCATTACTTTGTAGTTATGTGAGTGGTTCGCGATACCCTCGTGGGGTCGGCATGGATGTCGGTACGGGTTACATTTAGTGCCCCTGGTGGAATATTTTTCCCTTTTATTCCTATCGGCCATTTAAAAATCAAAAAGGCAGAAGCCAAAGAAAAGATTGCGAAAACCGTTTTTTAAAATCTAAGTGTCGTGTGGGCACTGGTTTCAAAACCCTGTGGATTTATGGATTGCGAAAGGGATTTCAAAACGTAAGCGCCGGGTAGGCGCTCTTTCAAACTGTGGATTTATCCTTTCCAAATTGACCGGCCATAGGTTCTTCTGTTATTAGTTTAGAATGCTGGTTAATTGTTGTGATTGATTGGCTGTGTATGTTGGAACATGTACTGAACGCTACGCCGTGCACATACAGGGGAGACTCCGTCCGTTTGCAGAGTGATCCTGCATGTGTGGCGGGTCTGGGCACGTGCCGGGGAAGAGAGGTTCTCTTTTAAAAAAAAAAAAAAATTACACATCAAATATTCGACTTTTATGAATCGTTTCCGCTAAAACAAAACCCCCGGGGCGTGACAATACAGTTCACCAAACATCAACGTTCGGGATCCGGATTGCGAAGCCTGATCCGGATCATTCAAGGAAAATGGTAAACTCAGTGTTCGGGATCCGGATCAAGAGAGGCTACGATCCGGATTGAACTGGTGTATGAACGAACCACCTTCGAGATCCGAATTGAACAACCTAATCTGGATCCTGAACATGTCCCAAGTCCAATTTTTGATTTTTATGCAATGAAAGATTCTTCCAAGTGTTTCTACACTACAAGAAGTATTCGGATCACACAAAATCTTTAGTTAAACATACCTGATCCTTTTGAATTCTTCTTTCTTGAGATTGAGTTAAATGATCCAACTTTCTTCACCTTCAATCTTCAAGACTTGAAACTTTCACGAAACTACGCCAACTCAAATTCCGTAACAATCTTCTTCTACTTCCTAGAGTCGAGCCCGAGGAAGCCCGAGAAGTGCCGTGGCCGCGCGACGCCGGAGAAGGCAACCCGGCTTCATCCTTTCTTCTCCAACTTCGGCAAAGGTGAGGGTCTCTCTCCTTCGGTTTTCTTGGCCGGAGGACTCTCCCTGCCCAGCCCCGCGGCCGAAAAAGCGTCGGGTTGCCGGCAGTGCATTTGCACCGTTGAAACCCTAGAATCCCTCCGCCTCGTGCTATCTTTGCACCCGGTGGCTTTCGACGGGAAAGAAGATGCTCGGTTCCTTCTGTTGGACCCCAGGATCATCTCCATAAAGTTTGAGGGGTTGTGGTGGAGTATTGAATCCGCGGGGGGAAGCCCTAGTTTCGGGCTATTGCATGATGGTCGAGCTCCTTGCTCCGGCGCCGGCGCAGCCTCCCACCGCCAGCCATGCACCCAGCAAGCTTCATGGAGTCAAGAGGGACCCATTGGTGCCCTTGCATGCGACCCATGCGGGCCGATTGAGAATCCGCCATGAATAGTGCTAGGTTGGCCGCAACAATGGCGGCCGGCCATCCGCCGCACGCCGCCAGTGGAAAGATGCCAAGACCTTCCCATAATGATGTGAGGAAGCTTGTGGTGTTGTCCTTTGCACCCGAGAAACCCTGGTTAATAAGTTGCCATAGTTGCTGCCCAAGGTGGCCGCATGGCCTATCTCCGGCCATCCGCCGCAACCGAGCTCTGGCGCCCGACCTGGCTGCACTCCTGGGGATGCCCTCGAGCTACTGGGGCTGGTGCTTGCCTCTGTTGGCCACCAGAACAAGTGTTCTATTGTGTTGGCCAAAGTTGAGCCCTAGATGCATGTGTCTATGGCCGAGCTTGCTCCGGCAGCCACTCCGCAACCCTCGGTTAGTGAGCTCTTGTCTTCCCTCAGTCCCTGGAGCTTGATGCTCATCTTCTTTTGAAAAATGACTGAGTGGATTGGTTGAAGTAGTATGCTACGCTCTATCTTGAGAAAGGTTGATCCTTAATGTTATCCAGTAGTAAATTAACTTCGCAATAGTGAGCCCTAGCCTTTACCCCATCCCCTAAGCTTGATGCTCACTTCTGTCCAAAGAAAGACTGATGGGATTGGTTAATCAAGTGTGCTAAGCTCTAAATGAGCCATGCTGCTTCCTTAAGCTGTTCCAGCAGCTTTGCAGCTTCGTGGGGGTGAGCCTCTGAGTTTCTTGGACCTCTTGAGCATGATGCTTACCATAGTTGGGTTGTGGAGCAAGTGGATAGGTTAATATTGCAAGTTTAACCTATTTGCCTAAGGAAAGGTTGACCCGAAGTTGTCCTCGAGTCTCGTGCTGCTCCCAAATGGTGTGTAAGACCCGACCCTTATTTTGGCTTTTCCTTTTATTTCACTTGCGGCGGTCTGACAGAGGGTTTAATTTATTGTGTTTTTCCGGACAGTCCGTCGGGCTCGCGGGCATTTTTAGGCAGTAGAGCTCGCGAAACGGAGAACGGTGACGCAATCGGTTTCAGATTCCGACTCCCGGTCCTCCCAGAATAAATTTTCGAAGTTTGGACCCCCTCGTAGGCGCTCCGGGATCCGTGCTGGCGATCTGCACGACTTTTGAGGTATTTTGAAACCCTAACGTTACCTGAGGGGGGCTAGGGCACTTCGGACTTAGGGTTTTAATTTCGCTTTTTCCTCTCGTACCGAAGGGCAACCAGGAGGCGATCGAGGGGGAAAACAAGATCCCCATTCCTCTCCCTTTACGGTGCAAAAAGGAGCGACAGTGATCTGGGCGGTTGAGTCAGGAACCCTCACGCTCGCAGGGACCAATCGGGCATCAGGAGGAAGATCCCCTTCTCCTTCTTCTCCAACGGCGGATCGAAGGTGAGTCTTTAAATTTTAGGGTTTGGAGGTGTGTCGGGATCATTCCCGTGGGGTGGGGGAAAGCCGCCGCCGCCACACGCCGCGCGGGCCGCCTGTAGGCGGGGCGCCGCACGGCAAGCGTGCCGCACGGGCGCTGCCCGCAGGCGGGCGCCGCGCGGGCCGCCTGCAGGCGGGGCACCGCGCGGCAAGCGTGCCGCACGGGCACCGCCCGCAGGCGGGCGCCGCGCGGGCAGGTGCCGCGCGGGCCGCCTGCAGGCGGGGCGACGCGCGGCAGGCGCGGTGGGCGGGCACCGCCCGCAGGCGGGCGCCACGCGAGCAGTTGTCGCGCGGGCCACCTGCAGGCGGGGCACCGCGCGGCAGGCACGCTGGGCGGGCACTGCCCGCAGACAGGCACCACGTGGGCAGGTGCCGCGCGGGCCGCCTGCAGGCGGGGCACCGCGCGGCAGACGCGCTGCGCGGGCACCGCCCGCAGGCAGGCGCCGCGCGGGCCGCCTGCAGGCGGGGCGTCGCGCAGCAGACGCGCTGCGCGGGCACCGCCCACAGGAGGGCGCCGCGCGAGCAGTTGTCGCGCGGGCAGCCTGCAGGTGGGGCGCCGCGCGGCAGGCGCGCTGCGGGGGCACCGCCCGCAGGCGGGCGCCGCGCGGCAGGCGCGCTGCGCGGGCACCGCACGCAGGCAGGCGTCGCTCGGGCAGGCAGGGCGCTACCTGCAGGAGGGCGCCGCGCGGGCTGGTGCCGCGCGGGCCGCCTGCAGGCCGCACGCCGCGCGACAAGCGCGCCGTCGGGGCACCGCGACGGGTTGGGGCCGCGCCGGGCTGTCCGCAGGCTGAGCGCGCGCCGCACGGGTCGGTGCCGTGCAGGGAGCTTCGCCGCGCGAAGTCCGGGGAACGCATCGGGTCTTCCGTTTTTTTCGACATTTGAGTCATCGGGGGTTTTAGTCGCTTAGCTTGAGCTTTCCCTTGTCCTTCAGGAGCGTAGGACGTTGTAGGCTCGACAGGCACGCGATCACGGACGGGTCGAACGCCGCACATCACGCACGAGGTGGGTACTCCTCCGGGGATTTCGAGGATAGACATATGTCGATAGAAATAACGTATTTGGGGCAACGGTGAATAATATGTGGATCATATAATTGTTTAACTAACCCTGCTTTACTATTTTACTTACTGTTGATTATGAGGCTCTTGTTTTGCTACACGCACACCGGCGGTTTGGCCACCGCAAGGGTGTGCTTTTCCGAAAAAGTGGTACGTTGACCCGTTTACCCCACGTGACGGTGACGTAAGGAAGGGGGCCCTCGTAGGTGGGGGGTGTGAGCGGTGATGCCGAGGTAGGGGCTCGGCGGTCGAGGCAGGTGCTCGGCATGGGACACCGGGGCAGGTGCTCGGTGTGGTTGTCGGGAAAAGTGCCCGGTTTTGTTTGGAACAGGGTTTGGTTACAGTGGATTGTATTTAGAGGAGGACGGTTGCTCCGGTTATCGTGGTTTGCTTTGCTTTTAGCCCTTTTGCATATTACGTTATTTCTAGTCACTGACTTCCCACTCCGTGACAGGTTCGTCCAGGGACGGGTGCTAGGGTGCTGGTGAGGCCGCTTGAGCGATGTTCTGTTGTCTCTCAGTGACTACAGATACAGTAGACTCTTACCTTTGCTACTTTATTATTCATGTTGCTAGATGTGGATCGCGATACCCTCGTGGGGTCAATGTGGATGTTGGACTCATCTTATGATTGTTGAACCAATGTGATTATAAATCTTCTACTTGGCCGTTTTCTAACTGCAAAAGAAAAAGAGACATGAAACTATTGCGAAAACCGTTTTTAAATTTTGGGTGTCGTGTGGGCATCGTTTTCAAATTCTGTGGGTTTTTGCGATTTCTAAAATGGCTTTACAAAACCTGGCATCGGGTAGGTGCCTTATTTAAAAACCCTGTGGATTTATGTGATTGTGAAAGCGGTTTTTGTAAAACTTGGGTGTCGTGTGGACACCGTCTTTAAACTGATGGTTTTATCCTTTCAAATCGACGACCTCTATGTTATATGTTGAAAATGGTGGATTATGTGTGATGATTGGTTGTATGTGTTTGGGTTTCCAACTAATGTGGTTAAAGGCTGTATGTGATGTTATTTGTGATGTTCTTGTAGTTGAGACGCCGTGCATATACAAAAGAGACTCTGCCCGTTTGCAGAGTGAATTTGTATATGCGGCGGGTCTGGGCACGCACCGGGGAGTAGTTGTTTTCAAAAAAAAAAATGTTACGCTGATTCGGGAGCATCGGTGGCTCTCCTTCCGCGCGCTTGAACCCCCGGGGCGTGACAGATTAAGATGGTATCAGAGACTGAACTTTAACCACAATAGTTGGGGCCCAACATCCACGGGGAGCGATACACTAGCTACTGATGAATAAAGTGAACAGTGGGTAAATAAGTAGAACGCGAGTGCTCGTGGGGGAGGGAATAGTATAATTCCTTTTAGGGCCAGCGTTTGAGGTGTTACTGTAGTTTAATCTAGAAGTAACTGGTATGTTGCATGTGTTCAGATCATGGCCAGAACTAGATCTACTACCGAGGATGCAGGGGCGGACGCAGCGGCGTCGACAACGGCGGAGAACCAACTCCTGAGGCAGCAGTTACGGGAGATGGCGGGGCAGTTGGCGACCCTTACGGATCATGTGCGCCAACTGACTCAGCAACAGCAGGCCGCTGCGACGGTGGTGGTGGCCCAGGGCCCTCCCACGGGGCCAACTGCACCGGCAACGGGACCGCCGGCGATGAAGGCCGAGGCGGGGGCTGCCCCTACTCGGGTTGCGGTGCCCGAAGTACCGTTAGCCCAACCGACGGTGCCAGAGGTGGCCCCTTCGGCAGCAGCAGTGAGACCGGCGCCGGCACCGACAGTCAGAGCTACTTCAGGGGAGACCGTGGTGTTGCCCACTCCCGCCGCGGCCGCTAACGCCACGGGGGAAGGGGCAACTCTACCAACCGAGCGGGACCGCGTGCGCGCCAACCTTGCCGACTTCAAGAAATACGACCCGCCAGTGTTTGAGGGGGAAACGACGGACCCCTGGGTCGTGAAGAAGTGGGTGGACACCATGGAGAAGCTGTTTGAGGATCTACTGATGGAGGACCACGAGCGGGTTCCCCTGGCTGTCCACTTTCTCGGGGGGAACGCCCGAATGTGGTGGAAGACGGTACGCCCTGACTCTGCGAAGGGTACCGCCCTCCCGTCGTGGACCACCTTTAAGCAACAGCTGTTCGGGGCGTTCTTCACCAGCAGCGTCAAGAAACAACTTGAAGATGATCTCAACCACATCAGTCAGGGAACCCGAACCGTAATGGAGTATCAGCGGGAGTTCGTGAGGCTGGCAAACTGCGTCCCCTTTCTCATACGGGACGAGTCTCACAAGGCCACCCTCTTCGTGGACGGGCTTCGCAGCGATATCTTCCAGGTAGTGCAAGCGGCGGACTTGCACACCTTCCAGAAGGTAGTCGACCGGGCGACCATCGTGGAGCGCGGCTTCGCCATTACGAGCGCCCGGGGAGGAGGCCCTACTCAGCAGGAGGACAGGAAGCGGTCTCAGCCGTACTCGGGGGAAGGCTCTTCCAGTGGGAGCCGACCCTCTAAGCGGTGGAGATCCCAGCAGAGGTCCAGGGGCGCACCGGGGGGAAGCCAACGATCGGATGACAGGCCTTGCGTGATCTGCGGCGGGGCGCACCGGGTGACAGAATGCTCCAAGAGGCAAGACCACTGTTCCCGATGTGGGAAGCAAGGACACTTCCATTTCAACTGCCCCACGAACCCAGGAGCAGCATCTTCGGCAGTTTCCACGCTAGCACCACAGCATGCGGGGCGAGGAAAAGCCCTGATGTCGTCGGCCCCTAGATTTCCGGCACCTCGATCAGCAGGGGAAGGGCCACCACAATCTGGAGGCAGGGTCTATTCGATGGCCTACCAGCAGGCAGACCCACCCGAGGACGTCGTGGTAGGTATTACTCTTATTTCAGTTTACCATGCTAGAACTCTTTTTGATACTGGAGCAACCCTCTCGTTTATGTCTTGTGATTTTGCACTGACTCATGGTTTTGAGGAGAGACCCTTACCTAGTATTTTGTCTGTCCAAACCGCGGGGGGGACCCTTGGAGGCCCACAACCTCGTTCCTTCCTGCCCAATAAGTATGGGGAGGCTCCCTTGCCCCTGGAATTTGGTAGTTATCCCATTGAATGAGTATGATGTAGTACTTGGGATGGATTGGCTCACGTGGTATCAAGCAGTGATCGACTGTGAGAAGCGCCAGGTGCGGCTGCTGTATCCTGAGTTTCCAGAGAACGTGTATTTGGCATGCAAGAGCGTTTCCTTTTCTTCCATCATTACGGCATCGCGAGCCAGGAAACTGATTGAGGGAGGGTGCGTGGCCTACTTGGCGTCGGTGGACTTGGCCACGAGACCCTCTGCGGCACTCTCCGACATTCCGGTGGTGAAGGACTTCCCAGATGTCTTCCCAACCGAACTGTCGGGATTGCCCCCCGAGCGAGAGATGATTTTTTCGATCGAGCTTCCATCCGGCACCCGACCGATCACGAAGGCCCCCTACAGAATGGCCTTTGCAGAACTGAAGGAACTTAAGGCGCAGCTTGAGGATCTTCTGGACAAGGGATTCATCAGACCGAGTGTGTCACCTTGGGGCGCACTGGTACTCTTTGTGCGAAAGAAGGACGGGAGCATGCGGCTGTGCATCGACTACCGGGAAATCAACAAGGTCACAGTGAAGAACAAGTACCCCTTACCCAGGATTGATGACCTCTTTGACCAACTGCGGGGAGCAACGATCTTCTCAAAGATTGACCTGCAGTCGGGCTACCACCAGCTCAGAGTTCAAGATGAAGATATTCCGAAGACGGCTTTCCGGACTTGGTATGGCCACTACGAGTTCACGGTAATGCCGTTCGGGCTTACCAACGCCCCAGCAGTATTTATGGACATGATGAACTGAGTTTTCAAGCCCTTCCTGGATCAGTTCGTAGAGGTCTTCATCGATGACATCCTGATCTACTCGCCCACCGAGGAGGAGCACGAGGAGCACCTTCAGATTGTTCTGCAGACTCTCAGGGAACAGAGGTTGTTTGCCAAACTTAAGAAATGTGAGTTTTGGCTTCGCGAGGTGGGGTTTCTGGGGCACATCATCTCGGCAGCGGGAGTCGCGGTGGACCCCAAGAAAGTGGAGTCGGTGTCGGATTGGCCCCAACCGACCACGGTAACGGAGGTCCGCAGCTTCCTGGGCCTTGCAGGATATTTGTAGTGATCCGGCCCTTAGGGGTATTTTTGGCTCACATCTAAACCATTTAAGCCCTTAAGAGGAATAAAATTATTTAATTGTTAAAAGTTGGCCAGGGTGAGGTGCTGGTATTTTTCTGCGATAGAGCGCGGAAAATGATGGCCGACGGTGCGATCGGATCTGAAATCCGATGTCGGGATCTCCCGGAACGGAATTATTAGTGATACGGTGATTAGTCATGCATCGGAATCCGTGCAAAATATCTTGCACCCGTTGGAGATAAGGTGGGTTATCTCGTAGGGGATAATTAATTAATTAATTTATTATCCGATGACAGAAAATAGAATTTCCTTACGTACGAATTAAAGAGAAAATTAATTAAAGATATAATACGAGCTATATAAGGGATTCCGATTATCGAAAAGAAAAGAAAAGAAAAATAAAACCCTAACCGGTGAGGAGAGAAAGAAAGAGAAAAAGGAAAAGACGGAACCCTAGCCGGAAGAGAGGGAAAGGAGAAAGAGAAGGAGCCCGATCTTCCCGGACATCGAACCGAAGGCAAGAACGCGACCGGACAACCTTCCCGTCGATCTTCGGTTAGTAAAATAATTGTTATAAATTATTTGGGATTTTTTCGTCGTCCCTTTTGTTTGAGTTCTTGGGTTTCTCCGTCGTATCCGTCACCGTCGCTGTCATCGTCGTCATGCTAGGGCACGGAACGGACGGCGGAGGCACGCGGTGCCGCTAGGGCATCGCGCGGAGGAGAGTCGCGGACGGCCGATCGCCGCCGCAAGCGGCGATGGGACCGCGCTGTCACGTGTCGATCGTGTTGGTTCGACCGTGACATCCTTGGGGGCCACTTTTGGATGACATTTGGTAGGCATTTGGGTTGACAGAGTTCGGGTTTGCGAAGTTGGGACAATCCGTCAGGGTTGAGCCGCGGGCGAACCAACGGAGGCAATTCCCTAGCAATGGCCCATGCCATGACCATGAAAATGGTGCCGCATGCGGGGTTTCAAAACGTACCCCTCGGTGAGCACCTTTGTACCCCCGGGGTGCCAAAGGGGTGGATGCCTCGTGGGTTATATAGAGGAGGGGTTGGACACTTGCGAAGTGGCCCCGACTCCCCCGTTGGCCTATAGGACATAGGCCATCCCTTGGCGAGCGGAGTCGCCAAGCCTAAGTTCGTGTGAGCGGGATTTGATGGTCGTTGAGCACACGGGCTTAGGGTAATGCCAAAGACACGAGGTCGACGGCATTACGGAGCGGGGTTGGCCCAGAGGTTTTGCCTCTCGGTTCGCTTGCACTACCTTATGCCGTTTCGGATCTCTGTAGTGGAGCGAACGAGCGGATGAGGGACAGTCTTGCGAAGGTTGGTCCGCCTCAATGGACAAGGCTTGCGAAGGCATGTATGTGCCAAGCGGGGATTCGTGAGGTGCGAGGCCTACGAAGTTTGCGAGGCGAAGGAACGGTCGGTCCGCCGTAATGGACAAGGCTCGCAAAGGCAGCGGTGCCGAGCGGGGATTCGTGCGGCGCGACCCACGAAGTAAAAGGAGACAATCGATGCTGGTTTTCGTGAAGTGAGCCATGGTGAGGACCGAGGGTGTTGGCGGCCAGGCATGGCCGGGCAATGGAGGTGCCGAATGGCTAGCGAAGCGGAGCGAGGCTGATTCGATTGTGAGCGACATCCGTCAAGCAACCTTGGATGCTGGGCCGAGTGTGTTGGCGGCCAAGCATGGTCGTGCAATGGAGGTGCCAGGGGGTTGGCGACGCGGGGAGAATGTCGCTAGGTTGGCAAACCCTTGCGAAGGGAACACACGCGGGAACAAGTAGTGTGGGGTATTCGGGAAGCGGACCTTGGACCGAATCGGGAGCGATGTCGGAACTAGGTGGCCGGCGGAACGGGGCATGCCCGACTCGATTATGGATCCTGTCGTGAGAATTGCGGGGCGCGCGGCGCCTTGGCAAGGCAATGGGCTGGCAGACGGGCGAGATGCGTGGGACGGGTCGCTCGGTTAAGCAGACGAGCGGAACGCGCAAGGGCAACTCGCTCGGGCCCATTCGAATGGACTAAATTGTGAGAACTTGTATTGTCCTGGATGTTTGCTTCGGAGGCAAAGGGACATTCGGTTAGTAGCACTCTCGAGGAGAGTTTGTCCGGCTAGGCGGAATATACTCAGCTTGAAGGCGAGCCTCGGTGGCGGGGTTGTTTGTTCGGAACTTGCGGAGTTCGACAAAGGGTTCGACGTAAGGCGCGGCGCCGGGCAGTCAGGCTCGTGGAGGAGCATGCTTGGTTAATGCTTGAGTTTGATCCCGCTGTTTAAGTTCGAGGGCGTGTCCGTGGCAAGGGGACTCGGGAAGGCTGGCTCGGGTGTGCGACACTTGAGCGCCGCACGGGGTAATGTTAAGGCGAAAAAGCTGACCCCGTGACAAGTGGTATCAGAGCTAAGTTGAGCTCATGGGTTGAAGATTTGGCCGGAAGGTGCGACCTTGGCGGCGAAGTTGGTGTGAGAGGAGTCACTCCAACGAAGGTACTAGGCGTCGGCGAGGCACTGTGGCGGTACTACGCTTGTGGGAGATGCGAAGTCAGAGTGCAGCAGATTCTAGTACGGTTACTTGTGAAAATGGCTAAGTCCTAAGTCGTGTGACAGGCGACGAGGCAATGATTGGGAGAATCATTATGTGGTCCGTGGTCGCGGTTACCACGGAGTGGAATTAGGCGGGTGCCTAAGGAATCCGAGCTCGTGAAGTGGTGTTCGCGGCTTGGGAAAGAGAGGAACACATTGTGCGACGATGTGCTTCCGGGATTGTGGTCTTGCGGCGGATGAATCTCTAGAAGGGAAGGATTGGGATGCAGCACACGCGGCAGAAGGGTTTCTTCGTAGTGACTGCGTTTAAGTGTTTCAGTACAAGAAGATCGATGGGAGATCGATTACTCTTCGAGTGTGTACCCATGAATTGAAAAGAGTTATCTCGATGCGAGAAAGAGATCGCAATTGAACCTGTACTCCTAGGGTAAGGAGAAAAGTCTGTATCTGGGCAGGGCGGTGACAGCGTTGATTGTTCAGAACAGCATCCACGTGTACAATGGACGAACGACGTGGATCCCGCTGTTGGGTGTAGTCAAGGTTGTGGTAGAACCGAAACTCGCGCAGCGGAAGTGGGCATTGCGAATGCCTGGATTTGGTCTGAGTGCGCTCGGCGGAGCTTGCGACTCAGGGTGGGGGAGCACATTTGAGCAGAATGTGGCCCCGATGTTTGGTAACTTGATAAGGGATCTTGTCTAAGGAACGTGGCGGAGAAAAACACACATGTCAGAGGAGTTAACTTCGTGGAGCACAAGTTGGGAACCAAGACTGATCGGGTCCGTGGCAGTAACAGCTGAGCTTTGGGCTAGGTTGTGAAGTGGGCCAAGGGTTGCTGGATGGTTTGGTGTTTCTCACTTGGGCGAGAAGGCCGATGGGAGATCGGTTGCTCTCGATGGTGTGGCCACAGGCTGGACGAATGGGACTCCCTATTCGAGCGAATCAAACAATGAGATTGGACTTTGTTCAGAGGAACAGGGTAAGGAGCTATGTTCGGGAAAAGCAGTGACAGTGCTAAGGTCTCGAGATAGCGGGCGCGCATCCGTGCGACGGATCGTGTGGACTCTGCTGGCAGATTGCAAAGGTTGTGCGAGGACCTGAGCTTTTGGAGCGGAGAGACTGGGACTCGAGTGTAGACGAGGAGACAAGTCATGACACTCGGGTGGACCGTGGTCCAGGATCGCCTAGTGACAGGTTGCTGGGAGGGGAAAGACTCAGTTGTCAACTCAAAGGGTCGAGGTATCGCAATTTGTGAGGGGGTGGACGTTGGATGGCGACATCACCGTTATCAGCAGTTGTGAGAAAGACTAGCAGATGGGTTAAGCTTGGGTTCCGTTCAGCGGCTATTGCGAAGGTGATTGCTGGAGGTATGGAGGACGGCAAGTTTGAGCAATGGAAACGAGGTGTCGTTAGTCTCGAACTTGGCCGAGGACTTTGGTGGAGGACCGAAGTCGGGTTTAGCGAGAGCCTAGAGGGAGGGGGCTTGAGCGACCGGGAGTACAGAAGCCAAAGGTGCTAAGCAGCAACGAGTAGCGAAAGTGCAAAGCAGTCAGGAGGCATAACAAGAGTTCATGGGAGAGCAAGTAGATGTGCGAAGTAGTCGAGGGCAGGTGTGTCTCGGCAAAAGACTCGAAAACTCGGAGAGACCATGGTGATGGCTTGACGTTATGTGATTGCGGGGGCATTTGTGAGGCCAAAGTTGTGTGCGGGAAGGGCACGAGATGGGCAGAAGTACTCATGGATAATGGAAGGGGTTGGATGTGATCTGGCCCGACCACAGTGTGTGTATTGGGAGCTCCTGGGTGGAGAAGCCTAGATGAATATTGTGATATTTCGAGGTAGAGAAGCGAAGCCGAGCTGCGAGCTGATTCGCGTTGGACGCTCCAAGACGTTGGGACGTTTGGAGTTTGACCTCGGAGGGAGCGAGGGAGGGCCACTCTTCTGATTTCAAAGGAACTCGTGCACGTTTGGATAGGTATATTCGCGGAGTATACCAAGTGCACTAGTTGGTCCGGTAGCGTTCTGGGAAGAGATCGCTAGCTGGAATGGGATTCCCTGCGAGGGAGGCACAAGGTTGGTGACTAGCTGCAGGAGACTTGGGTTAAGTAGGGGCGAAAGGGACAGAAGGGCCGAGTAGCGCCTCGAGAAGGACCGAGTTGCAGTGGAGTGCCAGTGCCATCTGGGGTGTCGTGAGCAGACGACAAGGTAAACATTCTGGTTCCGTGAAGGAGTTTTGTGGTGCGAGGGAGGCATCCGGAGCTGGGAGCTTCAACTCAAGGGGACAGAATGGTTTGTGCAGTGTATTGGGTCAGTGTGGCATGCGATGCCAAGGCCGAGGGCGGCTCTGATCTGTGGTTTGGTCGAGAGGACCAAGGAGTTTCAGCAACGCGTTGGGTAGCGGACATACTCAAGGCGGGTCAGCGTGGCATGCGATGCCAAGGCCGAGGGCGGCTCTGATCTGGAGTAGTGTTTGGCAGCTATCAACAAAGCTGGAGTACGGATGGACATCGACGAGGACGTCGATAACTTGGGTGGGGGAGTCTGTCACGTGTCGATCGTGTTGGTTCGACCGTGACATCCTTGGGGGCCACTTTTGGATGACATTTGGTAGGCATTTGGGTTGACAGAGTTCGGGTTTGCGAAGTTGGGACAATCCGTCAGGGTTGAGCCGCGGGCGAACCAACGGAGGCAATTCCCTAGCAATGGCCCATGCCATGACCATGAAAATGGTGCCGCATGCGGGGTTTCAAAACGTACCCCTCGGTGAGCACCTTTGTACCCCCGGGGTGCCAAAGGGGTGGATGCCTCGTGGGTTATATAGAGGAGGGGTTGGACACTTGCGAAGTGGCCCCGACTCCCCCGTTGGCCTATAGGACATAGGCCATCCCTTGGCGAGCGGAGTCGCCAAGCCTAAGTTCGTGTGAGCGGGATTTGATGGTCGTTGAGCACACGGGCTTAGGGTAATGCCAAAGACACGAGGTCGACGGCATTACGGAGCGGGGTTGGCCCAGAGGTTTTGCCTCTCGGTTCGCTTGCACTACCTTATGCCGTTTCGGATCTCTGTAGTGGAGCGAACGAGCGGATGAGGGACAGTCTTGCGAAGGTTGGTCCGCCTCAATGGACAAGGCTTGCGAAGGCATGTATGTGCCAAGCGGGGATTCGTGAGGTGCGAGGCCTACGAAGTTTGCGAGGCGAAGGAACGGTCGGTCCGCCGTAATGGACAAGGCTCGCAAAGGCAGCGGTGCCGAGCGGGGATTCGTGCGGCGCGGCCCACGAAGTAAAAGGAGACAATCGATGCTGGTTTTCGTGAAGTGAGCCATGGTGAGGACCGAGGGTGTTGGCGGCCAGGCATGGCCGGGCAATGGAGGTGCCGAATGGCTAGCGAAGCGGAGCGAGGCTGATTCGATTGTGAGCGACATCCGTCAAGCAACCTTGGATGCTGGGCCGAGTGTGTTGGCGGCCAAGCATGGTCGTGCAATGGAGGTGCCAGGGGGTTGGCGACGCGGGGAGAATGTCGCTAGGTTGGCAAACCCTTGCGAAGGGAACACACGCGGGAACAAGTAGTGTGGGGTATTCGGGAAGCGGACCTTGGACCGAATCGGGAGCGATGTCGGAACTAGGTGGCCGGCGGAACGGGGCATGCCCGACTCGATTATGGATCCTGTCGTGAGAATTGCGGGGCGCGCGGCGCCTTGGCAAGGCAATGGGCTGGCAGACGGGCGAGATGCGTGGGACGGGTCGCTCGGTTAAGCAGACGAGCGGAACGCGCAAGGGCAACTCGCTCGGGCCCATTCGAATGGACTAAATTGTGAGAACTTGTATTGTCCTGGATGTTTGCTTCGGAGGCAAAGGGACATTCGGTTAGTAGCACTCTCGAGGAGAGTTTGTCCGGCTAGGCGGAATATACTCGGCTTGAAGGCCAGCCTCGGTGGCGGGGTTGTTTGTTCGGAACTTGCGGAGTTCGACAAAGGGTTCGACGTAAGGCGCGGCGCCGGGCAGTCAGGCTCGTGGAGGAGCATGCTTGGTTAATGCTTGAGTTTGATCCCGCTGTTTAAGTTCGAGGGCGTGTCCGTGGCAAGGGGACTCGGGAAGGCTGGCTCGGGTGTGCGACACTTGAGCGCCGCACGGGGTAATGTTAAGGCGAAAAAGCTGACCCCGTGACAGCGCGGGCATCGCGCGGGCTCCGCGCGGGTCGTACCCGCGCGGGCACCGCGCGGGCATCGCGCGGGCTCCGCGCGGGTCGTACCCGGGCGGGCACCGCGCGGGCGGCACCCGCGCGGACCCGCAACCGCGCGGGCACCGCGCGGGCGCCGCGCGGCTGCCGCGAGGGCGGCATCCGCGCGGACCCGCAACCGCGCGGGCACCGCGCGGGCGGCACCCACGCGGACCTGCAACCGCGCGAGCATCGCGCGGGCGTCGCGCGGCCGCCGCACGGGTAGCACCCGCGGGAGGCGCCGCCCGCGGAGACACGCCGCGCGATTCCGAACTGCGCGGGGCTCCGACGGACGGCGACGGCGGCGCGGGATTCCGGTTCTCGTCAACCCGGACGGTGTTGGACTTTTCCGTCGAAAAGAGTAAATTGGGTCTTTTGTTTTGGGATGTTAGTACACATTTTTGACTATAGTTATCCTTGCGGACTTTCTTTAGGTCCAGGTGCGCAACAGGGGTGCGCGAAGGATTCAGGTGTTCCGATTTCTCTTCAACTAGGTGGGTACGGTTGCTATAAGTGCAACAAGTGCAGTAAGTGCATCTATCATCATTTAAAATGCTCTTAATTTGTCTAACAAAGTAGATGGACAGTTTAACTTTTCGCATAATTGTATTTTATCTAACAATTGAAGCGGTTGCGGTCGCGGTGCTCACTACACGCCGATCTCGGCAAATCCGTTTCGGATGCTGCACGTACACAGGCGGATTGGCCTCCGCATGGGTGTACTTTTTCGGAGAAGTGGTCTTTTTGACCCGTGTACCTCATAAAGGGGTGGGAGCCATGAGGACCACTTCGCGCCTGCTGCGAATAGCACACCAGCACCGTGAAGAGGTTAAAAGCATCAAAAAGGTGTTTGCGCACGAGGGGAGACTTTAGTCTCCCCGACAGGTACTCTGGGGTTGGTGCCCAACTTAATTAATAAATCTGGGGTTGGTGCCCAGCTTAATTATGTACAGGGTTTTAGCAAAAGGTTCCGGTGTAATCGGTTTGCTCCTTATTCTCTTTTGATACTTAGACATCTACTTTGTTTGTCACTGACTTTACCCACTCCGTGACAGGTGTTACGAGTTGCGTTAGCCGGGAGGCCGGTGAGACTGCGTCGCGAGGACCGTAGTCAGGATACTTGGGTTTTTATCTCGTTTTCCTTATACTTTAAATAGTTAATTTGCTTGTGGATCATATTAGTCATGGACATGTATGAGTTAGCGCTGTGGATGAGGTGTACCTTTATACTTTGATACTTTCAGTGATGTTTTCATACGCGGCACGTTTTCATGATAAACCAAATAGTTTCGAAAATGTTTTCTCAAAGCGAAGTGCCGTGTGGGCACGGGTTTTGCAACCGCTGGTTTTATCCTTTCCAAACGTTGATGCCGTTTTAATGACAAGGTGTCGAGTGGACACCGGTCTTTTAACACATTAGTTAAATTACTGTACTCTGTTCGACGATGTATGTCTATTGTATGGTTGATGGTTGATGTATGATGTTGTAAATGAGACGTCGTGCATACACAAAGGAGACTCTGTCCGTGGGCAGAGAGAATTTGTGTATGTGGCGGTCTGGCACGCACCGGGGATGAGGTTTAAGTTACCTTGTTAAGAAAAAAAATAATACACGCAATTTTCCGCTTTGATAGACTCAAAAACCCCCGGGGGCGTGACAATATTATAGACGTTTCGTCGAGGACTTCTCGAGGATTGCGACCCCTCTAAACCGCCTGACCCGGAAAGGAGAAAAGTTCATTTGGACGGCCCAATGCCAAGAAAGCTTTGAAGAACTCAAGAAAAGGTTAACAAGAGCACCTGTGCTTGCATTGCCGACACCCGGAGAAGACTACGAGGTTTACTGCGATGCATTGCGGATAGGATTGGGGGGAGTACTAATGCAACAAGGAAAAGTCATAGCCTATGCCTCAAGACAACTCAAGGACTACGAGCAGAACTACCCGACACATGACCTGGAGTTAGCCGCAGTGGTCTTTGTTCTGAAACTTTGGAGGCACTATCTCTACGGTGTGCACTGTAATGTGTTCTCCGACCACCAAATCCTAAAGTACCTTTTCACCCAGAAGGAGTTGAATCTGAGACAGAGACGGTGGTTGGAGTTACTGAAGGATTACGACCTAACTATTCAGTACCACCCCGGGAAAGCGAATGTTGTAGCTGATGCCTTGAGCAGGAAGGGGCAGGCAGAAGGGACATCAGCAGGCCTGATCACCCAGCAGGATGACTTGATCGCGGAGTTCTCGCGATTGAGGTTGGAAGTGGTACCGGTGGGAACGGTCGAACGACTAATGTCTCTAACAGTCGTGCCTACCCTATTCGAGAGGATTCGAGAAGGACAAGGTGCCGATCCACAGTTACAACGGGAACGGGATAGGATTTCCCCGGAGCGGAATGGAGACTTTGCAGTAGGGACAGACGGCACTCTTCGGTTTCGAGGGCGGATTTGCGTGCCCGATTTGTCAGACTTGAAGAAGGAAATCCTGACTAAAGCGCATTGCGCTCCCTATGCGGCGGACCCCGGGGGTACCAAAATGTACCGGGACCTCAGGCAGACTTTCTGGTGGCCGAAACTGAAAGGGGACGTGACGCGATTCGTAGCGCACACTACAAGAAAAGGTGCATGTAGAGGCGGTTGCGTAGAGGCGGGTGTTGCAACCGCCTCTATGTTCTACCATAGAGACATCTTAGAGGCGGTTTGGCACAACCGCCTCTACATATTAAATTTTTTTTTTCTAATATCTTTTTTCTCCCCCCCCCCCCCCCCCCTTTTTTTTTTTTTTCTCCCAAAAAACCCTAATTTTTTCCCCCCCAAAATACCATCCCCTCCCACACCCACCCACTCTCCCCTCCCCCTCCCCCAAAATACAATCTTCTCCCACACCCACCCACTCTCCCCTCTCCCTCTCCCGTCAGCGGCATCCGGCGAGGCATGGTCCCCTCTCCCGTCAGCGGCTAAGGTATGGTCCCTCCCTCCCTCCTCCTCCCTCCCCCCCCCCCCCCCCCCCCCCCCCCCCCCCGCGCCGCTGCAGCCGCACGCCCCGCCCGCTCCGCCGCGCGCAGCCAGCTCCAAACCCGCCCCCCCCCCCCCCCCCCCCCCCCCCGCGCGAGTCCCCCGCTCGCAGCCCCCGCAGCCCACCCCGCTGCAGCCGCCCTCCCCGCCCCCTCCGCCGCACATACCACTATTTTATCGTATATTGACTCGAAAATATGTTTGCTATGAAAGTTCTAGTACTCCTATATCTACTAGACATATGAAATCTTTTTTTTTTTTTTCTTTTTTTTTTTTGTGGCAAGGATACATTTACGCTGATTGGATTTCTTGTGCCTCATGAAAAATTAATATCAGACTCACATTGTGTTTTTATTTACAAATTAAGAACATCTAGCCTAAACAATCAATTTCTATCCTAATATCTAGACTTTGGAACAATCTAGAAGCTATTGATGACATAGTTCAGATTACTGCTATGGAAGAAACCTTACAGAAATCTCTCGAGAGAATACAAAGACAGAAGGTGATTGTTTTTATATCCTAATTTGCACTGTTAATCAGATAATATTTTCCTTTAGCAGCAATTCGATTTTTTTTTTTTTATTATTGCATTATTTGCTATTTCATTCATTTTGGTTTATTATTAAATAATGCATGACGATTTATAAAGCTGATTTTAATTAAGTCGTTGGTTTTTAAATAAATTAGACCTGATTTTATAGTCGAACTTATGCGAGTTGCATTAAAACTAGTTGCTTATGACGAATCCTGAAATCCTAACACATTCATACTTGATCTCGACCATCTATCGCTCATCAACTTATATTTCAATTTCTAATCCAAAATCATTCCATTTATACTACGTCAGATTTACTACTTAGTTGACATGTTGTCTTAAATGTGACTAACTAATTTGCACTTCTTAAGTTATTTACTTGGTAATACATAAATATCTACTCAAGAAAAACTATTAATGAATTCCAAATATGGTCAAGTGTACTTCCATTGTCACAAGGTTTTCTTAAAATAATTTATATTTCAAAAGACTAACAATTAGTAGCTAATATATATTAAACGTCAAATGTCATCGTAGCGGATGCATGATTTGTAAATGTGGGCATATGTTAACATTTGTAGCGTCATTATGTAGCCTACGTACAAATAAGAAAATTTGACAAGTACGCATGCATTGGTGTTGTGCGTATTCGACATCTATATATTTGACGAACTAACACTACGAAGGAGAGAGACATGCATCAAACTAACAAATATTGAAAGGCGCACTTATTCAGTATAGATGAGTTCTACTTTAGGATAAAAAGAAGTCTCCAAATAAGTGTCAGTTGAAACCAAAATACAACAATTTCAGCATACAGTTAGACAATCAGTTTCAAAGCTTATGCAAGAAATGAAAAATATTTATTTTGCCACACCTTTTTGTGAGCATGCTATTTTGAAGAGAGTGCCTGTAGCTATTGTAGGAATTGTTGGCAACTTTGCATGTCAGCCAGATTCGTTGAACTTTTTATATTTTTTTATATTTTTTTAATTTAAGGCTCTCATTTCATGAGATCGATATAGAGATCTACTTAAAAAAAAAAAAATTCCAATATAGAGAAGATGAATTATCCTTAAATGAGCATTTTTTGTGGATACTGTCTTTTCTAGCAGAATTATGTTTTTTTTTTGGCCCATCTCACTAAGGAATTTCAAGTTTGAATATAAATAGTTTGAACACTTCTGGACAGTACTTATTGCCTAGTAGATAGTTTAGGCGTCGCACGTACATTCCACATTGTGCAGAATTTTATGGGCCCTTTTTTACTTCCTCTGCATCATCTTATCTCAAATTTCTTTTAAGGAATTAGGAAATGGTGTTTTCATGTTTTACATACCACTATTTTATCGTATATTGACTTGAAGGCTTGAACCAAATGGCCCCTTAATGCCATATGCAAATAACACATTGTTACCGTATATACAGTGATCTTTGATTTTGTGGTGTATGAGTATGGTGTGAACTGTATATAGCTTTGGAATGCGCTATTTTTTCTCTTTTATTTTATAGTGCAAATAAATCCAAAAGTAAACGAAGAAAACATTTTCTGATTTAACATTAGTTTTGGTCTTCTTGGAACTGTAGTTATCGGAAGCCACATAGAATCTCTGCTTAATCTATTGTATAATCTATGAAGTTTGTGTATGCTAGTGCTTCCGTATACTTTGATTGTTTGATCTTGTAAGTACAGATAACCAGAAGTAGAGTTATTATCGTTGGACCGTAGTTTGCAGATTAATGCCAAGTTCTGATCCTTAAGTTAGGCTCTGTGGACATTGTTGGGCAACTGCCTTCCTTGGATTGGTTACTTGTTGGTCCTGCACAGTTCAATGCTTAGCTTGAAACATATCTTCCATGTAATAGGCTTTGAATTGTTGTTACTAAGAGAACACATGTTAACTAATTTTCTAAATTGGAGAAAACGTAAGTTTAATTTTATGAGGTTACGAAGCTTTTCTTTTTTTGCTCGAAACTATATGGGTTTTGATATAATAGGACCATATACTTGGTAATCTTCTTCTGAATATCCCTTGTCAAGTACCGATCCAACCATTCGCTTTTTCAGTTGTTCTGTCAAAGACATCTTGCAATTTTCTTTATATCTTGCAAATGCTATATTACTTCATGTTTCTACACTTATTTCTCAGCACGAATAGCACGAGGCCATATTGATATTCTAAAATTGGCCTACATCTGAAGTCTAAGGCCTAGTTTGGTAATGAGATTGCTAAAAACATCAATTTTATATTATAAAAGGCTCAAAATTTCGAAAGTGCTTTCAATCTTTTTTTTTTTAACACTATGAAATTGCGATTGCAACCGTTATTGGAGAAGCATGCGGTAACATACTTCTTTGGTGGTAGTTGTAACTGCAATCTTTTTTTGCTGCTTTCTTTGTTTACTTCTGGATTTATTTGCTTGTTCGGGCTTATATAGCTTCTTTGTGTGATTAATGTGTTTTTGTGTGAAAGTCTCAAGAAGCCCCTTATCTATTTGCTTGTGTTGAGTGCGAAGGAAACTGGAAAATGACTATAGAATCACATTATGAAGGAAACTGTGTAAAATCAACATCTTTTCAGCCCATGACTATATCACGGCCATTGTTTCATGTTGCTCAGTACTGTTTGTTATTACCCTTAATAATCTACTGAAGACAACGTGATAAAGTAAGCTGATAAATAACTATTTTTCAGGTTGTTTTGGCTAGTCAAGTTATTGTTTAGATGAGGGAGAAACGGGGCAATTTTAGGTTTAGTGATATTTCTGGACTGTTGGTAAAACTTCAGGCAATATATTAAATGCAAAAGTCCAGTTATTTGCATATTTAATAATTTTTTGCCCTTAAATTTCTGGTGAATGATGACTCTTCTTTGCATGCCTCCCGGATTTCTTTTGGTTTCTCGAGCAGACAGACAAGGCATCAATGCTGGATGAGATAATCGACTATGTGAAATTTCTTCAGCTGCAAGTGAAGGTTTGCACGCACAGATAATTTTAAGACGAAAAGTAACAAATAATTTTTTCAAAAACTGACATTCTCTTTAATGGCTTGACTTAAGGTCTTAAGCATGAGCCGCTTGGGTGCAACTGGAGCAGTTGTTCCACTTCTTACAGATTCTCAAGCTGAGGTATATCATCTAATTATTTTTCTTCTTTTCTATGTATATTACCAGAGAAGCATCAGCTAGTTCGTTAGTTACTTATCTGATGTTGCTTTCATGTAATCTGATCTTACTATAGTACTTCATACCTTGATTACTTTTCGTATAAAATATTGTGCTACTATACATCTGCTCTTTTTAAACTATTCGAAGATGCTGTTAGAGAGATGCGAGAGGAAATGCGACGGGAAATGGATCACTTATGGACGTCACTACTATCAAATACTCAGGTATATTAATTTGATCACAAGTCATTATTAGTAGTATACTTAAATATTTTTGTATTTTCATATTATTGACATATATATTTTACATTGTTGGATAGGGTGCGGGTGACAATATCAATCCGATTGATGCATTTTCTCCTAATCATCATCAATTATCGAATGCAAGTCATGAACCTACAAGTGAAGGAAACCGTCGAACAATTTAAATTTTTGTAATGTAGAAAACTCGAATATTGGCTATTCTTAAAACTATTTACACTTTTTGTTATTTAGTATCTTGTTATATGCTATTGGATATACATTGAATGAGATTGGGTGTTAAATATTTTGATCAAAAATTGGAATGCTAATTTATTGTTAAGACTTGTGTTAATGTTTATATTGTTGATGATATGTCTTTTCTGTTGTTGTTGAGACTTGTGTTAATTATATTTTTTGTTGTTTGATGAGAAATGTAATTTTTTTTCTTATATATATTATTAATATTATATTTTATTCTGATTTGGCTGGTAGAGGCGGTTGAAACCGTCTCTACATATTGCCTTTCAATATTAATATGTAGAGGCGGTTTCAACCGCCTCTACAGACTAATATTTGTAGAGGCGGTTTAAACCGCCTCTACAGACTAATTTTTGTAGAGGCGGTTTAAACCGCCTCTATATGTTAAAATTTATTAACTGATTATAAATAATAAATAAATAAATAAAAATGTAGGGGCGGGCATAACCGCCTCTACATAACGCCTCTACGCTTCCCCGGCGGTCGCTAAAACCGCCTGTACAGGCTCCCCCGGCGGTCGCTAAAACCGCCTCTACGTTGTAGAGGCGGCGTCTACACCGGCGGTTTAAGGCGGTTGCGGGAACCGCCTCTACGATTTGTAGAGGCGGTTTAAACTGCCTCTACATTGCCTGAAAACCGCCTCTACATGCGCTTTTTCCTGTAGTGGCATTGCCTAATTTGCCAACAGGTGAAAGCCGAGCATCAGCGGTCGGCGGGGAAACTGCAGCCACTACCTGTGCCAGAGTGGAAGTGGGAGCGAATCACTATGGACTTTGTCACCGATTTTCCGCGTTCACAGCAGGGGCATGACTCCATCTGGGTCATCGTAGACCGGCTAACGAAGTCAGCTCACTTCCTACCCATTCACATGACGTGGACACGAGACCGGCTGGCACTGACCTACATCAGCGAGATTGTGAGGCTACACGGGATACCGGCATTAAACACTTCAGACAGGGACACCCGGTTCGTCTCAAACTTCTGGCAAAGTCTACAGCGAGCCTTGGGGACCAAACTACATTTCAGCACAGCCTTTCACCCCCAGACGGATGGACAATCCGAGCGGGTGATCCAAACCCTCGAGGACATGCTCCGAGCTTGCGTACTGGATTTGGGAGACGGATGGCCGCGCTACCTACCCCTTGTAGAGTTCGCCTACAACAACAGCTATCAGGCGAGTATCCGTATGGCGCCGTATGAAGCTTTATATGGCAGACGCTGTAGGTCCCCGATTTGTTGGGACGACCTGGGGGAACGAAAGTTTTTGGGACCGGACTTGGTGGAGGAAACTGAGGAAAAGGTGCGCCTCATTAGACGGCGGATGGCGACCGCTCAGAGCCGACAAAAGAGCTACGCAGACCGGAGGCGCCGCGACTTGGAGTTCCAGGTGGGGGAGCACGTGTTACTGCGGGTTTCGCCGTCAAAGGGGGTGAAGCGGTTCGGGTTGAGGGGCAAGTTGAGCCCACGGTATGTGGGGCCATTTGAGATTCTGGAGCGCATCGGCCCGGTGGCCTACCGCCTCGCCCTACCGCCAAACCTTGACCGGGTTCATGACGTGTTCCACGTATCCATGCTTCGGAGGTATCTCCCCGATCCATCGCGGGTACTCGACGTCACGGCGGTCGAGCTTAAAGAGGACCTGAGCTTCGAGGAAGTACCAGTGCGGATCCTAGCTCGAGAAGACAAAAAGTTCCGAAGTCGGACAATCCCCTATGTGAAGGTGCTTTGGAGCAATCAGGAGGAGCGCGAAGCGACTTGGGAACCGGAGCCAAAGATGAGGGAATGCTATCCTGATCTTTTCGCCGCGGGCGAGTGTTAAGTTTCGGGGACGAAACTTGTTTTTAGTGGTGAGTGATGTAAGACCCGACCCTTATTTTGGCTTTTCCCTTTATTTCACTTACGGCGGTCCGACAGAGGGTTTAATTTATTGTGTTTTTCCAGACAGTCCGTCGGGGCTCGCGGGCATTTTTAGGCAGTAGAGCTCGCGAAACGGAGAACGGTGACGCAATCGGTTTCAGATTCCGACTCCCGGTCCTCCCAGAATAAATTTTCGAAATTTGGACCCCCTCGTAGGCGCTCCGGGATTCGTGCTGGCGATCTGCACGACTTTTGAGGTATTTTGAAACCCTAAAGTTACCTGAGGGGGGCTAGGGCACTTCGGACTTAGGGTTTTTATTTCGCTTTTTCCTCTCGTACCGAAGGGCAAGCAGGAGACGATCGAGGGGGAAAACGAGATCCCCATTCCTCTCCCTTTACGGTGCAAAAAGGAGCGACAGTGATCTGGGCGGTTGAGTCAGGAACCCTTTCGCTCGCAGGGACCAATCGGGCATCGGGAGGAAGATCCCCTTCTCCTTCATCTCCAACGGCGGATCGAAGGTGAGTCTTTAAATTTTAGGGTTTGGAGATGCGTCGGGATCATTCCCGTGGGGTGGGGGCAAGCCGCCGCCGCCGCCGCCACACGCCGCGCGGGCCGCCTGTAGGCGGGGCGCCGCACGGCAAGCGTGTCGCACGGGCGCCGCGCGGGCAGGTGCCGCGCGGGCCGCCTGCAGGCGGGGCGCCGCGCGGCAGGCGCGCTGCGCGAGCACCACCCGCAGGCGGGCGCCGCGCGGGCAGGTGCCGCCCGGGCCGCCTGCAGGCGGGGCGCCGCGCGGCAGACGCGCTGCGCGGGCACCGCCCGCAGGCGAGCAGTTGCCGCGCGGGCCGCCTGCAGGCAGGGCACCGTGCGGCAGGCGCGCTGCGTGGGCACCGCCCGCAGGCAGGCGCCGCGCGGGCAGGCGCCGCCCGGGCCGCCTGCAGGCGGGGTGCCGCGCGGCAGACGCGCTGCGCGGGCACCGCCCGCAAGCGGGCGCCGCGCGGGCAGGCAGGGCGCTACCTGCAGGAGGGCGCCGCGCGGGCTGGTGCCGCGCAGGCCGCCTGCAGGCCGTACGCCGCGCGACAAGCGCGCCGTCGGGGCACCGCGACGGGTTGGGGCCGCGCGGGGCTGTCCGCAGGCTGAGCGCGCGCCGCACGGGTCGGTGCCGTGCGGGGAGCTTCGCCGCGCGAAGTCCGGGGACCGCATCGGGTCTTCCATTTTTTTCGGCATTTGAGTCATCGGGGGTTTTAGTCGCTTAGCTTGAGCTTTCCCTTGTCCTTCAGGAGCGCAGGACGTTGTAGGCTCGACAGGCACGCGATCACGGACGGGTCGAACGCCGCACATCACGCATGAGGTGGGTACTCCTCCGGGGATTTCGAGGATAGACATATATCGATAGAAATAACGTATTTGGGGCAACGGTGAATAATATGTGGATCATATAATTGTTTAACTAACCCTGCTTTACTATTTTACTTACTGTTGATTATGAGGCTCTTGTTTTGCTACACGCACACCGGCGGTTTGGCCACTGCAAGGGTGTGCTTTTTTGGAAAAGTGGTACGTTGACCCGTTTACCCCACGTGACGGTGACGTAAGGAAGGGGGCCCTCGTAGGTGGGGGGTGTGAGCGGTGATGCCGAGGTAGGGGCTCGGCGGTCGAGGCAGGTGCTCGACAGGGGACACCGGGGCTGGTGCTCGGTGTGGTTGTCGGGAAAGGTGCCCGGTTTTGTTTGGAACAGGGTTTGGTTATAGTGGATTGTATTTAGAGGAGGACGGTTGCTCCGGTTATCGTGGTTTGCTTTGCTTTTAGCCCTTTTGCATATTACGTTATTTCTAGTCACTGACTTCCCACTCCGTGACAGGTTCGTCCAGGGACAGGTGCTAGGGTGCTGGTGAGGCCGCTTGAGCGATGTTCTGTTGTCTCTGAGTGACTACAGATACAGCAGACTCTTACCCTTGCTACTTTATTATTCATGTTGCTAGATTTGGATCGCGATACCCTCGTGGGGTTGATGTGGATGTTGGACTCATCTTATGATTGTTGAACCAATGTGATTATAAATCTTCTACTTGGCCGTTTTCTAACTGCAAAAGAAAACGAGACATGAAACTATTGCGAAAACCGTTTTTAAATTTTGGGTGTCGTGTGGGCTCCGTTTTCAAATTCTGTGGGTTTATGCGATTTCTAAAATGGCTTTACAAAACCTGGCATCGGGTAGGTGCCTTATTTAAAAACCCTGTGGATTTATGTGATTGTGAAAGCGGTTTTTGTAAAACTTGGGTGTCGTGTGGACACCGTCTTTAAACTGATGGTTTTATCCTTTCAAACCGACGACCTCTATGTTATATGTTGAAAATGGTGGATTATGTGTGATGATTGGTTGTATGTGTTTGGGTTTCCAACTAATGTGGTTAAAGGCTGTATGTGATGTTATTTGTGATGTTCTTGTAGTTGAGACGCTGTGCATATACAAAGGAGACTCTGCCCGTTTGCAGAGTGAATTTGTATATGCGGCGGATCTGGGCATGCACCGGGGAGTAGTTGTTTTCAAAAAAAAAAATATTACGCTGATTCGGGAGCATCAGTGGCTCTCCTTCCGCGCGTTTGAACCCCCGGGGCGTGACATGGTGAGCACGACGTTTAGAATGTCGAGGCCCACTTGCTAGTGGCCTCGGTTCAATTTATAAGTGTTCTAAAAATTTATACGAGCGAAAAAGGCTCTAAAATGCATGTAATTATGCAATTTTACGTAACCCTAGGGGTCTAGATGCAATTGTTACCACACATGCTATCTTGGGCTGTGTGCCCATGATCTCTAAGCTTTTCTTTGGAGATCTGATGGCTTTCCTTGAGCGGAAATTGGTTATCGGACTGTAAATCGGCAAAATCGTCGGTTTATCGGCAACCCGTCGTTAATCGCGCAATTTGAGGAATTTCGGCGATTACGCCTTGCTGTCTGATGTTCCCAGCATAATCCTGGATGATCCAGCAACCCTGGGTTATTGCCAGCAACTCCCGAAAATCCAAAAAGAGTTTTCCGGAGGTATTTTAGCAATTATGGCATCAGTCTATCTTAGAGATGCACCCAGTAGTATGTTATTGCCCGAACGTCTTCAGTGAAGCGTTCCGAGGCCGCACGTCAAGTTTCGTGGAATTTGAAAACCCGTAGATGCGGATCAGGTCATAGTTGACCGATCGACGGATTTTCGACAGTTTACGAGAATCTGGAAAAGATCCAGGTTTAAGCCTTCTGTACATAGTGAGTCTGTGGATTGGGTATGTGTGTCTATTTCTGATCAGTATATATGATCCAGGTCCCAACAGTCAGGCTCCAGGCCGCGAGCCTTCCAGCAGAGTTTAGGACCGCCTACAATGAGGTGGGTTTTCTTCAGTCCGGGCTTTATCATCTCGACCCTCTGGGGTATGTTATTTGGTCGAACCCCTGTGCTTCATGATAGCCCAGATTCTATACTTGAGCCTTCTTTCCATTGATTGATTATTACCAGCTTATATTTGAATATATATATATATACCATGTATGATTGGTCATCAGTATACTTGGATTATATCTGGACATTTTCATGCTTGATTGGTCATCAATATATCTTGATTATATTTGGTCCTCTACCATAATTGAATGATCGGCAGTATACTTAGATTATATCTGGACATTTCCATGCTTGATTGGTTATCAGTATACTTAGATTGTATCTGGGCATTTCCATGCTTGATTGGTCATCAGTATACTTAGATTACATCTGGATATTTCCATGCTTGATTGGTCATCAGTATACTCAGATTTTATCTAGACCTTTACCATGCTTATTGATCGATAGCATACTTGGATTATATCTGGAAATTTCCATGCTTGATTGGTCATCAGTATATCTTGATTATATTTGGTCCTATACCATGCTTGATTGATCGATAGTATACTTGAATTATATCTGGACATTTCCATGTCTGATTGGTCGATAGTATACTTGAATTATATCTGGACATTTCCATGCCGGATTATATCTGGACATTTTCATGTGTGATTGGTCATTACTATGATTACTCTTATTCAGACAGTTCATTACTCCTTGCATTCAGTATTGCATGATATGACACATCATTTGCAGTCAGTTACTAGCATCCCTGTTGGGATTTTCGACTTGTTGCCGATTACCCGGTCTATGGACCGTGAGCTTGAGCATCAGCATTATGATTCGACATGCACTGCCGTACATCACGTACGCTATGGGATTGATCCCCCATCTTGCTTTCTTTGCCGGTAAAGTGGTCTGTTGAGAGGCCCGTGAGCCCCCTAGGCACCTGCGGGTGTGGGGTATGTCAGCCTTCTGGGTGTCCTACAGTGGTATTAGCCTGAGGCCCCAGTGGCCAATAGTGGTTTAGCCTGAGGTCCTAGTGCTCTATGGTATCTTAGCCTGAGGTCCCAGTGACCAACAGTGGCATCGATTGGGTACTTGAGTTTCTATTATTGATGCATCATTTATATATCTGTTCAGCATGCACTAGCACTTATATTCCTGTACTCTTATATATATGTTGAGTATCATGTTTATGATTCAGCTCTCAATTTCAGCATGCTCTAGCACCTGTACCCTTATATGCTCAGTATTGTGATCATGGTTCAGCTCTCTATTTCAGCATGCTCTAGCACCTGTACTTTTATAGATGCTCAGTATCATGATTATGATTCAGTTCTCTATTTCAACATGCTCTTGCTCTTGTATTTTAGTACCCTTATATGCTTAGCACTATGATTATGATCCATTCAGTTATCTGCTTGTTATATCTGCCCTTACCTACTGATCTTTTACTATCCGCTAATTATTGTATGCCAGTAGGTACGATTTCCTATTTCTCGATCCGTCGTACCCACTGGGATACACTAGCTGTATCTCACACCCCTAGGTGACCATTTTTCAGGTCGATAGGGTGCTGGGATGTCGGGACGTGTTTGTGAGGCTGTCGCGATAGAACTGTCCCCTGATGTTACTACAAGATACCGGTTTTTATATTCTTCCGCATATTATTATAAAGATGTTCTAAATGCAAAATGTAAAAGAATACTTAAAAATTGTATGCGTAGTGTAGACTACTCTGATGATAGCTGTAAGTGCTTAGCCGTGCATGTATAGAAAATGCTCTGTCCAAGGGGATTGAGAATTTTCTATATATATGGCGACCTGCTCATGTCCTGAATTATTTTAAACTCTGATTTGAAAAAAATAAATAAATAAATAAAAATAAAAATAAAAAATTAGCCTGCTTTTCGAAACTCGGGGCGTGACAATTAACAATATTGACTTTAATTGCATCATTTCATATCTTCAGAATTTTATTATAATTTGTATCGTTATAACTCATTTGATGCAGTAATCATTTATATCAATTATTTTATCTTTAATTGAACAAAGTCATTACCTCATTTGATTAAGTCGAGCTGTGCCTATCACGGAAATGGCAATTGACTCGACCGGTGCCTATCACGAAAATGGCGGTTTGAAATAACACTCATTTATTATTATTATTATTATTATTATTATTATTATATATTTATTTTTTATATATATTTTTTTTTATTTATTGTCCAAATAGGTAGGTTTGATCGTGTCGGGCCTATCAAGAAGATAGTCGCTCGATCGAACCGAAGAGAAAAGTTTGGTTTGAATCGTCACGCTTCGACCATGTCGAGTCTATCACGAAGATGGCCGCTCAATATAGAGATTAACGATACATGCGCACGATAAAAAAATAGCAATCTAAAGTCGGGTTTTACACTGTCGAGCCTAACACGAAGATGGTCGCTTGGCCAACCAGACAAGAGATCATATTTTTATCGTTTGCTTGCATGTGTCATCTCTTTACTGTCGTGGAAGTGTAGTCATCTTCATTGTTTTTGCCATTGTCGTCTTTGTTGTTGAAGAACAAAAGGCCCGGAATCCACCCTTTAGTGACCTTCTCTTTTTTTTTGCTGGATGAACCAGGGGTACATCAAGTACTTCCCCTGCTTAGGTTGGCGCGCAGGTGAGGAAAAGAAACACCCCCCCCCCCCTTCTGCTACACTTGAGAGAGAGGGAAAGAGAGAGTGTAATATCATAGACTTTTGTAATGTTTTACCTCCTGCCAATAAAGTTTATGTTTGGAGAAATTGAGTTAACGGGATTACTTAGGTTGGTAATCTCGAGGTGCCGGTATTTTTCTGTGATAGAGCTCGAAAAACGGAGAACGGCGGTGCGATCGGATCCGGACTCCGATTTACGGAACTCCCAAAAAGGGGTGGTTAGGATCGCATTAGCCAGGAGGTGCATCGAAATCCGTGTAAGTGATTTTGCATGCCTTCCGAGGAAATAAGGATTTATCTTTAAAAGAATTATCTTTAAAGGATTATCCCGAAGGATTATCTATAAGAAATTAATTAATTAATGAATTAATTAATTAGAATTAAAGAATACCCGATGTGGTTTTTATCGGAGATTTAAAATGATTTTCTGACTTCTCCCGAAAGAAAGGAAAAGAAAAGGCGAAACCCTAACCGGAAGGAAACGAGAGAAAAGAACGAGCGAAAGGAAAAGAAAAGGCAAAACCCTAATCGAAAGGAAACGAGAGGAAAGAAGGAGAAGGCGGAAGGACCCAATACTCCCGACGAACGTGCCGAAGCCGGGAGCGTGAACGGATCTCCGTCTCCGACGATTAGCGGTAAGCGAGATTTATTTTTGGTTTAGCTTCGCTCGGTTTTCGTTTCCGTTTTATGCGTCGTCTTAGGGGTAGCCGTTTTGCTACCCTACCCGTCACCGCCGTCGCGGAACCCTAGGGCACCGCCGCACGGCCCTAGGGCATCGCCGCCGCGTCTTGGCCGCGCCGCGGGGGGGGCTAGCGCCCGCGACACGCGCCGCGCGGGGACGGTGCCCGCGTGGCCGCGGCAAGCGCCGCGCGGGACCAAGGCCCCCGCGCGGCCGCGGCTAGAGCAAGCGCCGCGCGGGGCCGGTGCCCGAGCGGCCGCGGCAAGCGCCGCGCGGGCGGGCGCCCGCGGGCTGCGACGCGCGCCGCGCGGGGCCCATGCGCGCGCGGCCGCAGCTAGTGCCGCGGGCGGGCGCCCGCGGGCTGCGACGCGCGCCGCGCGGGGCCGATGCCCGCGCGGCCGCAGCTAGTGCCGCGGGCGGGCGCCCGCGCGACTGCGGCGCGTGCCGCGCGGGGCCCATGCCCGCGCGAGCGGGCGCCCGCGCGGCTGCGGCGCGTGCCGCGCGGCCGCGGCAAGCGCCGCGCGGGGCCGGTGCCCGCGCGGGGCCGATGCCCGCGCGGCCGCGGCTCGCGCCGTGCGGGACTAAGGCCCGCACGGTCGCGGTGGGTGCCGCGCGGGGCTGGTGTCCGCGCGGCCGCGGCTGGCACCGCGCAGGGCACGCCAAGTCCCGCGCGGGGCGGGTGCCCGCACGGCCGCATGGCCCGCAACGCCGCAGGGGGTGGCCACGTTGCTCGTCGCGCGCGGGCGCCACCGCTGTGTCGAGTTGTCGTCAGTGTTTTTGAGTTTTTGGGCTCGGTTTATCTGCTGTTATATTTCTAATCTGACCGCGGCTCCTTTGGGGACTACTTTTAGGTCCGGGTGTCGACAGAGAGCAAGGTTCGGTCTCCGGAATCCAGGTTCCGCACAATCGAGGTGGGTACTTTTGGTTATTACCAGTGTAGAGTCGTTCCCGAATATTCGGTTTGATAAAGTAGATGTTTTTAATAAATTGACTAACCCCATAGCATGTGAATCCCTTTTGCTATCTTAATCAAGGCGACTGCGGTCGCAAGATCGTTCTATTATTCTGACCAGAGCGGTTGAGGTCGCAACATTGTTCTTACACTCATATTGCTTACACGTATACTGTTACGGAATTTGAGTTGGCATAGTTTCGTGAAAGTTTCAAGTCTTGAAGATTGAAGGTAAAGAAAGTTGGATCATTCAACTCAATCTCAAGAAAGAAGAATTCAAAAGGATCAGGTATGTTTAACTAAATATTTTTGTGTAATCCGAATACTTCTTGTAGTGTAGAAACACTTGGAAGAATTTTTAACTGCATAAAAATCAAAAACTGGTGTTCGGACATGTTCAGGATCCGGATCAGAGCCAGCGATCCGGATCCCGAAGGTTGTTGTTTCATACATTACTTCAATCCGGATCGCAGCATCTCACGATCCGGATCCCGAACGTTGTGTTCTCTGAAATGTATGAACGATCCGGATCAGGCATTCCGATCCGTGTTGGGTTATATGTAATACGGATCTAAATAGGAGAAAAAACACCTAGAGGGGGGTGAATAGGTGTAAACGCATAAACACTCAAAAAATCGTTGCGATAAAAACCCAATGCGGAAATAAAAAATAATACGCAAGATTTTTACGTGGAAAACTCCATCACCGGAGTAAAAAACCACGGGACCGATAACACGGCAGAAATCCACTAGAATTAAAACACGTACAAGGTGATTTACCGTACACACTTACGACTCAACCTTTTCCATACGCTCCTAGAGGATCTTCTCCGCTCGCTCCGCGACGCTTCTCGAATCCACGATCTGCGCCCAACGCCGAATCCACGGCGTCCAACGTCGAATCCACGACGTCCGACCGAATCCACGGTCTTCACCCAATAGCACCCTTCGAATCCACGAACGTGCCTCGCTCCGAATCCACGAGAGCGGTTGAACCTTGAATCCACAAGGACACGCGAATCCACGCGCCGATTTTTGGGGTAAATCATTGTTTTGGGTGGTGATGATCCGCCGAATACTTGGATCAAAGATAGATCGGAAATACCATCTAAGTATTCATTAGTTTGATTCAACTCAAGATGTGAGTATGAAAACCTAGAATCAAACTAATCAATATAGATGAAGAAACATAGAGTATTCTCTAATGATTTCCTTTCTTCTCTATATGTGGATCTAGAGCCGTAAAAGATGATATATGAAAATGACGGCTATTTCGATTCACAGTGGATTAACCCTAGAAAAAGAATCATAGGGTCTATTTATAGGTTAGAAACCCTAGGAAGGAGATAAGAATCAAAAACCTAACATTTCTGGAAATTTTACGGACGGCGATCCGGATCGGACTAGCTGTGATCCGGATCGTCGTAACGAGTCAGCCAGTTCCAGAAAAACGAAGGTTCGGGATCCGGATCGAAGTGCTTGATCCGGATCGTTCATACAGTTCACCAAACATCAACGTTCGGGATCCGGATTGCGAAGCCTGATCCGGATCGTTCAAGGAAGATGGTAAACTAAGTGTTCGGGATCCGGATCAAGAGGCTACGATCCGGATTGAACTGGTGTATGAACGAACCACCTTCGGGATCCGGATCGAACAACCTGATCCGGATCCTGAACATGTCCCAAGTCCAGTTTTTGATTTTTATGCAATGAAAGATTCTTCCAAGTGTTTCTACACTACAAGAAGTATTCGGATCACACAAAATCTTTAGTTAAACATACCTGATCCTTTTGAATTCTTCTTTCTTGAGATTGAGTTAAATGATCCAACTTTCTTCACCTTCAATCTTCAAGACTTGAGACTTTCACGAAACTACGCCAACTCAAATTCCGTAACAATCTCCCCCTTTGGCGGTTTCGTGACAAAACACAGATCCACTAAAGAAAATTCAAAAAGATATTTTTGTTGCTATCACCATACAACAAAAATTTACAATGGAGATCCAAAAAATTTAAAAACATGAGATAAACTCCTAAAACAGACTCTAGACTTAGACATCTGTACTCTCTGCACAAAGAAATCATTCTTGACAAAAAGAGATCGTTAGATACCTCAAGAATATTTAGCATACAAAACCTAGTACAGAGATAGAGTTTATCTAATCATCATGACATTTGAGAATTCAGATATGTAAGAGAATCATAGTCAAAAACCAACATATCTTCTATGCAACTAAAGACCAAATGTCACACAATGTTAGTCCAACATCAACTTGTTAGTTATATTACATGCCCAAATAGTTAGTCGAATAGTTAGTCGAGACATGCAAACAATCACAAGATGAAAACCAAAGTTGAAGTTGAAGAGATACTTACCTTGATGTATACAAAATCTTCATCATCAAGATTTTCACAATCATTGTTCATTGTTCAAATCATTGTTCTAAACTCTCTCCCCCTTTTTGTCACAAATAAAGCCAAAGATTACAGAAGTGGAGAGAATGGTTAACAGTTTAAGTTAGAGAACTAAAAACTCAAATTAAAACTTAAAAACCTGCACAACAGAAGGATTTAAACATATGCATAATACCCAGAAATTAGAAGGATACGGATTATTCAGACTCGTCTGAACTGATACAGCCGAGGATTTGGAAAATCTTCTTTATTCGCTTGTTCATTGCTGATTGATTTTTATTTACCTTCTTTATTTCTTCCTTTACCTCAATTAGTTCATTTGATATACGTTCTTGCTCGTTGGAGAGCCTTTGCTGTTCTTTATAGATTGAGGTAACAGATGCATCATCATCAGAAGTTGATTGTGGTGCTTCTTGTGCCGGAGGTGCTGGTTGAACTGGAGGAGCTGCTGCCGGTGCAGAGGTTGTTGCTCGTACTGTGCTTCGTTCCAGATGCAGGAACTGGAGTGACATGCGGCAACTTATGGAGGGATTTGACAATGGTAGACTCATCTATCATGCTCAGACATTGATGATAAGTTGTTGAAGTAATGTCAACCTGAAATTTCTTTAAAATCCTCATTATAATCAAGGGAAATGGAATTCTCTCAGTGGGATGAGGATGCTCAACATATCGCGCCATTCTATTCCAGATAATGTACGGAATGTTGATATTCAATGCCGTTGCCTCTGATGGATGTCCTATGAGATACAAAAACAACAACCGGTCCCATCTCACAACCTTTGTCTGCATATTTGGAAGTATATTGTAACATGTGATGAAGTTTAAGAAGCGATATTCAAGACGAAGTTCTTTAGATCGAACAGATTTTTCGGTTGATTGTGTTCCCTCGAGACAAATTCCCTCTATAACTTTTCGCCATAATGTGTTTGTCAAATTTACCCCCTTCAAGTAGTGAACTCCTTTCTTGCTGGCTTCCATTCCCAAAACCTCGCCAATCAATTGTGGAGTAATCTTAAACCTTGTACCTTGGATATTCGTGTAGAACTCCATAGGACCGTTCTCAAACTCTCGAAGATGCCGTGCATTAGTATAGAAGGTCCTCACATGATGCAAACAGTAGCCAAGAGTTTCTGGGAAACGACATACTTGAATAAGGTTTGCTTGTTCAATCAGAAGACCAAACTCAGGGGAGTGACCTTGCAGAGCCTCAATGTTAACATGGCTTTCACCAATGCATTCGCGATGTGCAAAGGCTCGAAGACGATCAGTGTTAACGAATACTTCTTCCAAGCGATGTGGGGAGTCAGGAGCTATCGGCGTGTCAACATTAATGTCCTGTCGTAGCCCACAGCGTCTAGTTATTCTCTTTCTTTTCATGGAGATGGTTGGTGCTGCCATTGATGCTTTTCCTGGTTCCTTAGTTGCCTTTTCTTTTGATTTAACAGACGCCTTTCTCCTTGAATCATCAGACGGTTCTTGTTCATACATTGAGTCATCATCATCCGTCAATGCCGCCCAGTCAACCTCATGACAATCTACCTCTGTGTCACTGACCTCGACAAATTCACCTTTTTGTTGGAGGTTCTTGGCTCTCTTCAGTTTATTTGTTGGGCGAGTGTGTACCATTGAGACCAGGAGAAGGATTAACCAAGAGAAACACATTGAATTAAGTGCCATTGATCAAAGTGCTTGAGTTAAGAAGGTGTCCTGTGAAAACCAACTCAAGAACACAAAAATTCTTAGTTTTCAAAAATTGAAAAATTGTATCCAAAGAATCATTATCATGTAGAGAAGCTAAGAATCAAATTAGTTTTACAAAAGGACTTTTAAAACTAGATCAATTGCATAATTTTCGAAAATCCTTATTATATGCCCTAAAACCAAAATTTTAGAAATCGAAGCCTAAAAATCCGTTAATCAGGAGAATACCTAGCATATAATCAAAACTAATCTACCCAGAGTTCTTATTTCAAAAGAAATTTGATCAAAAATCATCCACAAACAAAGTTGATCCAAGAAATTCATCACGTTTGAGGAGAAAAAGAGAAAAACGGTGAAAAACCGAGATTTTGATCAATAAAACTTACTTGGAGTTGAAGAACTTGAGTTTGAAAGCTTCCAGGAAGGATGAAATCTAGAGAGAGAGGCTCTGGAAACTTTGGAACAAAAGATTGGAGTAAAGAAATCAAAACCCTTTTGTTCTTTATAAAACCCTAGCCGCGATCCGGATCAGTTCATAACTGCGATCCGGATCGGCTACCCGCAGTGAGAAACTGCGTTCGGGATCCGGATCGGCAGATACAATCCGGATCGTCAGCCCGCAGAAGAATTCCTGCGTTCGGGATCCGGATCATCTAGCCCGATCCGGATCGGCCCCAACTTTTTCTTTAGAAAATTTCAGAGAAATTCAAGAAAAACCAGAAAAAGATTGTAAGCACAAATGTGTATCAACTTTAAACAAAAATCATCGTTTCATACAACAAGAATTAGATTATGCCAAATCTATCAATAATATCCAAAAATGAAACGAGAATTTACAAGAATTAAATCCCTTAAAGTTGAACACCTTCAATCACATCTAACTTGATCTTATGAGTAATGCCTTTATCAAATCATCAATTCAGTAAAGAAAATGAAATACAAAGAACAATAGATGTTTGAAATCCCAAATATAATAGATAATGTATCTAGACAATCTGTTGAAGAGAGTGGCTCTTTGAGCATCTTTCTTTAAAAACCCACCTTATACCAACCTTGAAATTTGACAGAGTCAAGTATTTCAACATGCATTTTACTTAATCAAAAATTTGAACAACCATGCTTGGTATACATGTGGTAGCTGCACACAATACTCGGACGACCGAGGTGGTAGCTCTTTCCTCCATGTGGTGGTAGTTTTCACACTCCTCATTGGGATGTAACTCTTTCCACATCTTTTGAGCATTTTACCTTTTCTAAGACTCCCCCTCAATTGGCTATCAATTATTTAAGATATAAAGTATTCAACCAAATATTGATCTCGATTTCATACTCGACTAAGCAGTCAAATAAGATAATGACTATACCAAGAGATCATAGAGAGAGAGAAATTGACTTTGATCACTTTAGAAGATGATTTAATTAACATAAATGATCATTGCAACAGTGAAATATTATGATGGCAAAAGCATAATAAATTTCTAAATGTGCGAAAAGATGCAATTAAAGTCAATTATGATCTATGCTCAATTAATGTCCTATGTACAAACATAGATAATGAACAAAACAAAAACAAATACAAAACCTATCCTAAGCAAAGATTTCAAAAAGAAGATTATTTCAAGGAAAGCATCCCAATTGCTTTTCGTAAATGAATAAAACGTTTTTGATCCAAAGGTTTTGTTAGAATGTCAGCTAATTGATCCTCAGTTGAAATATATGAAAGTTGAAGAGTATTTGATTCAACTAGCTCTCTAAGAAAATGATATCTAAGTTCAATATGTTTTGTTCTAGAGTGCAACACAGGGTTTTTAGAAATGTTAATTGCACTAGTGTTGTCACAAAGTATTGTTACCGAAGATGCTGAAATGCGGAAGTCGCTCAATACGCTTTTCATCCAAATGAGTTGAGTTGAGCAACTTTCAGCTGAAATGTATTCCGCTTCGGCAGTCGAGAGTGCTATGCAGTTCTGTTTTTTACTGTGCCATGCAACAAGGCAATGGCCAAGATAGAAGCATGCACCACTCGTGCTTTTCCGATCATCCACTGATCCTGCCCAATCGGCATCTGAGTATCCAACAATATCCAAACTTGTTCCCATAGGATACCAAATTCCGAAATTAATTGATCCTTTGATATACCGGATGATCCTTTTCACCGCTTTCAGGTGAACCTCCTTTGGTGCTGATTGATATCTCGCGCAAATCCCAACACCAAAAGATATATCCGGGCGACTAGCCGTGAGGTAAAGTAGACTTCCAATCATACTTCGATACAGTTTCTCGTCTACATTCTCACTATGTGATTCACTTCCAAGTCCCTTGTGGCTAGTTCCCATTGGAGTGGGAAAATCTTTACAATTTTCTAGATCAAACTTTTTGACCAACTCCATTGCATACTTGGATTGACTCAAGTGAATACCTTCATCATTTTGTTTAATTTGCAATCCAAGGAAATAAGTCAATTCGCCCATCATGGACATCTCAAATTCGCTTTCCATGGTCTCCGCGAATTTAGAAGCATCGTTATCTCTTGTTGCGCCAAATACAATGTCATCGACATAGATTTGTGCTACAATGAAATTGCTTTGATAATGCTTCACAAAGAGAGTCCTATCAGCTCCCCCTCGAGTATAGCCCTTCTCCAAAAGGTGATTTGTTAACCTTTCGTACCATGCTCGCGGTGCTTGTTTCAGACCGTAAAGAGCCTTTTTCAAACGAAAAACATGGTTAGGTTGTTTATGATCTACAAAACCTTTCGGTTGAGCCACATAAACTTCCTCATTTAAAAACCCATTTAGAAATGCGCTCTTAACGTCCATTTGAAATAATTTGATTTTAAAATGACAAGCAATAGCGAATAGTATACGAATGGACTCGAGTCTAGCTACAGGGGCGAAGGTTTCATCAAAGTCTATACCTTCTACTTGAGAGTAGCCTTGAGCAACTAATCGTGCCTTGTTCCTGATGATAGTACCATCCTCATTTTTCTTGTTCTTGAAGATCCATTTGGTACCTATCACATTGTGTTGCTTTGGAGGCTTCGTTAATTCCCAGACTTTGTTTCGCTCAAATTGATGGAGCTCTTCCTGCATTGCTTTAATCCAGTAGTCATCCTGAAGAGCTTCATCTATGTTCTTTGGTTCGATTAAAGATACGTAGCAAGCGAATCCACAAACCAACTGCCTCCGAGTTCTGACTCCTTCTTGTGGATCTCCAATAATATTCGATTCCGGATGATCCTTGGAGATTCGTAACGTTTGTTGAAACGGAGTACTCGGAGATATATGAGATGATTCCTGCACATCAGATAAACTAGAAGAACCATTAGATGCATCATTAATATTGGAAGTATTATTATGAGAAGATGCACTAGCAGGAGAATCATCATCTAGAGAGATATCGAGGGTAGATTTTCCAGTTTCAAAGTGAAAAGCTTCATCTACTTTAACATTTATAGATTCTACGATCGTCTTAGATTCAATGTTAAATACTCGATATGCTCTGCTATTCGTAGAATAACCCAAAAAGATCCCTTCATCACTTCGAGAGTCGAACTTTCCAAGATTTTCACGGTCACGTAAAATGTAACATCGACTCCCGAAGACACGAAAATATTTGATGTTGGGTTTTCTACTAAACCACAGCTCATATGGTGTATTTAAAGTTCCTGGGCGCAAGTAAACTCTATTAATGACATAAACAGCGGTGTTCACGGCTTCAGCCCAAAAATGTAGCGGTAAATTCCGGCTATGAAGCATCACACGCGCCATCTCTTGAACAACCCTGTTCTTGCGCTCAACAACACCATTCTGCTGAGGTGTATAGGGTGCCGAGAATTCATGTTTAATTCCATTTGTAGTGCAAAAATCAATGAATTTTGAATTTATGAATTCTCCACCTCTATCACTTCTAAAACGAATGATCTTTTCATTCTTTTTAATCAAAATACGATGGCAAATCTCATGAAAAGAGTCAAACGTATCAGCTTTCTCTTTTAAAAATGCTACCCATGAAAACCGAGAGAAATCATCAACCAATAAAAAAATGTACCATTTACCTCCCAAAGATGGTTGACGGGTCGGTCAAAAGAAAAAGAAGAAAAGAAAGTAGTATACATAAACTACACAAGATTTAATCGAAGAACGATTAAAGACAAGGAGGGGTTTCACCTTTGCATACCCAAACCTTTTGAGTTTTGGAGTATGTTGGTAATGGTCGTGAAGTTATATGCCTAGGTGAAGGCGTCTTGTTATAGCGATTGTTGTTCCTTGATGAGATCGTCTTGCGCGATGAACTACCAAGTCTCTTTTCATTTGAAAAGTTTTGCTTTGATTTTCGGGGAGGAGCCTTTTTGGTAGTTGTTGCAAGAGGTCCTTGAGATGAGCGTTCGACTCCCGTCTTGCAATATCTTCTTATGTGCCCTGAAACACCACAACGAAAACATACCTTAGATCTTGACGATCCCAAAGAGGATGAAGTAGGTTTGTTGTCGTTGTTTGTCTTGAATTCCGGTGTCGGAGGAGGAGATACCGACTGAGGCACAAAAACTGTCTCACTCAAACTTGGACTGTTTCCAGTTTGAGTGTATCCGAGGCCGAACCTATTTGATTGACCAAGACCAAGAAGTCTATCCAACTTACTCCTTCCTGAAGAGAATCGCTGTAAGTCATTCTTGAGTTGGAAAATGGTCTTTGTCATTTCCAGGTTATCCTGTCGAGCCTCGTTGTAGAGCTTTGAGAAGTGATTCGCGTTATCCACCAGATTTGTATGTTCCTTCTCAAGTTGCTCATTGGACTCTTGAAGGGAAGCATTTTCTTTTATCAGATTTTCCCTTTCCACTTCAAGAGCGTTTGAGAGAGAAGTCGCTCTTTTTGCTTCTTCTTCGAGATCATGCACTCTCCCTCTCAAACTCTTGTTTTGCTTAGCCACTTTCTTTGAGTCCCTCAAAAGTCTGTGGTAGGCTAGAGCAAAATCTTCACCTTCCGAATCATCCGATTCGTTGTCCGTTGCGTTCTTTTGAACAGTGGAGTTGGACAACGACTCAGATGTACTTGCCATAAAGCACATGAAGGGTGAAGATACGGACGCGTGGAATGCGGTGGAGTTTTTTTCTTCATCACTCGAAGACGACTCATTTGACGTTGAGTTGTCATCCCAAGTGACGACTTGCATCGCCTTCTTCTTTGCCGGATACTTGTTAGGACATTCCGTTGCAATGTGGCCGTAGCCTCGACATTTGAAGCATTGTAGTTGTCCTTCTGAACTTTTCTTATCCTTAGAGAAGTTCTCTTGCTTTCTTGACTTGTAACCTGAAGTACCCTTGCCTTTGTTCGACTTTCCGAAGGATGGAGATTTGCTTGAATTACCCCTTCGAAAGTTGCGGCGAAACTTCCTTGTCAAGAGAGCGAGCTGCTTCTCAAATTCCTCCATAGAAAGGTTCTCGTCATCGTCGGAGGAGGATGTATCCGCGTCTTCTTCCTTAGTTGTTTTCAACGCATAACCTGAAGACTTAGAAGTGGATGCCTTTCCAGAAGAATTGTTAGTAGTAAATGTCATTTCATAAGTTTGTAATGAACCAACTAATTCTTCTACACGTATTTCGTCCGGGTGTTTAATAGTTTCAATGGCAGTAACCTTTGGGCGAAATCGTTCAGGAAGAGTTCTTAAGATCTTTCTTACAATCTTAAATTCTGGAATCTTCTCTCCCAGATTAGCACATGAGTTTACGATGTCTTGCAATCGTGTATAGTAGTCCGTGAAAGATTCATTTTCTGCCATTAAGATAGAGTCAAACTTGCTCGTAAGCATTTGCAGTTTCTGAATCTTCACGAGGTTAGTTCCCTCATGTGTAACCTGAAGAACATCCCAGATTTCTTTCGCAGTCTCACATGCCGAGACGCGAGAGAATTCAGTTTGAGATAAGGCATTAAAGATAGCATTAATTCCCTTGCCATTGTAAGAAGATGAATCTAACTCTTCCTTGGTCCATTTCGACCTAGGTTTTAAGGTGCGAACATCACCAATAAATTCAGTTGGATTAGACCATCCTAATTCAATTGATTGCCACACCCGTTCGTCGATGAAAATTAAAAAGGCTTTCATCCGTACTTTCCAGTACGCATAATTTGTTCCATCGAAGAACGGGGGTCGGTTGATGTTTCCACCTTCAACCATTGTTTACAACCCTATTCCCGCTCTGATACCACTTGTTGGGTTATATGTAATACGGATCTAAATAGGGGAAAAAACACCTAGAGGGGGGTGAATAGGTGTAAACGCATAAACACTCAAAAAATCGTTGCGATAAAAACCCAATGCGGAAATAAAAATAATACGCAAGATTTTTACGTGGAAAACTCCATCACCGGAGTAAAAAACCACGGGACCGATAACACGGCAGAAATCCACTAGAATTAAAACACGTACAAGGTGATTTACCGTACACACTTACGACTCAACCTTTTCCATACGCTCCTAGAGGATCTTCTCCGCTCGCTCCGCGACGCTTCTCGAATCCACGATCTGCGCCCAACGCCGAATCCACGGCGTCCAACGTCGAATCCACGACGTCCGACCGAATCCACGGTCTTCACCCAATAGCACCCTTCGAATCCACGAACGTGCCTCGCTCCGAATCCACGAGAGCGGTTGAACCTTGAATCCACAAGGACACGCGAATCCACGCGCCGATTTTTGGGGTAATCGTTGTTTTGGGTGGTGATGATCCGCCGAATACTTAGATCAAAGATAGATCGGAAATACCATCTAAGTATTCATTAGTTTGATTCAACTCAAGATGTGAGTATGAAAACCTAGAATCAAACTAATCAATATAGATGAAGAAACATAGAGTATTCTCTAATGATTTCCTTTCTTCTCTATATGTGGATCTAGAGCCGTAAAAGATGATATATGAAAATGACGGCTATTTCGATTCACAGTGGATTAACCCTAGAAAAAAAATCATAGGGTCTATTTATAGGTTAGAAACCCTAGGAAGGAGATAAGAATCAAAAACCTAACATTTCTGGAAATTTTACGGACGGCGATCCGGATCGGACTAGCTGTGATCCGGATCGTCGTAACGAGTCAGCCAGTTCCAGAAAAAACGAAGGTTCGGGATCCGGATCGAAGTGCTTGATCCGGATCGTTCATACAGTTCACCAAACATCAACGTTCGGGATCCGGATTGCGAAGCCTGATCCGGATCGTTCAAGGAAGATGGTAAACTAAGTGTTCGGGATCCGGATCAAGAGGCTACGATCCGGATTGAACTGGTGTATGAACGAACCACCTTCGGGATCCGGATCGAACAACCTGATCCGGATCCTGAACATGTCCCAAGTCCAGTTTTTAATTTTTATGCAATGAAAGATTCTTCCAAGTGTTTCTACACTACAAGAAGTATTCGGATCACACAAAATCTTTAGTTAAACATACCTGATCCTTTTGAATTCTTCTTTCTTGAGATTGAGTTAAATGATCCAACTTTCTTCACCTTCAATCTTCAAGACTTGAGACTTTCACGAAACTACGCCAACTCAATTCCGTAACAATCTCCCCCTTTGGCGGTTTCGTGACAAAACCCAGATCCACTAAAGAAAATTCAAAAGATATTTTTGTTGCTATCACCATACAACAAAAATTTACAATGGAGATCCAAAAAATTTAAAGACATGAGATAAACTCCTAAAGCAGACTCTAGACTTAGACATCTGTACTCTCTGCACAAAGAAATCATTCTTGACAAAAAGAGATCGTTAGATACCTCAAGAATATTAGCATACAAAACCCAGTACAGAGATAGAGTTTATCTAATCATCATGACATTTGAGAATTCAGATATGTAAGAGAATCATAGTCAAAAAACCAACATATCTTCTATGCATTAAAAACCAAATGTCACACAATGTTAGTCCAACATCAACTTGTTAGGTATATTACATGCC
>CM055074.1:28209660-28237797 GCA_029204045.2 Tillandsia leiboldiana | reverse complement strand
TCAAATTAATGAATACTTAGATGGTATTTCCGATCTATCTTTGATCTAAGTATTCGGCGGATCATCACCACCAAAAACAATGATTTACCCCAAAAATCGGCGCGTGGATTCGCGTGTCCTTGTGGATTCAAGGTTCAACCGCTCTCGTGGATTCGGAGCGAGGCACGTTCGTGGATTCGAAGGGTGCTATTGGGTGAAGACCGTGGATTCGGTCGGACGTCGTGGATTCGACGTTGGACGCCGTGGATTCGGCGTTGGGCGCAGATCGTGGATTCGAGAAGCGTCGTGGAGCGAGCGGAAAAGATCCTCTAGGAGCGTATGGAAAAGGTTGAGTCGTAAGTGTGTACGGTAAATCACCTTGTACGTGTTTTAATTCTAGTGGATTTCTGCCGTGTTATCCGTCCCGTGGTTTTTTACTCCGGTGATGGAGTTTTTCACGTAAAAATCTTGCGTATTATTTTTATTTCCGCATTGGGTTTTTATCGCAACGATTTTTGAGTGTTTATACGTTTACACCTATTCACCCCCCTCTAGGTGTTTTTTCTCCTATTTAGATCCTTATTACATATAACCCAACAAAGAATTCAAAAGGATCAGGTACGTTTAACTAAATAAGTTAAGTAATCCGAATACTTCTTATAATGTAGAAACACTTGGATGAATTTTTAATCGCATAAAAATCAAGAAATTGGACTGTTATATGTTCAGGATCCGGAATAGGGTACTACAGTCCGGACCCCGAACGTAGGTTGGTTCATGCACAAATCCAGTCCGGAACACCCCTGTTTCAGTCCGGACCCCGAACGTGGATTTTGCTGAAATCGCATGAACAGTCCGGACCGTAGGTATTTCATTCCGGACCCCAAACCTTGTTTTTTCAGGAATTCTCTAAAAAACGACGACAGTCCGGATCGAGCATAATCCAGTCCGGACCGTCGTGCGGGTAAAATTCTGTTACAGTCAGTTTTTGATTCTTATCCACTTCCAATGGTTTCTAACCTATAAGTAAACCCTAATTCTTTCTTTTAGGGTAATCCACGATAAGTTTTATACTCCGGGAAATGACGGAAAAATATTAACGGAGAAAAACTTATAAATCCACATATAGAGAAGAAAGGAAATAACTAGATTTAATTCTATATTTCTTCATCTATATTAATTAATTTGATTCTAGGTTTTCATACTCAAATTTTGATTAGAATCAAATTAATGAATACTTAGATGGTATTTCCGATCTATCTTTGATCTAAGTATTCGGCGGATTATCACCACCAACTAAACAACGATTTTCCCCAAAATCGGCGCGTGGATTCGCGTGGCCTTGTGGATTCAAGGTGCTACCGCTCTCGTGGATTCGGAGCGAGGTACGTTCGTGTGATCGAGACGTACTACTTGGTGGAGACCGTGGATTCGGTCTGACGTCGTGGACTCGACGTTGGACGCCGTGGATTCGGCGTTGGACGCAAATCGTGGATTCGAGGTGCGTTGCAGAACGAGCGGAGAAGATCAACTCGGAGCGTATGGAAAAAGGTTGAGTCGTGTGTGAGTACGTTATATCACCTTTGTACGTGTTTAATCTTAGTTGATTTCACCGTGTTATCGGTCCCGTGGTTTTTTACTCCTGTGATGGAGTTTTTCACGTAAAAATCTTATGTGTTATTTTTCATTTCCGCATTGGGTTTTATTACGCAAAGATTTTTGAGTGTTTATTGTTTACACCTATTCACCCCCCTCTAGGTGTTTTTCCCCTATTTAGATCCATATTATCATTACCCAACAGTTTTTAACTCATAACTTATTTTAAGTTTGAATTCCGGTACGTGGTTTGTTTTGTTAAATTTATCTTTGAAAATTTTATTATTTTACATTGAGTACCGGAACTATACTTTGAGTTCCTCAAAACCCGTCACAAAATTTTCTGAAAATTGCCTGGAGTACCGGTACCTGACTTTTAATACCCATACGCAATAGAAAATTTGTTCTGTTGCGTCATTGAGTAGCGGAACCTGCCTTTTAGTACCGGTACACAATGTTCAGTCTGGATTTGAACACTAAACCGACTTTGATTATATTCCAAAGGTTATAAATAGATACTTAGGGTTTCTCAAGAGGTACCGACCAACTCAGAAAACACCTGAGAGCAACCCTAGAGGCTAGGTTTTTATCGTTCATCTTTTTAGCCTCTCTTAGGTCAATTCGACGGTTCTTTTATGGCATGTTTTTGTCGAATTGATCTAATATTTTCTTAGAGATTTCATCCATGGTTCTCTAATGTCATTCTAAGCAAAGTATCACCATCGAAGCCTATACTTCTGTTACGGTTGAGATTGCGTCATGGATTTGACGTGGCATCGTGGATTCGATGTGTTAAAGGCATTTCGTGGATTCGAAACGTGTTACTCGTGGATTCGAGTGGTGTTCGTGGATTCGGACGTGTGCATTGGACCTGTAGTCGGTGAGCGCAAGATCTAGAGAAGTTGAAGGAGGGGTTGGAGTCCGTGGAGTCGGTAATCTCCTTGTAATCCTTCTATTCTTAGTGGATTGTTATTGCGTGTTGGTCCCGTGGGTTTTTTACTCCTGGTTGGAGTTTTCCCACGTAAATCGTGGTGTGCTATTTTTATTTTTCACATTTATTTTAAATTGCACTGATATTTGATTTTTTGATATTATACCTATTCACCCTCCCCCTCTAGGTATTTGATAGAACCTATTTAGTTCCTTGGGGATCCATAACCTACACGTATCAATCGTCCTCCCGACATTGTCCACTATCCCACAGCCTGAAGTACCTGAAAAAAGTGCAACACCAGGGTGTAAGACACAACTGAATGTATCATAGTAGGTGCAATGAGCCAGAGACCAGCAAGTCGTATCTACTGGTATACTATAAACAATATGGACGAGAATAATCGTGTATAACAGCAAATATGATCAGTATAACATGCGTAGGTAAAATCAATAAGCTACACATGAATTAGCAGGTCCTAACAGTAATATCAACATGTATGAAATAAATAGATGAAATCTATGTAATCCGAAGAACAAGCTATATACTGATCACCAAATGAAACCAACAAATATAAACCATAAGTAAGGATATCAACCAGGAAAAATCAATCAATGTAATGTGCAAGGTATGGTATAATCAGAGAAACTGAAATATCAATAGAGTGAAAATCACAACTCATGTAGCATGAAAAGCTCTACAAAAACCAGGTACTACTCATATCATGCTATATATGTGTTGGGGCCAAAAAGTGGCTGCGCGCGATCGGCCCCTGGGAGTGACCCTCAGAGATGTCGAATGCGCCGCGTGCCAACAATCAAGCGATCGAGCCGAGGAGGGATCTGCTCGGCCGGGTTCTCTTCTGGTAACTCTCGCGACCGTTCGGCTTAGAGTAGCCGAATCGGGATATGGAGGTAGAGAGGGATTGTTGTGTTCGACTTCGAGTAGTCGAATCGGATACAAGAAACAAGAATATGACATGGCTGATGAGACTATTGAAACTTTTATATTGATTTGAGAAGGGGATACAAGGAAGAGGAAAGGAATAGAAATTACAATTAAGCCTACTCCTAGGAAAGCGGTAAAAGTTAAGTTACTCTACTCCTAGATATGAAAAAGCTGGGGTGGTATCGGGCTTACGAGATTGTCGGACCCCTTTTCCCTTGATGGTTCGGGTATTTATACGCCTCCCGAACCGCGTTATTAGGTGCTGATTTTCGAATTATCGTCGTAAATTGGGGGAAGTTATCGGACATTTAGCAACTATTTCCTTTTGAGTCGAATGCCCTCAATTAGGATAGTAGTCGTTTCTCCGCCCAAGTTCATCCCTTTGTCATCGCACTAGAGCGCAATCCTCGACGCTTTCTAGTACCGGGCGCTGCTTGTCGTTTAGGGTTAGTTGCGGGATTTCGTGCCTAAATCCCGCATTACTTCCTTCCAGAGTCTTCCCTTTCTCGGCCTGAGTGGTCGAAGATTTCGACTCCCATCATTCCGCCGCCTGACTAAAATGACCTTGATGTCTGTCTTCGGCCGAAAAACGATCTCGGATGAGGAGGTAACCGTCATTTCGGCTGTTCCTCCCATCGGCTGATGCTTTTAGCCGATGACATTCGTCGCGTGCTATATCCTTACGCAACTGAGATCGGTCTCAATCGAGACGCAGGTCCTCTTCTTCTGACTTATTTTCCCGTCGGCTGATGTCTGTTGGCTGACGGTATCCGCCATGTGTCGCTCCCTTAGGAAGCGAAAATTCTGGTTTCAACAATACCCTCTCGACAATCGTCTGATGTGTCATTCGAGTGATTGTCGATATTTTTTGACCGGCACGAGCTCCAGGACCTTTGATCATTCCTTGTGTCGTAAAGTGTTGGGTTATGTATAATTGGATCTAAATAGGGGAAAAAACACCTAGAGGGGGGTGAATAGGTGTAAACAATAAACACTCAAAAATCTTTGCGATATAAAACCCAATGCGGAAAAATAAACAACACGCAGAGATTTTTACGTGGAAAACTCCAAACCGGAGTAAAAAACCACGGGACCGATAACACGATGAAATCCACTAGAATTAAACGCGTACAAGGTGATATACCGTACTCACAGACGACTCAACCTTTTCCATACGCTCCTAGTTGATCTTCTCCGCTCGCTCCACGACGCTTCTCGAATCCACGATCTGCGTCCAACGCCGAATCCACGACGTCCGACCGAATCCACGGTCTTCACCCAGTAGCACGCTTCGAATCCACGAACGTACCTCGCTCCGAATCCACGAGAGCGGTAGCACCTTGAATCCACAAGGCCACGCGAGTCCACGCGCCGATTTTGGGAAAATCGTTGTTTTTTGGGTTGTGATGATCCGCCGAATACTTAGATTAGAAGTAGATCGGAAATACCATCTAAGTATTCATTGATTTGATTCTACTCAAAATATGAGTATGAAAACCTAGAATCAAATCAATCAATATAGATGAAGAAACATAAGATTTAATCTATTGATTTCCTTTCTTCTCTATTTGTGGATCTATATAATTCGGTCGTCTTTTTCCCTTTATCGTGGGTTACCCTAAAAGATGAATTAAAGGGTCTATATATAGGTTAGAAACCATTGGAAGAGGATAAGAATCAAAAACTAACCTTTTCTGGAATTTTTCAGGACGGCGATCCGGATCGGACTTCGGCGATCCGGATTGCAGAAGCGAGACAGATTCTTTCCAGAAAACCCAAGGTTCGGGATCCGGATCGAAGTGCCTGATCCGGATCGTTCATACAATTTCACCAAACACCAACGTTCGGGATCCGGATTGCAGAGCCTGATCCGGATCGTTCATAAAACATGGTAAAACCAGTGTTCGGGATCCGGATCAAAGGAGGCTACGATCCGGATTGAACTGGTGTATGAACGAACACCCTTCGGGATCCGGATTGGAAAGTCTGATCCGGATCCTGAACATGTCCCATGTCCAGTTTTTGATTTTTATATAATTAAAAATTCATCCAAGTGTTTCTACACTATAAGAAGTATTCGGATCACCAAAAATAATTAGTTAAACATACCTGATCCTTTTGAATTCTTCTTTCTTGAGATTGAGTTAAATGATCCAACTTTCTTTATCTTCAATCTTCAAGACTTAACCGAATTCACGAAATACGCCAACTCAAATTCCGTAACAATCTCCCCCTTTGGCGGTTTTGTGACAAAACACAAATCCACTCAAGAAAATTCAAAAAGATATTTTTGTTGCTATCACCATACAACAAAAATTTACAATGGAGATCCAAAATAAAATAGATACATGAGTTAAACTCCTAAAACAGACTCTAGACTTATACATCTGTACTCTCTGCAAAAGAAATCATTCTTGACAAAAGAAATCGTTAGATACCTCAAGAATTTTATGTCATTCAAAAACCACACACAGAAATGAAGTTTATACTCATCTATACTTACCATGACATTTATACATTCAGATATGTAATTTGATCATAGTTAAAAACCAACATATCTCCTATGCAATCAAAATCCAAATGTCACAAACTTGTTAGTGAACATCAACTTGTTAGTTATATTACATGCCCAAATAGTTAGCAAATAGTTAGTCGAGGCATGCGTGCAATCACAAAAGAAAAACAAAAGTTGAAGTTCTACTTACCTTACTTACCTTACCTTACTTACCTTCATGGTTCAACTGGACAATCAAGATTGTTCAAACTGTTCTAATATTCTCTCCCCCTTTTTGTCACAAAGTTAGCCAAAATTACCAAAAAGGAGAGAAAAGTTAACAAGTTCAAGAAAACTGTTCTAAAACTTAAAACCTGCACAAGAAAAAGATTAAAAATCTGCACACGAAAAGATTAAAAAGGATGGGGATTACTCAGAATCATCCGAACTGATGCAGCCGAGTATTTGGAAGATTTTCTTTAATCGTTTGTTCATGGATGACTGGTTCTTGTTGACCTTTTTTATTTCTTCCTTTACTTCAATCAGTTCATTCGAAATGCGTTCTTGCTCGTTGGAGAGCCTTTGTTGTTCTTTATAAATGGAGGTAACCGATGCATCATCATCGGATGTCGATGGAGGTGCTTGTTGTGCTGCAGGTGCTGGTTGGACTGGAGGTGCTGCTGGTGCAGAGGTTGTTGCTTGTTGTTGTGCTCTTCGTCGGTGAGGAGGTGATGGGGGCTCATCTTGTTTTGTTGAGAGAGACTTTACAATAGTTGTTTCATTGATCGTTCCTAGACTGTGCATGTAGGAACTCGCACTTGTGTCAGCTTTAAATTTTCGAAGAATGCGCATAATGATCATTGGATAAGGTAGTCTCTCTGAAGGGTGAGCATGTTCCACATAGCGTGCCATCCTCGACCAGATGATATAAGGAATATTTAAGTTTGCTCCCATTGCTGCTGTGGGGTTGCCAAGAAGATAGAGGAACAACATCCTATCCCACCGAAGAACCTTTGTATTCATATTTGGAAGGACGTTATAACAGACAATGAAGTTCAAGTAGCGATACTCTGGTCCAAGCTCTTTTGAGAAGACGGAGTTTCCTGCCGACAGAGTATCTGGAAGACAGATTCCATCAACTACCACTCTCCAGGAGTTGGTGGTGAAGGTTTGACACTTCATATAATGAGCCCCATCAGCTCTGGCCGTCATTCCTAACGCCTCTCCAATCAGTTGAGGGGTTACTTTGATCTTAACATTCTTAATCAATGTTTGAAATTCTCGACGTCCGCTCTCTTGATCAACTAGATAGCAGGCATTTTGATAAAACATTCTTACTGAGTGAAGACAATACCCAGTGGTCTCGGGGAAGTTGCAAATGGGAGCAAGACCTGTCTGGTCATACAGAGTCCCAAAAAGCGAAGATCGTTCCTTCAAGGCTTTGACATTAACATGTCTTTCGCCAATGCATTCCCTGTTCTCAAAATCCTTTATCCTAGCAGAGCTGATAAAGTCTTGTGGAGGAGGCTGGCTAGCAACTGGTTGCTCAATGGAAATTCCTCGAGCACTCCCTCTCTTGCGAGCAACACTTTTTCTTCTTGTTTTCACAGAAGTTTCTTCCATTGGAGCTTTGCCCTTTTCAGCAGCAGTAGGCAGAGCCTTTGATGTTTCTGTAGGCGCTTTTCCCTTCGAAGCAGTGGGTGCAGTTGCTTCAACTTGCAACTCATCCCAATCGATCGATTCCGTCTCAAACTCCGTATCGGAATCATCTTTTGTTTTCTTCGCCTTCTTAGCCCTCTTGGGCTTGATAGTGTCTCTAGTATGGACCATAGTAGCCAGAAGAAATATGATCCAGGTGATCACCATTGCTACTAGTTTCTTGTGAGAAAGGAAATCCTGTGAGCAACAACTCAAGAACACGAAAAAATTATTAATTTTCAAAAATTTTAAAAATTGTACCCAAACAATCATTATCGAGTAGAGAGACTAAGAATCAAATTAGTTTTGCAAAAAGAATTTTAAAAATAGATCAATTGCATGATTTTCAAAAATTCCCATTATATGTCCTAAAACCGAACTTTTTGAAATCGAAGGCCAAAAATCCGTTTATCATTAGAATACCTAGCATATAATCAAAACTAATCTACCCAGAGTTCTTATTTCAAAAGAAATTTGATCAAAAACCATCCACAAACGAAAAAGATACGAAAATTCCATCACGTTTTGAAGAAAAGTATGAAAAACTGTGAAAAACCGAGATTTTGATCAATAAAACTTACTTGGAATCGAAGAACTTGAGTTTGAAAGCTTCCAAGATGGATGAATTCTAGAGAGAGAAGCTCTGGAGACTTTTGAACAAAAGATTGAAGTAAAAGAAATCAAAACCCTTTTGTTCTATATAAAACCCTAGCCGCGATCCGGATCAGTTCGTGTTTTCGATCCGGATCGGCTACCCGCAGAGAATATCTGCGTTCGAGATCCGGATCGGCTTGTCCAATCCGGATCGGCTCCAATTTTTTCTTCAGAAAAATTCTAGAAAATCCAGAAAAAGATTGTAAGCACTTTTGTGTATCAACTTTAAATGAAAATCATCGTTTCATACAACAAGAAATAGATTATGCCAAATCTATCAATAACATCCAACAAATGAAACGAAAATTTATAAAAATTAAATCCCTTAAAGTTGAACAACTTTAATTACATCTAACTTGATCTTATGAGTAATGCCTTTATCAAATCATCAATTCGGTAAAGAAAATGAAATACAAAGATCAATAGATGTCTGAAATCCCAGATAAGTTAGATAATATATCTAGTCAATTTATTGAAGAGAGTGGCTCTTTGAGCATCTTTCATTAAAATTCCCACCTTATACCAACCTTGAAATTTTGACAGAGTCAAGTATTTCAACATGCATTTTATTTAATCAAACTTGAAAAACCTTGCTTGGTATACATGTGGTAGCTGCACACAGTACTCGGACGACCGAGGTGGTAGCTCTTTCCTCCATGTGGTGGTAGTTTTCACACTCCTCATTGGGATGTAACTCTTTCCACATCTTTTGAGCATAACACTTTTTCTTTGACTCCCCCTCAATTGGCTATCAATTATTTAAGATATAAAGTATTCAGCCAAATATTGATCTCGATTTCATACTCGACTAAACAGTCAAATAAGATAAAAACTATACCAAGAGATCATCGAGAGAGAAATTGACTTTGATCAAAACAAAGATGATTTAATTCACATAAATGATCATTGCATCAAATGAATTATTATGATATCCAAAGCATAATAAATTTCTAAATATATAAAGGATGCAGTTAAAGTCAATAAAAACTAATGCTCAATTAATGTTCTATGTCTAAGCATAGATACCGAACAAAAACACAAAAACAAAACCTAACCTAAACAAAAGTTTCAAAAAGAGGTTATTTCAAGGAAAGCATTCCAATTGCTTTACGCAAATGAATAAAACATTTTTGATCCAAAGGTTTTGTTAAAAAGTCAGCTAATTGATCTTCAGTTGAAATGTAGGAAATTTGAAGAATATTTGATTCAACTAGCTCTCTAAGAAAATGATATCTAAGTTCAATGTGTTTTGTTCTAGAGTGCAACACAGGATTTTTTGAAATGTTTATAGCACTAGTGTTGTCACATAAAACAGTTACCGAAGTTGCTGAAATCCGGAAGTCGCTCAACACGCTTTTCATCCAAATGAGTTGAGTTGAACAACTACCTGCTGAGATGTATTCCGCTTCGGCAGTCGAGAGTGCAATACAGTTTTGCTTTTTACTATGCCATGCAACAAGGCAATGGCCAAGATAAAAACATGCACCACTCGTACTTTTCCGATCATCCACAGATCCTGCCCAATCGGCATCTGAGTATCCAATAATATCTAGACTTGTTCCCATAGGATACCAAATTCCGAAATTAATGGTTCCTTTGATGTACCGGATGATCCGTTTCACCGCTTTCAGGTGAACCTCCTTTGGTGCTGATTGATATCTCGCGCAAATCCCAACACTAAAGGATATATCCGGGCGACTAGCTGTGAGGTAAAGTAGACTTCCAATCATGCTGCGATAAAGTTTCTCGTCTACATTCTCACTAAGAGATTCACTTACTAATCCCTTATTGCTAGTTCCCATAGGAGTAGGAAAATCTTTAGAATCTTCTAATCCGAATTTCTTTACCAACTCCTTTGCATACTTGGATTGACACAGATGGATGCCTTCACCATTTTGTTTCACTTGTAATCCAAGAAAGTATGTCAATTCGCCCATCATAGACATCTCAAATTCGCTTTCCATAGTTTCTGCGAATTTAGAAGCATCATTATCCTTTGTTGCTCCAAATACAATGTCATCGACATAGATTTGTGCAACAATGAAGTTATTTTGATAATGCTTCACAAAGAGAGTCCTGTCTGCTCCCCCTCGAGTATAGCCCTTCTTCAAAAGGTGCTTTGTCAACCTTTCGTACCACGCTCGCGGTGCTTGTTTTAAACCGTAAAGAGCCTTTTTCAAACGAAAAACATGGTTAGGTAGTTTACAGTCTACAAAACCTTTCGGTTGAGCCACATAAACTTCCTCATTTAAAAACCCATTTAAAAATGCGCTCTTAACGTCCATTTGAAAGAGTTTTATTTTAAAGTGACAAGCAATAGCGAATAAGATATGAATGGACTCGAGTCTAGCTACAGGGGCGAACGTTTCATCAAAGTCTATACCTTCTTTTTGAGAGTAGCCTTGAGCAACTAAACGTGCTTTATTCCTGATGATGGTACCATCCTCATTTTTCTTGTTCTTGAAAATCCATTTAGTACCGATCACATTGTGTTGCTTCGGAGGCGTCATTAATTCCCAGACTTTGTTGCGTTCAAACTGATGGAGCTCTTCCTGCATTGCTTCAATCCAGTAGTCATCCTGAAGAGTTTCATCGATATTCTTTGGTTCGATCATGGAAACATAACAAGCGAATCCACAAACCAACTGTCTCCAAGTTTTGACTCCTTCTTATGGGTCTCCAATGATGTTTGATTCAGGATGATCCTTGGAGATGCGTAACGTTTGATGTAATGGAGTACTCGGAGGTACATGAGATGATTCCTGCACATCAGATAAACTTGAAGAACCATTAGATGCATCATTAATATTGGAAGTATTATCATGAGAAGATGCATTTACAGGAGTATCATCATCAAGAGAGATATCAGGGGTAGATTTATCAGATGCAAAGTGGAAAGCTTCATCTACTTTAACATTTATGGATTCTACAATCGTTTTAGATTCCAAGTTAAATACCCGATATGCTCTACTATTTGTAGAATAACCCATGAAAATCCCTTCGTCACTTCGAGAGTCAAATTTTCCAAGATTTTCGCGGTCACGTAAAATGTAACACCGACTCCCAAAGATGCAAAAATATTTGATGTTGGGTTTTCTACAACACCATAGTTCATATGGTGTATTTAACGTTCCCGAGCGCAAATAAACTCGATTAATAACATAGATTGCAATGTTCACAGCTTCAGCCCAAAAATATAACGGTAAATTCCGGCTATGAAGCATAACACGTGCCATCTCTTGAACAACCCTGTTTTTGCACTCGACTACACCATTCTGTTGAGGTGTATAGGGTGCTTAGAATTCATGTTTAATGCCATTGGAAGTGCAAAAGTCAATGAATTTTGAATTTATGAATTCTCCATCTCTATCACTTCTAACACGAATGATCTTTTCATTCTTTTCAATCATAATACGAAGGCAAATCTCGTGAAAAGAATCAAAAGTATCAGCTTTCTCTTTTAAAAATGCTACCCATGAGTATCTAGAGAAATCATCAACCAATAAGAAAATATACCATTTACCTCCCAAGGATGGTTGACGTGTCGGCCCCATAAGATCCATATGCAATAATTCCAAGGGCCGTTTGGTACCGACGTGACTCAAGTTCTTGTGTGCAGTCCTAGATTGTTTTCCCTTTTGACAACCACCACACACAATGTTTTGTTTAAGTGAAAGTTTAGGAACCCCCTTGACCACGTCTTTGTTTGAAATTCTAGCAAGTTCCTTAAAATTTATGTGACCTAGCCTTTCATGCCAAAGAGTTTCATTATTCAAAGAGGCTAAGTTACAATTTTCAGAAATTTTATTAGGAACAACATAACAATTGTTTTCAGATCTAACCTCTTTTAAAAAGAAAGCATGGTCATTATCAGTTACAATGCATTCGACAGATGAAAAATTAACTGAAAAACCATTGTCACAAAGTTGACTGATACTTATGAGGTTAGTCTTAAGGCCATCAACAAATAACACATTATTTAGAATCGGGCCATCTGGAATAACTACTGTTCCTTTTCCAACAATTTTGGAAGACTGGCCGTCTCCGAAAACTACAAGTCCTCCGGAGATTTTCTCAAAATTTTGAAAACAGTTTTTGTCACCGGTCATGTGACGAGAACAACCGCTATCCAGATACCAAGACGAATTATCATAAGCATGCAAGGAAATATTTGTAACTTCTGAGCTTTTCTTATCCTTAGAAAAACCCTCTTGCTTTCTTGGTTTGAAACTTGAAGAACCTTTGCCTTTCTTCGACTTTACGAAGGATGGAGTTTTGCATGAGTTACCCCTTCAAAAGTTTCGGCGAAATCTTCTTGTCAAGAGAGCAAGCTGCTTCTCAAAGTCCTCCATAGATAAATTCTCGTCATCGCCTGAGGAGGATGAATCCGCATCTTCTTCTTTTGTTGTTTTCAACGCATAACCTGAAGACTTAGAAGAGGATGCCTTTCCAGAAGAATAGTTAGTAGGAAAAGTCATTTCATAAGTTTGTAATGAACCAACTAATTCTTCTACACGGATTTCGTCCGGGTGTTTAATAGTTTCAATGGCCGTAACCTTGGAACGAAATCTTTCAGGAAGAGTTCTTAATATTTTTCTTACAACTTTAAATTTTGGAATCTTCTCTCCCAAGTTAGCACATGAGTTTACGATGTCTTGCAATCGTGTGTAATAGTCTGTGAAAGATTCATTTTCTGCCATGAAAATAGAGTCAAACTTGCTCGTAAGCATTTGCAGTTTCTGAATCTTCACAAGGTTAGTTCCCTCATGCGTAACTTGAAGAACATCCCAGATTTCTTTCGCAGTCTCACATGCCGAGACGCGAGAGAACTCTGTTTGTGACAAAGCATTAAATAAAGCGTTAATCCCTTTGCCATTGTAAGAAGAAGTATCTATCTCTTCCTTGGTCCATTTCGACCTAGGTTTGATGGTGCGAACATCAGCAAGAATTTCAGTTGGATTAGACCATCCTAATTCAATTGATTGCCACACCCGTTCGTCGATGGAAATTAAAAAGGCGTTCATCCGTACTTTCCAGTACGCATAATTTGTTCCATCGAAGAACGGAGGTCTGTTGATGTTTCCACCTTCAACCATTGTTTACAACCCTATTCCCGCTCCGATACCACTTGTTGGGTTATGTATAATTGGATCTAAATAGGGGAAAAAACACCTAGAGGGGGGTGAATAGGTGTAAACAATAAACACTCAAAAATCTTTGCGATATAAAACCCAATGCGGAAAAATAAACAACACGCAGAGATTTTTACGTGGAAAACTCCAAACCGGAGTAAAAAACCACGGGACCGATAACACGGTGAAATCCACTAGAATTAAACACGTACAAGGTGATATACCGTACTCACAGACGACTCAACCTTTTCCATACGTTCCTAGTTGATCTTCTCCGCTCGCTCCACGACGCTTCTCGAATCCACGATCTGCGTCCAACGCCGAATCCACGACGTCCGACCGAATCCACGGTCTTCACCCAGTAGCACACTTCGAATCCACGAACGTACCTCGCTCCGAATCCACGAGAGCGGTAGCACCTTGAATCCACAAGGCCACGCGAGTCCACGCGCCGATTTTGGGAAAATCGTTGTTTTTTGGGTGGTGATGATCCGCCGAATACTTAGATTAGAAATAGATCGGAAATACCATCTAAGTATTCATTGATTTGATTCTACTCAAAATGTGAGTATGAAAACCTAGAATCAAATCAATCAATATAGATGAAGAAACATAAGATTTAATCTATTGATTTCCTTTCTTCTCTATTTGTGGATCTATATGATTCGGTCGTCTTTTTCCCTTTATCATGGGTTACCCTAAAAGATGAATTAAAGGGTCTATATATAGGTTAGAAACCATTGGAAGAGGATAAGAATCAAAAACTAACCTTTTCTGGAATTTTTCAGGACGGCAATCCAGATCGGACTTCGGCGATCCGGATTGCAGAAGCGAGACAGATAGTTTCCAGAAAAACCAAGGTTCGGGATCCGGATCGAAGTGCCTGATCCGGATCGTTCATACAATTTCACCAAACACCAACGTTCGGGATCCGGATTGCAAAGCCTGATCCGGATCGTTCATAAAACATGGTAAAACCAGTGTTCGGGATCCGGATCAAAGGAGGCTACGATCCGGATTGAACTGGTGTATGAACGAACACCCTTCGGGATCCGGATTGGAAAGTCTGATCCGGATCCTGAACATGTCCCATGTCCAGTTTTTGATTTTTATACAATTAAAAATTCATCCAAGTGTTTCTACACTATAAGAAGTATTCGGATCACCAAAAATAATTAGTTAAACATACCTGATCCTTTTGAATTCTTCTTTCTTGAGATTGAGTTATATGATCCAAACTTTCATTTCATCTTCAATCTTCAAGACTTAACACTTTCACGAAATGCGCCAAAACAAAATCCGTAACAATCTCCCCCTTTGGCGGTTTTCGTGACAAAACACAGATCCACTAAAGAAAATTCAAAAAAAGGTATTTTTGTTGCTATCACCATACAATAAAATTTACATATGGAGATCCAATACAAGAGATAAACTCCTAAAACAGACTCTAGACTTAGACATCTGCACTCTCTGTAAAAAGAAATCATTCTTGACAAAAAGAGATCGTTAGATACCTCAAGAATATTTAGCATTCAAAACCTAACAGAGATAGAGTTTATGCTCACCATGACATTGAGTAATTCAGATATGTAATAAGATCACAATCAAACATTGACATATCTTCTAAGCAATAAGATTCCAAATGTCATAACTTTGCTTTGTTAGTAATCAAACAACTTGTTAGTAATAATACATGTCCAATAGTTAGTCGATAGTTAGTAGGGACATGCAACAAATCACAAGATAAAAACCAGAAGTTGTGATACTTACCTTGCACCAAAGTCAAAGTTTGTAATAAGTTCTCACCAAAAGTTCAAAGTTCTCACAGAGATCACTCTAAACTCTCTCCCCCTTTTTGTCACAAAACTAAGCCAAAATTCAAATTTAAAGAGAGTTAAAAAGTTCAAAATCAAGAAAAACCTGAGAACTAAACCTAAAGCAAAGTAAAAAGAGAACATTAACACCTAAAAACTGAAATCCTGCACAAGAGAATTAGTGGTCAAACGATTCAAGCATCTGAATCTGAGTCATTCGAGGCGGAGTCCTCAGAGCTCGTGCAGCCCAGCTTCTTCAAAATTCCTTTAAGCATTCCCGAAATCGTAGAACACTCTTGTTTCATCCGATGTATGTCCTTGGACATCTTTCTGAGTCCTAGAGCCATTTTGTCTTGCTCTTGTTTGATGGAAGACTCCAGGTTTTCCCCTTTTGGTCAATTCTTCTGGAAGTTGAAGAACGTTGTGTGACGATTGACGGAGCAGTCTGTCCTTCATTCCGAGGAGATCGTCTTGGCAAAGAAGGTGAATTGTCAAGAGGTTCATTGCTTGGCACATTCTTTTTCCTTGCTTGTTGCTTAAGTATTGAGGAAGACTTTAGTAGCTTCTTGTTCTTTAGGTAAACCTTATTTTCTTCATCAATACCTTGTTGTACTTCATCAAGGAATGTGTCCCAATCTTCTTCGTCTTCAGATTCAGTGTCAATTTGAGAGATATTCTTTGGATTCTCTTGACATGGTTCATTTATTTCAATACCTCGAGCTCGTCCAGGTCGTCGAGCGTGTAGTGTACTGGTTTTCCCATGCAACTTTCCGGTGAATCCACTGTGTAGAACACCTAGTGTTGGTGTCTGGCCCATGGTGCATCGAAGGGATGCCACAGATGGACCTTGTGAGACTTGGATAGATGATTTGGCCTTCGGCTGTGATTGCCGAATTTTAGAAAGGGTTTTGGACCAATCTGAGGTTGGATTTGGATTCAGCGCGGAAAAACGCTTGAAAACGGCTATTTGCTTGTTGAATTTGGAGTCCGGATGACCAAATGCGGGCTTCCGGAAGTTTTGGGGGATTTTCGGTGCATGGGAGTGACACGTGGACCGGCCCGAGCCACGTGGCGGCCTCTTATTGGCCGGCTCACGCAGCTGGGTCCACGGAGTGGCGCGGCGGTGCATGGACCGCGGCGGGTGGACGCGTGGCGTGCTCTGGTAGGCGGGCGCACGCGGCACGGCTCATGGGATTTGCGGGATTGCGGTGGACCGGGCGCAATGGCACGTGGCGGCTCCGGATTCGTCGGTCCACGTGGGCGCGGTCCACGGGTGCGCGGGGGAGGGCGCCTCGGTACTGTGCGCGCACGTGCGCGCACAGTGGCGCAGGCGGGGCGGTCGGCCGCACTCGAGTGCGACACGTGTCGCCTCGAGATTGGGCGGCCGTACCTACCCCGCTGACTGTGTGGGTGACACGCGGCGTGTCGCGGGCGCGGGGATCCGCTGTCCCCTGTTCGGGGCTACGTGGCAGTCCCAGAGGGATTCGGGCGCGTCGGACGGGATGCATACAACCCGGTTTCCGGGCGCAGTGCGCCCGGAAACCGCGCCCGAAAACCCGGCCCGCTAAGCTTTGGGCTGGGCCTATAAATAGCCTCCCCCTTTCTTTCTTTGGGCTTTTTGGACCTCTTTTCACTGGGCTTCCTTCACAGAAGTTCCTCCCCTCTCAGTGCTCGACCCTTTGGAGAAGTTTGAAGATTTTTGGAGGCACGCTTCCCGAGGTTCACCATTTTACGGCGCGGCGCGATGCTTGTTCTCCGGCGATCCTCTTCGCCCCTTTTCAGTGTTTGGACTCCTCCGACCCACCCCGACCTCGGAATTCGCCGATTCTTGCGCCGTTGAACTCACGACAGGTAGGGCTTCAACTCCTGTGTTTTATGGTTCCTCGATTTCGTGCTGATCTTGGAGTTTTCTTAGCACCCATTTGACCCTTTTTCTTCGCGGACTTTTGGGACAGCACCGCAGTGTTCTTGCCATATCTTTTCGCTCAGGCGTCGGAACGAGGTGATTCAAGAGGCAATTTTCATCTACGCGTCGCAAGGAGTCTCCTGGATTTTTCTCAGAATTTCCTGAATTTTACTCGATGGTGAGAATCTTCTTTCTCTGTGGCTCATTGTTACAGGAATTTGGTACAGTTTGGGTACGGGGTGTACCCCTTGTCGGATTTTTATCTCAGCGTAGGAAACTCCAAATTGGGCGTGCAGGTATTCGTTTCGACGGGCTCGTCGCAAGGATCGCGCTAGTATTTTCCTTGGATTTTTCTGGACATTATTCGCAGGTGAAAATTAGTGAACTCTGGACTGCTGGTTTAGGGGGCAGATTGTGAGAAGTTGGTGACAAATAGCTTATGTTTGTTCTTTGGGGTATTTTGTACAGATTGGTGGTGTGTTTGGACTGGTCTTGGACTTCGCCTTTGGAAATTTGGAATAGCGCTTGAGGTGGGTGATGTTGTGAACCTCCTACTTGTGAATGTCACTAGGCCTATTAGAATGCTTCTATCATGTGTTATTAAATGTGAATGTATCTAGCATGCTTGAATGAGATTATGGTTCATTTGTTAATACTTGCCTTGTTAGCAAGCTACAAGTTAGTAAGTGATGTTTCCATGTTTAGATATGCAAATTAATTAGTGGAATGAATGCTATAGCCACATCATAATACAAGTTAAGGGAAGGGTTGGATATGTGGTTAGAATGAATGTTGTATAAGGGATATTTGCTAGTAAATTGTGCATCTAAAATGTATCAAGTATCATATATCTTACCGCATGTACATCGGGATTACCCAAACACTTAATGTTGCATATGTTTGAATAATTGGAGTAATTATAGCAAATAAAGGACTTTGCATGCTTGAATGGTCATCTAGCTAAGCCATCTTTTTCTGCTACACAAACATATTGGAATTGACTTAGGAGAAACCATGCTTTTATTCGTTCTCCTGTCGTCTAGTCTTAGGGGATTGTGTAGTCAGATGTTCAGAGTTGGGACAGTCGGGGATCGAGGTTTGGGTGTTGCGGCGACCGCGGACTGTGGGCGGTTGACCGGATTATTATTATTATTATTATTACTTTTGCATCGGATTGGAGGTAGGGGATCGAGTTTCCCTTTAGTGGATGGGTTTTTTCCCACTTGGATCTGGGTCGTGACCCCGTCCTGCTATTTATGGTACTGATGATACTAGTGACTGTGATACTATGCTCGTGTGGGGTCGCTCCCCTCGAGTGCCACTCCGGAGTAGGATTTTGACCGTGTTGGGTGCCGGTCAGGCCGTGTTGGGTGCCGGCTAGACCGTGTTGGGTTCCGGTCTATTTTGGACAGGGGAGATACTGAGTTGTGAGGTTGACAGCAGGGCAGGCAGTACCAGTGTTCACTGGTGTTTTGATTGTGTTGGTCAGTCAGTCCTTACGTTCTGGTGCTTGCCTTTAGCCATTCTCTAGCAGACATCGTAGAGGCGTGTTAGTGGTAGCTTTGCATCAATAGAGTACTTGTAGCTTACCACCTTTGTTTCTTTTTTTCTTCGCCTCTGATAGTCCTAGTGGGCATGTCTGAGTTTGAGGTCTACCCACTAGGGGAGGCTACTGTTTTTATAGTAGTTCTCACCCCCCACTGTTTTCTCTTTCTGTTCCCCTTTGTTTGCAGAGTTCTCTGCGGGAGTTGCGGGACCCTCTTCCCTGGACCGAGGTAAGAGGATCGCTGACTAGATAGCCACTGCCCCCGAGTTCGAGTTTTTGATAGTTTTGATGTATCCCCAGTACACTCAGACGGTTGTATTTTCCTTTTATTTGGGTCTGGCTGCGGCCAGCTGGTTGTATATATTTCGTGAGCTGGGAGAGACACTTGTATATTTTTGAGAGCTTACTGTACTTTCCTTTCCAGTATTTGTCTGAGTTGTATTAGTTTTAGTTAGCTCTGTTTTATGCTCCTTTATTACTTGTTTTATATCTGAGCAGGTTATCAGCGCTTCGTGTACACGGAAAATTCCGTGTGCACGGCGGATCTGTGGACGGGCCCGGGTTCTGGTTTACACCCGGGGCGTGACAGATTAGTTGGTATCAGAGCTTAGGGATAGGTCAGACGGGACTTAGGAAACCCTAGGCTTTTGGCAGACCCTAGGAAGGCTGAGCGCGAGTGACGTGATATTGTGCGAAAGTCGGTAATTGGTTGTTAACTCTTCCTGTGAGTGGAGAGGGATTGGCATAGCCTATTTCTGGGGGACTATTATGTTGGCTGCAGACAACATAAGGTTACAGAAATAGGGGAATGCCCATGACTTTCGCGTGATTGGGTCGAGAGTGGTTTGGTTTACTGACCCGTGGATTTTGTGTAGCAGGATGCCTCCTAGGCGGCAGATTCCTACTCGGGGTACTCCTATACCCCCGGAGGAGCCGGAGCAGTCCGGGCCTACCGAGATCAGTGAGCTGAGGGCCATGGTGGCCCAGTTGGCGGAGAGCCACCGCCGACAGGAGCAGAGGTTTGAGCAGTTATTGGCCCAGGTTGCGGCACCTCCCCCTACTACTGCTGAGGCCCCCGCACCACCTGTTGTACCACCGACTATTCCACTTGCCCCTACAGCGCCGTCGTCGAGCAGCGGGGCCCAGGGGATGTTCAGGCCTTTGACCCCAGAGGAGGAGCGGGAGTTTTCTGACAAACTCACGCAGTTCTGTAAGCGAGGACCCCCTAAGTTCTCGGGGCGGAGCACTCACCCGTGGGAGATTGGATCATGGCTAGCGTCGATGGAGAAGATGTTTCGGGACTTCTTCATCGACCAGAGGTTCAGAGCACATTTGGCAGTACACTGTTTGGAGGGGGATGCCGATGCTTGGTGGCGTCGGGTTGAGCCCCTAGAGTTTCAGGTCACACCGGCAGCTACCCTGGTCAGAGTTCAGGAGGATGACCCTTGACACTTACTTCTCCACGAGTGTGAAGAAGAAGATAGAAGATGACTTGAAGAACCTGCAGCAAGGTGATCGCCCGGTGTGGGACTATTATCAGGAGTTTACGCAGTTGCTCAACTGCGTGCCCTACGTTGCCAGGGATGGGCTGCACCAGGTGGAGCTGTTTGAGACAGGCTTGCGCCCGAGCTCTTTACCATGGTACACGCCCAGAGGCTTCAGACTTTATCAGAGGCAGTGGAGCATGCCCAGTGGGTCGAGAGGGGAGATCAGGTTGTTTCTAGACGCGGAGGTCCGGTCGCTCAGAGTTCTGAGAAGAAGCGACCAGCATCAGATGAGGGGGGACAGGCCAGTTCCTGGAGGCCGCCCCGACCGCCACCGCCTCAGTTTACGGGCCGGGGGCGTTCGGAGCGGCGAGGGCCTGGAGGATCCCAGAGGCCCCCACAGCATCAGCAGCCCCAACGACAGCAGCAACACTCGCAGCAGCAGAGGTCGCAGTCGCGACAGCAGGGATCTCAGCGGCAGTCGCACAGGCAGCAGCAGCAGCAGTCACGGCAGTTTCGGGCTCCAGGCAGTTGTATCTTCTGCGGGGGTCCGCATTTCCCCGGCACTTGTGATCAGAGGTGGGGGCGTTGTTATGGCTGCGGGCAGGCAGGGCACATACGATCTTCATGCCCTTTTTCGGCATCAGTGGCGCCTTCCTTCGGCCTCAGTTTCTCCTTCATCTCAGCAGCGACCGCCAGCTCAGCGGCCCTATGCTTCTGCGAGCAGGGCTCCTTCCTCCCACCCTGCAGACCACCGACCACCAGCTCAGAGCGGGCGAGTCTACGCCGCTCAGGTAGGGGACTCCGCGGCAGCCGACCACGTGGTGGCAGTATCACTTTACTTTTTGGCATTAGAGCTCGCACTTTATTTGATACCGGTGCATCACATTCTATTATCAGTAGAGCATTTGCATCATCGCATGGACTAGAGTTAGGTCGGTTGCCACATGTTTTAGAGGTACAGATTCCCGGTCACATATTGTATGTAGAGGAGTGTTGCTGGTCGTGCCCGGTACAGCTTGAGTCTTGGATTTTGCCAGCGGACCTGATGGTCCTTAGTCAGCTGCGAGATTTTGACATTGTACTGGGGATGGATTGGCTGGCTCGCTATTTCGCGACGATTGATTGCGCCGCGAGGTCTGTTACTTTTAGCGAGCCAGGCCAGGAGGTGTTCGTTTTCAGGGGGTGCCAGAGTGCTTTCTTTGCCTCTATGGTTTCGACTTCTCGTGCGAGGCAGATGATGCGCAGTGGATGCGTAGCCTTTATGGCATCTGTGGTTAAGGAGCCTACGGCGGCTCCGGGACTCGCGGATATCCCGATTGCCCGCGAGTTCCCGGATGTGTTCCCTCCAGAGCTGTTTAGTATGCCGCCGGATAGGGAGGTCGAGTTTTTGATTGACGTGGTCCCAGGAACTGCGCCGATCTCTAAGGCTCCTTACCGAATGGCACCGGCTGAGCTGCGGGAATTAAAGGCGCAACTCCAGGATTTAATGGATAAGGGTTTTGTGCGACCGAGTGTATCGCCTTGGGGAGCGCCGATGCTATTTGTGAAGAAGAAGGATGGTTCGCTTCGACTGTGCGTTGATTATCGGGAGCTGAATAAAGCGACCATCAAGAACAAGTACCCTTTGCCGCGCATTGATGACTTGTTTGATCAGCTGCAAGGGACTTGTGTCTTCTCCAAGATCGACTTACAGTCTGGTTACCACCAACTGAAGGTGAAGGCCGAGGACATCCCGAAGACGGCATTTAGGTCGCGGGTACGGGCATTATGAGTCACCGTCATGCCTTTTGGACTGACAAATGCCCCTGCAGCTTTTATGGATTTAATGAACAGGATTTTCGACCATACCTGGATCGGTTCGTCGTTGTTTTTATTGATGTACATCCTAGTTATTCCCGAAGCGATGCGGAGCACGAGGAGCATCTGAGGATTGTGCTACAACTTCTGAGAGAGAGGAAGTTGTATGCCAAGTTATCTAAGTGTGAATTTTGGCTTCGGAGGTTGTCTTTTGGGCCACGTGATTTCAGCCGCTGGAGTGGCAAGTAGAACCCGGCGAAGATCGAGGCAGTCCGGGATTGGCCGCGACCGACGACGGTATCAGAGGTTCGCAGTTTTATGGGCTTAGCCGGATATTACCGTCGATTTGTGGAAGGTTTTGCGAAACTTTCCACGCCCCTCACTCGTTTGACCGCGAAAAGGGATTAAGTTTACTTGGAGTGAGGATTGTCAGAGGAGCTTTGAGGAATTAAAGAACAGATTGATGTCGGCTCCTGTCCTTTCCCTCCCTGTTATGGGGAAAGGATACGTGGTATACAGCGACGCATCGCACAGTGGACTTGGTTGCGTGCTGATGCAGGAGGGAAGGGTAATCGCTTATGCCTCCCGGCAACTGAAGGATTATGAGAAGAATTACCCTACCCACGACTTGGAGCTAGCTGCGGTGATTTTTGCACTAAGTTGTGGGCGCATTATCTGTATGGGGAGCACTGCGAGATTTATACCGACCACAAGAGCTTGAAATACTGTTCACCGCAGAAGGAGCTCAACTTGAGGCAGCGCAGGATGGTTGGATATTGTTGAAGATTTTGATGTAGACATCTTATACCATCCCGGCAAGGCCAACGTGGTTGCTGATGCCCTGAGCAGGAGAGCAGTACAGAAGTCTATCTTTGATGATCACCGATCAGGCGCCATTACTTGAGCAGATGAGGCGGTTAGAGCTCGAGGTTGTGTCCCCTGGGGTCCTGCTAGACTTATGTCTCTAGTCGTGCAGCCCACTCTGTTGGACAGGATTCTGGGAGAGACAGAGTGAGGACCCCACCTGATGAGGATTCGAGAGCAGATGCAGACTGGTTTGATAGGGGACTTCTCAGTCGCTGCTGCGGGAAGTACTACGGTACAGGAGCGCCGGTGTGTGCCTATGGACGCAGAGATTCGAGAGCAGATCTTGAGGGAGGCCCACTATACACCTTATACCATCCATCCTGGTGGGACTAAGATGTATAGGGATCTTAAGGCACAGTTTTGGTGGAATGGGATGAAAAGAGACATTGGGAGATTTGTAGCACACTGCCTAATTTGTCAGCAAGTAAAGGCGGAGCATCGTGTACCTGCTGGCAAGTTGCAGAGTCTCCCAATCCCTGAATGGAAATGGGAACATGTTACGATGGATTTTGTCACTAGTTTGCGAGAGCACAGACGGGAGCGGATGCTATCTGGGTAGTCGTGGACAGGCTTACCAAATCCGCTCACTTTCTGCCGGTTCAGATGACTTGGCCGATGGAGCGACTCGCACAGGTGTACTTGGCTGAGGTGGTTAGATTACACGGAGTACCTGTTTCCATCGTATCAGATAGAGACCCGAGGTTTTGTCTCGCATTTCTGGAGGAGTTTACAGACAGCCTTGGGGACGCAGCTCCGATTCAGTACAGCATTCCACCCACAGACCGATGGGCAGTCAGAGCGCACTATTCAGACCCTCGAGGATATGTTGAGAGCATGCATTCTGGACTTTGGAGGAGGATGGTACGACACTTGGGATTAGTGAGTTTGCGTACAACAACAGCTATCAAGCGAGCATCAGATGGCTCCGTTGAAGCGTTGTATGGACGCAAGTGTCGGTCACCCCTTTATTGGAGTGACGTGGGTGAGAAGAAAACTTTGGGTCCTGATCTACTGTTAGAGGCAGAGGAAAAGATCAGAGTGATACGACGACACCTCGAGACCGCCAGAGTCGACAGAGGAGTTATGCTGATACCGACGGCGAGACTTAGAGTTCCAGGTGGGTGACCATGTTTTTCTGAAAGTCTCGCCTTCGAAGGGGATTCGGAGATTTGGTATTCGTGGGAAACTGAGCCCTCGTTATATTGGACCTTTTGAGGTGTTGGAGCGCTTAGGGCCAGTTGCCTACAGGCTTGCGCTTCCTCCCAGGCTTTCGGGTGTTCACAATGTTTTTCATGTTTCGACACTGAGGAGGTATGTTCATGACCCGTCTCATATCATCGATTTCACCCCTTGGAGGTTGCTGAGGACCTGAGCTATGTTGAGCGGCCGTTGAGGATCTTGGACCGTGAGGTTAGGGAGTTGCGCAGTCGGGCCATCCCGTATGTGAAGGTCCTCTGGAGCAGTCATGATGAGCGCGAGGCTACCTGGGAGTTGGAGTCAGCGATGATGGATGCTCACCCCCACTTGTTTGAGGCCGCTACCTGAGGTATGACTTTTGTTTCGAGGACGAAACTTTTTCTTGTAGGGGAGGATGTAGTGTACTGGTTTTCCCATGCAACTTTCCGGTGAATCCACTGTGTAGAACACCTAGTGTTGGTGTCTGGCCCATGGTGCATCGAAGGGATGCCACAGATGGACCTTGTGAGACTTGGATAGATGATTTGGCCTTCGGCTGTGATTGCCGAATTTTAGAAAAGGTTTTGGGCCAATCTGAGGTTGGATTTGGATTCAGCGCGGAAAAACGCTTGAAAACGGCTATTTGCTTGTTGAATTTGGAGTCCGGATGACCAAATGCGGGCTTCCGGAAGTTTTGGGGGATTTTCGGTGCATGGGAGTGACACGTGGACCGGCCCGAGCCACGTGGCGGCCTCTTATTGGCCGGCTCACGCAGCTGGGTCCACGGAGTGGCGCGGCGGTGCATGGACCGCGGCGGGTGGACGCGTGGCGTGCTCTGGTAGGCGGGCGCACGCGGCACGGCTCATGGGATTTGCGGGATTGCGGTGGACCGGGCGCATGGCACGTGGCGGCTCCGGATTCGTCGGTCCACGTGGGCGCGGTCCACGGGTGCGCGGGGGAGGGCGCCTCGGTACTGTGCGCGCACGTGCGCGCACAGTGGCGCAGGCGGGGCGGTCGGCCGCACTCGAGTGCGACACGTGTCGCCTCGAGATTGGGCGGCCGTACCTACCCCGCTGACTGCGTGGGGGACACGCGGCGTGTCGCGGGCGCGGGGATCCGCTGTCCCCTGTTCGGGGCTACGTGGCAGTCCCAGAATTTTCGGGCGCGTCGGACGGGATGCATACAACCCGGTTTCCGGGCGCAGTGCGCCCGGAAACTGCGCCCGAAAACCCGGCGCTAAGCTTTGGGCTGGGCCTATAAATAGCCTCCCCCTTCTTTCTTTGGGCTTTTTGGACCTCTTTTCACTGGGCTTCCTTCACAGAAGTTCTCCCCTCTCAGTGCTCGACCCTTTGGAGAAGTTTGAAGATTTTTGGAGGCACGCTTCCCGAGGTTCACCATTTTACGGCGCGGCGCGACGCTTGTTCTCCGGCGATCCTCTTCGCCCCTTTTCAGTGTTTGGACTCCTCCGACCCACCCCGACCTCGGAATTCGCCGATTCTTGCGCCGTTGGACTCACGACAGGTAGGGCTTCAACTCCTGTGTTTTATGGTTCCTCGATTTCCGTGCTGATCTTGGAGTTTTCTTAGCACCCATTTGACCCTTTTTCTTCGCGGACTTTTGGGACAGCACCGCGGTGTTCTTGCCATATCTTTTCGCTCAGGCGTCGGAACGAGGTGATTCAAGAGGCAATTTTCATCTACGCGTCGCAAGGAGTCTCCTGGATTTTTCTCAGAATTTCCTGAATTTTACTCGAGGGTGAGAATCTTCTTTCTCTGTGGTTCATTGTTACAGGAATTTGGTACAGTTTGGATACGGGGTGTACCCCTTGTCGGATTTTTATCTCAGCGTAGGAAACTCCAAATTGGGCGTGCAGGTATTCGTTTCGACGGGCTCGTCGCAAGGATCGCGCTAGTATTTTCCTTGGATTTTTCTGGACATTATTCGCAGGTGAAAATTAGTGAACTCTGGACTGCTGGTTTAGGGGGCAGATTGTGAGAAGTGGTGACAAATAGCTTATGTTTGTTCTTTGGGGTATTTTGTACAGATTGGTGGTGTGTTTGGACTGGTCTTGGACTTCGCCTTTGGAAATTTGGAATAGCGCTTGAGGTGGGTGATGTTGTGAACCTCCTACTTGTGAATGTCACTAGGCCTATTAGAATGCTTCGATCATGTGTTATTAAATGTGAATGTATCTAGCATGCTTGTATGAGATTATGGTTCATTTGTTAATACTTGCCTTGTTAGCAAGCTACAAGTTAGTAAGTGATGTTTCCATGTTTAGATATGCAAATTAATTAGTGGAATGAATGCTATAGCCACATCATAATACAAGTTAAGGGAAGGGTTGGATATGTGGTTAGAATGAATGTTGTATAAGGGATATTTGCTAGTAAATTGTGCATCTAAAATGTATTAAGTATCATATATCTTACCGCATGTACATCGGGATTACCCAAACACTTAATGTTGCATATGTTTGAATAATTGGAGTAATTATAGCAAATAAAGGACTTTGCATGCTTGAATGGTCATCTAGCTAAGCCATCTTTTTCTGCTACACAAACATATTGGAATTGACTTAGGAGAAACCATGCTTTTATTCGTTCTCCTGTCGTCTAGTCTTAGGGGATTGTGTAGTCAGATGTTCAGAGTTGGGACAGTCGGGGATCGAGGTTTGGGTGTTGCGGCGACCGCGGACTGTGGGCGGTTGACCGGATTTTATTATTATTATTACTTTTGCATCGGATTGGAGGTAGGGGATCGAGTTTCCCTTTAGTGGATGGGTTTTTCCCACTTGGATCTGGGTCGTGACCCCGTCCTGCTATTTATGGTACTGATGATACTAGTGACTGTGATACTATGCTCGTGTGGGGTCGCTCCCTCGAGTGCCACTCCGGAGTAGGATTTTGACCGTGTTGGGTGCCGGTCAGGCCGTGTTGGGTGCCGGCTAGACCGTGTTGGGTTCCGGTCTATTTTGGACAGGGGAGATACTGAGTTGTGAGGTTGACAGCAGGGAGAGGCAGTACCAGTGTTCACTGGTGTTTTGATTGTGTTGGTCAGTCAGTCCTTACGTTCTGGTGCTTGCCTTTAGCCATTCTCTAGCAGACATCGTAGAGGCATGTTAGTGGTAGCTTTGCATCAATAGAGTACTTGTAGCTTACCACCTTGTTTTTTTTTTTCTTCGCCTCTGATAGTCCTAGTGGGCATGTCTGAGTTTGAGGTCTACCCACTAGGGGAGGCTACTGTTTTTATAGTAGTTCTCACCCCCCACTGTTTTCTCTTTTCTGTTCCCCTTTGTTTTGCAGAGTTCTCTGCGGGAGTTGCGGGACCCTCTTCCCTGGACCGAGGTAAGAGGATCGCTGACTAGATAGCCACTGCCCCGAGTTCGAGTTTTTGATAGTTTTGATGTATCCCCAGTACACTCAGACGGTTGTATTTTCCTTATTTTGGGTCTGGCTGCGGCCAGCTGGTTGTATATATTTCGTGAGCTGGGAGAGACACTTGTATATTTGAGAGCTTACTGTACTTTCCTTTCCAGTATTTGTCTGAGTTGTATTAGTTTTAGTTAGCTCTGTTTTATGCTCCTTTATTACTTGTTTTATATCTGAGCAGGTTATCAGCGCTTCGTGTACACGGAAAATTCCGTGTGCACGGCGGATCTGTGGACGGGCCCGGGTTCTGGTTTACACCGGGGCGTGACACGACGAGTCTTTTCTTTTTAGTATGTATGCAGGGTCATTGGTGCTTTTCCCGTTTCGTTAGCGGGGCGGAGCCTTTTCCTTCTATGTCTCTGCACGGGTTTAGCCTTTACGATGAAACAGAGGTTTTCTGTAAGCGATGCTCCAAGATGTGGTCAAGAAAGGATAACTCGTCCCAATTGACTTCATCCTTTTTTCCCTCTTGGCTTGACAGTGTCCTCTGTATTACCATAGCACTCAAAGGAGAATGATCACGGTGATTTCTTGCTATTGGTTTCTTGTGAGAAGAAACTCTGTGAGCAACAACTCAAGAACACATGAACTGTGATGACCTGGATCTCTGCAGAGGCTGTGGTAGAGTTATGGTGACATCTGGGAGCATGTTTTGTGTGTCGGAGGTGTTTGTGCACCAAT
>CM055074.1:28164778-28209560 GCA_029204045.2 Tillandsia leiboldiana | reverse complement strand
TGAGTTAAATGATCCAACTTTCTTGTTACGGAATTTGAGTTGGCGTAGTTTCGTGAAAGTCTCAAGTCTTGAAGATTGAAGGTGAAGAAAGTTGGAATTTAACTCAATCTCAAGAAAGAAGAATTCAAAAGGATCAGGTATGTTTTACTAAAGATTTGTGTGATCCGAATACTTCTTGTAGTGTAGAAACACTTGGAAGAATCTTTCATTGCATAAAAATCAAAAACTGGACTTGGGACATGTTCAGGATCCGGATCAGGTTGTTCGATCCGGATCCCGAAGGTGGTTCGTTCATACACCAGTTCAATCCGATCGTAGCCTCTCTTGATCCGGATCCCGAACACTGAGTTTACCATCTTCTTGAACGATCCGGATCTTGCTTCGCAATCCGGATCCCGAACGTTGATGTTTGGTGAACTGTATGAACGATCCGGATCAAGCACTTCGATCCGGATCCCGAACCTTCGTTTTTCTGGAATTGCTGACTCGTTACGACGATCCGGATCACAGTTATCCGATCCGGATCGCCGTCCGTAAAATTCCAGAAATGTAGGTTTTGATTCTTATCTCCTTCCTAGGGTTTCTAACCTATAAATAGACCCTATGACTCTTTTTCTAGGTTAATCCACAATCAAATAGCCGTCATTTTCATATATCATCTTATACGGCTCTAGATCCACATATAGAGAAGAAAGGAAATCATTAGAGAATACTCTATGTTTCTTCATCTATATTGATTAGTTTGATTCTAGGTTTTCATACTCACATCTTGAGTTGAATCAAACTAATGAATACTTAGATGGTATTTCCGATCTATCTTTGATCTAAGTATTCGGCGGATCATCACCACCCAAAAACAACGATTTACCCCAAAATCGGCGCGTGGATTCGCGTGTCCTTGTGGATTCAAGGTTCAACCGCTCTCGTGGATTCGGAGCGAGGCACGTTCGTGGATTCGAAGGGTGCTATTGGGTGAAGACCGTGGATTCGGGGACGTCGTGGATTCGACGTTGGACGCCGTGGATTCGGCGTTGGGCGCAGATCGTGGATTCGAGAAGCGTCGCGGAGCGAGCGGAGAAGATCCTCTAGGAGCGTATGGAAAAGGTTGAGTCGTAAGTGTGTACGGTAAATCACCTTGTACGTGTTTTAATTCTAGTGGATTTCTGCCGTGTTATCGGTCCCGTGGTTTTTTACTCCGGTGATGGAGTTTTCCACGTAAAAATCTTGCGTATATTTTTATTTCCGCATTGGGTTTTTATCGCAACGATTTTTTGAGTGTTTATACGTTTACACCTATTCACCCCCTCTAGGTGTTTTTTCCCCTATTTAGATCCTTATACATATAACCAACAAGTGGTATCAGAGCGGGAATAGGGTTGTAACAATGGTTGAAGGTGGAAAACATCAACGACCCCCTTTCTTTGATGGAACAAATTATGCGTACTGGAAAGTACGGATGAAAGCCTTTTTAATTCCATCGACGAACGGGTGTGGCAATTGATTGAATTAGGATGGACTAATCCAACTGAATTTATTGGTGATGTTCGCACCTTAAAACCTAGGTCGAAATGGACCAAGGAAGAGTTAGATTCATCTTCTTACAATGGCAAGGGAATTAATGCTATCTTTAATGCCTTATCTCAAACTGAATTCTCTCGCGTCTCGGCATGTGAGACTGCGAAAGAAATCTGGGATGTTCTTCAGGTTACACATGATGGGAACTAACCTCGTGAAGATTCAGAAACTGCAAATGCTTACGAGCAAGTTTGACTCTATCTTAATGGCAGAAGAAAATGAATCTTTCACGGACTACTATACACGATTGCAAGACATCGTAAACTCATGTGCTAATCTGGGAGAGAAGATTCCAGAATTTAAGATTGTAAGAAAGATCTTAAGAACTCTTCCTGAACGATTTCGCCCAAAGGTTACTGCCATTGAAACTATTAAACACCCGGACGAAATACGTGTAGAAGAATTAGTTGGTTCATTACAAACTTATGAAATGACATTTACCACTAACAATTCTTCTGGAAAGGCATCCACTTCTAAGTCTTCAGGTTATGCATTGAAAACAACTAAGGAAGAAGACGCGGGATACGTCCTCCTCAGACGATGACGAGAACCTTTCTATGGAGGAATTTGAGAAGCAGCTCGCTCTCTTGACAAGGAAGTTTCGCCGCAACTTTCGAAGGGGTAATTCAAGCAAATCTCCATCCTTCGGAAAGTCGAACAAAGGCAAGGGTACTTCAGGTTACAAGTCAAGAAAGCAAGAGAACTTCTCAAAGGATAAGAAAAGTTCAGAAGGACAACTACAATGCTTCAAATGTCGAGGCTACGGCCACATTGCAACGGAATGTCCTAACAAGTATCCGGCAAAGAAGAAGGCGATGCAAGTCGTCACTTGGGATGACAACTCAACGTCAAATGAGTCGTCTTCGAGTGATGAAGAAAAGAGCTCCACCGCATTCCACGCGTCCGTATCTTCACCCTTCATGTGCTTTATGGCAAGTACATCCGAGTCGTTGTCCAACTCCACTGTTGAAAAGAATGCAACGGACAACGAATCAGATGATTCGGAAGGTGAAGAATTTGCTCTAGCCTATCACAGATCTTTACGGGATTTAAAGAAACCGGCTAAGCAAAACAAGGGGTTGAGAGGGAGATTGCAGGATCTCGAAGAAGAAGTAAAAAGGGTAACTTCTCTCTCGACCGATCTTGAAGTGGAAAGGGATAAACTGATAAAAGAAAATGTTTCCCTTCAAGAGTCCAATGAGCAACTCGAGAAGAACTATATAGATATGGTGAACAAAGCGAACTATTTCTTGAAGCTCTACGGCGAGGCCCCGACGGGAAAAATTGGAAATGACAGAGACCATTTGCCAACTCAAGGATGACTTACAGCAATTTTCTTTAGGAAGGAGTAAGTTGGATAAACTTCTTGGTCTTGGTCAAACAAACAAGTTCGGCCTCGGATACAATCGAACTGAGGACAATTTTAGTTCGGTTGGGACAGTCTTTGTGCCTCAGTCGGTATCTCCTTCTCCGACACCGGAAATCATGACAACCAACGACAACAAGCCTGATTCATCCTCTTCAGAATCATCAAGCACAAAGGTATGTTTTCGTTGTAATTTTGCAGGGCACATTGGAAGAAATTGCAAGATTGGAACTCAAGGATCAAATCAACCACATCTTGCAACTGCTACCAATAAGTTCACTCCATGGAATTCAAAGAAGGATTCTCCTAAAGAAAAGGACATTGGTAGTACTTCAAACAAGACGATGACAAAAGAAAAAGACCAATCTTGCAAGACGTCTTCATCAAGGAAAACTTCTCAACCATTGCCAACATACTCCAAAACTCAAAAGGTTTGGGTATGCAAAGGTGAAACCCCTCCTTGTCTTTATTCGTTTTACGATTAAATCTTGTGTAGTTTATGTAGACTATTTTCTTTTCTTCTTTTTCTTTTGGCCGACCCGTCAACCATCTTTGGGAGGTAAATGGTACATTTTTTTTTTTTTTGGTTGATGATTTCTCTCGGTTTTCTTGGGTAGCATTTTTAAAAGAGAAAGCTGATATGTTTGACTCTTTTCATGAGATTTGCCATCGTATTATGATTGAAAAGAATGAAAAGATCATTCGTGTTAGAAGTGATAGAGGTGGAGAATTCATAAATTCAAAATTTATTGATTTTTGCACTTCAAATGGAATTAAACATGAATTCTCGGCACCCTATACACCTCAGCAGAATGGTGTTGTTGAGCGCAAGAACAGGGTTGTTCAAGAGATGGCGCGTGTGATGCTTTATAGCCGGAATTTACCGCTACATTTTTGGGCTGAAGCCGTGAACACCGCTGTCTATGTCATTAATAGAGTTTACTTGCGCCCAGGAACTTTAAATACACCATATGAGCTGTGGTTTAGTAGAAAACCCAATATCAAATATTTTCGTGTCTTCGAGAGTCGATGTTACATTTTACGTGACCGTGAAAATCTTGGAAAGTTCGACTCTCGAAGTGATGAAGGGATCTTTTTGGGTTATTCTACGAATAGCAGAGCATATCGAGTATTTAACATTGAATCTAAGACGATCGTAGAATCTATAAATGTTAAAGTAGATGAAGCTTTTCACTTTGAAACTGGAAAATCTACCCTCGATATCTCTCTAGATGATGATTCTCCTGCTAGTGCATCTTCTCATAATAATACTTCCAATATTAATGATGCATCTAATGGTTCTTCTAGTTTATCTGATGTGCAGGAATCATCTCATATATCTCCGAGTACTCCGTTTCAACAAACGTTACGAATCTCCAAGGATCATCCGGAATCGAATATTATTGGAGATCCACAAGAAGGAGTCAGAACTCGGAGGCAGTTGGTTTGTGGATTCGCTTGCTACATATCTTTAATCGAACCAAAGAACATAGATGAAGCTCTTCAGGATGACTACTGGATTAAAGCAATGCAGGAAGAGCTCCATCAATTTGAGCGAAACAAAGTCTGGGAATTAACGAAGCCTCCAAAGCAACACAATGTGATAGGTACCAAATGGATCTTCAAGAACAAGAAAAATGAGGATGGTACTATCATCAGGAACAAGGCACGATTAGTTGCTCAAGGCTACTCTCAAGTAGAAGGTATAGACTTTGATGAAACCTTCGCCCCTGTAGCTAGACTCGAGTCCATTCGTATACTATTCGCTATTGCTTGTCATTTTAAAATCAAATTATTTCAAATGGACGTTAAGAGCGCATTTCTAAATGGGTTTTTAAATGAGGAAGTTTATGTGGCTCAACCGAAAGGTTTTGTAGATCATAAACAACCTAACCATGTTTTTCGTTTGAAAAAGGCTCTTTACGGTCTGAAACAAGCACCGCGAGCATGGTACGAAAGGTTAACAAAGCACCTTTTGGAGAAGGGCTATACTCGAGGGGGAGCTGATAGGACTCTCTTTGTGAAGCATTATCAAAGCAATTTCATTGTAGCACAAATCTATGTCGATGACATTGTATTTGGCGCAACAAGAGATAACGATGCTTCTAAATTTGCGGAGACCATGGAAAGCGAATTTGAGATGTCCATGATGGGCGAATTGACTTATTTCCTTGGATTGCAAATTAAACAAAATGATGAAGGTATTCACTTGAGTCAATCCAAGTATGCAATGGAGTTGGTCAAAAAGTTTGATCTAGAAAATTGTAAAGATTTTCCGACTCCAATGGGAACTAGCCACAAGGGACTTGGAAGTGAATCACATAGTGAGAATGTAGACGAGAAACTGTATCGAAGTATGATTGGAAGTCTACTTTACCTCACGGCTAGTCGCCCGGATATATCTTTTGGTGTTGGGATTTGCGCGAGATATCAATCAGCACCAAAGGAGGTTCACCTGAAAGCGGTGAAAAGGATCATCCGGTATATCAAAGGATCAATTAATTTCGGAATTTGGTATCCTATGGGAACAAGTTTGGATATTGTTGGATACTCAGATGCCGATTGGGCAGGATCAGTGGATGATCGGAAAAGCACGAGTGGTGCATGCTTCTATCTTGGCCATTGCCTTGTTGCATGGCACAGTAAAAAGCAGAACTGCATAGCACTCTCGACTGCCGAAGCGGAATACATTTCAGCTGGAAGTTGCTTAACTCAACTCATTTGGATGAAAAGCGTATTGAGCGACTTCCGCATTTCAGCATCTTCGGTAACAATACTTTGTGACAACACTAGTGCAATTAACATTTCTAAAAACCCTGTGTTGCACTCTAGTACAAAACATATTGAACTTAGATATCATTTTCTTAGAGAGCTAGTTGAATCAAATACTCTTCAACTTTCATATATTTCAACTGAGGATCAATTAGCTGACATTCTAACAAAACCTTTGGATCAAAAACGTTTTATTCATTTACGAAAAGCAATTGGGATGCTTTCCTTGAAATAATCTTCTTTTTGAAATCTTTGCTTAGGATAGGTTTTGTATTTGTTTTTGTTTTGTTCATTATCTATGTTTGTACATAGGACATTAATTGAGCATAGATCATAATTGACTTTAATTGCATCTTTTCGCACATTTAGAAATTTATTATGCTTTTGCCATCATAATATTTCACTGTTGCAATGATCATTTATGTTAATTAAATCATCTTCTAAAGTGATCAAAGTCAATTTCTCTCTCTCTATGATCTCTTGGTATAGTCATTATCTTATTTGACTGCTTAGTCGAGTATGAAATCGAGATCAATATTTGGTTGAATACTTTATATCTTAAATAATTGATAGCCAATTGAGAGGGAGTCATAGAAAAGGTAAAATGCTCAAAAGATGTGGAAAGAGTTACATCCCAATGAGGAGTGTGAAAACTACCACCACATGGAGGAAAGAGCTACCAACTCGGTCGTCCGAGTATTGTGTGCAGCTACCACATGTATACCAAGCATGGTTGTTCAAATTTTTGATTAAGTAAAATGCATGTTGAAATACTTGACTCTGTCAAATTTCAAGGTTGGTATAAGGTGGGTTTTTAAAGAAAGATGCTCAAAGAGCCACTCTCTTCAACAGATTGTCTAGATACATTATCTATTATATTTGGGATTTCAAACATCTATTGATCTTTGTATTTCATTTTTTTTACTGAATTGATGATTTGATAAAGGCATTACTCATAAGATCAAGTTAGATGTAATTGAAGGTGTTCAACTTTAAGGGATTTAATTTTTGTAAATTTTTGTTTCATTTTTGGATATTATTGATAGATTTGGCATAATCTAATTCTTGTTGTATGAAACGATGATCTTTGTTTAAAGTTGATACACATTTGCGCTTACAATCTTTTTCTGGTTTTTCTTGAATTTCTCTGAAATTTTCTAAAGAAAAAGTTGGGGGCGATCCGGATCGGGCTAGATGATCCGGATCCCGAACGCAGGAATTCTTCTGCGGGCTGACGATCCGGATTGTATCTGCCGATCCGGATCCCGAACGCAGTTTCTCACTGCGGGTAGCCGATCCGGATCGCAGTTATGAACTGATCCGGATAGCGGCTAGGTTTTATAAAGAACGAAAGGGGTTTTTGATTTCTTTTACTCCAATCTTTTGTTCCAAAGTTTCCAGAGCCTCTCTCTCTAGATTTCATCCTTCCTGGAAGCTTTCAAACTCAAGTTCTTCAACTCCAAGTAAGTTTTATTGATCAAAATCTCGGTTTTTCACCGTCTTTCTCTTTTCCTCCTCAAACGTGATGAATTTCTTGGATCAACTTTGTTTGTGGATGGTTTTTGATCAAATTTCTTTTGAAATAAGAACTCTGGGTAGATTAGTTTTGATTATATGCTAGGTATTCTCCTGATTAACGGATTTTTAGGCTTCGATTTCTAAAATTTCGGTTTTAGGGCATATAATAAGGATTTTCGAAAATAATGCAATTGATCTATTTTTAAAAGTCCTTTTGCAAAACTAATTTGATTCTTAGTCTCTCTACATGATTATGATTGTTTGGGTATAATTTTTCAATCTTTGAAAATTAACAATTTTTTCATGTGTTCTTGAGTTGTTGCTCACAGAATTTTAATCTTCTTAAAGCACTTGGATCAATGGGATTCTCATGGATCATCCTTTTATTGGTCGCTATGGTGCACACTCGGGCCACAAATAAGTTAAAAAGAGCTAAGAAAACACAACAAAAGGGTGAGTTCCTTGTGATCAGCGACACAGAAGTAGATTGTCACGAGGTTGATTGGACTGCATTGACAGATGATGATGACTCATTGCCTGAACAAAAGGCGTCCGATGCATCGAAAGGAAAAGCACCCATGGACAAAGGTAAAGCACCTATGACTGCACCAACCATCTCAGTAAAAGGAAACGACTCGCTCGACGGTTTGGACGAGCACGAGGTTTCATGGCTAACGAACCGACTATTCCGGATTCTCCACCTCGGGAGGAACAAGTGTTCGTTAATTCGGATCGCCTAAAGGCATTTGAGAATCGTGAATGCATTGGTGAGAGGCATGTCAATATAGAGGCTCTACGAGATCACTCCCCTGAGTTTGGCGCTCTAATTGAACAAGCAAACCTTATTCAAGTTTGTCGATTTCCAGAAGTGCTTGGTTACTGTCTGCATCTTGTAAGGGCCTTCTATACAAATGCACGGCACCTTCGTGAAATTGAAAACGGTCCAATGGAATTTTACACGAACATCCAAGGTACAAGATTCAAAATTACTCCACAATTGATTGGCGAGGTTTTGGGAATGCCTGCCAACAAGACAGGAGTTAATTACTTGAAGGGACAGGTTTTGACAAACACTGTGTGGCAAAGAGTTATAAAGGGAATTTGTTTGGAAGGAACGCAATCAACGGAGAAATCGATCAGATCCAAGGAACTTCGTCTTGAGTACCGATTTCTAAACTTCATCATTTGTTACAATATCCTTCCAAAATTTGTAGACGAAAGTCGTGAGATGGGATCGAATGCTATTTTTGTATCTCTTAGGACATCCGTCTGAGGCAATGGGATTGAATATCAACATTCCATACATCATTTGGAATAGAATGACAAGATATGTTGAGCACCCTCATCCCACAGAGAGAATTCCATTTCCACTGATTATAATGAGGATTTTGAAGAAATTTCAAGTTGACATTACCTCACCAACTTATCATCAGTGTTTGGGCATGATCGATGAGTCCACCGTCGTGAAGTCACTTCACAAATTACCCCATGTCACTCCAGTCCCAACGTGCGGAACAAAACCTGGTAGCGGCACTTCCGCGTCACCATCACAACCAGCACCCACACCAGCGGATGAAGCATCAGTCTCATCCATCTACAAAGAACAACAACGATTATCGGTTGAGCAGGAACAGATCTCGAAGGCACAAACGAGAATCTCCAATGAGCTCGAGCTCATCACGGCAGCTCACATTACCATAACTAAGAAGATCAATTCTATGAACAAGCGGGTGAAAAAGATGTTCTCAAAGCTGGGCTGCACAAGCTCTGAAGACTCGGAATCTGATGACTGATTTCTTCTTTTTTATTCTTTTGCAGATTTTTAATCTTTTTGTGCAGGTTTTTCAGTTTTTAGGACTCACTTTTAGTTCTAGTTCTTAAATTTTCGGAATATTTTAGTTGATATTTTTTTAACTCTCCTTCGATTTTTTTTTTTGGTAACTTTGGCTTTGTTTGTGACAAAAAGGTAAGGGAACTTGAACAATGATATTGTGAAAAGTGTGATCTTGTATACATCAATGATGAACAATGATGACTGCATCAAGGTACAATGATGATGTGAATGAACATCAAGGTAAGGGAACTTGAACAATGATTGTGAAAATCTTACTGATGAAGATTTTGTATACATCAAGGTAAGTATCACTTCAACTTCAACTTTGGTTTTCATCTTGTGATTGTTTGCATGTCTCGACTAACTATTCGACTAACTATTTGGGCATGTAATATAACTAACAAGTTGATGTTGGACTAACATTGTGTGACATTTGGTTTTTTTTTTTTTTGCTAGAAGATATGTTGGTTTTTGACTATGATTCTCTTACATATCTGAATTCTCAAATGTCATGATGATCAGATAAACTCTATCTCTGTACTAGGTTTTGTATGCTAAATATTCTTGAGGTATCTAACGATCTCTTTTTGTCAAGAATGATTTCTTTGTGCAGAGAGTACAGATGTCTAAGTCTAGAGTCTGTTTTAGGAGTTTATCTCATGTTTTTAAATTTTTGGATCTCCATTGTAAATTTTTGTTGTATGGTGATAGCAACAAAAATATCTTTTTGAATTTTCTTTAGTGGATCTGTGTTTTGTCACGAAACCGCCAAAGGGGGAGATTGTTACGGAATTTGAGTTGGCGTAGTTTCGTGAAAGTCTCAAGTCTTGAAGATTGAAGGTGAAGAAAGTTGGATCATTTAACTCAATCTCAAGAAAGAAGAATTCAAAAGGATCAGGTATGTTTTACTAAAGATTTTGTGTGATCCGAATACTTCTTGTAGTGTAGAAACACTTGGAAGAATCTTTCATTGCATAAAAATCAAAAACTGGATTTGGGACATGTTCAGGATCCGGATCAGGTTGTTCGATCCGGATCCCGAAGGTGGTTCGTTCATACACCAGTTCAATCCGGATCGTAGCCTCTCTTGATCCGGATCCCGAACACTGAGTTTACCATCTTCCTTGAACGATCCGGATCAGGCTTCGCAATCCGGATCCCGAACGTTGATGTTTGGTGAACTGTATGAACGATCCGGATCAAGCACTTCGATCCGGATCCCGAACCTTCATTTTTCTGGAATTGCCTGACTCGTTGCGACGATCCGGATCACAGTTATGACGATCCGGATCGCCGTCCGTAAAATCTCCAGAAATGTTAGGTTTTTGATTCTTATCTCCTTCCTAGGGTTTCTAACCTATAAATAGACCCTATGATTCTTTTTCTAGGGTTAATCCACTGTGAATCAAAATAGCCGTCATTTTCATATATCATCTTATACGGCTCTAGATCCACATATAGAGAAGAAAGGAAATCATTAGAGAATACTCTATGTTTCTTCATCTATATTGATTAGTTTGATTCTAGGTTTTCATACTCACATCTTGAGTTGAATCAAACTAATGAATACTTAGATGGTATTTCCGATCTATCTTTGATCTAAGTATTCGGCGGATCATCACCACCCAAAACAACGATTTACCCCAAAAATCGGCGCGTGGATTCGCGTGTCCTTGTGGATTCAAGGTTCAACCGCTCTCGTGGATTCGGAGCGAGGCACGTTCGTGGATTCGAAGGATGCTATTGGGTGAAGACCGTGGATTCGGTCGGACGTCGTGGATTCGACGTTGGACGCCGTGGATTCGGCGTTGGGCGTAGATCGTGGATTCGAGAAGCGTCGCGGAGCGAGCGGAGAAGATCCTCTAGGAGCGTATGGAAAAGGTTGAGTCGTAATTGTGTACGGTAAATCACCTTGTACGTGTTTTAATTCTAGTGGATTTCTGCCGTGTTATCGGTCCCGTGGTTTTTTACTCCGGTGATGGAGTTTTCCACGTAAAAATCTTGCGTATTATTTTTATTTCCGCATTGGGTTTTTATCGCAACGATTTTTTGAGTGTTTATGCGTTTACACCTATTCACCCCCCTCTAGGTGTTTTTTCCCCTATTTAGATCCTTATTACATATAACCCAACATTCTTCACCTTCAATCTTCAAGACTTGAGACTTTCACGAAACTACGCCAACTCAAATTCCGTAACAATCTCCCCCTTTGGCGGTTTCGTGACAAAACACAGATCCACTCAAGAAAATTCAAAAAGATATTTTTGTTGCTATCACCATACAACAAAAATTTACAATGGAGATCCGAAAATTTAAAAACATGAGATAAACTCCTAAAACAGACTCTAGACTTAGACATCTGTACTCTCTGCACAAAGAAAACATTCTTGACAAAAAGAGATCGTTAGATACCTCAAGAATATTTAGCATTCAAAACCTAGTACAGAGATAGAGTTTATCTGATCATCATGACATTTGAGAATTCAGATATGTAAGAGAATCATAGTAAAAAACCAACATATCTTCTATGCAATCAAAAACCAAATGTCACAAAGTGTTAGTCCAACATCAACTTGTTAGTCATATTGCATGCCCAAATAGTTAGTCGAATAGTTAGTAGAGACATGCACACAAATCACAAGATAAACCAAAGTTGAGGTTGAAGTGATACTTACCTTGATATATACAAAATTTTCACATCAGCATTGTTCATCATTATACCTTGATGCAGTCATCATTGTTCATCATTGTACCTTGATGTATACAAGATTTTCACAATCATTGTTCAAGTTCTCTAAACTCTCTCCCCCTTTTTGTCACAAACAAAGCCAAAAATTACCAAAAAATGAAGGAGAGTTAAAAATTTCATAGAAAATGTTCCGAAATTTAAGAACTAGAACTAAAAGTAAGTCCTAAAAACTTTAAAACCTGCACAAAAAGATTAGAAAGAAGGTTAAGTCAGTCAGAATCCGAACTAGTGGGATTGGTACAATCCAACTTCTTCAAAATCGCTTGAAGCATTTTTGACATTCTGGAGACCTTTCTTTTCATCTTATGTTGCTCAGAGATAATCTGTTTGAGATTTGTAGACACGCTGTCTTGTTCAGCAGACGATCTTCGCTGTTCTTGTCGAAGTGAGGACCCTACATTCGCTTTTGCTGTGTGTCTCCAGGACGTTGAAGGATGTAGTATAGAACCAGACGGTGCATCTTGACCTTCAATCCATGGAGATTCTCTAGTGAGAGAGCGAGCTCTGGTGAGGGGTCTATCAATCTGAATTCCAGTTCCCCTCGAATTCTTTCGCCTAGTGTACTGCTTGGTTGTTGAGGACGATCTCATCAGCTTCTTGTTCTTCAAGTACAACCTATCTTCTTTGTCAATAGCTTTTTGTGCTTGTTCACAAATCTCTTCCCAGTCTTCTTCATCTGATTCTGAATCAATTTGATAGACTTTCTTTGTCTCTTCTTGATTTGAGTCATCTTGTTCTCTTTTTATATAAGACCCACTCGGTCCTACCATTGCTATTGGTTTCTTGTGAAAAGAAATCCTGTGTGGAACAACTCAAGAATACGAAAAAATTGTTAATTTTCAAAGATTTGAAAAATTGTACCCAAACAATCATAATCATGTAGAGAGACTAAGAATCAAATTAGTTTTGCAAAAGGACTTTTTAAAAATAGATCAATCGCATGATTTTCGAAAATCCTCATTATATGCCCTAAAACCGAAATTTTAGAAATCGAAACCTAAAAATCCGTTAATCAGGAGAATACCTAGCATATAATCAAAACTAATCTACCCAGAGTTCTTATTTCAAAAGAAATTTGATCAAAAACCATCCACAAACAAAGTTGATCCAAGAAATTCATCACGTTTGAGGAGGAAAAGAGAAAAACGGTGAAAACCGAGATTTTGATCAATAAAACTTACTTGGAGTTGAAGAACTTGAGTTTGAAAGCTTCCAGGAAGGATGAAATCTAGAGAGAGAGGCTCTGGAAACTTTGGAACAAAAGATTGGAGTAAAAGAAATCAAAACCCTTTTGTTCTTTATAAAACCCTAGCCGCGATCCGGATCAGTTCATGATTGCGATCCGGATCGGCTGCCCGCAGTGAGAAACTGCGTTCGGGATCCGGATCGGCAGGTCCAATCCGGATCGTCAGCCGGCAGAAGAATACCTGCGTTCGGGATCCGGATCATCTTGCCCGATCCGGATCGGCTCCAACTTTTTCTTTAGAAAATTTCAGAGAAATTCAAGAAAAACCAGAAAAAGATTGTAAGCACAAATGTGTATCAACTTTAAACAAAAATCATCGTTTCATACAACAAGAATTAGATTATGCCAAATCTATCAATAATATCCAAAAATGAAACGAGAATTTACAAAAATTAAATCCCTTAAAGTTGAACACCTTCAATTACATCTAACTTGATCTTATGAGTAATGCCTTTATCAAATCATCAATTCAGTAAAGAAAATGAAATACAAAGATCAATAGATGTTTGAAATCCCAAATATAGTAGATAATGTATCTAGACAATCTGTTGAAGAGAGTGGCTCTTTGAGTATCTTTCTTTAAAAACCCACCTTATACCAACCTTGAAATTTGACGAAGTCAAGTATTTCAACATGCATTTTACTTAATCAAAATTTGAACAACCATGCTTGGTATACATGTGGTAGCTGCACACAATACTCGGACGACCGAGGTGGTAGCTCTTTCCTCCATGTGGTGGTAGTTTTCACACTCCTCATTGGGATGTAACTCTTTCCACATCTTTTGAGCATTTTACTTTTTCTATGACTCCCCCTCAATTGGCTATCAATTATTTAAGATATAAAGTATTCAACCAAATATTGATCTCGATTTCATACTCGACTAAGCAGTCAAATAAGATAATGACTATACCAAGAGATCATTGAGAGAGAGAAATTGACTTTGATCACTTAGAAGATGATTTAATTAACATAAATGATCATTGCAACAGTGAAATATTATGATGGCAAAAGCATAATAAATTTCTAAATGTGCGAAAAGATGCAATTAAAGTCAATTATGATCTATGCTCAATTAATGTCCTATGTACAAACATAGATAATGAACAAAACAAAAACAAATACAAAACCTATCCTAAGCAAAGGTTTCAAAAAGAAGTTTATTTCAAGGAAAGCATTCCAATTGCTTTTCGTAAATGAATAAAACGTTTTTGATCCAAAGGTTTTGTTAAAAAGTCAGCCAATTGATCCTCAGTTGAAATATATGAAAGTTGAAGAGTATTTGATTCAACTAGCTCTCTAAGAAAATGATATCTAAGTTCAATATGTTTTGTTCTAGAGTGCAACACAGGGTTTTTAGAAATGTTAATTGCACTTGTGTTGTCACAAAGAATTGTTACCGAAGATGCTGAAATGCGGAAGTCGCTCAATACGCTTTTCATCCAAATGAGTTGAGTTGAGCAACTTCCAGCTGAAATGTATTCCGCTTCGGCAGTCGAGAGTGCTATGCAATTCTGCTTTTTACTGTGCCATGCAACAAGGCAATGGCCAAGATAGAAGCATGCACCACTCGTGCTTTTCCGATCATCCACTGATCCTGCCCAATCGGCATCTGAGTATCCAACAATATCCAGACTTGTTCCCATAGGATACCAAATTCCGAAATTAATTGATCCTTTGATGTACCGGATGATCCGTTTCACCGCTTTCAGGTGAACCTCCTTTGGTGCTGATTGATATCTCGCGCAAATCCCAACACTAAAGGATATATCCGGGCGACTAGCCATGAGGTAAAGTAGACTTCCAATCATACTTCTATACAGTTTCTCGTCTACATTCTCACTATGTGATTCACTTTCAAGTCCCTTGTGGCTAGTTCCCATTGGAGTTGGAAAATCTTTACAATTTTCTAGATCAAACTTTTTGACCAACTCCATTGCATACTTGGATTGACTCAAGTGAATACCTTCATCATTTTGTTTAATTTGCAATCCAAGAAAATAAGTCAATTCGCCCATCATGGACATCTCAAATTCGCTTTCCATGGTCTCCGCGAATTTAGAAGCATCATTATCTCTTGTTGCGCCAAATACAATGTCATCGACATAGATTTGTGCTACAATGAAATTGCTTTGATAATGCTTCACAAAGAGAGTCCTATCAGCTCCCCCTCGAGTATAGCCCTTCTCCAAAAGGTGCTTTGTTAACCTTTCGTACCATGCTCGCGGTGCTTGTTTCAGACCGTAAAGAGCCTTTTTCAAACGAAAAACATGGTTAGGTTGTTTATGATCTACAAAACCTTTCGGTTGAGCCACATAAACTTCCTCATTTAAAAAACTATTTAGAAATGCGCTCTTAACGTCCATTTGAAATAATTTGATTTTAAAATGACAAGCAATAGCAAATAGTATACGAATGGACTCGAGTCTAGCTACAGGGGCGAATGTTTCGTCAAAGTCTATACCTTCTACTTGAGAATAACCTTGAGCAACTAATCGTGCCTTGTTCCTGATGATAGTACCATCCTCATTTTTCTTGTTCTTGAAGATCCATTTGGTACCTATCACATTATGTTGCTTTGGAGGCTTCGTTAATTCCCAGACTTTGTTTTGCTCAAATTGATGGAGCTCTTCCTGCATTGCTTTAATCCAGTAGTCATCCTGAAGAGCTTCATCTATGTTCTTTGGTTCGATTAAAGATACGTAGCAAGCGAATCCACAAACCAACTGCTTCCGAGTTCTAACTCCTTCTTGTGGATCTCCAATGATGTTCGATTCCGGATGATCCTTGGAGATTCGTAACGTTTGTTGAAACGGAGTACTCGGAGATACATGAGATGATTCCTGCACATCAGATAAACTAGAAGAGCCATTAGATGCATCATTAATATTGGAAGTATTATCATGAGAAGATGCACTAGCAGGAGAATCATCATCTAGAGAGATATCGAGGGTAGATTTTCCAGATCCAAAGTGAAAAGCTTCATCTACTTTAACATTTATAGATTCTACGATCGTCTTAGATTCAATGTTAAATACTCGATATGCTCTGCTATTCGTAGAATAACCCAAAAAGATCCCTTCATCACTTCGAGAGTCGAACTTTCCAAGATTTTCACGGTCACGTAAAATGTAACATCGACTCCCGAAGATACGAAAGTATTTGATATCCGGTTTTCTACTAAACCACAGCTCATATGGTGTATTTAAAGTTCCTGGGCGCAAGTAAACTCTATTAATGACATAGACAGCGGTGTTCACGGCTTCAGCCCAAAAATGTAGCGGTAAATTCCGGCTATGAAGCATCACACGCGCCATCTCTTGTACAACCCTGTTTTTGCGCTCAACAACACCATTCTGCTGAGGTGTATAGGGTGCCGAGAATTCATGTTTAATGCCATTTGAAGTGCAAAAATCAATGAATTTTGAATTTATGAATTCTCCACCTCTATCACTTCTAACACGAATGATCTTTTCATTCTTTTCAATCATAATACGATGGCAAATCTTATGAAAAGAGTCAAACGTATCAGCTTTCTCTTTTAAAAATGCTACCCAAGAAAACCTAGAGAAATCATCAACCAATAAGAAAATGTACCATTTACCTCCCAAAGATGGTTGACGGGTCGGCCAAAAGAAAAAGAAGAAAAGAAAATAGTCTACATAAACTACACAAGATTTAATCGTAGAACGATTAAAGACAAGGAGGGGTTTCACCTTTGCATACCCAAACCTTTTGAGTTTTGGAGTATGTTGGCAATGGTTGAGAAGTTTTCCTTGATGAAGACGTCTTGCATGATTGGTCTTTTTCTTTTGTCATCGTCTTATTTGAAGTACTACCAATGTCCTTTTCTTTAGGAAAATCCTTCTTTGAATTCCGGGGAGTGAACTTATTGGTAGTAGTTGCAAGATGTGGTTGATATGAGCGTTCGACTCTCGTCTTGCAATATCTTCTTATGTGCCTCCTTCCAAAAGAAAATTGCTGTAAGTCATCCTTGAGTTGGCAAATGGTCTCTGTCATTTCCAATTTTTCCCGTCGGGTCTCGCCGTAGAGCTTCAAGAAATAGTTCGCTTTGTTCACCATATCTATATAGTTCTTCTCGAGTTGCTCATTGGACTCTTGAAGGGAAATATTTGCCTTTATCAGATTATCCCTTTCCACTTCAAGATCGGTCGAGAGAGAAGTTACCCTTTTTACTTCTTCTTCGAGATCCTGCAATCTCCCTCTCAACCCCTTGTTTTGCTTAGCCGGTTTCTTTAAATCCCGTAAAGATCTGTGATAGGCTAAAGCAAAATCTTCACCTTCCGAATCATCCGATTCATTGTCCGTTGCATTCTTTTCAATAGTGGAGTTGGACAACGACTCGGATGTACTTGCCATAAAGCACATGAAGGGTGAAGATACGGACGCGTGGAATGCGGTGGAGCTCTTTTCTTCATCACTCGAAGACGACTCATTTGACGTTGAGTTGTCATCCCAAGTGACGACTTGCATCGCCTTCTTCTTTGCCGGATACTTGTTAGGACACTCCGTTGCAATGTGGCCGTAGCCTCGACATTTGAAGCATTGTAGTTGTCCTTCTGAACTTTTCTTATCCTTTGAGAAGTTCTCTTGCTTTCTTGACTTGTAACTTGAAGTACCCTTGCCTTTGTTCGACTTTCCGAAGGATGGAGATTTGCTTGAATTACCCCTTCGAAAGTTGCGGCGAAACTTCCTTGTCAAGAGAGCGAGCTGCTTCTCAAATTCCTCCATAGAAAGGTTCTCGTCATCGTCTGAGGAGGATATATCCGCGTCTTCTTCCTTAGTTGTTTTCAACGCATAACCTGAAGACTTAGAAGTGGATGCCTTTCCAGAAGAATTGTTAGTAGTAAATGTCATTTCATAAGTTTGTAATGAACCAACTAATTCTTCTACACGTATTTCGTCCGGGTGTTTAATAGTTTCAATGGCTGTAACCTTTGGGCGAAATCGTTCAGGAAGAGTTCTTAAGATCTTTCTTACAATCTTAAATTCTGGAATCTTCTCTCCCAGGTTAGCACATGAGTTTACGATATCTTGCAATCGTGTATAGTAGTCCGTGAAAGATTCATTTTCTGCCATCAAGATAGAGTCAAACTTGCTCGTAAGCATTTGCAGTTTCTGAATCTTCACGAGGTTAGTTCCCTCATGTGTAACCTGAAGAACATCCCAGATTTCTTTCGCAGTCTCACATGCCGAGACGCGAGAGAATTCAGTTTGAGATAAGGCATTAAAAATAGCATTAATTCCCTTGCCATTGTAAGAAGATGAATCTAACTCTTCCTTGGTCCATTTCGACCTAGGTTTTAAGGTGTGAACATCACCAATAAATTCAGTTGGATTAGACCATCCTAATTCAATTGATTGCCACACCCGTTCGTCGATGGAAATTAAAAAGGCTTTCATCCGCACTTTCCAGTACGCATAATTTGTTCCATCGAAGAACGGGGGTCGGTCGATGTTTCCACCTTCAACCATTGTTTACAACCCTATTCCCGCTCTGATACCACTTGTTGGGTTATATGTAATAAGGATCTAAATAGGGGAAAAAACACCTAGAGGGGGGTGAATAGGTGTAAACGTATAAACACTCAAAAATCGTTGCGATAAAAACCCAATGCGGAAATAAAAATAATACGCAAGATTTTTACATGGAAAACTCCATCACCGGAGTAAAAAACCACGGGACCGATAACACGGCAGAAATCCACTAGAATTAAAACACGTACAAGGTGATTTACCGTACACACTTACGACTCAACCTTTTCCATACGCTCCTAGAGGATCTTCTCCGCTCGCTCCACGACGCTTCTCGAATCCACGATCTGCGCCCAACGCCGAATCCACGGCGTCCAACGTCGAATCCACGACGTCCGACCGAATCTACGATCTTCACCCAATAGCACCCTTCGAATCCACGAACGTGCCTCGCTCCGAATCCACGAGAGCGGTTGAACCTTGAATCCACAAGGACACGCGAATCCATGTGCCGATTTTTGGGGTAAATCATTGTTTTTGGTGGTGATGATCCGCCGAATACTTAGATCAAAGATAGATCGAAAATACCATCTAAGTATTCATTAGTTTGATTCAACTCAAGATGTGAGTATGAAAACCTAGAATCAAACTAATCAATATAGATGAAGAAACATAGAGTATTCTCTAATGATTTCCTTTCTTCTCTATATGTGGATCTAGAGCCGTATAAGATGATATAGGAAAATGACGGCTATCTGGATTAACCCTAGAAAAAGAGTCATAGGGTCTATTTATAGGTTAGAAACCCTAGGAAGGAGATAAGAATCAAAAACCTAACATTTCTGGAAATTTTACAGACGGCAATCCGGATCGGATTAGCTGTGATCCGGATCGTCGTAACGAGTCAGGCAATTCCAGAAAAATGAAGGTTCGGGATCCGGATCGAAGTGCTTGATCCGGATAGTTCATACAGTTCACCAAACATCAACGTTCGGGATCCGGATTGTGAAGCCTGATCCGGATCGTTCAAGGAAGATGGTAAACTCAGTGTTCGGGATCCGGATCAAGAGAGGCTACGATCCGGATTGAACTGGTGTATGAACGAACCACCTTCGGGATCCGGATCGAACAACCTGATCCGGATCCTGAACATGTCCCAAGTCCAGTTTTTGATTTTTATGCAATGAAAGATTCTTCCAAGTGTTTCTACACTACAAGAAGTATTCGGATCACACAAAATCTTTAGTTAAACATACCTGATCCTTTTGAATTCTTCTTTCTTGAGATTGAGTTAAATGATCCAACTTTCTTCACCTTCAATCTTCAAGACTTGAGACTTTCACGAAACTACGCCAACTCAAATTCCGTAACATTCTTCTTCCTTGAAATTGAGGTATATGATTCAACCATCTTCATCTTTAATCTTCAAGACTTAACCATTTCACGAAATACGCCAAAACAAAATCCTTAACAATCTCCCCCTTTGGCGGTTTCGTGACAAAACATAAATCCACTTAAGAAAATTCAAAAAGATATTTTTGTTGCTATCACCATACAACAAAAACTTACAATAGAGATCCAAATAAACAAAATACACGAGTTAAACTCCTTAAAACAAACTCTAGACTTAGACGTTTGTACTCTCTGCAAAAAAGAAGTAATTGTTGACAAAAGAAATCGTTAGATACCTCAAGAATGTAATAATCAAAAAACCAAACAGAGAGATGAAGTTTATACTCACCATGATATTTACTAAATCAGATATGTATTAAAATACCAATCAGAGATAGACATATCTTCTAAACATTAAATTCCAAATGTCATACGAATGTTAGTAATAAAACAACTTGTTAGTAATAATACATGCCCAAATAATTAGTCAAATAGTTAGTCGAGGCATGCATTCATTCACAGTACAAAACCAAAGTTGTTGTATACTTACCTTCCAGGTTTCATTCCAAAGTTCTCACAGAGACCATTATTTAACCAGTTCAAATCTCTCTCCCCCTTTTTGTCACTAAACATAGCTAAAATTACAAAAATGAAAGGGAGTTAACAGTTCAAAAATTGTAAGAACTAAGATTAAAACCTGCAAAACAAAAAGTTGTTAGAACAACAAGAAGGAAGATCATTCTGAATCTTCGGAACTGCTGCAGCCAAGTTTTTGAAATATCTTTTTAAGTATCTTGGCCATAGACAGCCGCTCCTTCTTTAAATCTCCGATGTCTACCTTCATCGTAACGAATTCGTTAGACATTCGTTCTTGTCTCTCCCCCTTTTTGTCACTAAATATAGCCAAAATTACAAAAATGAAAGGGAGTTAACAGTTCAAAAATTGTAAGAACTAAGATTAAAACCTGCAAAACAAAAAGTTGTTAGAACAACAAGAAGGAAGATCATTCTGAATCTTCAGAACTGCTGCAGCCAAGTTTTTGAAATATCTTTTTAAGTATCTTGGCCATAGACAGCTGCTCATTCTTTAAATCTCCGATGTCTGCCTTCATCGTAACGAATTCGTTAGACATTCGTTCTTGTTCGGAAGACAGTCGTTGTTGCTCCCGGTAAATAGATGTAACAGAGGCATCATCCTCTGAAGCTGAAGCTGCTGCTGGTGGTGCTGAAGTTGTTGCTACTGTTGCTGCTGGTCTTTTTCTGCGAGGAGGTGTTGGAGGCTCATCTTGTCTTGTGGAGAGGGACTTCACAATAGTTGTATCATTAATTGTTCCCAAACTGTGCATGTAAGAGCTTGCACTAGTGTCGATCTTAAACTTGCGAAGAATGCGCATTATGATCATTGGGAATGGAAGTCGCTCTGTAGGATGAGCATTCTCCACATACCGCGCCATCCTCGACCAGATGAGATAGGGAATGTTGAAGTTCGATCCCAAGGCTGCTGCTGGGTTTCCAAGAAGATAAAGGAACAACATTCAATCCCATCTAAGAATTTTTGTTTGCATGTTAGGTAGGATGTTGTAGCAAACAATGAAATTCAAGTAACGATACTCAGGTCGAAGTTCCTTTGAAAAGATTGAATTCCCGGTTGACTGAGTATCAGGGAGACAAATTCCATTCACGACCACTCTCCATATGGTGTTGGTGAAAGTATGACCCTTGAGGTAGTGAGCGCCATCAACTTTAGCTTTCATTCCTAACACCTCACCAATCAACTGAGGTGTAATCCTCAGCTTGACATTCCTAACAGAAGTTTGAAACTCTCTTGGCCCGTCTTTAAGATCTACCAATTTGAATCCGAAGAACTCGAGTTAGAAGGGCCCCAAATTGGTTGTTTTCTAGTGAGAGAAACTCTGGAGACTTGGAAACAAAAGTTTATTATAAAAAGAAATCAAAACCCTTTCGTTTCTTATAAAACCCTAGCCGCGGTCCGGAACAACTTACGAATCCAGTCCGGATCGGCTACCCGCAGACAATTCCTGCGTTCGGGATCCGGAATAGGAATTCCAGTTCGGATCGGCTCCAACTTTTTCTTCAGAAAAATTTAGAAAAATTCCAGAAAATCCAGAAAAAGTATGTAAGCACTTTTGCATGTCAACTTTAAACAAAATTCATCGTTTTATAAAAGAAATAGATTATGTTAAATCTATTAATAATATCCAAGTAGTGAAACGGAAATTTATAAAAATTAAGTCCCTTAAAGTTGAACAAGTTCAATGACATCTATCACGATCTTATGAGTAATGCGTTTATCAAATCATTAATATGGTAAAGAAAATGAAACACCAAGATCGATAGATGTTTGAAATCCCAAATAAGTTAGATAATATATCTAGTCAAATTTTTGAAGGGAGTGGCTCTTTGAGCATCTTTCAATAAAATCCCCACCTTATACCAACCTTGGAATTTGACAGAGTCAAGTATTCCAACAAGCATTTTATCTATTCAACACGAAAAACCATGCTTGGTATACATGTGGTAGCTGCACACGGTACTCGGACGACCGAGGTGGTAGCTCTTTCCTCCATGTGGTGGTAGTTTTCACACTCCTCATTGGGATGTAACTCTTTCCACATCTTTTGAGCATAAACATTTTAATAAACTCCCCCTCAATTGGCTATCAATTATTTAAGATATAAGGTATTCAACCAAAAATTGATCTCGAGTTCATACTTGACTCAATTGTCAAATAAGATAAAGACTATACCAAGAGATCATTATGAGAGAGAAATTGACTTTGATCAATTAAAGATGACTTAATTGACATAAATGATCATTGCATCAAATGAATTATTATGATATCCAAAGCATAATAAATTTCTAAATATATGAAACGATGCAGTTAAAGTTAATTAAACTAATGCTCAATTAATGTTCTATGTACAAACATAGACAAGGAACAAAAACACAAAACAAAACCTAACCTAAGCAAAGGTTTCAAAAAGAGTTATTTCAAAGAAAACATTCCTATTGCTTTACGCAAATGAATAAACCATTTTTTATCCAAAGGTTTTGTCAAAATGTCAGCTAATTGATCTTCAATTGAAATATAAGAAATTTGAAGAATACTCGATTCAACTAGCTCTCTTAGAAAATGATATCTAAGTTCAATGTGTTTTGTTTTTGAGTGCAACACAGGATTTTTAGAAATATTTATAGCACTAGTGTTGTCACAGAGAATAGTTACCGAAGTTGCTGAAATTCGGAAGTCGCTCAACACGCTTTTCATCCAAATGAGTTGGGTTGAACAACTACCGGCTGAAATATATTCCGCTTCGGCAGTCGAGAGTGCAATGCAGTTTTGCTTTTTACTATGCCATGCAACAAGGCAATGGCCAAGATAAAAACATGCACCACTCGTACTTTTCCGATCATCCACACATCCTGCCCAATCCGCATCTGAATATCCTATTATGTCAAGAGTTGTTCCCATAGGATACCAAATTCTGAAATTCAAAGTTCCTTTGATGTACCGGATGATCCTTTTCACCGCTTTAAGGTGAACCTCCTTTGGTGCTGATTGATATCTCGCGCAGATTCCAACACTAAAGGATATGTCCGGGCTACTAGCCGTGAGGTAGAGTAGACTTCCAATCATGCTGCGATAAAGCTTGTCGTCTACACTTTCACTAAGAGATTCACTTCCTAATCCCTTATTGCTAGTTCTCATAGGAGTCGGAAAGTCTTTAGAGTTCTCTAATCCTAATTTCTTCACTAACTCCTTTGCATACTTGGATTGGCACAAATGGATGACTTCTTCATTTTGTTTCACTTGCAATCCAAGAAAGTATGTTAGTTCGCCCATCATAGACATCTCAAATTCGCTTTCCATAGTTTCAGCGAATTTAGAAGCATCATTGTCTCTTGTTGCACCAAATACAATGTCATCGACATAGATTTGTGCCACAATAAAGTTATCCTGATAATGCTTCACAAAGAGAGTCCGATCTGCTCCCCCTCGAGTATAGCCCTTCTCCAAAAGGTGCTTTGTCAACCTTTCGTACCACGCTCGCGGTGCTTGTTTTAGACCGTAAAGAGCATTTTTCAAACGAAAAATATGGTTAGATTGCTTATGGTCTACAAAACCTTTCGGTTGGGCCACATAAACTTCCTCGTTCAAAAACCCATTTAAAAACGCGCTCTTAACGTCCATTTGAAAGAGTTTGATTTTAAAATGACAAGCAATTGCGAACAAAATACGAATCGACTCGAGTCGAGCTACCGGGGCGAACGTCTCATCAAAGTCTATTCCTTCAATTTGTGAGTAGCCCTGAGCAACTAGGCGTGCTTTGTTCCTGATAATGGTACCATCCTCATTTTTCTTGTTCTTGAAAATCCATTTAGTACTAATTACATTGTGTTGCTTCGGTGGCATCGTTAGTTCCCAGACTTTGTTTCTTTTGAACTGATGAAGCTCTTCATGCATTGCTTCAATCCAGTAATCATCCTGAAGAGCTTCATCGACGTTCTTTGGTTCTATCATGGAGACGTAACATGCGACTCCACAAACCAACTGTCTCCGAGTCCTGACTCCTTCTTGTGGGTCCCCAATAATGTTCGATTCTGGATGATCCTTGGAGATACGTAGCATTTGAGGTAACGGAGTACTCGGAGGTACGTGTGATAATTCCTGTATATCAGATAAACTAGAAGAACTATTAGATGCATCAACTTTATCGAAAGAATTATTATGAGAAGATGCATTTACAGGAGTATCATCATCTAGAGACATATCAGGGGTAGATTTATCAGATGCAAAGTGAAAAGCTTCATCTACTTTAACATTAATAGATTCTACCATCGTTTTAGATTCCAGGTTAAATACCCGATATGCTCTACTGTTTGTAGAATAACCCATGAAAATCCCTTCGCCACTTCGAGAGTCGAATTTACCAAGATTTTCGCGATCATGTAAAATTAACAGCGACTCCCAAAGATACGAAAATATTTGATATTCGGTTTTCTACAAAACCATAGTTCATATGGTGTATTTAAAGTTCCCGGGCGCAAATACACTCGATTAATTACGTAGACGGCGGTGTTCACAGCTTCAGCCCAAAAATGTAACGGGAGTTTCCGGCTATGAAGCATAACACGCGCCATCTCTTGTACTACCCTGTTTTTGCGCTCGACTACACCATTCTGCTGAGGTGTATAGGGTGCAGAGAATTCATGTTTTATGCCGTTGGAAGTGCAAAAATCAATGAATTTAGAATTGATGAATTCTCCACCTCTATCACTTCGAACACGAACGATCTTTTCATTTCTTTCAATCATAATACGATGACAAACCTCATGAAAAGAGTCGAAAGTATCCGCTTTCTCTTTTAAAATTGTTACCCAAGTATATCTAGAGAAATCATCAACCAAAAAAAAAATATACCATTTACCTCCCAAACTTGGTTGACGAGTCGGCCCCATTAAGTCCATATGCAGTAATTCTAAAGGCCGATTGGTACCAACGTGGTTCAAGTTCTTGTATGCAGCCCTTGATTGTTTTCCCTTTTGACAACCTCTACACACAATGTTTTGTTTAAAAACTAGTTTCGGAACCCCCTTAACCACGTCTTTATTAGCAATCCTTGCTAGTTCCTTAAAAGTTATGTGACCAAGTCTTTCATGCTAAAGAGTTTCATTATCCAAAGAAACTAGGCTACAATTTTCAAAAATTTTGTTTGGAATGACATAGCAATTATTTTTAGATCTAACCCCTTTTAAAAAGAATACATGGTCCTTATCAGTTACAATACATTCAGTAGAGGAAAATTTAACTGAAAAGCCATTATCACAAAATTGACTAATGCTAATGAGGTTAGTCTTAAGGCCTTCAACAAATAAAATAATGTTCAAAACCGGGCCTTCTGGAATAGCAATTGTTCCTTTTCTAACAATTTTAGAAGAACGACCGTCTCCGAAAACTACAAGTCCTCCGGAGATTTTCTCTAAAGTTTGAAAACTGTTTTTGTCACCGGTCATATGACGGGAACAACCACTATCCAGATACCAAGACGAATTGTCATAAGCATGCAAAAAAGTATGAATAACAAGACAAGGGAAAATTTCACCTTTGCGCACCCAAATCTTTTTGGACTGCGTCGGCAATGATTGTGAAGTTGTTTTCCTTGGTGAAAACGTCTTGTATGATTGAATGCTTTTCTTTGATGACATCGTCTTGAGGGGTGAACTACCAATGTTCTTTTCTTTTGAAAGGTTCTTCTTTGATTTTCGAGGAATCACCTTTTTGGTAGTTGTTGCAAGAGGTGCTTGATGTGATCTTTTCGCTCCAATCTTGCAATTTCTTCGTATGTGCCATGCAAAACCACAACGAAAACATACCTTTGTACTTGACGAACCCGAAGTAGGTGAGGTACGGTTGTTGTCGTTGATTGCAGTGAATTCCGTCGTCGGAGGAGGAGATACCGACTGGGGCACAAAAACTATCTTACCCAAACTAGGACTGTCTCCAGTTCGATTGTATCCAAGGCCGAAACGGTTTGTTTGACCAAGACCAAGCATCTTATCCAACTTGCTCCTTCCCGAAGAAAATCGCTTCAAATCATTCTTAAGTTGGAAAATGGTCTTCGTCATTTCCATTTTTTCTTGTCGAGCCTCAGAGTAGAACTTCAAGAAGTAACTTGCTTTATCCACCAGTTTTACGTGTTCCTTCTCAAAATGCTCATTTTTCTCTTGAAGGGAAACATTTACTTTGATCAAGTTATCCCTTTCCACTTCAAGAGTGTTTGAGAGAGAAGTTGCCCTTTTTGCTTCTTCTACGAGATCCTGTAATCTCCCTCTCAAACCCTTGTTTTGCTTTGCCAGTTTCTTTAAATCCTTTAAAAGTTTATGGTAGGCAAAAACAAAATCTTCACCTTCGGAATTAATCAATTCGTCGTCCGTTGCATTCTTTTCAACTTGGGAGGAGATGGACACGAAATCGGATGTACTTGCCATAAAGCATACGTAAGGTGAAGATGTGGACGCGTGGAACGCCGTTGCGTTGTTTTCTTCATCACTGGAAGATGACTCATTGGGCGTTGAGGTGTCATCCCAAGTGACGGCTTGCATCGCTTTATTCTTCGACGGATTCTTATTGGGACACTCCGTTGAAATGTGACCGTAGCCTCGGCACTTGAAGCATTGGACTTGTCCCTCCGAGTTTTTCTTGTCCTTTGAAAAACTCTCTTACTTTCTTGACTTATAGCTTGAAGAACCTTTGCCTTTCTTCGACTTTACGAAGGATGAGGTTTTGCTAGAATTACCACTTCGAAAGTTTCGGCGAAATTTCCTTGTCAAGAGAGCAAGTTGCTTCTCGAAATCCTCCATAGATAGGTTCTCGTCATCGTCTGAGGAGGATGAATCCGCGTCTTTTTCTTTTGTTGTTTACAACGCAAAACCTGAAGACTTAGAAGAGGATGCCTTTCCAGAAGAATAGTTAGTAGGAAATGTCATTTCATAAGTTTGAAGTGCACCAACTAATTCTTCTACTTTGATTTCGTCCGGGTGTTTAACTGTTTCAATGGCCGTAACCTTGGAACAAAATCTTTCAGGAAGAGTCCTTAAAATCTTTCTTACAACTTTAGATTCTGAAATTTTCTCTCCCAAGTTAGCACATGTATTTACGATATCTTGCCATCGTGTATAGTAATCTGTGAACGATTCATTTTCTGCCATGAGAATAGAGTCAAACTTGTTCGTAAGCATTTGCAGTTTTTGAATCTTCACAAGGTTTGTTCCCTCATGTGTAACTTGTAGAACATCCCAGATTTCTTTCGCAGCCTCACATGCCGAGACGCGAGAGAATTCAGTTTGCGACAAAGCATTAAATAAGGCGTTAATTCCTTTGCCGTTGTAAGAAGATGAGTCAATCTCTTCCTCGGTCCATTTCGACCTAGGTTTGATGGTGCAAACATCAGCAATAATTTCAGTTGGATTTGACCATCCTAACTCGATTGATTGCCACACCCGTTCATCGATGGAAATAAGAAATGCTCTCATCTGTACTTTCCAGTAGGCATAGTTTGTTCCATCGAAAAATGGGGGTCTGTTGATGTTTCCACCTTCAACCATTGTTTACAACCCTATTCCCTCTCTGATACCAATTGTTGGGTTATGATAATATGGATCTAAATAGGAAAAAAAATACCTAGAGGGGGGTGAACAGGTGTAAACAATAAACACTCAAAAAATTTTGCGTAATAAAACCCAATGCGGAAATGAAAAATAACACGCAAGATTTTTACGTGGAAAACTCCATCACAGGAGTAAAAAATCACGGGACCGATAACACGGTGAAATCAACTAAGATTAAACACGTACAAAGGTGATATAACGTACTCACACACGACTCAACCTTTTTCCATACGCTCCGAGTTGATCTTCTCTGCTCGCTCCGCAACGCGCCTCGAATCCACGATTTGCGTCCAACGCCGAATCCACGACGTCCAACATCGAGTCCACGACGTTTGACCGAATCCACGGTCTCCACCAAGTAGTACGTCTCGATCACACGAACGTACCTCGCTCCGAATCCACGAGAGCGGTAGCACCTTGAATCCACAAGGCCACGCGAATCCACGCGCCGATTTTGGGGAAAATCGTTGTTTAGTTGGTGGTGATAATCCGCCGAATACTTAGATCAAAGATAGATCGAAAATACCATCTAAGTATTCATTAATTTGATTCTACTCAAAATCTGAGTATGAAAACCTAGAATCAAATTAATTAATATAGATGAAGAAACGTAGAATTAAATCTAGTTATTTCCTTTCTTCTCTATATGTGGATTTATAAGTTTTTCTCCGTTAATATTTTTTCGTCATTTCCCGGAGTATAAAACTTATCGTGGATTACCCTAAAAGAAAGAATTAGGGTTTACTTATAGGTTAGAAACCATTGGAAGTGGATAAGAATCAAAAACTGACTGTAACAGAATTTTACCCGCACGACGGTCCGGACTGGATTATGCTCGATCCGGACTTCCGGACTGGATTATGCTCGATCCGGACTGTCGTCGTTTTTCAGAGAATTCCTGAAAAAACAAGGTTCAGGGTCCGGAACGAAATACCTACGGTCCGGACTGTTCATGCGATTTCAGCAAAATCCACGTTCGGGGTCCGGACTGAAACAGGGGTGTTCCGGACTGGATTTGTGCATGAACCAACCTACGTTCGGGGTCCGGACTGTAGTACCCTGTTCCAGATCCTGAACATATAACAGTCCAGTTTCTTGATTTTTATGCAATTAAAAATTCATCCAAGTGTTTCTACATTATAAGAAGTATTCGGATCACTTAACTTATTTAGTTAAACGTACCTGATCCTTTTGAATTCTTCTTCCTTGAGATTGAGGTATATGATTCAACCATCTTCATCTTCAATTTTCAAGACTTAACCATTTCACAAAATACGCCAAAACAAAATCCTTAACAAAAACCTTATTCCCAAAACCTCTTCTAAACTCGGTTTTGATTTGTTCATGATTCCAAAATTGTAAATAAACTTAAATCACCATGAATACTTTAATCATACCTGAGTGTCATCTTGAGCTCTTTAAGGAATCTTCTCCGAGTCTTCGATTGCTGATTTGACAATTTGATCACTTCAAGACTCCGACTCAAATCACAAAATATGCCAACATAAAATTCGTAATAATATCCCCCTTTGACAATTTCGTGACAAAACCCAAAAATACATAAAACGCTCAAGACACTCATCTTAAACCAAAAAATCGAAAATCAATGTCATCACCAAAACATTGATTTTCTTTCGCGTGAATGATCCAATAAACAAAAATACATTTGAACCAATCTTAAAACAAACTCTATGACTTACGATTTGGAGTCTTAAAATGATGTATATCCTGCAAAACAAAACTCCAAACAAAATTAAAAGTCAGTTGTCAGAATTTAAATATAAGTCCTACATTTGATTCATCCTTCATCCTTTTGGTTCTTTTTGATTTCCGACTCCTTTTTCATCATCTCCCCCTATCTCGATCATCTCATCTTCGCCTTTTATTCTCCTATCTTCTCCCCCTTTTTGTCAGAAATTGTCAAATCAAGAAAGTAGCAGACAAAAGGAAATCACTAAGAGCATTAATTCATAGATACATAACCATAAAAATTCTTGTTCATCAACAAACTAAAGAGAAAATGAAAAGTAAGAACAAGAAAAGCAAAGAGTTACTCATCGTCATGTCCTGAATTATCATCGCCGTCACCGTGTGAAGCAGGTCCATGTGAAGAACTTGGTCCTGTTGCTCCAGGAACTACATCATCATGTTTGCAGCCGAGGATATCAAAAATCTTCTTTAATCCGTCCTCAAGCTTTTTGAACCCTTGTTCCATCCTTTTCTTTAGTGAGTGTACATCCCGATGTAATGATTGTAAAGTCACTACCTCATCTGAACTAGAAGAGTCTTGATGTTCCACTTGACGAGGCGGTGGACTTGGTGTAGCTTCATTTGCATATCCTTTCACTTGCCCAAAGGTCTTGAGAGTGCTAATTGACTTGGCCAAAGTAATTCCATCAATAGCGCCCAAGCCATAGTCATATTTGACACAGAAAATATCAACTCCATGATCTTCCAAAATGCTAGTGATCAAGATCGGGTATGGAAGAAGTTCACGACGATTTGATCCTTGAATTACATGTACCATCTGTTGCCAAATAAGAAATGGAATATTGATGTTTACTCCATATGCACTCTCAGGGTGACCAAGGAAATAAAGAAGAAGAAGTCGATCCCACTGAATCATTTTAGTCCCCAACGTAGGCAAGAGGTTGTAGCATACAATTAAAGACAGAATGTGGTACTCTGGCTTTAAGTCCTTTGACTCAATATACAACCTATTTGTATGTGTTCCTGACTTACAAATAGCATCCACAACGATGTCCCAATGAGTTTAGTGCTGAAATTCACCATGAGTAAAGTGCATACCAGTTGTGTCAACAATCAATCCCAGATTCACACTAATTACTGCAGGAGTTATATTGAACTTGACACCTCGGACTGTTGTTTCAAATATGAATGTCCCGGTGTCAGGATCCTCATGAAGTATAACTGCTCTTATGTAAAATTCTCTAAGAAGCTCCACACAAAAACCCAACCTTGTAGGAACTCTACCAAGTGGCTCAATAGGAATCCTTTCCAATAGCCTTGCAAAATTCGGTACTTCTCAATATAATTCGGAGAAGTTGACGTGTCGCTCCCCAATACATGATCTATTCTCAAAGATCGCACGGCGCTTCGAGCTAATGTGTTGTTCACCTTCCCCAAGCTTTGATAGCCGTTCTGATTGTGAACGTTCACTAACTACCGGTCCACCGGTACTTTCGTGGAGGAGCATCTGCACCTTTTTTTTTCCTAGAAGTTATTGGTGCCTTTCCCTTTCCTTTTACCGATTCTTCCTCATATTCAGATGAATGTTCTGATTCTAAACTTGTTGATCCTTCATCACGTGATCGTTTAAAAGCTTTCTTCTTTCCACGTCCACGACCACGTCCACTTCCGGTGGCCATCAACACCACAATCACGAGTAGCAATGAGAATATCATGATCCTGTAAAGAACATTATGACACTATGATTTGATCGAAAATGAATATCATAAAATGCTTAAAAAATGTGTAACCAGCATTCTAAACAAGTAAACTTTGAAGATTTAACATTCAAAACCAATTTACATGCAAGCCTCAAATTTTCAAATTTCTTGATATAAAGAAATGATGTAAATGATAGATTTAAGCAAAATATGCAAGAAAACATGAATCTAATCGCATAGAAAGCAATCATTTATGTTCTAATCAAGAAGACAATGCAAGAGTTTTCGTTAAAAATAGAGATCAACTCAAAAATCCCAAAATAAATCATCAAAACCTAAAAACTAGGGTTTTGAAACATAAAAAGCAAGATTGATAAAAGATCTTACAAATCACAGCAAAAATCTCGTTGATCCGGAGGAGAAACACCTTAGAAATTTTTTAGAGAGATAAAGAGAGAGTTTCTTATTAAAGAGGGAACAAGAAAATAAACCTCGGTTCCGATATTTAACAAAAATGCAGATTGCATACCGGTACTCGAAGGGGCGTACCGGTACCCAATAAAAAACGTTAAAAACCAGTTTCGGGTTCTGGATCAAAAACAGTATTCCGGGAATTCCGTTCCGGTACCGAAAGGGGAGTACCGGCACCCCAGAGCAAAAAAATATAAATTTCTTGAAACAAATCCAAATTTTGAAATCTTTCAAATACCGATTTACATGCAATCAAGAAAATCAATTTGAGTGCTTGAATATTATGAGATCACACAGATGTTATTCAATCCAATTAATTTTACAAAAATTAAAAAATTTACTCCTTAATCATGAAAAACAAAGATAAAACATTGTAACCGTTTTTTATTTTATATACGTCAAACACAAGTCATCAAAAATAATCTAGAGATCCAAACTCTATCAAGATATAATGGATTATCAGAAATAACTTATAGAGATTTCCAAATGCCATCAATTTGATCAATACCCTTACAAATTTGAGATAAGCACAAAAATACCTAAGGGTGGCTCTTTGAGCATCTTTCCACTATCCCACCTTATACCAACCAGGAGATTGTTCAAAAATATAAGAAATTTGAATATATATCTCCAAATGCTTTATCTAAAATTTTTACCAAAAATATTATCAAGCATCCAAAACATGTGGTAGCTTCACACACTTATCGGACGACCGGGGTGGCAGCTCTTTCCAACATGTGGTGGTAGTTTTCTGTCACGCCCCGGGGGTTTTATTTTAGCGGAAACGATACACCAAAGTAAGCGTAAGGTGCGTACAAATTTTTTTTGTTTAAAAACCTCCTTCCCCGGCGCGTGCCCAGACCCGCCACATATACAGATTTACTCGAAAATCGGGCAGAGTCTCCTCTGTATATGCACGGCGTTGCGGCTGTTACAATAGTCGAACATAAGCAATCATTTTCCATTTAATCACAACAGTTTGAAGTAGTACGGTGCATGACGGCGAAACAATACCCGTGGCCAGTCAGGTTGAACGTATAAACTCACCGTTTTGAAAACAGGCCCACACGGCCTTAGGTTTTGAAAAACCGATTGGGAAACGGCATAAATCCACAAGGTTTAGAAAACGGGCCCACCCGACCCTAGACTTTTGAAAACAGTTTTCGAAGTCCTTTTTCTTTTGTTTTCTAGTTGGTTTGTTTAGAAAACGGCCAAACGGGAACAATAAAGGAAACAGTAGTGCATAACCAGAATGAAAGTACTCAACATCCACACGACCCCACAAGGGTATCGAGAACCACACAGTAACCTACAATACCGAATGAAATGCAGAGAAAGTAAAGAAAACAGCATACTAGGGCTCCCTCAGCCCGACTGCTACCACCTCGGCCTCACCGTCGCCTACCTCTACCCCCTGGAGGTACCTGTCACAGAGTGGGTAGTCAGCGACACTATCATAAAAACAATACTAAAGCAGTAAAGTAATACCAAGCCACAAAAGTAAGACTAGCCGGAACAACCACTCTACTCGTAACGGTAACTCGCAACCACCTGTACCACCTGTAACACCTGTAACCCCGGTAACACCTGTAACACCTGACCGCGTCGGGCACCTATCCCGGCGGGTCGCACACCTGACCTCATCGGGCACCAATCCCGGCGGGTCGCACACCTGACCTCGTCGGGCACCAATCCCGACAGGTCGCACCGCTCGCACCTTGATGCCTCAAACCCCACACCTACGGGGGCCCCCACTACGTCACCTCGTGGGGTAACACGGGTCGAAGACCGCCTTTCCGGAAAAGAGCACCCTTTGCGGTGGCCAGACCGCGGGTGCGCGTGTCGCAACTCGAGCATAAGTAACCAAGACACGGGGTAATATAGTACATCATAGAAACCGTCAGTGTTAGTACCGATTAACAATAAAAATCCCTTTCGGAATACTAACACAATACTCAGCCTCGACCGTAAACCCACCTTGTTGTCGCGCTCCTGACCGATGCTAGGTTCTCCCGCGTCTCGGGTGCCCGCCCGGACCTACAAGAACCTGTCATACAGGAGTCAGAAATTTAAGACTCTGTAAGATTAACGACTAGAACACCCGGCGCCCCCCCACCTTGCGCACAATTCGTACACGTACGCGCCCGGCCCCGCACGGCTGGGCGGCGTACTAACTGCGTGCGGCGCCGTCCGCACACGGCGTCACCCACATGCGGCGCTTCCCACTTGGGGGTGCGCGCGGCGTTGCCCACATGCGGCGCTGCCCGCATGCGGCGCCGCCCGCATGCGGTGCCGCCCGCACGCGGCGCCGCCCGCATGAGGTGCCGCCCACACACGGCGCCGCCCGCATGCGGTGCCACCCGCGTGCGGTGCAGCCCGCATGCGGCGCTGTCCGCATGCGGGGGCACGCGGCGCTGCCCGCACGCGGCGCCGCCCGCATGCGGTGCCGCCCGCACGCGGCGCCGCCCGCATGCGGTGCCGCCCGCGTGCGGTGCAGCCCGCATGCAGCGCTGTCCACATGCGGGGGCACGCGGCGCTGCCCGCACGCGGCGCCGCCCGCATGCGGTGCCGCCCGCACCCGCATGCGGTGCCGCCCGCACCCGCATGCGGAGCCGCCCGCGTGCGGCGCCGCCCGCACGCGGTGCCGCCCGCACCCGCATGCGGAGCCGCCCGCGTGCGGCGGCGCCCGCATGCGGTGCCGCCCGCACCCGCATGCGGAGCCGCCCGCATGCGGCGGCGCCCGCATCCGCATGCGGTGCCGCCCGCATGTGGCGCCGCCCGCATGCGGGGCCGCCCGCATGCGGCGCCGCCCGCATGCGGGGGCATGCGGCGCCGCCCGCATGCGGTGCCGCCCGCATGCGGATGCACGCGGCGCCGCCCTCATGCGGCGCCGCCCGCATGCGTGGCTCCGGTGATGGCACCGACTCCCCTCTTCCCCTTTTTTTCCTAAGAAAACCAAGAAACGCCCAAATCAAGAACCCTAAGCCATGCTTACCTTGGTTTCGTCGGCTAGGGTTGATCTAGGAGATGATCGTCCTGTTCTTGGGTGAAGGGTACGCCGGCGATCTTCCTTCTCCTCACCCGCTCCGCCTTGCTTCTCCACTCGATCGGTTGGGGAACGGTAAGGTTCGGTTGGGAAACTGAAAGGTTGGGGAAGTGGGTTTTCGTTGCCTTTGTTGAGTAATGAATCCCAAAGGATCTAAATAGGTACTATCATACAACTAGAGGGGGGGTGAATAGGTGTAATACTTAAAAACTCAATCTCAGTGCAAAATAAAAACCAATGCGGAAAATAAAAACAGCACACCGAGATTTACGTGGAAACTCCAATCCAGGAGAAAAACCACGGGACCAACACGCAATAACAATCCACTAAGAATAGAAGAATAACAAGGTGATTACCGACTCCACGGACTCAACCCCTCCTTCAGCTTCTTCGGACCTTGCGCTGACCGGTTGGATATCCACGCAATAACAATCCCTAAGAAAAGAAGAATAACAAGGTGATTACCGTCTCCACGGATTTAACCCCTCCTTCAATTTCTTGGACCTCGCGCTCCACCGATTTTGCACGCCCACTGCACACGTTCGAATCCACGAACGCCACTCGAATCCACGAGCACACGTTTCGAATCCACGAAACGCCTTTAGCACACCGAATCCACGATGCCACGTCGAATCCACGACGCAAACTCAGTCGATAAGAATATTGACTTCGATGGTGATCCTTTGCTTAGATTCTCAATGAGGAACCGTAGAAGAAATCTCTAAGCAAAGATTAGATCAATTCAACAAAAGATATGTTCTTGAAAGAACCATCGAATTGACCTAAAAGAGGCTATAAAGAAGAACGATGAAAACCTAGCCTCTAGGGTTGCTCTCAAGAGTTTTATAAAAAGATCGGCCGTAGCTCCCCCGTTTTTGAGAAACCCTAAATGTCTATTTATAGTTTAGAAACCTTTGGAAAGAGATAAGAATCAAAAACATACCTTATCTGGAAATTTTCAGGACGGCGATCCGGATCGGATTTACTGCGATCCGGATCGTCGTAACGAGATTGACGATTCCAGAAATACCATGGTTCGGGATCCGGATCGCATTGCCCGATCCGGATCGTTCATACAAATCAGAAAACTTAACATTCGGGATCCGGATCGGAAATTGCATGGATCCGGATCGAAGTCTTGTATGAAGCAACAACCTTCGGGATCCGGATCGTTGGCTCTGATTCGGATCCTGAACATGTCCGAACACCAGTTTTTGATTATTATGCAATTAAAAGTTCATCCAAGTGTTTCTACACTATAAGAAAGTATTCGGATCACCACAATTATTTAGTTAAACATACCTGATCCTCTTGAATACTTTCTTCTTGAGATTGATGTAACTGATCCACAATTCTTCAACTTCAATCTTCAAGACTCAAGATACTGAGTGTCAACTTGAGCTCTTGTTGAATCTTCTCTAAGTCTTTGATTGCTGATTGACAATTTGATCCCTTTAAGACCCCGACTCAACTCACTGACTTGACTCACGAAATATGCCAATACCAAAATGCCGTAACAATCTCCCCCTTTGGCAATTTCGTGACTAAACCCAAAAATACATAAAAGCTCAAAACACTCATCTTAAACCAAAGAATCGAAACTCAATGTCATCACCAAAACATTGATTTTCTTTGCGTGAAAGATCCAATAAATACAAAATTACATTTGAACCAAACAGTCCTAGAACATACTCTATGACTTAGGACTTGGAGTCTTAAAGTGATGTAATTCCTGCAAAACAAAACTCCAAACAAAATCAAACGTTAGTTGTTAGAAATTAAAATCCTACGTTTGATCCGTCTTCCTTTTGGTTCTTTTGTTTTTCTGCTCTTTCAATTTTTTCTTTGTCTCCCCCTATCTTGAGCATCTCTAACATGTTTTCCATGTTCTTGAGCATCTATGTTCTCCCCCATTTTTCCATTTTCGTTTGTACTCTCTTGATGATCTCATCTCCGATCATTTCTCTTTGTCTCCCCCTTTTTGTCACAAATTGTCAAACAGTGAACATACTAGACAAAAGAAAATCACTAACAACATTAGTTCATAGAGAAAGAGAGATAAAAGCTCAGTTCTGGTATATAACAAAAATGCAGATTGCGTACCTGTACCAGAAAGCAAAAATCAAATAATTTCTTGAAACAAATCAAGATTTTGGAATCTTTTCAAATACCGATTTGTATTCCATCAAGAAATCAATTTAAGTGCTTTTAAACAGTGAATTCACACAGTTGTCATTCAATCCAATTAATTTCACAAAATCAAAAAGATTTACTCCAAAATCATGAAAAATAAAGGTAAAACATTATAAACCGTTTTTCATGTTATATTCATCAAACACAAGTCATCAAAAATAATCTTGAGATCCAAACTCTATCAAGATGTAACGGATTTACAAAGATGACTTACGGAGATTTCCAAATGACATCAATCTTGAATTTTACCCTTTCAAAATTTAAGATAAGCACTAAAATACCTAAGGGTGGCTCTTTGAGCATCTTTCAACTATCCCACCTTATACCAACCAGGAGATTGTTCAAAATATAAGAGTTTTGCATATAAATCTCCAAATGCTTCAACTAAAGATTTTCTCATAAAATACTATCAAGCATCCATAACATGTGGTAGCTTCACACACAGACCGGACGACCGGGGTGGCAGCTCTTTCCAGCATGAGGTGGTAGTTTTCACACTCCTTTCGGATGTAACTCTTTCCACATCTTTTACAAATCATTTCAATACCCTTGTAAGAATGTAATCTCTTACGTGAAAGAATTAAATCCCAAATTTTAGTCTATCGGTTGTCTCACGTTTATCACAATGAATTCACACAACCGAGATAGATTAAGCATCTAAAGATCACACATGATTTCTAAAATTTGATGCTTATAATATCAAAAACTCCTATAATGAAGTATCTTCAAGATTTATGATTATGGAGTAAAGTTGATAATTCAAATAAAATTAAATTGGAGTGATTGAAAGTGAAAACCCTTTTTATTCAATGCACTTGTTCGTTAAAATCCTTTTGTTTAAAAACAAAGTATAAAAACGAAGAGCATTGAAAAACGTGTAATGCAAAGATTAAGAAAGATATGAAGGGAAAACCAATCAAAGCATTACATACAGTCATAAGCTATTTAGAACTTAAGACAAGGAAAGATATCACCTTTCCGAATCCAAAATCGCTGGATTTTGGGTTGTCTTGATTCGTTGTGGCCGGGGATTGTCCGCTTTGACTGTTGGTCCACCTTAGGTCTTTGCCTCGCAGTGATCCACTTGTATGATTGATGTTGTGGCTCGGACCTTTGGTGGTTTGAGTGAACTCCATTGAATTGATGTGTCATTTGATTCCGTTGAGTCCGCTCCGTAGATGAAGTTGCCGAAGAATTCTTCTTTCTCTTTTTCGGACAATTCTTCACCAAATGTCCTTCAAGTCCACATAGGTGACAAGTTCTTCCTTTCAATTTAGTTGTGGAACTTGAAGCCTTCACAGTTTGTGTAATAGCCGCTAGTTTAAAATATTTTAAGGGTCTACTTTTGTTTTCGTTATTTCCGCATTTCGTTTCGGGGGCTGGAGGGTGATCGATTAATTCCCTGTTTCCGGACAGACCGTCGGGGCCCGCGGCTATTTTTAGTTGATAGGACTCGCGAAACGGAGAGCGGCGGCGAAATCGGTTCTGAATTCCGACGCCGGAATCTCCCGGAATAAATTCCGGAAGGTAGCTAACGGCTCAGATGGTTAACGCGGGTTATTTAGACAGACCGGACTCTAGTTCGCACCTGATTTGGACCCGTTTTAACTTGAACTGGGTTCTTTCCCTTTTACCAACTTAACCGTTCCCGTTATTTTCCCCCGTCGTATAACTCCCCTTAAACAAACCGTAACTCCCATAACTACCCACCCCCTCTAACTACCCTTAACTACCTGTAACTCCAATAACTACCCACCCCTCTAACTACCCTTAACTACCCGTAACTCCCCTAACTACCCACTCCTACCCACTACCCGTAACTCCCATAACTGCCCACTCCCTCTAACTACCCATTCCCCCATAACCACCCGTAACTCCCTTTAACTACCCACTCCCCTTAAACCACCACACTCCCCCTTAACTACCCGTATTCCCCACAATTCCCCTACGTACGAAACCCCATTTCCCCAACCCTTCTATTTCCCAACCAAATCCTTCTGCTTCCTCACCGACTGCACGGAGGACCCAAGAGGCGAGACCAAGGAAGGAGAAGGAGGCGTCCTCACATTCCTTGTAGCCGAACGCGCAGGACCGGATCGCCTCTTCCTCCGACAACCGAGGTGAGCACGCTAGGGTTTTGCCTTCTCACCCCGTTCTTGGTTGGAGCGGACGAGAGGGGGGGGGGAAGAAAGGAAAAAGAAGGGGGCAAGGGCATCGCGGGAATCCGGCGCGCACGGCGGCTCCGCATGCGGACTGCCGCATGCGGGCGCCGCCGCTTGCGGGCGGCACCGCATGCGGACTGCCGCATGCGGGCTGCCGCATGCGGGCTGCCGCTTGCGGGCGGCACCGCATGCGGGCTGCCGCATGCGCGCCGCCACTTGTGGGCGGCGCCGCATGCGGGCTGTCGCATGCGGGCGCCGCCGCTTGCGGGCTGCCGCATGCGGGCGCCCCCGCATGCGGGCGCGCCGCTTGCGGGCGCCTCCGCATGCGGGCACCGCCGCTTGCGGGCTGCCGCATGCGGGCGCCCCCGCATGCGGGCGCGCCGCTTGCGGGCGCCTCCGCATGCGGGCACGGCCGCTTGCGGGCTGCCGCATGCGGGCGCCCCCGCATGCGGGCGCGCCGCTTGCGGGCTGCCGCATGCGGGCGCCCCCGCATGCGGGCGCGCCGCTTGCGGGCACGGCGCTTGCGGGCTGCCGCATGTGGGCGCCGCCGCTTGTGCGCCGTCGCATGCGGGCGCCGCCGCATGCGGGCGCTGCCGCTTGCGGGCACCGCCGCATGCGGGCGCCGCCGCTTGCGGGCACCTCCGCATGCGGACGGCCGCACGCTGTTAGTACACCGCCCAGCCGTGCGGGGCCAGGCGCGTACCTGTGCGTATTATACGCAAGGTGAGAGGGCGCCGGGCGCTCTAATCATTAGTCTGACAAAGCCTTAAGTTGCTGACTCCCATATGACAGATTCGTGTAGGTCCGGGCGGGCACCCGAGACGCGAGAGAACCTTACATCAGTCAGGAGCGCGACAACAAGGTGGGTTTACGGTCGAGGCTGAGTATTATGTTGGTAATCCGAAAAGGACTTTTCATTATTAATCGGTACTAACGTTGATGGTTTCTATGATGTACTACCTTACCCCGTGACATGGTGACATGGTTACTTGGATACTTGGTTACTTGGTTACTGGTTACTTATGCTCGAGTTGCGACACGCGCACCCGCGGTTTGGCCAACCGCAAAGGGTGCTCTTTTCCGGAAAGGCGGTCTTTGACCCGTGTTACCCCACGAGGTGACGTAGTGGGGGGCCCCTGACAGTTGGGGGGTTTGAGGCAGCGAGGTGCGAGCGGTGAGACCACCGTGGGATTGGATCCCGATGTGGTCAGGTGTGAGACCACCGTGGGATTGGATCCCGATGTGGTCAGGTGTGAGACTACCGTGGGATTGGATCCCGATGTAGTCAGGTGTGAGACCGCCGGGTCCGGTGCCCGACGCGGTCAGGTGTTACAGGTGTTACCGGGGTTACAGGTGTTACAGGTGGTACAGGTGGTTGCGAGTTACCGTTACGAGTAGAGCGGTTGTTCCGGCTAGTCTTGCTTTGGTGACTTGGTATTACTTTACTGTTTTAGTACTACTCTTATGATAGTGTCGCTGACTACCCACTCTGTGACAGGTACCTCCAGGGGGTAGAGGTAGGCGACGGTGAGGCCGAGGTGGTAGCAGACGGGCTGAGGGAGCCCTAGTATGCTGTATCATTTACTTTCTCTGCATTTCATTCAGAACAGTAGGTTATTGTGTGGTTCTCGATACCCTTGTGGGGTCGTGTGGATGTTGAGTACTTTCTTGCTGGATATGCACTACTAATTCCTTTATTGTTCCCGTTGGGCCGTTTTCTAAACCTTGTGGATTTATGCCGTTTTCCAATCTGTTTTCAAAACCTAAGGCTGTGTGGGCCTGTTTTCAAACGGTGAGTTTTTACTTTCAACTAGACTGGCCACGGGTATTGTTTAGTCTTCATGCACCGTACTACTTCGAACTGTTGTGATTAAAAGGGAAAATGGTTGCTTATGCTCGACTATTGTAACAGCCGCGACGCCGTGCATATACAGAGGAGACTCTGCCCGATTTTCGAGTGAATCTGTATATGTGGCGGGTCTGGGCACGCGCCGGGGAAGGAGGTTTTTAAACAATAAAAAAAAAAAAAAAAAATGTACGCACTTTACGCGTACTTTGAGGTATCGTTTCCGCTAAAATAAAACCCCCGGGGCGTGACAGACTAAGATGGTATCAGAGACTTTGCTTTAATCACGACAGTGACGGCCCAACATCCACCGAGATATCACACTTAACTACGAATAAATGAAATGTGCAGGGTTTAAGGGTTAAGACGTGAGAGATCGGGGAGGGGATTTGTAGATAATGTTTCTTTTCTCTCACGATTTGACGATGATTCTTCTAGCAGAGATGAGTACTGAGCTTTGGTTGGTATGTCTGTACAGACAATGGTACGGACCAGAGCGTCGGCCGAGGAGGTAGGGACAGATGCGACGACGTCAGCAGCTGCAGAAAGCCAGCTCCTGCGGCAACAATTGAGGGAGATGGCGGGGGAGATGGCGACCCTTACGGATCGTGTGCGTCAACTGACGCAGCAGCAACCGGTCGCTCCCGCCCCTCCACCAGAACCAATTGCACCGGCCGCAGTACCGCAAGCGACAGGTGCTGGGGTAGGGGTAACCCCTCTACCGGCGGCAACGGCCGGACTAGCACATACCCAAACCACGGCGCCGATGGCAGCACCTGCATCAGCGTCCGTGGGGCTGGCGCCGGGGGCTCTCGGCGGGAGCACCCCCGCGACCGCCGCCGTCACCAGGGAAGGGACGGTTACGCGGGCGGAACGAGAGCGAGTGCGAGCCAATCTGGCGGATTTCATGAAGTTCGACCCACCCACGTTCGAGGGGGAGACGACTGATCCCTGGGTAGTCGAAAAGTGGGTGGGATCGATGGAAAAATTGTTTGAGGACCTGCTCATTGAAGACCCCGAACGCGTTCCTCTGGCAGTTCACTTTTTGGAGGGGAACGCTCGTCTATGGTGGAAGACGGTGCGTCCTGATCCCACCCAGGGCACCGTGCTACTATCGTGGACGACGTTCAAGCAGGAATTGTTTGGGGCATTCTTCACAAATAGCGTCAAGAAGAAACTGGAGGACGACTTGAACCATATTCAGCAAGGGAGCAAGACAGTTATGGAGTATCAGCGCGAATTTGTGCGCCTGGCAAATTGCGTCCCTTTCGTTATAAGGGATGAACCCCACAAGGCGCAACTATTCGTGGATGGGTTACGAAGTGATATTTTCCAGGTGGTTCAAGCCGCTGATTTGCATACGTTCCAGAAAGTGGTCGACCGGGCCACTATCGTAGAGCGTGGGTTTGCTGTTACCCGCGCTAGGAGGGAGGCCCCGGCACAGCATGAAGATAGAAAGCGGCAACAGCAGAGCTACGGGGGGGGGGGGTCATCTGCTGGGAGCCGAATCCCCAAACGGTGGAGGGCACAGTCGGGAGCACGGAGCGCACCTACGGGAGAGCCGAGGCCAAGAGACGGGCCTTGTGTGATCTGCGGGGGAGCGCATGGAGTGTGGGGTTGCTCCCAGAGAGCCGACCATTGCTTCCGTTGCGGCAAGCAGGGGCACTTCCGCCGCAACTGCCCCCTTAACGTGGGATCAGCCTCCTCTGCCGCTTCCACGCCTTCACCACAACTTTGGGGCGGGGGAAAGCTCCTATGGGGTCGACCTCTAGGCCCCCGGTTACGCGGCGCGAAGAGGATAGGCGACCTCAACCGGGCGGGCGAATTTATTCCATGACCCGTCAAGAATCGGACCCGCCGGAGCACGTACTCGCAGGTATAACTTCCATTTTAAATTCACGTTCTAGGACCCTCTTTGATACTGGAGCAACACACTCGTTCATTTCTCGCGAGTACGTGTTTTCGCATGACCTCGAGGAAACACCTCTCCAAAGTCGGTTGACGGTCCAGACCGCGGTGGGACGCTAGAGGCGACTAGTTTGGTAACCACTTGCCCGATTAAGCTAGGGCGGCTATTCTGCCCTTGGGATTTAATAGTAATTCCCTTGAAGGAGTACGACGTTGTTTTGGGCATGGACTGGCTCTCAAGGTACCAAGTGCTTATCGACTGCGATAAGCGGATGGTACAACTACAAGAACCTAGTTTCCCTAAGAATGCATACCTAGCGTGCAAGAGCATCTCCTTCCCGGCAGTCATCTCCGCGACTCGAGCCAGGAGTCTGATAGAGGGTGGGTGTGTAGCCTATTTGGCATCGGTAGATCTGGTTACCCGACCCTCGACGACACCTTCAGACATCCCGGTGGTGAAGGACTTTCCCGATGTCTTTCCGACGGAGCTGCCTGGGATACCCCCTGAAAGGGAGGTGGTGTTCCCTATTGAACTCTTGCCAGGTACGCAACCTATAACAAAGGCACCCTACCGAATGGCCTTCGCGGAGTTGAAAGAGTTAAAGGCGCAACTGGAAGACCTCTTGGAGAAAGGGTTTGTCAGGCCGAGTGTGTCACCCTGGGGCGCACCAGTGCTTTTCGTACGGAAGAAGGATGGGAGCCTGCGACTCTGTATCGACTACAGAGGAATAAACAAGGTCACGGTGAAAAATAAGTACCCCCCTGCCCAGAATCGACGACCTCTTCGACCAACTACGAGGAGCGACGGTCTTTTCAAAAATTGATCTACAGTCTGCTACCACCAGCTTCGGGTTCGGAATGAGGACATTCCGAAGACCGCTTTCCGGACCCGTATGGCCATTACGAGTTTACGGTCATGCCGTTCGGACTTACGAACGCCCCCGCAGTCTTTATGGACATGATGAACCGGGTCTTCAGACCATTCTTAGATCGGTTCGTGGTGGTCTTCATCGATGATATACTAATCTACTCATCCACCGAACGAGGAGCACGAGGATCACTTACGAACGATTCTCCAAACCCTCAGGGAGCAGAAGCTGTTCGCTAAGCTCAAAAAGTGTGAGTTCTGGCTACGTGAAGTAGGATTCCTGGGGCATGTGATCTCGCAAAGGGAATCGCCGTAGACCCCAAGAAGGTGGAATCGGTGATAGACTGGCAGCCGCCCACAACGGTGACGAGATCCGCAGTTTCTTGGGGCTGGCGGGGTATTATAGACGCTTTGTCGAGGGCTTCTCGAAGATTGCGACCCCTCTAAAACCGGTTGACCAAGAAAGGAGAAAAGTTTGTATGGACGGCCAAATGCCAGGAAAGTTTTGAAGAAGCTCAAAAGAAGGCTAACCGAGGGCAACCGATTCTTGTACTACCAACACCCGGTGAGGACTATGAGGTGTACTGCGACGCTTCAAGAATCGCCTTGGGGGTGTGTTAATGCAGCAAGGGGAAGTTGATAGCCTATGCATCTAGGCAACTAAAGGACTACGAAAGAAACTACCCAACACACGACTTAGAGCTGGCTGCGGTGGTCTTCGTCCTGAAGTTATGGAGGAC
>CM055074.1:28134992-28164678 GCA_029204045.2 Tillandsia leiboldiana | reverse complement strand
TGTTACGGAATTTGAGTTGGCGTAGTTTCGTGAAAGTCTCAAGTCTTGAAGATTGAAGGTGAAGAAAGTTGGATCATTTAACTCAATCTCAAGAAAGAAGAATTCAAAGGATCAGGTATGTTTTACTAAGATTTTGTGTGATCCGAATACTTCTTGTAGTGTAGAACACTTGGAAGAATCTTTCATTGCATACAAATCAAAAACTGGACTTGGGACATGTTCAGGATCCGGATCAGGTTGTTCGATCCGGATCCCGAAGGTGGTTTGTTCATACACCAGTTCAATCCGGATCGTAGCCTCTCTTGATCCGGATCCCGAACACTGAGTTTACCATCTTCCTTGAACGATCCGGATCAGGCTTCGCAATCCGGATCCCGAACGTTGATGTTTGGTGAACTGTATGAACGATCCGGATCAAGCACTTCGATCCGGATCCCGAACCTTCGTTTTTCTGGGATTACCTGACTCGTTACGACGATCCGGATCACAGCTAATCCGATCCGGATCGCCGTCCGTAAAATCTCCAGAAATGTTAAGTTTTTGATTCTTATCTCCTTCCTAGGGTTTCTAACCTATAAATAGACCCTATGACTCTTTTTCTAGGGTTAATCCAAAAAGAGGCCGAAAATAAAAATAGCCGTCATTTTCATATATACGCCTCTAGATCCACATATAGAGAAGAAAGGAAATCATTAGAGAATACTCTATGTTTCTTCATCTATATTGATTAGTTTGATTCTAGGTTTTCATACTCACATCTTGAGTTGAATCAAACTAATGAATACTTAGATGGTATTTCCGATCTATCTTTGATCTAAGTATTCGGCGGATCATCACCACCCAAAAACAACGATTTACCCCAAAAATCGGCGCGTGGATTCGCGTGTCCTTGTGGATTCAAGGTTCAACCGCTCTCGTGGATTCGGAGCGAGGCACGTTCGTGGATTCGAAGGGTGCTATTGGGTGAAGACCGTGGATTCGGTCGGACGTCGTGGATTCGACGTTGGACGCCGTGGATTCGGCGTTGGGCGCAGATCGTGGATTCGAGAAGCGTCGCGGAGCGAGCGGAGAAGATCCTCTAGGAGCGTATGGAAAAGGTTGAGTCGTAATTGTGTACGGTAAATCACCTTGTACGTGTTTTAATTCTAGTGGATTTCTGCCGTGTTATCGGTCCCGTGGTTTTTTACTCCGGTGATGGAGTTTTCCACGTAAAAATCTTGCGTATTATTTTTTATTTCCGCATTGGGTTTTTATCGCAACGATTTTTGAGTGTTTATACGTTTACACCTATTCACCCTCCTCTAGGTATTTTTTCCCCTATTTAGATCCTTATTACATATAACCCAACAAGTGGTATCAGAGCAGGAATAGGGTTGTAAACAATGGTTGAAGGTGGAAACATCAACCGACCCCCGTTCTTCGATGGAACAAATTATGCGTACTGGAAAGTACGGATGAAAGCCTTTTTAATTTCCATCGACGAACGGGTGTGGCAATCAATTGAATTAGGATGGTCTAATCCAACTGAATTTATTGGTGATGTTCGCACCTTAAAACCTAGGTCGAAATGGACCAAGGAAGAGTTAGATTCATCTTCTTACAATGGCAAGGGAATTAATGCTATCTTTAATGCCTTATCTCAAACTGAATTCTCTCGCGTCTCGGCATGTGAGACTGCGAAAGAAATCTGGGATGTTCTTCAGGTTACACATGAGGGAACTAACCTCGTGAAGATTCAGAAACTGCAAATGCTTACGAGCAAGTTTGACTCTATCTTAATGGCAGAAAATGAAGCTTTCACGGACTACTATACGCGATTGCAAGACATCGTAAACTCATGTGCTAATCTGGGAGAGAAGATTCCAGAATTTAAGATTGTAAGAAAGATCTTAAGAACTCTTCCTGAACGATTTCGCCCAAAGGTTACTGCCATTGAAACTATTAAACACCCGGACGAAATACGTGTAGAAGAATTAGTTGGTTCATTACAAACTTATGAAATGACATTTACTACTAACAATTCTTCTGGAAAGGCATCCACTTCTAAGTCTTCAGGTTATGCGTTGAAAACAACTAAGGAAGAAGACGCGGATACATCCTCCTCAGACGATGACGAGAACCTTTCTATGGAGGAATTTGAGAAGCAGCTCGCTCTCTTGACAAGAAAGTTTCGCCGCAACTTTCGAAGGGGTAATTCAAGCAAATCTCCATCCTTCGGAAAGTCGAACAAAGGCAAGGGTACTTCAAGTTACAAGTCAAGAAAGCAAGAGAACTTCTCAAAGGATAAGAAAAGTTCAGAAGGACAACTACAATGCTTCAAATGTCGAGGCTACGGCCACATTGCAACGGAGTGTCCTAACAAGTATCCGGCAAAGAAGAAGGCGATGCAAGTCGTCACTTGGGATGACAACTCAACGTCAAATGAGTCGTCTTCGAGTGATGAAGAAAAGAGCTCCACCGCATTCCACGCGTCCGTATCTTCACCCTTCATGTGCTTTATGGCAAGTACATCCGAGTCGTTGTCCAACTCCACTGTTGAAAAGAATGCAACGGACAACGAATCGGATGATTCGGAAGGTGAAGATTTTGCTCTAGCCTACCACAGACTTTTGAGGGACTCAAAGAAAGTGGCTAAGCAAAACAAGAGTTTGAGAGGGAGAGTGCATGATCTCGAAGAAGAAGCAAAAAGAGCGACTTCTCTCTCAAACGCTCTTGAAGTGGAAAGGGAAAACCTGATAAAGGCAAATGTTTCCCTTCAAGAGTCCAATGAGCAACTTGAGAAGGAACATACAAATCTGGTGGATAACGCGAATCACTTCTCAAAGCTCTACAACGAGGCTCGACAGGATAACCTGGAAATGACAAAGACCATTTTCCAACTCAAGAATGACTTACAGCGATTCTCTTCAGGAAGGAGTAAGTTGGATAGACTTCTTGGTCTTGGTCAATCAAATCGGTTCGGCCTCGGATACACTCAAACTGGAAACAGTCCAAGTTCGAGTGAGACAGTTTTTGTGCCTCAGTCGGTATCTCCTCCTCCGACACCGGAATTCAAGACAAACAACGACAACAAACCTACTTCATCCTCTTTGGGATCGTCAAGATCTAAGGTATGTTTTCGTTGTGGTGTTTCAGGGCACATAAGAAGATATTGCAAGACGGGAGTCGAACGCTCATCTCAAGGACCTCTTGCAACAACTACCAAAAAGGCTCCTCCCCGAAAATCAAAGCAAAACTTTTCAAATGAAAAGAGACTTGGTAGTTCATCGTGCAAGACGATTTCATCAAGGAACAACAATCGCTATACCAAGACGCCTTCACCTAGGCATATAACTTCACGACCATTACCGACGCACTCCAAAAGGGTTTGGGTGCGCAAAGGTGAAATTTTCCCTTGTCTTGTTTCCAATGTTTCCTTGCATGCATATGATAGTTCGTCTTGGTATCTGGATAGCGGGTGTTCCCGTCACATGACCGGTGACAAAAATAGTTTTCAAAATCTTGAGAAAATCTCCGGAGGACACGTAGTTTTCGGAGACGGTCGATCTTCCAAAATTGTTGGAAAAGGGACGGTAGCTATTCCAGATGGCCCGATTTTGAAAAACGTCTTATTTGTTGATGGCCTTAAGACTAACCTCATAAGCATAAGCCAACTTTGCGACAATGGTTTTTCAGTTAACTTTTCATCTGTTGAATGCGTTGTAACTGATAAGGACCATGTCTTCTTTTTAAAAGGGGTTAGATCTGAAAACAATTGTTATGTTGTTCCTAATAAATTTTCTGAAAATTGTAACTTAGCCGCTTTGAATAATGAAACTCTTTGGCATGAAAGGCTAGGTCACTTAAATTTTAAGGAACTTACTAGAATTTCAAACAAGGACGTGGTCAAGGGGGTTCCAAAGCTTTTATTTAAACAAAACGTTGTGTGTGGTGGTTGCCAAAAGGGAAAACAGTCTAGGACTGCACACAAGAACTTGAACCACGTTGGTACAAAACGGCCCTTGGAACTTTTGCACATGGACTTAATGGGGCCGACCCGTCAACCATCTTTGGGAGGTAAATGGTACATTTTTTTATTGGTTGATGATTTCTCTCGGTTTTCTTGGGTAGCATTTTTAAAAGAGAAAGCTGATATGTTTGACTCTTTTCATGAGATTTGCCATCGTATTATGATTGAAAAGAATGAAAAGATCATTCGTGTTAGAAGTGATAGAGGTGGAGAATTCATAAATTCAAAATTCATTGATTTTTGCACTTCAAATGGCATTAAACATGAATTCTCGGCACCCTATACACCTCAGCAGAATGGTGTTGTTGAGCGCAAGAACAGGGTTGTTCAAGAGATGGCGCGTGTGATGCTTCATAGCCGGAATTTACCGCTACATTTTTGGGCTGAAGCCGTGAACACCGCTGTCTATGTCATTAATAGAGTTTACTTGCGCCCAGGAACTTTAAATACACCATATGAGCTGTGGTTTAGTAGAAAACCCAACATCAAATATTTTCGTGTCTTCGGGAGTCGATGTTACATTTTACGTGACCGTGAAAATCTTGGAAAGTTCGACTCTCGAAGTGATGAAGGGATCTTTTTGGGTTATTCTACGAATAGCAGAGCATATCGAGTATTTAACATTGAATCTAAGACGATCGTAGAATCTATAAATGTTAAAGTAGATGAAGCTTTTCACTTTGGATCTGGAAAATCTACCCTCGATATCTCTCTAGATGATGATTCTCCTGCTAATGCATCTTCTCATAATAATACTTCCAATATTAATGATGCATCTAATGGTTCTTCAAGTTTATCTGATGTGTAGGAATCATCTCATGTATCTCCGAGTACTCCGTTTCAACAAACATTACGAATCTCCAAGGATCATCCGGAATCGAATATTATTGGAGATCCACAAGAAGGAGTCAGAACTCGGAGGCAGTTGGTTTGTGGATTCGCTTGCTACGCATCTTTAATCGAACCAAAGAACATAGATGAAGCTCTTCAGGATGACTACTGGATTAAAGCAATGCAGGAAGAGCTCCATCAATTTGAGCGAAACAAAGTCTGGGAATTAACGAAGCCCCCAAAGCAACACAATGTGATAGGTACCAAATGGATCTTCAAGAACAAGAAAAATGAGGATGGTACTATCATCAGGAACAAGGCACGATTAGTTGCTCAAGGCTACTCTCAAGTAGAAGGTATAGACTTTGACGAAACATTCGCCCCTGTAGCTAGACTCGAGTCCATTCGTATACTATTTGCTATTGCTTGTCATTTTAAAATCAAATTATTTCAAATGGACGTTAAGAGCGCATTTCTAAAAGGGTTTTTAAATGAGGAAGTTTATGTGGCTCAACCAAAAGGTTTTGTAGATCATAAACAACCTAACCATGTTTTTCGTTTGAAAAAGGCTCTTTACGGTCTGAAACAAGCACCGCGAGCATGGTACGAAAGGTTAACAAAGCACCTTTTGGAGAAGGGCTATACTCGAGGGGGAGCTGATAGGACTCTCTTTGTGAAGCATTATCAAAGCAATTTCATTGTAGCACAAATCTATGTCGATGACATTGTATTTGGCGCAACAAGAGATAATGATGCTTCTAAATTCGCGGAAACCATGGAAAGCGAATTTGAGATGTCCATGATGGGCGAATTGACTTATTTCCTTGGATTGCAAATTAAACAAAATGAGGAAGGTATTCACTTGAGTCAATCCAAGTATGCAATGGAGTTGGTCAAAAAGTTTGATCTCGAAAATTGTAAAGATTTTCCGACTCCAATGGGAACTAGCCACAAGGGACTTGGAAGTGAATCACATAGTGAGAATGTAGACGAGAAACTGTATCGAAGTATGATTGGAAGTCTACTTTACCTCACGGCTAGTCGCCCGGATATATCTTTTGGTGTTGGGATTTGCGCGAGATATCAATCAGCACCAAAGGAGGTTCACCTGAAAGCGGTGAAAAGGATCATCCGGTATATCAAAGGATCAATTAATTTCGGAATTTGGTATCCTATGGGAACAAGTTTGGATATTGTTGGATACTCAGATGCCGATTGGGCAGGATCAGTGGATGATCGGAAAAGCACGAGTGGTGCATGCTTCTATCTTGGCCATTGCCTTGTTGCATGGCACAGTAAAAAGCAGAACTGCATAGCACTCTCGACTGCCGAAGCGGAATACATTTCAGCTGGAAGTTGCTCAACTCAACTCATTTGGATGAAAAGCGTATTGAGCGACTTCCGCATTTCAGCATCTTCGGTAACAATTCTTTGTGACAACACAAGTGCAATTAACATTTCTAAAAACCCTGTGTTGCACTCTAGAACAAAACATATTGAGCTTAGATATCATTTTCTGAGAGAGCTAGTTGAATCAAATACTCTTCAACTTTCATATATTTCGACTGAGGATCAATTAGCTGACATTCTAACAAAACCTTTGGATCAAAAACGTTTTATTCATTTACGAAAAGCAATTGGAATGCTTTCCTTGAAATAAACTTCTTTTTGAAACCTTTGCTTAGGATAGGTTTTGTATTTGTTTTTGTTTTGTTCATTATCTATGTTTGTACATAGGACATTAATTGAGCATAGATCATAATTGACTTTAATTGCATCTTTTCGCACATTTAGAAATTTATTATGCTTTTGCCATCATAATATTTCACTGTTGCAATGATCATTTATGTTAATTAAATCATCTTCTAAGTGATCAAAGTCAATTTCTCTCTCTCTATGATCTCTTGGTATAGTCATTATCTTATTTGACTGCTTAGTCGAGTATGAAATCGAGATCAATATTTGGTTGAATACTTTATATCTTAAATAATTGATAGCCAATTGAGGGGGAGTCAAAGAAAAGTAAAATGCTCAAAAGATGTGGAAAGAGTTACATCCCAATGAGGAGTGTGAAAACTACCACCACATGGAGGAAAGAGCTACCACCTCGGTCGTCCGAGTATTGTGTGCAGCTACCACATGTATACCAAGCATGGTTGTTCAAATTTTTGATTAAGTAAAATGCATGTTGAAATACTTAATTCCGTCAAATTTCAAGGTTGGTATAAGGTGGGTTTTTTAAAGAAAGATGCTCAAAGAGCCACTCTCTTCAACAGATTGTCTAGATACATTATCTATTATATTTGGGATTTCAAACATCTATTGATCTTTGTATTTCATTTTCTTAACTGAATTGATGATTTGATAAAGGCATTACTCATAAGATCAAGTTAGATGTAATTGAAGGTGTTCAACTTTAAGGGATTTAATTTTTGTAAATTTTCGTTTCATTTTTGGATATTATTGATAGATTTGGCATAATCTAATTCTTGTTGTATGAAACGATGATTTTTGTTTAAAGTTGATACACATTTGTGCTTACAATCTTTTTCTGGTTTTTCTTGAATTTCTCTGAAATTTTCTAAAGAAAAAGTTGGAGCCGATCCGGATCGGGCTAGATGATCCGGATCCCGAACGCAGGAATTCTTCTGCAGGCTGACGATCCGGATTGTATCTGCCGATCCGGATCCCGAACGCAGTTTCTCACTGCGGGTAGCCGATCCGGATCGCAGTTATGAACTGATCCGGATCGCGGCTAGGTTTTATAAAGAACAAAAGGGTTTTTGATTTCCTTTACTCCAATCTTTTGTTCCAAAGTTTCCAGAGCCTCTCTCTCTAGATTTCATCCTTCCTGGAAGCTTTCAAACTCAAGTTCTTCAACTCCAAGTAAGTTTTATTGATCAAAATCTCAGTTTTTCACCGTTTTTCTCTCTTCTTCCACAAACGTCATGAAATTCTTGGATCAACTTTGTTTGTGGATGGTTTTTGATCAAATTTCTTTTGAAATAAGAACTCTGGGTAGATTAGTTTTGATTATATGCTAGGTATTCTCCTGATTAACGGATTTTTAGGCTTCGATTTCTAAAATTTCGGTTTTAGGGCATATAATAAGGATTTTCGAAAATCATGCAATTGATCTATTTTTAAAAGTCTTTTTGCAAAACTAATTTGATTCTTAGTCTCTCTACATGATTATGATTGTTTGGGTACAATTTTTCAAATCTTTGAAAATTAATAATTTTCTCATGTGTTCTTGAGTCGTTCCACACAGGATTTCTTTTCTCAAGAAACCATTAGCAATGGTGATCACTTGGATTGTTTTCCTACTTACTGCTATGGTACATACGAGAGACACTGCCAAGAGAGCTAAAAAGGATGAAGTTAACTGGGATGAGTTATCTGATGATGAAACACATCCTGAAGAATCGCCACAGAAAACCTCTGTTGCATCAAAAGGGAAAGCCCATGCAGAAACATCAACGGAAAAGGCTCCGCTTACTGCTGCGGAAAAAGGAAAAGCACCGATGACTTCTTCATCCATTTTCATAAAAAGAAAAAGACTTGCTCGACGACCTGGACGAGCTCGAGGTATTGAAATAAATGAACCATGTCAAGAGAACCCAAGGAATATTTCTCAAATTGACACTGAATCAGAAGACGAAGAAGATTGGGACACATTTCTTGACGAAGTACAATAAGGCATTGATGAAGAAAATAAGGTTTACCTAAAGAAAAGGAAGCTACTGAAGTCTTCCTCAATACTTAAGCAGCAAGCCATGAAAAAGAATGTGCCAAGCAATCCACCCTTTTTGCCAAGACGATCTCCTCGGAATGAAGGTCAGACTGCTCCGTCAATCGTCACTCAACGTTCTTCAACTTCCAGAAGAACTGACCAAAAGGGAAATCTAGAGTCTTCCATAAAACAAGAACAAGATAAAATGGCTCTAGAACTCAGAAAAATGTCCAAGGACATACATCAGATGAAGCAAGAGTGTACTACGATCTCGGGAATGCTTAAAGGAATTTTGAAAAAGCTGGGTTGTACGAGCTCTGAAGACTCCGCCTCGGTTGACTCAGATTCAGATGCCTGAATCGTCTGACTAACAATTCTCTTATGCAGGAACTTTTTATTCTTTTGCAGATTTTTAATCTTTTTGTGCAGGTTTTTCAGTTTTTAGGACTTACTTTTAGTTCTAGTTCTTAAATTTCGGAACATTTTCGTTGATATTTTTTTTTTATTTTTTAACTCTCCTTCAATTTTTTGGTAACTTTGGCTTTGTTTGTGACAAAAAGGGGGAGAGAGTTTAGAGAACTTGAACAATGATATTGTGAAATTGTGATCTTGTATACATCAATGATGAACAATGATGACTGCATCAAGGTAAGTGAACATCAAGGGAACTTGAACAATGATTATGAAAATCTTGCTGATGAAGATTTTGTATGAAGATTTTGTATACATCAAGGTAAGTATCACTTCAACTTCAACTTTGGTTTTCATCTTGTGATTGTTTGCATGTCTCGACTAACTATTCGACTAACTATTTGGGCATGTAATATGACTAACAAGTTGATGTTGGACTAACATTTTGTGACATTTGGTTTTTAATTGCATAGAAGATATGTTGGTTTTTGACTATGATTCTCTTACATATCTGAATTCTCAAATGTCATGATGATCAGATAAACTCTATCTCTGTACTAGGTTTTGTATGCCAAATATTCTTGAGGTATCTAACGATCTCTTTTTGTCAAGAATGATTTCTTTGTGCAGAGAGTACAGATGTCTAAGTCTAGAGTCTGTTTTAGGAGTTTATCTCATGTTTTTAAATTTTTGGATCTCCATTGTAAATTTTTGTTGTATGGTGATAGCAACAAAAATATCTTTTTGAATTTTCTTTAGTGGATCTGTGTTTTGTCACGAAACCGCCAAAGGGGGAGATTGTTACGGAATTTGAGTTGGCGTAGTTTCGTGAAAGTCTCAAGTCTTGAAGATTGAAGGTGAAGAAAGTTGGATCATTTAACTCAATCTCAAGAAAGAAGAATTCAAAAGGATCAGGTATGTTTTACTAAAGATTTTGTGTGATCCGAATACTTCTTGTAGTGTAGAAACACTTGGAAGAATCTTTCATTGCATAAAAATCAAAAACTGGACTTGGGACATGTTCAGGATCCGGATCAGGTTGTTCGATCCGGATCCCGAAGGTGGTTCGTTCATACACCAGTTCAATCCGGATCGTAGCCTCTCTTGATCCGGATCCCGAACACTGAGTTTACCATCTTCCTTGAACGATCCGGATCAGGCTTCGCAATCCGGATCCCGAACGTTGATGTTTGGTGAACTGTATGAACGATCCGGATCAAGCACTTCGATCCGGATCCCGAACCTTCGTTTTTCTGGAATTACCTGACTCGTTACGACGATCCGGATCACAGCTAATCCGATCCGGATCGCCGTCCGTAAAATCTCCAGAAATGTTAGGTTTTTGATTCTTATCTCCTTCCTAGGGTTTCTAACCTATAAATAGACCCTATGACTCTTTTTCTAGGGTTAATCCAAAAAGAGGCCGAAAATAAAAATAGCCGTCATTTTCATATATACGCCTCTAGATCCACATATAGAGAAGAAAGGAAATCATTAGAGAATACTCTATGTTTCTTCATCTATATTGATTAGTTTGATTCTAGGTTTTCATACTCACATCTTGAGTTGAATCAAACTAATGAATACTTAGATGGTATTTCCGATCTATCTTTGATCTAAGTATTCGGCGGATCATCACCACCCAAAAACAACGATTTACCCCAAAAATCGGCGCGTGGATTCGCGTGTCCTTGTGGATTCAAGGTTCAACCGCTCTCGTGGATTCAGAGCGAGGCACGTTCGTGGATTCGAAGGGTGCTATTGGGTGAAGACCGTGGATTCGGTCGGACGTCGTGGATTCGACGTTGGACGCCGTGGATTCGGCGTTGGGCGCAGATCGTGGATTCGAGAAGCGTCGCGGAGCGAGCGGAGAAGATCCTCTAGGAGCGTATGGAAAAGGTTGAGTCGTAATTGTGTACGGTAAATCACCTTGTACATGTTTTAATTCTAGTGGATTTCTGCCGTGTTATCGGTCCCGTGGTTTTTTACTCCGGTGATGGAGTTTTCCACGTAAAAATCTTGCGTATTATTTTTTATTTCCGCATTGGGTTTTTATCGCAACGATTTTTGAGTGTTTATACATTTACACCTATTCACCCCCCTCTAGGTGTTTTTTCCCCTATTTAGATCCTTATTACATATAACCCAACACGATCCACAAGGCTCTCCCACATGCACAACACCAACAGGAACATGTACATCTAGTGCACGTGGTAACAACTCTACCTCTAGTCCAGGCAGGAAAGCCAAAATACACCAATTCAGACTGCTGTAATGAAATCATGCCCGCGACAACCCGATCCACTGCCATGGCGCCCTCCAACCGGGCGGCACAGACTCATCCGCTCGATGCAGGTGGTCGTCGCTCAGTCTGCCTCGACGTCAACTTCCAGTCTGTCTGGAAATATCTAGACTATCTACATAGAGAGCATGGCCTCTGCCTCTGCTCACACTGGGGCGACGAATGCGGTCTTCCGCAACAACACATCTATGCTACCGCCGCTGCTGATACCGATGCTGATTCTGCCCTCGGGGTCCACCCGACCTCTGACATCTCAAAAATTCACTATCCTAGAGAAGAAATCTGGAATGCCCATGCCGATCGATCTGTCCTCCATCCTATAGCCTCTATCTGACACTCCCCGGAAAAAAGGCTTCAAGAAGAAGACTACGGAACTCCGCCCAAATAAGCAGCTAGGTCCTAGGCGGACCGACAAGTCACACTCGGCGCCACCATGCCTCGGCATTGTGCTCCAACAAGTTTGTCGCCAAAAGAACCTAAAATCGCTCCTCAATAAAAAAAGGTCTCAAGGAGTCGCTCCATCGCTGTGATCCAAGACTCTGCCTCCCACGGCTCCAAGCTCAATCCTGCAAATCGGGGTGGATCAGACAGCCGGGACTGGCTCCATTGATCGATGATGTCCCAAATCTCATCTACTATCCGCTATCCACCCTACCTCGGTGCCTCGGCACTACTCGTCGACATGGAGGGGGCTGGTCGCTCAATCGGTGCCACTGGTATAGCTGGAGATGCCACTGCATGGGAAGAAAGTGCTGGAGGACACTCAGGCGGTACTGCAACTGGCTGTGCTCTCTACTCCAACAGGCGCATCAAACGTTCCATGGCCTCCTACTGGCATCGGACAGCCTCCGACATCAGTGCCATCTGGTCCATAACTCCAGGGTCTCGCTTTTCTCTGATAGCTCTGCCTCCTGCTGCTCGGGTTACTCAACAGATGCGGGATGTACCCTCCTCATTGCACAACGTCTCAGGGGCATCGTAGTCCACTGCACAATAACAAACATCAGGACACAATAACCATACGACCCAATCCAGCGAAAGTCTAACACATGTCATCCATTCCATAGCATTATGTTGTCTGCAGCCAACATAATCGCCTAGGAGAATAAACATGCCAATCACTCATCCCGTCTCTTGGGAGAGGTATAATACTCAATCAGGACTCTCGCTAAAAGTCACGACTCTCACGTAGTCATCCTAATGTCTAACCACAAGCCTAGGGTTTCTAAGTCCACCATGACCTACAACCTAGGCTCTGATACCACTCTAATCTGTCACGCCCCGGGGTCGAAACTGCGACCCGGGCTCGCCAACAGATCCGCCGCCTATACAAAACCCCGCATAAGCGAAGTGTCCAACCTGCAAGAGAAGGTACTTCAGCTAAACAGATATCAGAGCTATAAAGAAAACTACTGTAAAACTAAAATCCAATCACTGTACAACTGAAAATAAAGATACAATATCCATCTCCCAAATACGATCATCTACAAAATCCTCTGATACAAAAACTCAGAACTCTGCAGGGAGGTAAACAGAAATGATACATCAGTGTACAGGCTCTCAGTACAAGTCAGATCCTCACAATACAATAATCACTCAAAAGTGGAAATAAAACTAATCTACTGACTGTACTATAAATCTCCAAAAAGGGGGGCACCGCTATACTCCAAAGACGGGTAGGGAATTAGCTCGCGACTCCCTCGCCTCGGTCTGAAGGATCAGCAACTGGAGCAACAAGAACTGGAGAAGGGGTCCCTGGGGAAAAATACACCACAGCGGGTGTGAGAACTATATCCCACAGTAGTTCTCAGTGGGTACCGCCACCAAGCCCGACGGTCTGCCCACTAAGTCTACTAGAGGCATAAAGTAACAAATGTAATACTGAATGGAAAGAGCTGGAAAAATAACTCTACAGCTACTATGCCTCTATCTAGATGCTCAAGAAGTGGAAGAGATGGAAACATGATGCATCTACTAACTCTCAAGTATAGTCACCCAATCTACACTGACTGCCACATAGGGTCCAGTCAAACCTGCGCCCACCTACTGCCGCACATCCACAAGAGGACGGGTCTACCGTAGGGTGTCTGTGACTGCCAAAACTGGCCCAGCCAGAGGGACTGCGTCGACAAGTCGCGATAGCAAAGTAACAGGCCCAACTCCGGAGTGGCACTCAAGGGGCGCGACCCCACCGAGGAAAGTATCTGCGCATCTCTGTCGAGCTCAATATGGCTCATGCAGGCTATAGTCCAAATCCACGATCAACAAGATCGACAGTAACCAACAACACCAACTCTCACTCACAGGCTGGAAAACCACACAGCCGGGACCACCGTCAACCCAACGGCTCCCACAACAGAACACCAAACTCACAGATAACACATGAAGGACCGACACCATAAGGGTTCGGAAATCCTGATAGGTCGGAGCCTAGAACCCCAATCAAACAAGAACAGACTCCAGGCTCCGCCTATCGAAGTTCCCGACCCCCTTATAGTTCGGGAACACGACAACCTCGGTACAGCATGCGAAAGACACCAACCAGGGTCCGAAAGTTCCGGGAGACCAACACCTACAACCCTATCAAACAAGAACAGGTTCCAGGCATGGCCCCCATCGCTTTCGTCCCGAAAAAAGGAACGACCCCTAGAACCCAAATCACCCAAACTCTCTCTGGTGAGGAAGTTGTAATAAAAAGATGACAGTTATTACTGAAAACTATTTTAATCTGAGAAACCAAATTTAATATATTTTAGTTCTTTAATAAAAATCAGTTCAAATAAATTTTATTTTCCAAACCCCGAAGGGCTATTGCCTTCACCCAAATCAAACAAGAACAGGCTCGAGCAACTCGCTCGAAGTTTGGAAGGAAAACATTAGTTTACAGAAATTATATGTGTCCAAAAACAGTCTGGGTTCTAGGTCCTGCTATCACTAGTATACTATTGCCACTAACACAGTGGCAACACATATAAAACGAGGAAACAAGACATCCCGGGACCACCGTTTCACCCAAACGGCTCCCGCCACAGATAAAAGACCAACTACATCTACCAGACTTCACTCTGCCCCCAAGCACGAGTGTAACATGCATCCCACACTAAAAGGAAATCCCGACCACTCGGCCCACTACCCGGGCGAGGATAACACTATGTCCAGGAATAAAGTATAACGTGTGGATGTCTAAAACATAAATAAACCTAGCCCAAGTGAGGGTTTTCTATTGGTCTCGTTACACATGCAACATATGACGGGGTGCTAGGTCAAGTTCCAATAACAACAATTAATTTAACTAAAGCAGGATCAGGGAACATAAATCAACAGGATATCAACAATAACACAGGAAAGATGGCATCTCTCTCTCTAACATGCAATCTAATCCATCTCATGGCATGTATGTTCCCTATATAATAGAATTAGTAGATAGTCCATTATTTTTGGAGCCGAAGCAACCCACCTGAAAATGCTAATTGATCCAATGTCCAAAAAGGCTGAAACTGCACGGGGATAATCCTCGAATTCACCCGGTTCCAACGGGTCCAAAAACGCCCAAAAACTCCTCCTGGGTACAAAGATAAGGCCCAAACATTACAAACAATACAAAATTCCAAGTGTACAGCTTGCTGAAATTTCAGTCCCAAAGATGCAAAATTTCCACCTATAAGATAAACTCCAAAAATTCCAATAAAAATACGATAGCGATTCTTGCGAAGCGTAGATGTCAATCGAGTCCTTAAACGTCGAATTTCGATGCTCGAGTGCTGAGATAAAAATCTGACAAGCCTCCGCTGTCCAGAAAAACCACCAGCAGGAAAGGGGTTCAAAGATGCCTCGTAAACTGTGCCAAGAACTCAAAATGAGACGAAGTAATGTACAGAAATCGAAGGCATACCTCTCATGAATGCGCTGCCACAAAAATAGGCTCAAAATACCATCGGAGTAATCCAGGGGGTCTCGTGGACCGAAAAGTGACGGTGGAAGCCAAAATCCAAGAAACGTCGCAGTGCGCCGCGTCGCAGAAAGTGCAGATGTCGAGGCCTCCAAAAAATCTGAAAATCCCTCAGTAGATGGAGCACAAGATGAAGAGCAACTTCTCTTCAGGCCTCAATTGGAGATGGGCTCGGGAAAAGGCCCAAAATCCATATTTTGGAGACCGGGCTCCGAAAAATACAAGTAAATAGTCCATTTTCATCGTTTTCGCGCACTGAATCCAAAGTCGATGTCCGTTTTGCCCAATTCCACTTCTAAAATTTGTCAAAGGCTTCCGGTTAGGCAATCTTGCTCCATTTTACACTCTGAATTCATTCCTTGGGCCCGACACGCGCACAAACACTCCCAGAAGCCACTAATCCATCTGTAAACCCTTAAGCGGGGATTCGGGTCCTCACAGGATGCACCTCATCCGGATCTTGAACACTCACAATGTCTAGTTTTTTATTTTTATAACTTGAGAAATATTCCAAGTGTTTCTAAACTATAAGAATGTATTCAAATCATCACAAAATATTTAATTTAACGTACCTGAACATTTGAATCCATTCTTCTTGAGATTGATATACGTGATCAACAAGTCTTCAACTTCAATCTTCAAGACTCAATCTACTTCACGAAATACGCCAATACAAAAATCCTTAACAATCTCTCCCTTTGGCGGTTTCGTGACAAAACATATAATCCACAAAAAAAACAAAAATCCGATTTTTTTTGCTATCACCATACAACAAAAATACGCATGAATGATCCAAATAAATGTAAATACAAGAGATTCACTCCTAAAACAAACTGCCACGCCCCGGCGTCGAAACTGCGACCCGGGCCTGCCAACAGATCCGCCGCCCATACGGGAAGCCCTGTATAGACGAAGCGACTAACTTGCAAAAGTTCAAACTACACTATACAGATATCAGAGCGGAAAAGTAAACTACTAAAATAAATATATACAACTCCTCAAATAGTACATGCCAAGTCCTCACAATACATAAGTCTCTCCAAAATAATAAAACTCTCAAAATGTAAAAAGTACATGATACATCCCAAAATCACTGACAGTACTAATACATCACCAAAAGAGGGTACAACTACTCTCTGTGGAAGAAGACTGGTAGGGATCTAGCTCGCGACTCCCTTACCTCGGTCAGCAGGATCAGCAACAGGAGCAACAGGAACTGGAGAAGAAGTCCCTAGGAAAAAGTTACCACAACGGGTGTGAGAACTACATCCCATAGTAGTTCTCAGTGGGTACCGCCAACAAGCCCGACGGTCTACCCACTAAGTCTACTAGAGGCATAAAGTAACAAATGCAATACTGAAAGGAAAATGGCTGGAAAATAACTCTACAGCTACTATGCCTCTATCTAAATGCTCAAGGAGTGATACAGATGGAAACATGATGCATCTACTAACTCTCAAAATACAATCACTCAATCTACACTGACTGCCACATGGGGTCAAATCAAACCTGCGCCTACCTACTGCCATTACATCCGTGACTGCCAAAACTGGCCCAGCTAGAGGGACTGCGTCGACAAATCGCGGTAACAAAGTAACAGGCCTAGCTCCGGAGCGGCACTCGAGGGGCGCGACCCCACCGAGAAAAGTATCCGCGCATCTCTGTCGAGCTCAATGCGGCTCATGCAGGCTATAGTCCAAATCCATGATCAACAAGATCGACAGTAACCAACAATACCATCTCTCACTCACAGGCTAGAAAACCACACAGCCGGGACCCACCGCCGACTCAGACGGCTCACAGAATAAAATACTGATCTAATCACTGCTACCAGACTCCACTCGGCCCCCAGGCGCGAGTGTAACATGCATCCCACAACAACCCGACCACTCGGCCCAGTACCCGGGCGAGGAAACTCTAAGTCCAGGTGAAGGAATGAATAAAAGTGTGGGAGTGTCTAAAGCATAAATAACTAGCTTATGTTGGAGTTTTCTACTAGTCTGGTCGACATGCATCATATGACAGGGTGCTAGGTCAAGTTCCAACAATAGCAGTTTACTAACATAATTAGGAAGCAATAATCAAATACAATCATAATAACAACATAAAGGGATCACCATCTCCTTTTCTAACATGCATCCTAACCACATCTCGCAATCATGCATGAGTATAATCAAATAGAGTTAATGAACCGTCCATCGGTTTTGAAGACGAAGCAACCCACCTGGAAGTGCAAATCGATCCAAAGTCCAAAAAGGCTAAAACTGCACGGGGATAATCCTCGGATTCCCACGATTCCAACGGGCCCAAAAACACCCAAAAACTCTTCCTGGTTACAAAGATATGGTCCAAACATTGCAATCAATAAAAATTCCCAAGATCACTTGCTGCTGAAAAATCAGTCCAGGAAATGCGAAAATACCACCTGCGATATAAACTCCAAAAATTCCAATAAAACTACGATGGCGATCCTCGCGAAGCGTAGATGTTGATTGAGTCCTCACACATTGAAATACGATACTCGAGCACAGAGATAAAAATCCGACAAGGCTCTGCTGTCTAGGAAAACCACCAGTAAAATAGGGGCTTGAAAATGTACCAGAAACCCCAATAAAAACTCAAATCTGGGAGGAGTAGAAAATACAAAAATCGTAGATTTACCTCTCGTGAATCCGACGCCATAAAAATCGTCCAAAAATTTCATCGGAGTAGCTCTGTGGACCTCGTGAACCGAAACGCGACAAAAACGGGCCGCCGAAGAAAAAATGTCGCACTGCGCTAACTCGTCGAAGATGTCGATGCCGCGGCTTTCAAAAAATTCGAGCTTCCTTCTCAAGATGCAGAACAAGATGAGGAACAAACTTGCAATAGGGCTATTTCACAAATGGGCTCGGGAAAAGAGTCCAAGACCCCAAAGAAGAGGGCTATTTATAGGCCTCCACCAAAGAAACCAAAGAAAAAGGCTTAATGGGCTTTCGAGCCCATTTTTCGGGCGCCCGGGGCTTTCGGGCGCCAACAGTAGCCCGAAAAAACCCCGCGGCCCGGCCCACGACCCGCACCCGGAGTGTCCCGGTGCCGACACGTGGCCCCTCCGCGCCCCGCGCGCCCGGCGCACGCGGGCCCGCCAATCGCGGCGCGCCGCGTGGCAGCGCGGTCCACGGTGGGGACCGTGGGCCGCAGTTCACGGCGGCCCAGCCGGGTCGCTGCGTGTCACGCCCCGGGTGTAAACCAGAACCCGGGCCCGTCCACAGATCCGCCGTGCACACGGTACTTTCCGTGTACACGAAGCGCCAGTAACCTGCTCAGATAAAAGAGATATAATAAAAGAGCAATAAAAACAGAGCTGAACTAAAAGAAATACATCTCAGACTGAAGCTGGAAATAAAATACAATACATCTGTATAAATGATACATCTGTCTCTCCCAGCTCACCAAAATAAATACAACCTGCTGGCAAAAGCCAGTCCCAAAGTAAAGGTACTACCGTCTGAGGAAACATGGGTACACCAACAATCCAGCTAACGTGCTCATCCTGCCTCGAGATCTATCTACTCGACCGTCCTCTCTCCTCGACCCGCCACTGTAAGCCCAGTGGCACCCGCATAAAACACTGCAAAACAAGGGAGAAGCAAAAGAGGAAAGAAGAATGGGGGTGAGACTACTAGTAAACCAGTAGCCTCCCCTAGTGGGTAAAACCTCAACTCTGACACGCCCACTAGGTCTACCAGAGGCAAAAGGAATAAAGGTGGTATGCAATGAGTATGACTCCTGATGAAAAGCTACCACTAGAATGCCTCTAAAAACTGAGCTAAAAGAATAGCTGAATGTATGCATCAGAATGTCAACGCCTGCCTGACCAGACCCAATCGATACACCAGTAAGCACTGGTACTGCCTGCTCTGCCTGCCAAATCGGGTATGCCCGCCTACGCATAACACCGATAGGAAAAGGGAGTCTCGAAGACTCGAAGCCTGTAAAAACGCACACTCCGGAGTGGCACTCGAGGGGAGCGACCCACACGAGTATAATGCCTGGGTAACAAGTACCAAATCAGCAGGACTGGATCATGACTCTGATCACGGTGGAAAACCCATCCACTAGAAGAAATCCAAATCCTCTATCCCAATCTGATGCAATAACCACTGTCCGGTCAACCGCCAAAGATCCGCGGTTGCCGCAATGCCCGGCCCTCACAGCCTGCCTGTCCCAAAGCCCACAACTGTCTGACTACACTATCCCAGTCCCTGCTCGAACCCGAGCGCACTACCCCCCGAATATAAATAAAAGAAGAGAAAAGCATGGTTTCTCCTAAGTCAATTCCAGCATGATAGTGTAGCAGAAAAAGGTGGCCTAACTAGGTGACCATACAAGCATGCAAATGTCCCAAGATGATATAAAAAATAAACAGATGTCGATAACCTTTATAATGTTAGAGCATGTATAGAACAGTATGAGCATAGTAAATATGAGATAGCCTGTGCCTGTTTATGCCACAAACCCAAAGCCCACAATTATTGATTAGCCTTACCTTTTAACATGATGTTACTGTCCTACAATCATAATCCCCAATCAAGCAAGTTCTAACAATATCTGTTTAATCACAATAAGCCTGCCATTGCCACACATAAAGTGCATTTATCCTTTTCATCAAAGAAGCTACTCAAATGCCTAGCGGGTAATCAAAAGATGGAGGGTTAACAACCACACCCATAATGACAATCCTGACCCAGGTCCGACATCCGGTCAACCACCTACTATCCGCAATAGCCGCAATACCCCAAAAGCTAAAATTCAAGCCCCGGCTACACTATGCCGATCCCTGCTCAAACCCGAGCAACAAATAGCCGCCTGCCTAAGGAATAGGGGGAAGAAGAGACAATAGGGTTCCTCCCAAGGCAGTCCCAACATATAGTGTAGCGGTCAGAAATGGTCTAACTAGATATCCCTGAAATCAAGCCTATCTCCTCATGGAAGAAAGAAGGGGAGTGACAAATAGTGGTTCATCATGTGTATCAAGTAATAACTCCACCTGGGTGTAATCATCATGCTAAATCATAATCCAACCGCACATGTCCATAACCTGCTAATCACCCTCACATGAATCATCCACCTATGCCTGTCCAAAAATCCTCAAGTGGTACCCTCCCACAAGACGCCTCACAATAACACAATATGAAAGTACATCCCCCCCCTTATGCAAGGTTAAATGCTAAAACGATGTCCATGAAGCATGTATAAGTTCCAACATGTCAAGTTTCCAATATAATGTTTTCCATATGATAGGCTCACAATTATCTAGTTAAGCATGCATGTCCATTAGGTGACCATTCAACATGTCCAATAAAGGGGATCACTCTAATATTCCTAGTGGGTATATCAGAAAAGAGGAGTAAAGCAACCACCCACCTCGAGCGCTAAACCCTGATCCCAACAGCGAAGTCCGCGCCCGGTCTCAACGATCACCACGGTGCTGCACAAAATACCCCAAAAGAACAAGCACAATTAATCCACCATGCTCACACCAAAATCTGTCCCAAATACAATCAGTCCACAGTTTTGCCTTTTTCACCTGCGAGATGTGCTCGAGAAATTCCAGGAAAAATACCGTCACGATCCTCGCGACGAACCGGTCGAAACGAGTACCTGCACGTTCCCACACGAGTTTTCTACGCTGAGATCCAAAATCGACAAGAGAACTACCCCGAACAATACTTCCACCCAAAACTGTGCTACAAAGTTCTGTAAAAAGGGGTTTCTCACCTTCGGGGAAAATTCCAGAAAATCCAAGAAAATTCAGAGAGACTCCTGGCGGTGCGTAGATGCAAATTGCCTTTTGAATCACCTCAATCCGATGTCTGGTTGCGGAGATATCGCCGAAATACCGAACCGCTGTCCAAAACTCCATCACAGCAAAAGAGGTCACAAGATGATCCGAAAACCCATGAAAACCTCGGGATGGGAAAAACCAGCAAACACGGAAAACGTAGCCCTACCTGTCGTGAAGACGATGGCGCAAGAATCGCTGAAAAAGAGTGCCGGGGTAGCTCGGGAGAGTCCGTGCACTGAAATGCGACGAAGGGAATCACAAGGGAACGAGCGTCGCGCCGCGCCGTAAAATCCAAACCTCGGAGTGCGTGCCACCACAAATCTTGGAAATCCTCCAGAAGATGTAGAACTCGAAGGGGAACAACTTTGCTGAAGACACCTTGGTGAGAGGAGGCTCGGAAATGGTGGAAAAAAGTGAGAAGAAAGGAGCTCGGGCTGTTTAAATAGGCCTCCCAAACAATTAGCAAAATGCCATCCGGGTCCCCATTCTCGGGCGCCCGGAAGTTTCCGGGCGCGCACAGTGCGGCCCGGCCCAAGACTTTCGGGCGCGCACAGTGCGGCCCGGCCCAAGGCGCGCCGTCGGACGGGATCCACGGTCCGTCCGACCCGCCTCCGCGCCCGCCACGTGTCGCCCGAACAGGCGACAGCCCAAATCCTCCACTCCTGCTGCGCCACGCGGCCAACCCCGGGAGTCGACACGCGTCCCCGACAACAGTACCGGTCGCGCCTGCGCGCCTGCCCGCGCCAGCTGCCCCTCCTGCCCGCACAGTTGACCAGCCAATAGGGAAGCGCCACGCGTCCCTGCCACTGACCGCTGCACCCGGTGCACGAGCCTCCGTAAGCCGAACCAATGGTAACCTGCCACGTGTCCACTCCGGTGCACCGTGAACCAAAACCCAACCATCATGCTCCGTTAGACCGTGAGCTGTGAGCCGGCCTATGGGGTGGTGCCACGTGCCCCCGCCTTGGTGCACGACGGCCGCGTGGACCGCGCCTGCCCGCGCGCCGCGCGCGCTGCCCGCGCCCTGTGCCGCCGCCGTTCCGCCTGCCCGAGGGCCGCGCCGCGCCCGCCGACGCTGCCCGCCGCCGCCGCCGCCGCCGGCCGATCGCCGGAGTTACTGTTCCGGCGGTGAACAGTACCCGAAGCTCAGAAAAAATCCAGCAGATAGTCCATCTTGACCGTTTTCGCGCGCTGAACCCGAATTTGACGTCCGCTTCGCCAAATTCCCATCCAATAAATCGCCGGAGGCTCCCGAAAAGGCATTTTCAATCCGAATTTCGTGCCGAGTCCAAATCTGATATCCGATTTGCGCGAAAACACCTATAAACATCCGACGGGGTTCCCTGATTACCCACGTGATCCACTTTAAGCTCGGAGTCAATCACTTGTGTCCAAATTGGCGCACGAACACCGCCGACATGCCCCGTAGGCCTCCAGAAGCTGCCGGTCACACAGTAAAAGCCCTGTAGAGTTCCGGATCATCACATCCTCCCCCACTAAAAGAAAGTTTCGTCCTCGAAACTAAAGCAACTCTCAACGAGTCTCAGAAACCAGGGGTAAGTACTCAACACCGCCGTCTCCCGCTCTCAAGTCGCCTATCACTCCCCGTGATTACTCCTCAGCAATAATAACAGCAACAACCAGTACGGCATAGCCCGATCGCGCAATTCCCTCATCTCACAAGCCGGAATTCACAACGAGCGTCCCTCGTACTCCGAACTCTCGCAGGGCTCCAAAGAAGTGAGTCAATCACGGGCGAGGAGTTCAAAACACAACACTCCTGAGCGAAGACGCAGAAAAACCTCAGGGACTCCATCAAAAGCCTGGGGGAAAGAACGAACAGCCAGTGCAACACGCACTAAAATCACCCTCTAGAGCCGACTCAACCAGGGCAACCCGAAACACATCCACACAAGCACCCGCACAGGAAAGGGGCCCTAACAAGCAGGGGTTCTCACTCGGTCACTGATACCAATCTTACCATCCGCTCGTCAAATTCTGCTGGCACCATCCGGTCCAAAAGCTCCTCACCTCAGTAGTAACTGCCGATCTCGGCCCATCTCAAATAGCATCTATTTTGACTGGACTTCCACCGCCGCCCCCGCGGCTAAATACGTAATCCAGGAAGATGTGCTCTCAACGATGAAACTTGTACCAAAACCATTTAGCATAAGACCTTATCCTCACAGACCTTGCCACAGCATCTATAAATGCTTCACAAGCTCTAAATCACTCAGGGAGGGGTAAAAGCCAAGATATCCCTGAAAAATGCCGCTATCAATCCGTTCAAGCCCAACTGGAACACAGAATTCCTCAATCTTAAAGGCAATAAGGCATTAGTCATTCCATTGGCCTCACTGTACTCATAATGCCCCTAGCGTGTCCTGAACGTCATCTTGGCGAGATACTCAGCTGTAGTTCCAAATTGATGCAGGCATCATAATCGAACATCTGCCGGAGTATAACTCCATCCAAAAGGTCCTAAATAATACCCGGACCTGCCTGGGCTCCACTCACAAAGAACTCTCACAGTCGTGTATCAACGACGCGGCACTAGGTCCAACAAACCCTCTATCCATCAGGTCCACGCACCTATGCCCACAACTCTCACAGCTCTACAAATGATATTTAACGAGGTGCTATCGAGGTAGGCGCAGTTCCCAGAACCACGTCAATCGAAATCACAAACTCCCTAACCGGCGGCATCATCACATCGGCTCAGGTGGAATCACACCCGGGATCTCACGGCAACAAGAATATCCTTACGTCCCGGTGCCGCCGTAGGCACCTCTCCCACTATCGCTGTAACCTGAGTACCCAAACAGTCGCAACAAACAAGCCTTCTATTGTCTGCCTCGCAGAAAACAAGGTCCTTTCTCTCAGCAGTGAAACATCCAGTGGCCACTATGCCAACCAGTCCCAAGCACTGGGGTCTAAACACCGAACGGCCACAAATACCAATAAGTCTGCCGGCATAACTTCGGCCTCTACTGCACTGGATATGATCCACCAGCCTTCCCCACCTGCACCAATACCACAGTAACCTGTACCTCTAGTGCACGGGGCAACAACTCTGCCTCTAGCCTATGCCGGACTGCAACATGCTCTAACTCTGACTGCTGTGATGAATCACCACCGGCGACACTCGATCCACTACCGTGGCGCCCTCCAACCGGGCGGCACAAATTCATCCTCTCGATGCAATGTGTCGTCGCTCAGCCTGCCAAACATATCTAGACCAATCACAAAGGGAGCTCGACCCCTGTCCCTGCTCACACTGAGGGCGACGAATGTGGTCTCTCGCAGACAGCCAATCCACGCTACCGCTGCACCACTCTGGTAAATGGGCTGATGCTGTCATCGGGGTCCACCCAACCTCTGACGTCTCAGAAATCCACCTGGATATCATCGTCAACGACAAAGCACCATCAATTCATGCAATTCCTTATACAATTTACCCCTTACTAAGCTCACCCCTCAATCACATATGTTGTACCCCAAACATGCATGTTATCGATCACCAAGGGTAACATCCCCCTGGGGTAAGCTTTACATAATCCATCCAAAAGGATATCACCATCCTGGAAGGGAAACGAAAATGTCCTTGCCGGCCGACCTGTCCACCAATACCTAGCGCCAAGCGCCTCTATCCAGAACTCGCCTCTGGCGGCAGACCCCTATCCAACGGAACTGCAATGCTACGCGCCATACCCAATGCCTCCACTATCAAAGCACCCCAAAATCTAAACCTGCAAAAGAGGGTCCGAATACACGGAAGGGCATCCTGGCGCAATCCACCTCACAGTCAAGCATACCCTATGCGCCTTGTCCCCTAAATCGTAGAGCGCGTAGTTCAGTAACTGCGTAAATCCTTTTGACACCAAGAGGCTCTCAAGCAGTCTTTCCATCACCACCAACCACGATTCTACCCCAAGAGGCTCAAACTTAATCCTATGAATCGGTGGTTTTATCTGCCAAAACTGGCTTAACTGATCAATGGTGTCCCATAGCTCATCCGCTGTCAACAATCCACCCGCCTCGCGCGCCTCGGCACTAACCATTGGCACGGAGGGCTACTCACTCCCTCAGTACTACAAAAATCCCCGCCCCTGAGGATACTGCAACCGGGTGGTCTCAGAAAGAAGCACTGCGTCGAGCTGCCCGCTGCTCCGACAACTGTGTCACTCAAAACCAGATGCCCGCTCACTCTGCCGCTGATAAGCCTCTGACAATCCTGTCATCAGGGTCCCGAGTCCTCTGACTCTAATCCGGTATCCGGCCTGAAACAACTAGCTCAGACCCAACTGCCGCACCAAGGTGCGCCCGGGTCAAGGCCCAACGTCGGGGAGACACCGCTCGCCACGACAAACCGCAAATCAGCACACCCCAAACACCTCGACCCAATCTAGCGAAAGTCCAAGACATCCTTCTATTTCTGTAACCTTATGTTGTCTGCAGCCAACATACTGTCCACAGAAATAGAGTATGTCCGATCCCTCTTCACTCACAGGAAGAGTAAACAAATAAATCGCCGACTTTCGCAAGGTGTCGCGTCTCTCGCGTCCTATCATCCTAGGGTCTGCTAAAAGCCTAGGGTTTCCTAAGTCCCAACCGACCTATCCCTAAGCTCTGATACCAACTTAATCTGTCACGCCCCGGGTGTAAACCAGAACCCGGGCCCGTCACAGATCCGCCGTGCACACGGTACTTTCCGTGTACACGAAGCGCCAGTAACCTGCTCAGATAAAAGAGATATAATAAAAGAGCAATAAAAACAGAGCTGAACTAAAAGAAATACATCTCAGACTGAAGCTGGAAATAAAATACAATACATCTGTATAAATGATACATCTGTCTCTCCCAGCTCACCAAAATAAATACAACCTGCTGGCAAAAGCCAGTCCCAAAGTAAAGGTACTACCGTCTGAGGAAACATGGGTACACCAACATCCAGCTAACGTGCTCATCCTGCCTCGAGATCTATCTACTCGGCCGTCCTCTCTCCTCGACCCGCCACTGTAAGCCCAGTGGCACCCGCATAAACACTGCAAACAAGGGAGAAGCAAAAGAGGAAAGAGAAGAAGAATGGGGGTGAGACTACTAGTAAACCAGTAGCCTCCCCTAGTGGGTAAAACCTCAACCTTGACACGCCCACTAGGTCTACCAGAGGCAAAAGGAATAAAGGTGGTAGCAATGAGTATGACTCCTGATGAAAAGCTACCACTAGAATGCCTCTAACAACTGAGCTAAAAGAAATAGCTGAATGTATGCATCAGAATGTCAACGCCTGCCTGACCAGACCCAATCGATACACCAGTAAGCACTGGTACTGCCTGCTCTGCCTGCCAAATCGGTATGCCCGCCTACGCATAACACCGATAGGAAAAGGGAGTCTCGAAGACTCGAAGCTGTAAAAACGCACACTCCGGAGTGGCACTCGAGGGGATGCGACCCACACGAGTTATAATGCCTGGGTAACAAGTACCAAATCAGCAGGACTGGATCATGACTCTGATCACGGTGGAAACCCATCCACTAGAAGAAATCCAAATCCTCTATCCCAATCTGATGCAATAACCACTGTCCGGTCAACCGCCAAAGATCCGCGGTTGCCGCAATGCCCGGCCCTCACAGCCTGCCTGTCCCAAAGCCCACAACTGTCTGACTACACTATCCCAGTCCCTGCTCGAACCCGAGCGCACTACCCCCCGAATAAATAAAAGAAGGAGAAAAGCATGGTTTCTCCTAAGTCAATTCCAGCATGATAGTGTAGCAGAAAAAGGTGGCCTAACTAGGTGACCATACAAGCATGCAAATGTCCCAAGATGATATAAAAAATAAACAGATGTCGATAACCTTTATAATGTTAGAGCATGGTAGAACAGTATGAGCATAGTAAATATGAGATAGCCTGTGCCTGTTTATGCCACAAACCCAAAGCCCACAATTATTGATTAGCCTTACCTTTTAACATGATGTTACTGTCCTACAATCATAATCCCCAATCAAGCAAGTTCTAACAATATTTGTTTAATCACAATAAGCCTGCCATTGCCACACATAAAGTGCATTTATCCTTTTCATCAAAGAAGCTACTCAAATGCCTAGCGGGTAATCAAAAGATGGAGGGTTAACAACCACACCCATAATGACAATCCTGACCCAGGTCCGACATCCGGTCAACCACCTACTATCCGCAATAGCCGCAATACCCCAAAAGCTAAAATTCAAGCCCCGGCTACACTATGCCGATCCCTGCTCAAACCCGAGCAACAAATAGCCGCCTGCCTAAGGAATAGGGGGAAGAAGAGACAATAGGGTTCCTCCCAAGGCAGTCCCAACATATAGTGTAGCGGTCAGAAATGGTCTAACTAGATATCCCTGAAATCAAGCCTATCTCCTCATGGAAGAAAGAAGGGGAGTGACAAATAGTGGTTCATCATGTGTATCAAGTAATAACTCCACCTGGGTGTAATCATCATGCTAAATCATAATCCAACCGCACATGTCCATAACCTGCTAATCACCCTCACATGAATCATCCACCTATGCCTGTCCAAAAATCCTCAAGTGGTACCCTCCCACAAGACGCTCACAATAACACAATATGAAAGTACACATCCCCCCCTTATGCAAGGTTAAATGCTAAAACGATGTCCATGAAGCATGTATAAGTTCCAACATGTCAAGTTTCCAATATAATGTTTTCCATATGATAGGCTCACAATTATCTAGTTAAGCATGCATGTCCATTAGGTGACCATTCAACATGTCCAATAAAGGGGATCACTCTAATATTCCTAGTGGTATATCAGAAAAGAGGAGTAAAGCAACCACCCACCTCGAGCGCTAAACCCTGATCCCAACAGCGAAGTCCGCGCCCGGTCTCAACGATCACCACGGTGCTGCACAAAATACCCCAAAAGAACAAGCACAATTAATCCACCATGCTCACACCAAAATCTGTCCCAAATACAATCAGTCCACAGTTTTGCCTTTTTCACCTGCGAGATGTGCTCGAGAAATTCCAGGAAAAATACCGTCACGATCCTCGCGACGAACCGGTCGAAACGAGTACCTGCACGTTCCCACACGAGTTTCTACGCTGAGATCCAAAATCGACAAGAGAACTACCCCGAACAATACTTCCACCCAAAACTGTGCTACAAAGTTCTGTAAAAAGGGGGTTTCACCTTCGGGGAAAATTCCAGAAAATCCAAGAAATTCAGAGAGACTCCTGGCGGTGCGTAGATGCAAATTGCCTTTTGAATCACCTCAATCCGATGTCTGGTTGCGGAGATATCGCCGAAATACCGAACCGCTGTCCAAAACTCCATCACAGCAAAAGAGGTCACAAGATGATCCGAAAAACCCATGAAAACCTCGGGATGGGGAAAAACCAGCAAACACGGAAAACGTAGCCCTACCTGTCGTGAAGACGATGGCGCAAGAATCGCTGAAAAAGAGTGCCGGGTAGCTCGGAGAGTCCGTGCACTGAAATGCGACGAAGGGAATCACAAGGGAACGAGCGTCGCGCCGCGCCGTAAAATCCAAACCTCGGAGTGCGTGCCACCACAAAATCTTGGAAATCCTCCAGAAGATGTAGAACTCGAAGGGGAACAACTTTGCTGAAGACACCTTGGGTGAGAGGAGGCTCGGAAATGGTGGAAAAAGTGAGAAGAAAGGAGCTCGGGCTGTTTAAATAGGCCTCCCAAACAATAGCAAAATGCCATCCGGGTCCCCATTTCGGGCGCCCGGAAGTTTCCGGGCGCGCACAGTGCGGCCCGGCCCAAGACTTTCGGGCGCGCACAGTGCGGCCCGGCCCAAGGCGCGCCGTCGGACGGGATCCACGGTCCGTCCGACCCGCCTCAGCGCCCGCCACGTGTCGCCCGAACAGGCGACAGCCCAAATCCTCCACTCCTGCTGCGCCACGCGGCCAACCCCGGGAGTCGACACGCGTCCCCGACAACAGTACGTCGCGCCTGCGCGCCTGCCCGCGCCAGCTGCCCTCCTGCCCGCACAGTTGACCAGCCAATAGGGAAGCGCCACGCGTCCCTGCCACTGACCGCTGCACCCGGTGCACGAGCCTCCGTAAGCCGAACCAATGGTAACCTGCCACGTGTCCACTCCGGTGCACCGTGAACCAAACCCAACCATCATGCTCCGTAGACCGTGAGCTGTGAGCGGCCTATGGGGTGGTGCCACGTGCCCCCGCCTTGGTGCACGACGGCCGCGTGGACCGCGCCTGCCCGCGCGCCCGCGCGCTGCCCGCGCCCTGTGCCGCCGCCGTTCCGCCTGCCCGAGGCCGCGCCGCCGCCGCCGACGCTGCCCGCCGCCGCCGCCGCGCGGCGATCGCCGGAGTTACTGTTCCGGCGCGTGAACAGTACCCGAAGCTCAGAAAAAATCCAGCAGATAGTCCATCTTGACCGTTTTTCGCGCGCTGAACCCGAATTTGACGTCCGCTTCGCCAAATTCCCATCCAATAAATCGCCGGAGGCTCCCGAAAAGGCATTTTCAATCCGAATTTCGTGCCGAGTCCAAATCTGATATCCGATTTGCGCGGGAAACACCTATAAACATCGACGGGGTTCCCTGATTACCCCACGTGATCCACTTAAGCTCGG